>OX377620.1:123069601-124269601 GCA_947397865.1 Polietes domitor
CAGACGGACGGACATGGCTAGATCGTCTTAGAATTTTATGACGATCAAGAATATACATACTTTATAGGGTCTCAGGTCGATATTTCAAGGTGTTACAAACGGAATGACAAAGTTAGTATACCCCCATCCTGGAGGTGGAGGGTATAAAATGTGAAGGAGTGCGGTTATCCTGCAATCAACCTATGTTTGTCGGATGGGATCTCATGTGTAAGAACACGTGTAATGCGATCACTGAGGAAGCACGATATATAACGAGAGAACTCACTGCCGACTCCAAAAGGGATCAGCTTTAACATGAGTGCGCTGTGCCGGGCCGGGCCATGAAGATATTTAGATCAACGACCTTACTCTCGCCAAACTAGTGGATGTATCGACTCCATTAAAAGTCCTTGGAAATATCCAAACTTTTGGATAAATCCACTTCACATTTTTGACAAAAACGTCATTAAGCAGGCCATTGGTCTCTAGAAACCTCTCAAGATGGTGATCAACCTTACTCTTCACACCTTTGGAGAGTGCTGAGAACATCGCAATTATTTACTTCATTTTTGTTTACACGTTTGCAAACTTCCCACATGCCATGTAAGGATGAAAAGATTGCAAACTGAACGGGCTATCGTCGAGGAGCACTTACATAGAGCAAACATAATACCCTGGTGGGGTATGCATTCCCGCCTACCTGGGTTTACTAGGTTGTTTGCATTGTATTTGCGAGGAACTTCACAATCCACCGTCGTAATCATAGGCATAACTTGGACTATCCATGATTTTGCTCATCTTCAGTTAAACTGGACATCATCGGCATGTGCAGCCACGTGTACAATGTAAATATTTACACATAACAATAAACAAACTCAGCAACGCACCGCAACGCACCGAGCTCCCAAATGAAAGCAGCTGTATTTTGAAACCCCACATTTGTCAACTACTCTCTGTTGAGGGGGTTTGTCCGTCCCAACAGTCGTTAAACCCGACACAGACAGTTGACCTGCATCTTTGGTGTAGTCCAAACGAGCTGACATACATATTTTGTCATCACCACCATCAACCGAATCCCATCGAATCGTTTCGACACGAGACTAAACAATTGAAATTTAAATTCGCAAATATTCCGAAGCCTTTTTGCTGTCCCCCAAAACCAATCAAGCCAATGCTGAGTGATATGCATACACAGACAGGCAGGCTGGCAGCCAGGCAGGACAACAAATATGACACCGGGATTGGCACTCAGCCAGGCCAGGCCAACTATAACGCATGAAATAGTAGCTGTTTGTGAGTTTGTGTCGATGCGGTGTGTCCTTTTCGTAAATGGCTTTTAGATGTCATTCCTCAGCCGGCAGCAGCCAGGAGCCAACAGCCTAGGCGGCCGTAGTGTGGTTGTGTTTATCGTTTCATTCATACATTTGTTGGCGAATGGTTGGAGGCGGGCCGGGAGGAGGGCTATAATGCGATAAACGAAATTTGCATGAAGAGTTGTGGGTTTTAAAAACCATTCATGAATATAAATTTTCACATTGTCAATACACCATAATAACAAAACCCAGCCGAGTAAAAAGGGCCGCCACACAATCGGTCCACACCCTTAGCGTAAATGTGGTATTCCCTAAGCCATGCTTGTGTGGATCTGGTCGCTAGTGAGTATGAGTTCGAAAATTGCCATTAAATAGGTCCTAGCATCAGCTTGGAGCGAATTAGTGACATTTGGCGGAGATTGAGTTGTTGGTGGTGGTGCTGCTGCTGCTATTTGTGGTATCATTTGTTGGTTGTCGACCACATTTTTCATGCAAAACTGCCAAATGTGGAATGGAATGTGTTGCAACCACAGCCATGGCATAGTGGAAATGACTCTGCTGCATGGCATGACAAAGCAAATATAAAATGTTCTTTATTTGGATGAAAAAATTTATGAGATCACAGTAATACCATTGGAATTGACTGTGTCCGAAATATTTAAGCCAAATTTATGGAAACGTAGTTAGTGATTATTTGAAAATTATTTAAAATAAAGTGAAATGGGCCGTGGAGTCCATTTCACATCAGTATCGATATAAATATAAATTAAAGGACCACAACATTACAAAGAAGTGTAGGACCATTCGTGCTACTCCAAAAAGATGTGGTCTAACTCATATAAAGCACAGAAAAAAATTCAGAGGAGTAGTTTCATTGTTGTGGCGATTACTTTATCTTATTTGGGTCTTCCTTCTTTTACACGAGAAGTTATGGTTTCCTGCATTTGAGGAAGTACCTTTAAACAACCTCCAAAAATGTTGATATTATGTTATGTCGTATGCACCGTATTTGCACCCAGAAGGTCATAGATTCGAATCGTGGCTCGGGTAAACTTTTTGTTATTAGTTTTGTATAAATTAACCATTGTTAAAATTCGACCAATGGAAATACCATAAGTTTGGTAAGGCTCAAATAATATTGACACATCCATATTAGTGGTGGGATAGTGTTGTATGGGAATTTTAGGAGTTCGATTTGGATACGCTAGAATCATCCATTTTGTAAGGTTCGGAAAAAAATTAACGAGCCAAAAAATTTAGGTGTTTGGACAGGTGAAAGTGAACGCTCATCGGGGCCAAACGTGAGGGAAAAGGGATAAGAATACACAAAAAGCAACAAAACTGCCTCGGAGTCACCTCCAGAGAGACGTCGAACAGTGCGCACCGAAGAAACAATTGCCGCTGTAGAGCAAAGTGTTGAAGAGGACCCGAATGAATCGATTCACCACCGTGCACAGCAATTGGAGCTGCACAGCAATTGGAGAAAGTGGTTGAAAATTGGACCTGTAGAATTGGCTATATTCGAACCAGCCGCGGCGGCCACATGCCCGAAATCATATTTAAACATTAATGGCATAAAATTATCCTTCCAATAAAGACAAATTGATGGACATTAAGACGATTTTCTTGTGTTTTATTTCAATTCGAAGTTCTATACCTCAATAAAAAACACCTTATATATAACTTATATATTTCTTTACAATCCCTTTATAAAAATAACTAGCAGTACCCGATGCTTTGCACGCGAAAAAGCCAGATATTTGTTATTATCCGTCTCTGTTTTAGGATAGTATTTATTAGATTTTCTTTTCTAAAATAGTAAATTGCAAACATATCACTCATATACAGTCAATGGAATGTGCTTGTCGATGTGCACTGTTTTAGCTAAACTCCCTTCGTATATATATTTTCTATCATTTTCTGCCCAGCTTTTAACAAAAAATTACAACCGCACAGCCTTTTATAACATATAACTATAATTTTCGAAAAATCCAATTTTATTGCGCTTCTACATGGTCACAAGAACTTACACATCAAATTTGAAGATTCTAGCTGCAATACTTTAGTTGGTACCATTTTTATCCCTTTTTGTCCCGCGCAACCCTTAAAAGTACAAAATGCATTTATATTGCGCTACTATGTGGTGAGAGGAATTTACATACCAAATTTCACGACTATAGTTGCAATACTTTAGTTGCTACCATTTTTATCCCTTTTTGTCCCGCCCACTTCTTATAAGTACAAATTTCGAAAA
The DNA here is from genome assembly GCA_947397865.1 of Polietes domitor. Classification (NCBI taxonomy): domain Eukaryota; kingdom Metazoa; phylum Arthropoda; class Insecta; order Diptera; family Muscidae; genus Polietes; species Polietes domitor. The sequence goes on from OX377620.1 coordinate 123,073,148, forward strand.
ATTCAAATTTCAGAAGAACTTACATATCAAATTTCAAGAATCTAGCTACAATACTTTAGTTGGTACCATTTTTATCCCTTTTTGTCCTGCTAACCTCTTATAACTATAAATTTCGAAAAATAAAATTTTACTGCGCTTCTACATGGTCAGAAGAACTTACACATCAAATTTGAAGATTTTAGCTGCAATACTTTAATTGGTACCATTCTTATCCCTTTTTGTCCCGCTCACTTCTTATAAGAACAAATTTCGAAAAATCCAACTTTAGTGCGCTTCTACATGGTCAGAAGAACTTACACATCAAATTTGAAGATTCTAGCAGCAATACTTTAGTTGGTAACATTTTTATCCCTTTTTGTCCCGCTAACTTTTATAACTATAAATTTCGAAAAATCAAATTTTACTGCTCTTCTACGTGGTCAGAAGAACTTACATATCAAATTTCAAGATTCTGGCTGCAACACTTTAGTTGGTATGAAAATGCACAAAATGCATTTATATTCCGCTTCTATGTGGTGAGTGGAATTTACACACCAAATTTCGCGACTATAGCTGCATTACTTAAATTAGTACCATTTTCATCCCTTTTTGGCCCTCGCAACCCTTAAAAGTACAAATTTTGAAAAATCAAATTTTAACGCGCTTCTACATAGTCAGAGGAATTTACGCACCAAATTTCACGATTCTTGCTACAATACTTTAGTTGGTACCATTTGTATCCCTTTTTGTCCCGCTCATCCCTTATAAGTACAAATTTCGAAAAATCAATGTATATTGCAAGTCTACGTTGTCAGAGAAATGTAAATACCAATTTTCACGATTCTACCTGCAATTCTTAAATTGGTACCATTTTCATCCCTTTTTGTCTCTTTCCTCCCTTAAAAGTACAAATTTCGAAATATCCCTGTTTGTAGCTCGTCTGCATGGCCATTGCAAGGAACACACCGAATTTCATGTTTCTAGCTACTGCCGTTTAGTCAGGACGAAGGTTCGATGTTTATCCCTTTTTGTCCCATTTTACCCCCTAAAAGTACTACCCTGAAAATTTCACGACCCTGGCTTCAGCAGTTTGGTCTGGCTGGTCAATGATAAGTCAAGCATGCAGTAACGCAACTCTTTTATATGGGGTCCGCCATCTAACGTTTTTTTTTTTCAACTATTCAACCGTTGGACTATTATTTGTTGGGTGCCCGAGGCAGCCATTTGAATGAAATTATTTTCCATTATTAACCGGAAGGATTGTACTTTCAAATAAAAAAAGAAATTTGAGAAAATATTCAGTAGTTTTTTTATAGCATTTTCAAAAAAAAAGTTATTTGGCGGACCCTATATATATAGATTAGAAAGGGACCCACAAAATAAGTGGTGAAGACTTTTTGTTTAGCATTATGTCCAACATTGCTTGGCAATGACACCTTTTGCTGGGAATAACAATAGTTAAATTAAATTGAAGCAATATTACTCGATTTAACAAATTTTTATATTAAAGATTTCTTCGCCCTGTCGATAAACCAAAATATTCAATAGAAATATTTAATGGACAGTGATAACGTCGAAATATCTTGGGACAACGAACTAAAGTGTCATTTTGTTGAAGCCAGCCTGTAAGTTATTGTTATAACAAAAATGTGTAGTTCCGATTGCAATTATGTTATAATTGTTGTATATGTACACGGAGCGTCTTTCCTACAAACATCGAAGGTGCAATTTGTATACCCTGTATAGGATTATGTCTTTGTGCACTTGTTTGTAACACCCACAAGGAAGTGAGATGGACCCATTGTTTAGTATACCGATCGACTTAGAATTACTTTCTCAATCAATTTAGCCATGTCTGTCCATCTATTCTTATAATCAAACTACAAGTCGCAATTATTGTCCAATCCTTACAAAAATTTGCACAATTAAGTTATTTAATTTGAAGTAAATCGGTTCAGATTTAGATATAGCCACTATAAAATTTTTTCTCCCGATTTTTCGTTTTCCACATATTTTGACAAATTTTCTTTAAATTTGGAAACAACTCTGGTGAAAATGGGACAAATCGGATCAGATTTAAATATAGCTCCCATACAAATGTCGCTCCCGATTTGACTTGAAAGTGGATCACAACCCAATAACCTAACAACAATAACATCAGCGTCAACAACAAAAACATTGCAGCAGCATCCACAATAGCCGCACATCACTGACCACACATTTTATGTCCGCTCCGTAGTGTGTGCGTTGTCCCCTTCCCTTTGTTTTCTAAATGGCGATATAGATGCTGCGGTTGAAATGATTGAAAATATTATCTTGATTGGAATGAAGTCATTTATTCCAATTAAAGTTATTTCGTATAAACCATCTAATAAAAGTTGGTTTAACCAGACATGCAAGGCTGCTGTCAGATCCAAAGAGGAAGCATTCAGGAAATGACGTTTAAATAAAAATGCCACAACTGATCTGCTACGCAAGCAGACAAGAACCATGTGTGCCAGGGTACTTAGACGTGAAAAGTTTCTGTACGAATAACGTCTTCGTGCTAAAGTTCTTGCTTCTCCCAGGGGAAGTAAGAGCTTTTGGTCATTTGTGAGAAGAGTAAAGGATAACTCCTCATCTATCCCAACTCTTGTTAAAGATGACCAGATATTCACTAACCCGGTTGACAAAGCTAACCTATTGGCTGAAATGTTTGCAAGGAATTCATCCTTGCCGGAAAGCAATCAACCACTCCCCGTGATCGAAAATGTATCTAGTTCCATGCCTCAGATATTTTTTCGAACACGTGGAGTTAAAAGGGTTCTCGCAAATCTCGACGTAAATAAGTCTCCAGGTCCGGATGGCATTTCAGCACTTGTCCTATGTAAGTGCTCTTCGACGCTTGCCCGTCCCCTTCGTAATCTTTTCAACCTTGCATACCGTGCAGGGGTTTTCCCAGCGCGTTGGAAGATTGCGAACATCCAGCCCATCCCTAAAAAAGGTGAGGCTAATAACCCTGCTAACTATCGACCGATCGCGATTTGCTCAGCGCTTTCGAAGGTTATGGAGAGTATGGTTAACCACCATCTTGTGAGGTATTTAGAAACTAATGACTTACTTAATGATCGACAGTATGGCTTCCGTAGGAATCGATCTACGGGAGACCTGATGACACTGCTATCCGAAGAGTGGAATCGATCTATTCACAAGCTTGGTGAGAGTAAGGTCGTTGCTCTAGATATCTCCAAGGCCTTTGATAGAGTTTGGCACGGCGCACTCATATCAAAGCTTATCGCTTTTGGTGTTGGTAGTGACTTCTCTCGATTTATATCGAGCTTCCTCAGAGATCGCAATATACGTGTTGTTGTAGATGGGTTCTCATCCGACGAGCATAGGTTAACCGCAGGAGTACCACAGGGCTCTGTCCTTTCCCCCTCCCTTTTTCTTATTTTCATCGACGGACTGTGAATCCAATATACTCATTCGCGGATGACAGCAACCTCTGTCATTCATGCTCATTCGATCATAGACCAAGTCGTCAAGAAATTGAGGATAAAAGGCGAATGATGGATGAGTCACTTAGCCAGGATTTGATGGCCATTTCCAAATGGGGTCGAGAGAATAGATTAGATTTTAATGCACGTAAGACCCAGTGCTCCTTGTTGTCTCACAAGCGATTCACTGATCCAACGGTGTCGTCGATTTTAATAAACGGTGTAGATATTGAGCAATCAGATGCTCTCGATCTTCTTGCCATAAAAATACAACGTGATGTTCGTTGGACAAAACTTGTATTTGATGTGTCGAAAGATGCCTTCAAATGTTTAGGCTTTTTAAAAAGATGTAAAAAATATTTCACACCCTCTGATCTTCTCAATATCTACACTACCTACATCAGACCAAAGATGGAATACAACTCCAATATATGGTCGGGTGCTCCAGCTTCATCACTGGAGCTACTTGACCGTGTCCAGAGGAGGGCGATGGTGTTGATAGGTGATGGTAGGATATCCAATTCTATTGTCTCCCTTGAACACCGTCGTAATGTTGGTTGTGTGTCATTGTTCTATCGATACTTTCATGGTGTTTGTTCTTCGGAAATCCGTGATCTTATACCGCCCGTGAGAACGTTCGGTAGAGATACGCGACTCTCCAGGAACGCTCACCCATTTGTTGTCGATTGGACAACCGGCCGCACTACACATTACAGAATAAATTCGTTCTTCGCCCGTACTATCCGTATGTGGAATCGACTTCCGGCAAATATCTTTCCCTCCAATTACGACATTCAGAGATTCAAAACAGATGTCAACAGACACTACTCCCTCTTTCCTCCTTCCAATACCTTATCTTCCTTCTACCAACGCAATGCACTGCATTTATAAAGGACATCCCCTGAGTGTTGGTTCAGTGAAAAAAAAAATAATTTGGAAATACTTGAAACAACATATTATATTTCACCTATAAACATGCATAACAAATGTAGTTTCCGATTTTAATTCTATTTGGCAGAAGCCTATTTCAACTATACACATCTATGTTAAACGTGGGTCACATCGGCCCGTGGTATAGGATCCATACAAAACTCCTTCCGATTTCACTTTGTTCACCGAATTGAATCGTAGTGGGATAGAAAGTGGAGGGTATCATATAGTCGGGCCCGTCCGACTTTAGCCTTTCCCTACTTGTTTTATTTATTTTTGAAATGTCATTTTGTTATTTAGAAAATTTATAAAATAAAACAACTGGCAATAGCCTAATTAATTTGAAACAACGGATTTAACACTTTTTTTCAATTTGAAGAACCGGCTAGAATATCAATAGTTCCTCATGTCGAACGGTAGCGTCTTACCGACTCTATTATTGTACACAAATCGAAGGTATAATTTTTTAGCTATAAAATAAATACATAAACAAATAATCAAAAAATAGTTTTTAAGATTTGACAAAACCAAAACCACACTATTTGCAGTTGAAATTGAGAAAATACAAGTGGAAATTGAGAAATACTAAATTTGAAATCTAGAAAATGCAAATTGAAATTCAGAAATGAAAATTGAAATAGAAATTGAGAAAATAAAATTGAAATTCAGAAATAAAAATTGAAATTGGAAAAAACAAGTTGATATTCAGAAATATAAATTGAAATTAGTTTGTATTTTCTCATTTTCATTTGTTTATTTCTCAGTATCAAATTGTATATTCTCAAATTCAATTTTTATTTTCTCAATTTCAATTTACATTTCTGAATTTCAATTTGTATTTTCTCAATTTCAATTTGTATTATTTCAATTTCAATTGAAAATGGTGTAGAGTAAATTTGTATTTTCTCGATTTCAAAACATATTTCTAAATTTCAAATTGTATTTTCTGAATTTCTATTTACATTTCTCGTTTTTGATTGTATTTTCGCAATTTCAATTTACATTTCTGAATTTAAATTTGTTTTTTCTAAATTTTAATTTGTATTTTCTCAATTTCAATTGAAAATGATGTAGAGTAAATTTGCTTGAAATTAGAATTTTATTTTTTTTATACCCTCCACCTCCAGGATGGGGGTATACTAACTTTGTCATTCCGTTTGTAACACCTTGATATATCGACCTGAGACCCTATAAAGTATATATATTCTTATTCTTCTAAGACGATCTTTCCATGTCCGTCCGTCTGTTGAAATCACACTAGCATCTAAACGAAAGGAGGTAGAACGTTCAAATTTTCCATAAATGCGTCTTATAATCGTAGATCGGTTGGGATTGAAACTGGGCGAAATCGGCCCATAGGGAAAAATTTTGCCCTCACAGGGACTAAAAATACCCATAATAATCCCTAATATTTTAGCGTATTTAAACATGATGATTGCGTAAAATAGAAGGATATTTGGAAATTCATACTTTTTGGGGTTCAAATAGAAAAGGGGATAACAATAGTTCGTCAAAATCGGAGATAAGAGTCAAAATGTGTATGTGTTATCGCTTCACATGAAATTACTCAATACTTAAAGTGATAAATCGCGATACGTATGCGTAACATGAATATCAAATATTACTCATGCGTCACATAGTCTTGCACTGTTTTGCTTCCAATGGAACTTAAAATGAATTCCATTACATTGTCTAACAGCACTTTCGGAACAGAGTAGCGACCCTATAATTCTGAAAGGGCATGGTGAGTAGACCTTTTTTGTAGAATAAACTTATAGACCAGCTGGTCTGAGTTTCTTTTTACAGTGGGTGGAAACTAAGTCCACTTGCTGCAAACTTCCAGTACCTCCCACAAACATAATCCGGCACTAAATAAAATTTAAATCCTTCCATACACATGGTCTCTGCGAGTGAGGGTATATATAAATCGGTCTAACCGACTGAAACTTACTTACTTGTTTTATTTGTTTTAGTTTGGCTATTTAAAAAAAGCTTAACATTTTCCTGTAATTTTGCCGCACTTCTACGAAAATCGACTGCCTCTCTGGAATCCAATCCATGTTGGAGGGTGTATAAAGTTTTTACTTGTTTAAATTGCTTATGGCAAAAATATTTTATTTCCGATCGACCTTAGTGTCTAAAATTTTTTATTTTTTGAAAACGGCTTCATTCGCCTGATAGAAAATGTTCATCAAAATCGGAGGGCAGGGCCAAAAAGTGTGTGCGATTACTTCACATGAAATTACTCATATGTGAGCTTTATTTTGTTCCGTCATAATACAAAAGAGGACATAAACCGAAATAACGTTTCGGGGATTATGATAATTGAAATTGTTGGTTGAGGGTAGGGATTGTAAATGTCTATAGTAGAGTCTGATATATTTGGTCTCTAATTCAGCATTCATGTAAGATGTCATTAATTTAATTTCTGTAATAAACACGTTGAAGCAAAATTATCATCAAATGGCGTGCGGAGCTGGTCGGGGACATGTGCATTTGCGGTTGTCTGCTGTTCGACTGTGGCAGGCTGACTGTGAATATTCAATTCAATACCACCGACTAGCGACCATATGTTAGTACGTTTTAATGTGTATACTCTTTTAAGATTACAGTTGGTTGTATGTGCTATGCTAAGTATCGGCATGATGAGGAGCAAGTGTCAAAAGATGATATCTGCAAGGACACACACACATCTCCGACGAAGGAGCCTAAGCTGGGTAGGCTGTCGCTGAGCATGATTACGTATGATATTTAAACCGCTTACATCCGCACTTCTGGGCTTCAAAGTGAAACACAAACTTTTATTAAAAGAACCCTTAAAAAAGCAAACTAGTGGAGGTGACTGTCGCACAGTAGTTCAGAATCAAAATCCATAACTTTTGTTCTAGCTGACATTTCTGAGTTCTGTAAAAAACAAAGACAAGGACCCAAGGATTACTTTGAGATATTAACAATTTTAGAAATAGGCCCAAAGATGACTACTTTACGTATTTTTCGATTTTAAAGATTAAAATTAAATTTTTAATTTTTTTTATACCCTCCACTAACTTTGTCATTCCGTTTGTAACACCTTGAAATATCGACCTGAGACCCTATAAAGAATATATATTCTTGATCGTCATAAAATTCTAAGACGATCTAGCCATGTCCGTCCGTCCGTCTGTTGAAAGCACGCTAGCATCTAAACGAAAGGAGCTAGACGTTCAAATTTTCCATAAATGCGTCTTATAGTCGTAGATCGGTTGGGATTGAAATGGGGCGAAATCGGCCCAAAGGCAAAAATTTTTCCCTCACAAGGACTAAAAATACCCATAATAATCCCTAATATTTTAGCGTATTTAAGCATGTTTTTTGAATTGGCTTGACATTTGGTATGCGCATTCCCCTTATAGCAAAAACGTGCACCATAAAGTGATTCTTACTTGTAGGGGGTGAAATGGGACAAAAAGGGGATAAAAATGGTACATATTGTACGACAACAGCTAGAAACACGAAATTCGTTGTGTACATTTCTCTAATTGAGTAGATACATAATATAAAAGTATTTTTTCAAAATTCGTACTTTTTGGGTTTAAAATGAATAAAGGGGATAAAAATGGTACCAACCAAACGGCTGTAACTAGAAAAATGAAATTCGGTGTATACATTCATCTGATTGCATAGATAAGTAAAATACACGGATTTTTCAAATTTCGTACTTTTTGGGGTTCACATGAAAAAAGGGGATAAAAATAGTACTAATCTAATGACCGCAGCTAGAGTCATGAAATTCGGAGAATACATTCCTCTGAGTGTATAGACACGGAAAATAAACTGATTTTTCGAAATTCGTACTTTTTGGGGTTAAAATAAGAAAAGGGGATAAAAATAGTACCAATCTAATGACCGCAACTAGAGTCATGAAATTCGGAGTATACATTCCTCTGATTGCATAGACAAGTAAAATACACGGATTTTTCAAAATTCGTACTTTTTGGGGTTAAAATGAAAAAAGGGGATAAAAATAGTACCAATCAAATGATCGCAGCTAGAGTCATGAAATTCGGAGTATACATTCCTCTGAGTGTGTAGACACGGAAAATAAACTGATTTTTCGAAATTCGTACTTTTTGGGATTAAAATGAAAAAAGGGGATAAAAATAGTACCAATCAAATGACCGCAACTAGGGTCAGGAAATTCGGAGTATACATTCCTCTGACTGCGTAGACACGGAAAATAAACGGATTTTTCGAAATTCGTACTTTCAAGGGATACAATGGTACAGAGGGATACAAATAGTACCAACTAAACGACTATAACTAGAATGATGAAATTCTAATTGCGTAGAAATGTGAAGGGGGTAAAAATGGTACCAACCAAATGGGCGCAGCTGGAATCGTGGAATTCAGTGTATACATTCCTCCGACTGCATAGACACGCATAATAAAAAGTTTTTTCCAAATTCGTACATTTTCTTTTACGGCAAAAATTGGTTGAATCATGATGTTATTTTGCAATATGTACGTCTGATAATGGATTTTCAAAATTTGTACTTTTGGAATTAAAATAGAATGGAAATACAACCAACTGTAGCACCCACTATCTACCAATATTTATGGCTTTGAAAATATAAATATAAGAATATTTATTTTTTGAAATGACGTATTGATAGCATTACCTTGAAAGCGTGGTTTGAAATAATTAAAATATTATATTTATTTATAAAATTAATTTTTTAAAATTTGTATTATATTAAAAAAAATATTTCCTGTAATAATACTGCACTTCTACGAAAACCGACAACCTCTGTGGAATGCAATCCATGGTGGAGTGTATATAAAGTTCGGCCCGGCCGAACTTAACGCCTTTTTCCATGCTTTATATAAGGTTACTTTCTATATATGTTTGTGTGCCACAAAATTTGAAATCAATTTTTGAAAGCTTTCTTCTCAACCAATTTTGCTCAAATTTTGCACACTTAATCATTTTCGATGACAATACAAGGAAATGGAAAAATTTGACCAATTGGACAAAGGGGCGTGGCACCTCCCATACGAAGTTAAAACCTATTATTGAATATTGTCAGTTCTATGACACCTAGAGTGCTGAAATTTTGTGTAAGTGCATCTAGCATCAATTCGCATAGTTGTGCCAAAAAGGGGCGGTATTGGAAAAGTGGGCGTGGCACCTCCCATACGAAGTTAAAACCTATTATTGAATATTGTCAGTTCTATGACACCTAGAGTGCTGAAATTTTGTGTAAGTGCATCTAGCATCAATTCGCATAGTTGTGCCAAAAATGGGCGGTATTGGAAAAGTGGGCGTGGCACCTCCCATACGAAGTTAAAACCTATTATTGAATATTGTCAGTTCTATGACACCTAGAGTGCTGAAATTTTGTGTAAGTGCATCTAGCATCAATTCGCATAGTTGTGCCAAAAATGGGCGGTATTGGAAAAGTGGGCGTGGCACCTCCCATACGAAGTTAAAACCTATTATTGAATATTGTCAGTTCTATGACACCTAGAGTGCTGAAATTTTGTGTAAGTGCATCTAGCATCAATTCGCATAGTTGTGCCAAAAATGGGCGGTATTGGAAAAGTGGGCGTGGCACCTCCCATATGAAGTTAAAACCAAAATTACACCTACTGTAATTTTGTGTAAGTGCATCTAGCATTAATGTGCGTAGTTGTGACAAAAATGGGCGGTAATGGAAATGTGGGCGTGGCACCTCCCATACGAAGTTAAAACCCATTTTCGAATATATGCCGTTCTATGGCAGATAAAAAACTGAAATTTTGCAGTAATTTTTCCTTCTACAAAAGATAACTAAAAAAGAATTTCTAGGCCCAATAGAATTCTGCTTGCATAAAGCATGGATTTGAAAAAAAAAAATTTTTTTTGATTTACTAGTTACTTCTTGTATTTAAGATATTTATTCATAATGCGAAAAAAATATTATATTTTTTTGTACTATTTTTTCTAATTTTGGTTTTTACAGAACTTAAAAATGTCTACTAGAACAAAAGTTATTGAATTTTGGCCGATGGAATTTGATTCTGAACCACTGTGTGTCGCCTTATCTGAGGACGAACTTCTGGTTTACTAGAGCTCGTTGGGATGGTATGGGCGACATCCTTGACTGAACTTCAGTTAAGACCATCTGACATTATTCAGAGGCGGCAATGCCTCATTAATGCACAAAATTTGCCAACTTTATTCACTTGCCATGGCGACTTAATGTGTGTTGCAGAAATATTTTTTTTGCGGAAAATTTTCCCAACTTATGCTACGCTTAAATTACACTTCACAATTTTATTGTTGTGGCAAAAACTTTGGCTATTTTCACATTATATACCCGAGTGCCTTGGTGTTCTTTGTGTGTATGTAAATGTAACCATAATATGGCAAGAATTTCGGGATAATTTAATGGTTACACCACATCCCTAATACCATAAATCGTTTAACACGTTATTTCCTATGTTTCATACTCAGAGGAGAACAGTGGGAACCATCTCCCACAAAACTTCATAAATAATAAATCTCTTCCGGATGCTTTGTAACTCACCGCCAAATTATGTGTGAATCTTTTGGTTCGGACAGCCACTAGAAGATGATGAATGTATCTCCTTCTTAGACAAAAAGGCAGCTGTGATTGGTGGTGCGGTCTGCCAGCTCTACCTCTACCAGGTCTCCTGCCTGCAAATCACAGAAAATGAAGACGAACATTAACACACACACACACACATTTTATTGGAGTGCTGTTGTCGATGTATATTAAATATATGCGAATGAGCTGGTGAAAACAATTTTCATGGCTCTTTAGAATGTTCGTTCATTCGGTCGGTCGTTCATTTCTTATTAAAAGGTATTTTGTTATTTGTTGTTGTTAACAACATTTTATCGGGGGAGGTCTTAAAAACCGGCTGAAGCCAAAATTTATGGTCACTCGTTTACACTGAAGTGTTTGTTGAGTGTTTATGGGATTCAAAGGGAAAATGAATATTTATTAGAGAAGTGTTAGTAATTTGTCGCAAGAGACAAGTGTTGGAAGGGGTGAAAGAAAGAGAGAGAGAGAGTGGTAGTTGTTAATAAACTTAATTGCTTTAAGGATGCTGTTTTAAAACTAAGCATCATTCATTTTTTCAATGTAAAGGGTGATTTTTTAAAAGCTATAGGAAATTCTTTCAAAAAACACATAAAATTCAGAAAAATGCATGAAATCTTTATTTGAATCGATAGTACGGTCCATATAATTTAATGTTTGAAGATTATTTCATGCAAATGTTGATCTTGATTGCGCCTCAAATGGTCCATCCGCTTAGTCCAATATTGGCATTTAAACGTTTTTGAGGCCCAATTGCTGCGAACTGCGACGAATCGATAATTGATGGTCATCATTAACACTGGCCAATACAGCTGCGATATTTTCTTCAGTTCGCACTCTACGTGAGCGTGTTGGTGGTTTAATGACCAACAATTTAAATTTGGAGCGATAGCCCAAAAACCGCTTCAGTGGGTCGATTAAACTGACCATAAAATGGAAGCGCACGATGAACTTTCTTAACAGAGCACGCATTTTGATAATAAAATTCAATAATTTGCAAGCGTTGTTCGATTGTAAGACGATTCATGGTTAAATTATAGACCAAACTAAAGTTGTTTGACAGTGAAACAAAACACGAAACGTGCGTCAGCTGTTGCCAAAAAGATAATAGCTAAAAAATCACCCTTTATTAAGGTCTCGAAGTGATAATTAGTTTTCTTTAAGTAATTTCTTTACAAATTCGTCTTATTTTCCAGGGAAGTTTTAATATATAGCCTCTATATTTAACACCATTAAAGTCACTACCTAACCAACAGAACCAAAACAATTAAAAAGGTGGGCCTGATCTAAGTGTAGTACCATATTAGGAAAATTATGATATTTGTTTGCATATTTCGAAAAACCATTGTTTTTCGCATCCACAGTGGACTTTGGTCTCAACCTATTCTATTAATTTTCCCATTTTGACATACGCAGTCAGAGCTACGTATTTTGTTGTTTGGTACCATTTATATCCCCTTTCGCCATGTCACCACCAAAGAGCACGAATTTCTAAAAATCTACACAGATGAATTTCCACTAAGGCGTATCGATTTTTTGTATCGCTTTGGAATAGCAAAAAAGTTGGAGGCATGTGTATGTATTACTGTCCAAAAACAGAAAAAATGGGCGCAAAGACGACATGTAAAGAAACACCGAAAATCGGCAAGTACTCAAAGTCATTGGAAACTCTTAACATTTATATCAAAAATTAGTTAACATCAGCGGCTATGTATAAGCGTAAAAGGGGCTAAATACAATCTAGTCATCTGAACTGTAATAGATGTTAAAATAGAAAGTTTATAACAAGTTATTTGACTTCTAATAACTTACCGTAACCGAAAAATAGACTAAGTGAAAATTAAATGAAAATATCGTATATTATACGAGTATAATATCACTGTGGAACACAAAATAAATAACAAGTTTCTGATAGAGGGGATAAAAAGGATATACGTGAAATTTTACGTTTGATGGTCATTTTAGCTATATAAACATTTTGGCAGTCTCACTCTTTTAAATTTAAAGTTAATTGCAACAAAACAAAAATGTGTTTTAACAAAACTAAAGATAAACTGAAGGATACGACCTCGGACGTGAGTGAACTTAAACAAGTAAAAACGGCGTTAAGTTCGTCTGGGCCGATCTTTATGTACCCTCCACCATGGATTGCATTCCACAGAGGTTGTCGGTTTTCGTAGAAGTGCAGTAAAAAATATAATTTTTTTAATATAGTCTAACCAAATACAAATATTGAAAAAATAATTTTATAAATAAATGTAATATTTTAATTATTTCAAATCAAAAAATAAATATTCTTATATTAATATTTTCAAGAAGCTCTAATGCCATAAATATTGGTAGATAGTGGGTGCTACGGTTGGTTGTATTTCCATTATATTTTAATTCCAAAAGTACCATTATCAGACGTACATAGTGCAATATAACTTAACTTCGTGATTCAACCAATTTTTGCCGTAAAAGAAAAAGTACGAATTTGGAAAAAAATTTATTTTGCGTGTCTATGCAGTCAGAGGAATGTTTACACCGAATTCCATGATTCCAGCTGCGTCCATTTGGTTGGTACCATTTTTACCCCCTTGATGTTTCTACGCAATTAGAATTTCATCATTCTAGCTGTAGTCGTTTAGTTGGTACTATTTTTATCACTCTGTACCATTGTATCGAATTTCGAAAAAGGATTGTATACTCCGAATTGCATGACTCTAGCTGCGGTCATTTGGTTGGTACTATTTGTATCCCCTTTTTTATTTTCACCCCAAAAAGTACGAATTTTGAAAAATCTGTTTATTTTAAGTGTCTACGCAATCAGAGGAATGTACACACCGAATTTCATTATTCTAGGTGTATCCGTTTGGTTGGTACCATTTTTATCCCTCCGTACCCATTGTATCCCTTGAAAGTACGAAGTTGAAAAAAACCTTTTATTTTCCGTGTTTACACAGTCAGAGGAATGTATACTCCGTATTTCATGACTCTAGCTGTGGTCATTTGATTGATTCTATTTTTATCCCCTTTTTCATTTTAACCCCAAAAAGTACGAATTTTGAAAAATCAGTGTATTTTACTTGTCTATGCAATCAGAGGAATGTACACACCGAATTTCGTGTTTCTAGCTGTTATCGTTTAATATGTACCATTTGTATCCCTTTTTTGCCCCCATTTCACCACATACAAATAAGAGTCACTTTATGGTGCACGTTTTTGCTATAAGGGGAACGCGCATACCAAATAGCAAGCAAATATAAAGAGAAATATTGAAAAAACATGCTTATATACGCTAAAATATTGGGGATTATTATGGGTATTTTTAGTCCTTGTGAGGGAAAAATTTTTCCCTTTGGGCCGATTTCGCCCCGTTTCAATCCCAACCGATCTACGACTATAAGACGCATTTTTGGAAAACTTGAACGTTCTAGCTCCTTTCCGAAATATTTCTAACACACAATTATGGAATTCATCTATCCAAAATTGCAATATGACGCATTGTTATTGCCAAATAGTCATGAGACATATGATCAATATTCTTGTTTCCAGTCAGACTTGCCAGATGTGGGTATTTGACCACAACATGAGCATTTTATGATGGTCAAAAGGACAAAAAATATGAAATACGGACACGAAATTTTTGTGGGAATTTCTTAAACTATTTTGGGAAAATGGTGGGGATATTCGAAATACTTTTAACAATATTTGTTATTTGATTTGAACTAGCATATTGTCCAGGCTCATGACTATATTTTATTCTATTTATTTACAAATGTCACGGTCATATTTATTACTTGGCTGCTCACCACTACAATTATCTTGATATCGATCTTCAGAAGAAGAAATTACAATAAATATATGAAAAAGAAAATGTCATGTCAGTAAAAAAAATGTGTAATTCATTATTTAGTACTATCAATAAAATTAAAATTAAATAAAGCTCCAAATGCCTACAAACATTCGTTTTCATCCAACAACATACAATAGGAAAAACAAAATACAGATACCCCACGAAAAGTAAATTTGGATTGTTTAATGATTATTTATAAAATATGCCGTTTCGAGAACTAGTCGTTTGTGAGCTGAACGTTCATGAGAATACAACTAAAAATCATGTCATTCCCGTGTACGTTTTTATACCCTACACCACAAATCTTTGTGCATTTGTTTGTAACACACAAAATGAGGATTTAGATATAACAAACATACAAATTTCGCACGCTATTTGACATTTTCCGGTCTAGAAACCGTAAATTTAAACAGATTTTGTTCAAATTTGGTTTAAAACCTTATATTTCATCATATATATATTTATATTTCATCATTTCTTGTGAAAATGTAGATTCATATATATGTAGCTCTCATACAAATATCGCACCCGATTTGACTTCTTTGCTCTAGAAACCAACAATCTTGATCAAATTGGGTACAACACCTCATATTTTAACTAGAAACATCTGTGACAAAAATGTGGTAAATCGGCTCAGATTTAGGTACAGCTCTCAAACAAATTTCGCCACAACCACATACATTAACCGATTTTCTTCAAATTCGGCAGGACA
Source organism: Polietes domitor (assembly GCA_947397865.1). Classification (NCBI taxonomy): domain Eukaryota; kingdom Metazoa; phylum Arthropoda; class Insecta; order Diptera; family Muscidae; genus Polietes; species Polietes domitor. The sequence goes on from OX377620.1 coordinate 123,088,670, forward strand.
TCATATATTTACACTAGAAACATCTATGGTAAAAGTGGATAAGATCGGTTCACATTTTCACCAAATTTAAATGTAGTGTTGTAGAAAGTGTAGGGTATCGTATAGTCGGCCTCGACCGACTTTAGCCTTTCCTTACTTGTTTATGTTGCATTTTTGTCGATTTTTTCTAAACTAATAGACATTTTAAATAGAAATGTTAATACTTGTATTAGAGTAACCTAGTGGTCAAATTATTGGACCTTTATAGTATTTTTTACGATTTTTCATAGTGACAACTGAAAAAGTATTCGTATTTGGTGTAAGTATTTTAACAAAGTCAATACCTTTCGAACGATGCCTAAATGATAACCATCGGAAGGAAATTGACGCCGCAGCTCTCATTTTTTCTAAAAAGAGTTTGAAAATGTTGGCTCTGAAAAACCATCTCCTGTATTAAAATATTGGAACAAATGCACTTTACCCACACATGTCCAATTTTTTTGTAGTCGTAGGGTTTCCGAAGCATATTATAAAGAACGCAAAAAAATTGTTCCCGAGATATAGGTCTTCCAATTTTTAATAAATATTTCGATATAATATGATATATCTTCGACAATTTTCGGACATTGATTTCATTGGAAATCTTATGAAAATGTCTTCAAAATGATATATAATACACGCAAATCGGTTTGCTCAATGCTTCGCAATTTTTTGTGTTTTTAAGCAAACTAAAGTTTATTTGAAAAATCATCTCTGTCTACGCAGACTAAAGTTTTTTTGTGTAGCCGGCCTTCGGCCGGGATTAAAGATTTTCTCCTCTTGGTATGTCCAAAACCGGCTACGCAGCCTGAAGTTGTTATGCGTAGCCGGCCTTCGGCTGGGGTTAAAGGTCTTTTCCTCTGGGGTATACGCAGAGTATTTTTAGTTGTAGTGTGATTTTTGTTAAATTGATAAATGTTTTTTATTTGCCATAAATGATTGCTTGACGTCTCCTCTTTCATGTTGTAACAAAAGTGCATCTCATAAAGGTGAAATTATCTTTTCGTCTACCCACCGCATTGGGTAGTTGGACCAAGACATATCATACATCATTCGAAAGAAAGGAATCATAAGCTTTCAACTGACAGATCGCTTGTACCGATCCGATAACAAAATGCATTATCAACTTTACCGAAATGCATATTCAAAATTGGAAGCCCTATATCTCGGGAATTATGGGCCGCCGACAATTTTTTTATATATATTTAGAACAAGAATGAAAAGTCTTATCAATTTGGAGTTGTATGGGTAAACTGCATTTAAGCCAAAATATATCACAGAAATGGAGTCAGTGACTTCATTTGTCATCCGGTATTCATTGTTTAGGCATCATTCGAAAGGTATTGATTCCTTTCATTTATCTTTCATAACTCCTTTTAAAAATGTTTCCAAGAAATATGAATTTTTGGCTGTCGCTTTGCAAAATCACAAAAAAATCAACCTAAACGTCCAATAGTACGACCAGTGTGTTATTCTAAGACAAGAATAAGAATTTATATTTGAAGTGCTTTCAAGGGTCTATTAATTTGGACGAAAATGCAACATAAATAAAATTACACGTGAAAAAAATGATTTTTAGATGGAAGATTTCAGGAGCGTTCAGCTCACAGACTGCTTGACCCAGCGACGAAATATTTTGCAGAACATTATTAAACAATCTAATGCTCATTTATGGGGGTGACCGCAGTAATTTATTTTCGTGACCCTTCCTAATGTATTCTATATATGTTTTCTATATATTGTTCCTATTTCCATTGATACGAAAATATTGGAGACATAAAATTACAGTATCCATAATTATCTAAAATTAATTAAATTAATATTACATAATGAAGTAAATAGTAAATTAATTAATTAAATTTAATTAAAATGTAAGGCTATTTTTTACATGAATTAAAATTTAAATGGACATTTTATGTGTATTCAGTCCTCGACTGAAATCATGATTTTTTTTGCTTCAATCACCCACTGTGCAATCGAGGATAGAATGCACAAAAAATGCTTGCTGACCAAATTTAACATCTTTTTGATTTGTATACCCAGCACCACCTAAGCATACACCCCCATCCTTTGTCATTCCGTTTGTAACACCTTGAAATATTCATCGGAGACTCCATAAAGTATATGCATTCTGAGTCGTGGTAAAATTCTAAGACGATCTAGCCATGTCCGTCTGTCTGTTGAAAACCCTCAAGCCATCGAACGAAATGAGCGTAATAGTTGCAGATCGGTTGCGATTGAAAGTGGGCGAAATCGGCCAGGAAGGAACAAGAACTGAAAATACCCCCTAATATTTAGACTATTTAAGGATTTTTTTCAATTTGTTGCGTGCATTCCAAGTATATACAATTTTCAGCGGGCGGAATGGGATAAAAATGGTACCAATGATACGACAACAGCTAGAATCATGATATTCGGTGTGTACATCCCTCTACTCTCTTTGAACAACAACTTCCAAGTAATTGTATTGGGCGATTTTAATCTAAGTAATATTGTGTGGTCAGTGATGACCGGTTCTGATACAATATGTCCTTGTAATGTAAACAGTGTAATTGAAATAAATGTTATTGATAGCTTTTTCAGTTTGGATTTAAAACAAATTAATAGGTTCCATAATCGTTTAAGTAAAATCTTAGATCTTGTATTTATAAGTCATGATATTAAATTTGAAATATGTACCTCCTTAAATCCATTTTGTGATACTGAAATGCATCACATTCCTTTGGAAGTTTCTTTAGAATGTGTTCAACAAAGCTTGTAATTCTCCTTTGTCTTTCGATTTTAAAAAATTCAACTTTAACATTATCAATAGGTTGATTGAAGATGTTAATTGGAGTTCTCTTTTTGATAATAGTAATATCTCCGAATGTTACGAGAATTTCACTGTATATATCAATCATCTAATCATGTCTAATAATTTACCCCTTTTAAAGCGTAAAATTCATAAATTGCCATGGTATACTAAGGGTCTAAAAAAGCTCAAAAACCAGCGAAATAGGTATCACAGGCTTTACAGAAGTACTTTACGGTTGGAATTTTAGGCAATGTTTGATAGATTCTCAAGAGAGTATAATTTTTTAAATAAGTTTCTGTACCGTCAGTACATATTAAATTTGGAGACTAGTATTAAGAGGAATCCTAGCTATATATAGATTCAAAAAAATTAAATCTGAATATCCCGTGAAAATGTTCTCCAATTGCTCTGCTGACACTGTTAACTTGTTTGCAAATTTCTTTTGTAGCAATTTTGTGGCAAATGATAGTCGTATCATTTTTAACCACAATACAAATTCGTTTCTTGACTTTGGTTTTATTCAGCTAACTAAAGGCGATGTTCTTTTTGGTATTTCAAAGTTAAAACCTCCTTATAAATTAGATCTTGATGGGTTTTGTGGTTTCTTCTTAAAAAGTTGTAATTTTTCGTTATTTGTCCCTCTATTACTCTTGTTCAATAAATCTTTAGAAGAAGGTATTTTTATAGATAAGTGGAAAGTTGCTTATGTAACTCCAATTTATAAATCTGTAGGTAAGGATAATGTAGCAAATTATAGGTCCATATCCAAAATAAGTAATATAGCGAAAGTGTTTGAGCATATCGTTTTTGAAAAATTGTATTTTGCTGTCAAATCTGTAATTTCCCCCTATCAGCATGCTTTTATTCGTGGTAGATCCACAGTTACTAATTTAGCAGTATTTTCTCAATATTGTATTTCTAACTTTGAAAATGGACGTCAAATTGATACAACATACACTGATCTCTCCAAGGCTTTTGATAAAGTGTCTCATCCAGTTCTTAAAAAGCAAATCCAATTTTTCAATTGGAATTCATTCAAAATTTTTAAATTTTATAATTTCATATTTGTCAAATAGATGTCATTTTGTATCAATTAATTCAGGGGTCCCCCAAGGTAGTATTTTTGGACCATTGTTTTTTGTGTTATTTATAAATGATATTTGTTTGCGTGTTAAGTGGTCGAAAGTTTTACTGTATGCTGATGATCGAAAGATATTTTTGAGAATAAATTCAATAATAGATGCACTTCGCCTGCAGCGTGATTTAGAGAGCATTGAACGATGGTGCTCTGAACATTTTTTGGAAATAAATATCTCAAAATGCCTTATAGTGTCGTTTTATAAATGTAGAAACCCTGTTTTTTACGACTATTACCTTAATGGGCGCCAATTAAATGTGGTAGATGAAATAATTGACTTAGGAGTTGTATTTGATTCGAATTTATCTTTTGTAAGTCACATTAACTCAATAGTCACAAAAGCGCACTCTTTGCTTGCCTTTGTTAAAAGAAAGTGTAAAGATTTTTCAGATCCCTACACTGCTAAATTAGTTTATTCGTCTTTAGTAAGATCCAAATTGGAATATGCCTCTTTTATTTGGAATCCTTATTATGCTCTCACTGCTCTAGACTTGAAAGAATTCAGAAAAAGTTTATTAATTTTGCTCTCAGATCTATTAACTTTTTTCATCCTCATCCCTTATATGAGGATAGATGTAGGTTAATGCATCTAAAAACTCTTGGGAATAGAAGGATTACAGCATAATTGCTCGCCACTAACTTATGGCTGGTCATATTGACTGCCCGGGTTTGCTTGAGCTTTTAAATTTCCATGTTCCGCCTCGACCTTTATGTCATTTTAATGTTTTTTGTATACCTATTCATAGAACAAATTATTCTCTGCATGAACCCATCACGCGAGCATTAATAGAGTTCAATAATATCTCCAATTTCAACCTTCATATTATTCATTCGTTAGCTAATTTTGTTAATTATTTAGATTTAATATATGTTTTGTTTTTAAGCTTAGTCTGTAAGGAAAATATTATTTGCATAGACTTGAATTTAATAAATAAATAAATTGCAAATTCGTACTTTTAAGAGATACAATTGAAAAAGATGGATGAAAATGGTACCAACCAAACCGCAGAAGTTGAAGTCATGAAATTTGGTGCATACATCCATCTTTTATGCAAACCAAACGGCTGCAGTTAGAATAGTAAAATTCAATGTGTACATTGGTCTGACTGCATAGACACGAGGCTATATACGATATCGTGCTTATCGATGTCCTGTTCGAACGATGACATCAAGATACCCCTCAAATTGTGCAAATTGTCATTCAAGAGTAAATTTCCGTCTGAGTTAATAATGTACTCGGTACTCGGCACATTAGCCTGTCTTTGAGTCCATAGTAGTCTGTGAATGGAACATCTGTTTATTAATCGCAAATTTCCACATAAATATTTGTGCTCAAAAACATTCAATTTCTCCGGAATATTTCCATTTATCGTAACGAATTGAATCATAAGTAACAAGTTTCGAAAAGAAAACGAACTTTTTTCCGACAACATCAATAGGACGAATTCATAAATTCCAAGTAGCCCTCTCAATATTTATATTGGATTGTGTATTAATATTATTTGATGGGGGGAAATTGGAATGGTAAATATTACAGGACGATGAACATGCCAAATAAAATGCTATTTAAAATTGTTTATGCATTCTGGCATTCATGGCCAACCGGAAATGGACAGATGGTCGGTCTGGCATTTACATAATGGTCCCAGTTACAACTACAATTGTTTGTCTTTGTATAGAGATGTCAGTACTCGAAACCTTTCGCTAATGTTCACGTTTCCCAAATGTTCAAAATGCCCATGACTTAATCGTTTCCTTGCCCGCTCCAAATGGTTTTAGTTCTTCTTCTTTTTTTCATAATTTCCACAAAACATTAATTCCTTAACATCCCATTTGCCAACAGTTGTGTCTTAATAAATGTCTTTAGTACTTATGCCATGTTATGTAAAGTGAAAATATTCCAAGTTTTTCCTTTTTAAGGCTTTCTGTCCCTTTATCACCCCCTCAAGCCATAAACTACCAAACTACCTAGCAACCATTTTACCAGGCACCGACTGGCTGAACGTAAATCAACCGCACACACACACAACACTGGCAACATAGGCTGCCACCAGAAAAAATGGCTTAAAGATTCAAACGAGCAAAAAATGGGTCAAACCATTTGACATGTTTATGGTTGACTGGAAAGAGATTTCAGCAGGAAATTCTTGGTTTTGTTTTTCACTTTCTCCAATTCAAATGGGGAATGTGCTGGAGTGGTCTGTGCTGTAGTAGGTATTAACTATGACGTAACTTTGTTGAGACTTAAGGTAGAGACCGACCGACCGCATATCATGGCTATTGACTAAGTTTTACGACTGTTATCGCCTCCAACAGCTCACCAGGCAATGGGCTGAGCAGTCGTGTTTTTCTTTTGTCGGATTAAAACCCCATTTAAACTATTTAATTAGGGAATACGCTTATCTAAATCATCCCCGAAAGGGTTTTGTAAACAGCAAAATGGAGTTGCAAAGCTGTAAAAAGATATCTGCAACAAAGTGCTGAAGCGATTACAAACAAGTCAAAGGTAGGGAGAATTTATAGAGCAGGGGTTAGATGGCAAGAAAGACAATTTTACGAATACACTGCACGTCCATTGCAGAGTACGTTTGAGATTATTTTGGAAGTTCAAACACTTTGGGGCCATGTAACTTTAGCAAATATGCTCATGACTAAAAGGAGATAAGCTAAGTTTATAGCCAAATATATTTTACGGCAAGTAATGTATCAGCCTGCCACTGCCAATATATAAAGGGTCCGCCATCTAACGTTTTTTCAACTATTCAACCGTTGGACTATTATTTGTGGGGTGCCCGAGGCAGCCATTTGAATGAAATTATTTTCCATTATTAACCGGAAGGATTGTACCTTCAAATAAAAAAAAGAAAAATATTCAGTAGTTTTCTATAGCATTTTCAAAAAAAGTTATTTTGCGGACGCTTTATTTTGGAAAATTTAACTTTAGAATTTAAGTCAAGGAAGTTGCAAAAATCATAACTTTTAAACAAGTGAACACATTCACAAGCTTTAAAACGGCAGTAGATATTCAATCGCATACTTAATAGGAGCTTGAAAAGCAGACGTCTAATATGGTGTTTCTTTATTTTCAAAATCATCATACTTCTAGTTAGTTTACATTTACTTGTTTGTTAGCAAACTAATCAGTTTTTATTTATTTTTGCTCCAACACAACACATATTCCTATACTTAGTAATATAATTATAATAAACTAACAGAACCCCGCCCGCTTCACCAGACAAAAAAAAACAAACCGAAAAATCAAAATTCGAGTTTATATTGTTTTGTTTTGTGTTCAGTAATATATATGTACTAATTTTTATAAAGTTATTCTCAAAAAAAGTTTTGCCACTACCCTCCCGCCCCCAGTGCTAGTTTTCTTAAATGTATAGCCTATAGATCCTATCTGTGTGAAGTTCCAAAAAGAGACAATAGTTTTTATAATAATAATAGGGATATATTTTTACTTTATGTGAGAGGTGTCACGCCCACTTTTATCATACCGCCCACTTTTTCCACAAATTTGCAAATTAATACTCAATGAAACACAAAATATCAAGATTCTTGTTGCCATTGGGTTCTAACTTCAAGACTCTGACAGTCATAGTACTTCAAATACGTTGCTTTATAAAATGCGAAAAAAAAAATAAATTTTTCTTGGAGGTGCCACACTTTTATTGTAATAACATGCGAATAGGCATTATTTTTGGGCAACTAAGCCTTGGAAACCACCAATTTTTGTAGATAGTGGGTGCTACGGTTGGTTGTATTTCCATTCTATTTTAATTCCACAAGTACAAAAACTCCATTATATCACGTACATAGTGCAAAATAACCTAACTTCATGATTCAACCAATTTTTGCTGAAAAAAATAAAAAAGTACGAATTAAAAAAAATATTTTGCGTGTCTATGCAGTCAGAGGAATGCATACACCGAATTCCATGATTCTAGCTGCGGCCATTTGGATGGTACCAATTTTATCCCCTTTTTCCATTTAACCCCATTAAAAGTACGACATTCGAAAATCTATTTAATTTACGTATCTACGCAATTAGATGGATGTACACACCGAAAAAAACTTTTATTTTTTGTGTCTACGCAGTCAGAGGAATGTATACACCGAATTTCATTAATCTAGGTGCAGCCGTTTGGTTGGTACCATTTTTATCCCATGCATTTTTATCCCAGCATGATTTTATACCCTACACCACTTCGTGGGCTAGGGTATTATAAGTTAGTTTCGCGCCAAATGTTTGTAACACCAAGAAATAATCGAGCTAGACCCACCTGGAAGTATACCGATCGGCTTAGAATCCCCAGCTAAGTCGATTTAACGATGTCTGTCTGTCCGTCCGTCCGTGTGTCCATCTAAGCTTGTTCGCACTCTACAGGTCGCAATTGTTGTCCGATTGTCATGAAACTTGGCAGAAGTTATTTTTCTGGCCAATGACCATCGGTATTGAATTTGGAGGAAATCGGTTCAGATTTAGATATAGCCACCATACAAATGTCGCTCCCGATTTGACTTTTTCCGCCCTATAAAGCACATATAGTACCCGCTTTTCTTTAGATTTGGCACAACATCTTATAATCCAACTAGAAACACGTATGCAAAAATTGGGTAAGATCGGTTCAGATTTAGATATAGCCCCCATACAAATGTCGCTCTCGATTTCACTTTTTCCGCTTTAGAAACCACATATTGTACCCGATTTTCTTTAAATTTGGCACAACATTTTATAATCGAACTAGAAACACCTAAGCTGAAAGTGGGTAAAATCGGTTCAGATTTAGATATAGTCCCCATACAAATGTCGCTCCCGATATCACTTTTTCCGCTTCAGAATCCACGAATTGTACCCGATTTTCTTTAAAATTGGCACAACAGTTTATAATCGAACTAGAAACACCTATATTGAGAGTGGGTAAGATCGGTTCAGATTTAGATATAGCCCCAACACTAATGTTGCTCCCGAATGTTTAACCGATTTTGGCCAAACTTTACATATTATATTTCACCAATATCAAACATACGCATCACATCATTCAGGGTTTCAATATACTCCCATACAAATGTCCTTTCCGATTTAACATTTTTTGTCAAACACGTACATTTACATGATTCAAAAATCCTTCTGAATTTCACTTTTTTACCGAATTGAATTGTAGTGAGATAGAAAATGGGGTGTATCATATAGTCGGCTCCGTCCGTCTGTAGCCTTTCCTTACTTGTTTGGGAGATACCCATATGTCCATACTTTGGTATAACCCAAATGGGGCCCCAGTTTGCTCTATTACAGTTCTAGAAACTACATCTTACATCGGATCTTCATTAAAGTTTACAGATCATTATATGTTTCAACTAGAAATACCTACCGTGAATGAGAAATATATAGGCGCATGTTTCGGCACAGGCCTCAAGTGTTGTTATAGGCCCCTTCAAATGTCCGTCCGATTCATCCTATTACCCCTATATAATCTACAAACATATTTGTCATTGGATCTTGATCAATTTTTCCAGATCACGTTATATTTACTTTACTCGGAATATCTGCTGGAAAATTGGATCAATTACTTTATTATTTACAATATTCATTAAATTTTACTAAAGATAAATTTATAGTATAATTTATATGAACTACATAAAATTGCTCCCATGAAATACCTGGGTTTAGTAATCAAAGCGAGGTATATACTCAGGTAGTGGAGTAAGGTATAATATAGTCGGCCCCGCCCGACTTTAGCCTTTCCTTACTTGTTTTTAATATGTCTGCTTGTACATACTTGCTATTGGGTATGTGCATTCCACCTATAACAAAAACGTGCACCATAAAGTTATTTTTATTCGTAGGGGGAGAAACGGGACAAAAAGGGAAAATCGTACTTTTTGGGGTTAAAATGGAAAAAGGGTATAAAAATAGTACCAACCAAATGACCGCAACTAGAGTCATGAAATTCGGAGTATACATTCCTCCGACTGCGTACACGAAAATGAAATGGTTTTCCCAAAATCGTACTTTCAAGGGATACAATGGGTACAGAGGGATAGTACCAACTAAACGACTACATGTAGAAGGATGAAATTCGGTGTGTACATCCCTCTAATTTCGTAGATACGTAAAATAAAGAAATTTTAGAAAGTCGTACTTTTAAGGGAGTAAAATGTGAAAAGGGGGGGTAAAAATGGTACCAACCAAATGGCCACAGCTAGAATCATGGAATTCGGTAATAAACATTCCCCTGACTGCATAGACACGCAAAATAAAAAGATTTTTACAAATTCGTACTTTTACAGCAAAAAATGGTTGAATCAAGAAGTTAAGTTATTTTGCACTATCTACGTGAGATAATGGATTTTCAAAATTTGTACTTTTGAATGAAATACAACCAACTGTAGCACCTACTAGCTACCAATATTTATGGTATTTAAGCTTTTTTGAAAAAATAAATATAAGAATATTTATTTTTTGAACTGACTTGAAGTATTAGTTCGATATATATACAAAGGGTGATTTTTTAGCTATTATCTTTTTGGCAACACTGGTTTAACCAGCTGACGTACGTTTCGTGTTTTGTTTCACTGTCAAATAATTTAACCATGAGTCGTCTTACAAACGAACCACGCTTGCAAATTATTGAATTTTATTATCAAAATGCGTGCTCTGTTAAGAAAGTTCATCGCGCGCTTCCATTTGATGGTCAGTTTAATCGACCCACTGAAGCGGCTATTCGGGCTATTGTGACTAAATTTCGCACCAAATTTACATTGTTGGACATTAAACCACCAACACGCTTACGTAGACTGCGAACTAAAGAAAATATCGCAGCTGTATCGGCCAGTGTTAATGATGACCATCAATTATCGATTTGTCACAGCAATTGGGCCTCTGTTACTCAAAAACGTGGAAATGCCAAAATTGGACTAAGCGGATGGACCATTTAAGGCGCAGTCAAGGTCAACATTTGCATGAAATAATCTTCAAACATTAAATTATATGGACCGTACTATCGATTCAAATAAAGATTTCGTGCATTTTACTGAATTTTATGTGTTTTTTTAACTTTCCTATAGTTTTTAAAAAAATCACCCATATATATAGTGTAAACGTATTGGTAGCCTTGTCTTATAAGCGTGGCTTGAAATAATAAATATATTATATTTATTTATAAAATTATTTAATTAATTATTAAAACCGCCACAGCCATTATTGTCGAAGACTATTTTTTAAATAATCCCAAAATTTCTTTACGATATCACATTTTTGTAGATGTTACGTAATTTTCAATATGATGTTTTTTTTTTTGTCAAAAATAATATATATATTTTTTTTGAATTTTTTAGTTCACAAAAAGTTTTTCAATATTAAATGTCTCTTACATACTATTAAGGCTCTGGTTCTGTCCTTTCCATAGATTTTTCTCCTCGATCTGTCCAATTTTTGTACCAAAAAGTTAGAGTACTAATTATGGGCACCAAATAATATTGGTTCAAAAAGGTGGATTTTTGGGGCGGTAAATACATTTTAAGATTTTCTTGTTTTTTTTTATATTTCAACAGACTTTGTCTATGGCAGTACTTACATACCTTCATACAAGCTGCACTAATTGCCACAGGGTACATACAATTCGATCCGGCCGTTCTTACAGCCATTTGCAAATGTTTTTGTTGGTGTCCATCATGTGTTTTTTAGCCACGATTGCTTCTCTTCCTTTTATGTCATCAATGGTTATTTTCCGGCAAATTCCTTATCGCTCTGTTGGGGATAAATTCTATTTTTTAAATCTCTGCCAGAGTTATTTGCAACTTTCAGTCCCATTGTGGTTTGTTTGGTTGCCCAAATAGGATTGCATTGATTTTTCTTGTCGACAGTTATTTGCGTATCTGCAAATGCATAATCTCCATGGCCTTGCCACTGGCCTCTTAATGCCACTTTGGCACACACAAAAGGGCCACCACTGAGAATGTATGCGAAAAGTGCTTCAGTGTTCTTTTTTTGCGATTTTTTTACTGGGCCATTTAAACAAATTGCGGAGCTTGAATCTAATTTGTTATGGGCAAGAATTAGAATTAGCATAATTGAGGCAGAGCAAACCACATTAAATGAAATGAACAAAAATGAGAAGTGCTTTCGACCATTTCGACGCCATATGGCAGTCAGAGTGTGCGTGAATCATTCTCTGGCGGTAGGGTTATGGCGGCCTGCAACATTTCACATTGAAGACTGTTTGTTTTACATCGCTTTGATTTAACGTCTGTATGCACTCGCGGTAAATACCAATTCCGGGAAATTCCGTTGAAATGTATTCAATGTGATTGCATTAATTTGGCCACAAGAAAAAAACGCCCATAACATGTGACTTATACAACCACAACAATCGCAGCAATTAATTACGAATTGCACTCAGAAATACACGAGCAAGCGAGCTCATCGTTCTGGCCAAGTCCCAGGAAGCTGGTTAATTAACAATAAAATTTATTCATTGATGCATTTGCCACCGAAATAATTAACACGGCAACAATGGCCATTAAAGCTTATTATTATTGGTATTGTTATTGTTATTACACGTGTAGGTGTTACAGTAATGACAAGTTCGCTGCCATTACAATTGCAATGGTGAATGTGATGATGATGACGATGCTGCCGACGTTGACAATCAACAACTTGTTAATTCTTATTTAAAAGATATTTATCGTAATTACCATTCGTTAGAAGACAACGTCGAAATAATAACAATGATGCTTTTTAAATACAACCGACAGGCATTCAAAAAAAAGAACTGCTTTTGTATGAAATCTTAAAGAGCGTTTAATAAAATGTTTATTAGGATGTCTTGTCAACAGTGAAGACATTTAATATGTTTAAAACTCTGAGCAAGAATTCGGGACTTTATGCACGTCCAATATTTGTATAGAAGAAAGTGTACCAGTGTCTCACAAAATAAAGATATTTTCAATTATTTAATGCTCCAGTTCTATCGGAGTATAAATTCATACTAAATCTCGATTGGGACATTAAATTAATATACTGCACAAGGTAACAAAAAAAATATTTTTTTAATAAATTTTGATGTAATATGAGTGATAACTATTGAAATAACACCATTTCATATTTTTTAAAAATATATTTTTTAATATAGGTTTTACAGTGGTTTCAACTTCAAAATTCTATTTAAAGTATTTACAACTTCGAAAAAGTAGTAGTCTGTTGAAAGCACGATAGCGGCCGAACGAAATGAGCTAGGAGGTTCAAATTTTTCCTAAATGTGTCTTATGGTTGCAGATCGGTTGGGATTGAAAGTGGGCGAAATCGGCCCAGAGGAAAAAATTTTCCCTCACAAGGACTGAAAATACCCCTAATATTTAGAGTATTTCAGCATGTTTTTTGAACATAATAGCTTGTATTTACTTGATATCTGCAATTCACATTCCCTTTGTAGCATAAAAGGGCACCATAGAGTGATTTTTATTTGTAGGGGGCGAAATAGGACGAAAAGGGATACAAATAGTAACTATCAAACGACAACAGATAGAAACACGAAATTTGGCATGTACATTAATAGAGTAGATACATAATATATAATTATTTTTTCTAAATTCGTACTTTTAAGGGGTTAAATGGGGATAGAGGGATAAAAATAGTACCAACCAAACGGCTGCACCTAGAAATTCGGTGTATATATTCCTCTGATTGCGTAGACACATAAAATAAAGGAAATATTCGAAATTCGTACTTATAGGGTGTAAAATGGGAAAAGGGGATAAAAATTGTACCAAACAAATGAAACCATGAAATTCGCGGTATACATTCCTCTGACTGAGTGACACGAAAAAAAAAGTTTTTCCAAATTCGTACTTTCAAGAGATTCAATGGGAGCAGAGGGATAAAAATAGTACCAACTAAAAGGCTACAGCTAGAATGATGAAATTTTAGAAAGTCGTACTTTTAAGGAGTAAATGCGAAAAAGGGGATAAAAATGGTACCAACAAAATGGCCGCAGATAGTATCATGGAATTGGGTATATACATTCCTCTGAGTGCATAGCCACGTAAAATATTTTTTTTTTCAAAATTCGTACTTTATTTTGTTGCTTTTACGACAAAAAATGGTAGAATCATGAAGTTGTCTTGTACTGCGTACGTGAGAGATAAGGTATTTTCAAAATTTATACTTTTGAATTTAAAATAGATGGAAATACAACCAAACAAAGGACTGTAGCTGAAAATACACCCCAGTATTTATGATTGCTGTCTTATATTTACTTTATGAATTGAAGTATTATTTCCATTATATATATACATAGTATAAAAATATTGGTAGCCTTGGCTTATTAATTAAATTTCTGATTTTCATACATTTGAAATTTGTTGCGGACATTCCTCTTGTAGCTTGGAAGCACCACAACGAAAATAAAAGTTTTAGCGGGCGAAATGGGAAAAAAAGGGATAAAATATGGTACCAATGATACGACAACAGCTAGAATCATGAAATTCGGTGTGTACATTCCTTCTAATTGCATAGACACGTAAAATAAAAAATTTTCGAAATTCGTACTTTTAAGGGATATAATTAAAAAGAGGGATAACAATGGAACCTACCAAACCTCTGAAGTTGAAATGATGTAATTCGGTGTATACATTCTGACAATGAAGACTCGAAAAAGGGTTTTTTCGAAATTTGTACATTTGGGCGGAGAATGGGGCGAATGGGTATATCTTTAAAATTTATACTTTTCTTATCACGTTGTCTGTATCTGGAAATGCTTCTTTCTAATGGTGACTGACAATCGCCTAATGTTTAGGCCTATTCACTTTCACAACTTCAGCATTTTATTTATATATAGTAGTCGAATTTAAACAGTGTTTAATATAGTAATGTGCATAAAAATATCACAATTTTGGTAATATGGTACTGTGCTTCTATGTAAAGTCGACTTCCTTTAATCTGCTGGTAATAAAGAGTGATTTTTTTGAGGTTAGGATTTTCATGCATTAGTATTTGACAGATCACGTGGGATTTCAGACATGGTGTCAAAGAGAAAGATGCTCAGTATGCTTTGACATTTCATCATGAATCGTCTTACAAACGAACAACGCTTGCAAATTATTGAATTTTATTATCAAAATGCGTGCTCTGTTAAGAAAGTTCATTGCGCGCTTCCATTTTATGGTCAGTTTAATCGACCCACTGAAGCGGCTATTCGGGCTATTGTGACTAAATTTCGCACCAAATTTACATTGTTGGACATTAAACCACCAACACGCTTACGTAGAGTGCGAACTGAAGAAAATATCGCAGCTGTATCGGCCAGTGTTAATGATGACCACCAATTTTCGATTCGTCGCCGTTCGCACCAATTGGGTCTCTGTTACTCAAAAACGTGGAAATGCCAAAATTGGACTAAGCGGATGGACCACCTAAGACGCAGCCGCGGTCAACATTTAAATGAAATTATCTTCAAAAAGTAAATGTCATGGACCAATCTAACGTTTCAAATAAAGAACCGATGAGATTTTGCAAATTTTATGCGTTTTTTTTTTTAAAAAAGTTATCAAGCTCTTAAAAAATCACCCTTTACTATGGAATGCACTCCGTGGTGGAGGGTATATAAGATTCTTAAATAAGTTTGTTTACATTTTTGAATTTCAAATGGAATAATTTTTGAATTTCAAATGAAAACTTTTGAATATCAAATGGTGTATTTTGAATTACAAATGACGAGTTTAGAATTTCAAATGGTGTCTTTTAAATTACAAATGACGAGTTTTGAATTACAAATGACGTGTTTTGAATTTCAAATGACGAGTTTTGAATTTCAAATGGTGTCTTTTGAATTACAAATGATGAGTTTTGAAATACAAATGACGTGTTTTGAATTTCATATGACGACTTTTGAATTTCAAATGGTGTCTTTTGAACTACAAATGACGAGTTTTGAATTTCAAATTGTGAGTTTTGAATTTCAATTGATATTTTTTGAATTTCGAATGGAATTCTTGAATTTCAATTGAAATTTTTATGAATTTCAAATGGAATTTTTGAATTTCAAATGGTTCCTTTTGAATTACACTTGAAAATGGTGTAGTACCTCCCACATACACTATCCGGCGCTAAGTAAAATTGAAGTCCTTCCATACCATGTTCTCTGAGAGTCAGGGTATAGCCGACTGAAAATTACTTACTTGTTGAAATATATGGTACTGTGACAATTTGAAGAAAATTAGCCAAAATATGTGGTCTTCAAAGCGGAAAAATTCAAATCGAGAGTGAAATTTGTATGGGAGCTATATCTAAATTTGAACCTATCTAACTCACCCTTGATATTTCTATTTTAAACACAAGGCGATGTGGCAAATTTTAAGAAAAGGGGTCCAAATATGAGTCATTTTCATCATAGATGTTTCTAGTTGAATTATAAGGTACTGTGCCAAATTTGAAGTAAATTGAGTAGAATATGTCTCACATTTGTCTAAATGTGAATCGAGTTGCTTGAAATAAAATAACGTTCGACTCAGAAAGTGATTTCAAGCTCTGTTTCATTTGTGTGTCCCAAATACATAGTACTGTAGTAGAGGGTATAAATATATTCAAACTTTAACTAGATAATCAGAACTTTTTTATAGCCGACTCTAAATTACAATTTTGGACCACTCTATATTTCCAAAGTTTATATCTTCAGCCCACGCGATTTGTTTACATAAAATTCATTTTAATATAAATTCGAAAACATTCTCTTAATTATTATAATTAGAATATTTTGAACGAGACACCCTAATGAATATGTACAAGTAAAAATTCGCACAAATACATGAACACTATTGTAGACAAACCCATTTAAAGAAATGACATGTGCACAAATGTACACATTATGAAGAACTGTAACACAATTAAATATGCCAGGTATATGTA
Source organism: Polietes domitor (assembly GCA_947397865.1). Classification (NCBI taxonomy): domain Eukaryota; kingdom Metazoa; phylum Arthropoda; class Insecta; order Diptera; family Muscidae; genus Polietes; species Polietes domitor. The sequence goes on from OX377620.1 coordinate 123,105,527, forward strand.
TGCCCAGATGTCATCAGATAAAATTCAAACTAATGCAAAAATATGAGAATGAAAAGGTGTGGCTGTACTAGATGTCTTCCCTGTGTGTGTTACAAACACACTGACAAATGGACAAACTACTATACACTTCTCCAATGGTTGAGGGTATAAGGGTTCTCTATTTTAACTATATGACACAACAGTCAGTCAGAGCACATGTTGCCTAAGAAAATTGGTTGGTTGAGTTGTACTCCATGGTATAGAGTCTCCGAGTTATGAAGTTATGAAGAATTTACACTATTATATCCTACACCGTGAAGTAGGGTAATGTAAATTATTCTATTATTAACCCTACACAATTTCGTGGAATAGGGTACTATAAGATCGCTCTATAACCCATACATTAATTCAGATTTTCGACCTTTTTTCCACATAACATTATATTTAAGCTGCGGATGCCTGCAGTAAAAGTGCGCCACAAAGCAATTGTATAGCACACGTTCATATGTCCCTTCCGATGTGTCTACTGGCTATTCTATTCTAATTGGTCAGATCTCCCCCAGGCACAGAGGATCACCCTGAACCTTTCCGGCAGGCACTCTAATACACGCACAATTTAATGCGTGTGTTGTTGTATAAAAAAAAAATATTTTGATAAATTACATTTGCCTCTTTGTCATGTTATGCCGTGTGTGCCTGTCTGGCTGGCTGTCTGTTCGTCTCTCTGTGTGGCGCGTGAGTTGTTTGTTGTCTCGTATCTTTGCACACATGAATGAGCGACACGTTCACACCAACATTCGCACACGCATAAGTACCCAGCGGGAAAATTTGGAAGGCCTCCCCTTAGAAGGCCTTCTAAAATGCCTTCTCTTCGGATCCGCCACACATTCCTGTATGCCTTCTGAAAATAGGCATTCCAGAAGGCCTTCTTCGCGCATGAAAAAAGACTCGGCACACATGCTCACCTCGCTTCTCTAAGAAGGCCTACCAGAAGGCCTAATCATTAGCATTTAGAAATCCTATACTCATTCTAGACTGCCTTCTTTGAGAAGGCATTTATAAAGGCCTTCTCATTTCCTATTAGATGCAGATGCAGTGGACATTCTTCATTGCCTTCCTTTAGAAGGCCTGCTATCATGCTGGAAGAATGAGGGCAGTACGGATGGAGTCGATTTTTATATCTTTATGAAAGCTATTTTTACAATTCTCCTGATTTGAACTCAATTAAAATACATTTATTTAAAATAATTGGAAATTATTGCATTTAAAATTATTTTTTAAATGTTTTTTTGTTTAGTGTTAACAAATATTTGTTATTATTGTCGTTGTGCCTTTGTTTGTAACAACTAAAAGAGGCAATATAATTCAGATCGACATAGATCCACTGTCTGAGTCGATTTGGCAATGTCTGTCTGTCTGTGCATCTATTCTTGTAATCAAACTACAGGTCGCATTTCTTGACCGATTCAAATGAAACTTTATATGTGGATTTTTCGGGGTAATACGAAAGCTATTAAATATTAAGAAAATTGGTTTAAATGTAGATATAGTCTTTATAGAAATGTCTTTATACATGTTTTCAAAAAGACACAATATGATGTCTTTACGCTCTAAAAGACAGATAATTTTGTGATAATTCCTCGGTGTTATCTGGACGTTTACGCCCACAAACATCCACGTCGATATATTTATCAGGAATGAAACAGAAAAATCGTTAACTCCTCTTCAAGAACAAACAAAAAATATTATTATCAAAATATTTATGATTTGTATTTTCTACACACTAAAAAACTAAACACATAACTAAATTCTGTTGCTCATTCCTAATTCCCCTCTTTCGCCAGGCATGCTAAAAGGCCTGCCAAAAGAAGGCAGCGGCGAAGTTGTTCGCTTCGTTTAAGGTCGTGTGTTTCTATAAACTTTTAGACACAAACAGACAATAAAGTTCTGTAGATTAATAGGTAGCACTTCCGATTAGCAATGCGAAGATCATGAGTTCAAATTCCACCCAAGGCAAGTAAAAATGACGAAAGATTTAAATTGAAAATAAATATGCTGCTGCTAATAATAAGGCCAGAAATATTGAAAAATGCTGGTCCATTGGTTAGTCATATTTTTTAATTTTGCGCCCTATTTTTTGACCTTCTGGAAGGGCTTTTATTGCAGTGCTGCCAGAAGGTCTTTGGTAGCAGGCCTTCTAGATGGCCTTTTGGCAAAGCCCTTCTACAGGGTTTTCCAACAAGACGTGTTATTTTGAATTATCCGGTATTTCGATAGATGCCACTTTTGAAGCTTTTATTATTTGACATTTGGCAAGTAGAAACTAAATGGAATTTTTATTATTAAAATTCATGAATGAAAATGATCCGGAATTCCATCGAAAAATCATCTTGACTGATGAGGCCCATTTCCACCTCGGTGGGTACGCCAACAAGCAAAATTGTCGCATCTGGTGCTCGAAAAACCCAAGAGTTATTGTTGAGAAGCCTCCCATCCTCATCGTGTGACTGTTTGATGTGGTTTATGGTCCGTCGGGGTCATTGGACCTTACTTTTTCAAAAATGAGGTTTGATCAACAGACGGACGGTGAATGGATTGCACTATCGAGAGATTAATGATATTTTATGGTCGGAGTTGGATGGTATTGATCTGGACAACGTTTACTTTCAACAAGACGGCGCTATGTGCCACACAAGCAACGGAATCATTGCTCTTTTACGGGAAAAGTTTCCGGACCGTGTTATCTCTCGAAGAGGTGATCACAATTGGCCACCGAGATCTTGTGATTTAACACCTTGTGACTGCTTCCTTTGGGGCCACGTGAAAGATAAGGTCTACGCCAGCAGCCCAGCGTCGATTCAAGATAGAATTCGTGAGGCTATCCAGGACATAGGGCAGCCACTTTGCGACTTGGTTATGGAAAATTTCATGAAAAGTATGTGGTCCTGTAAGCGTGGTGGCCATTTGGCTGATGTTGTTTTTCATTATTAACGACATACCTTCCTCTTTATTATGAGATAAACATGCGCTCATTTATCTCAAAAAAATTTCATTTCTTTTTGAATACCTAAATAACACCTCTTGTTGGAAAACCCTGTAGAAGGCCTGCAAATAGAAGCGTGAGGGAAGGCCTTGCTCTCCAATCTTACCCTGTGTTAATTTTAAATGAGTATAGAATGCAGCAAGCATGCCTTGCGCCTCCCTAAGAAGGCCCGTGAGAAGGCCTTGCGTACGACTTCCTTTTCCCGCTGGGTATGTTCGCATATATGTTTGAAAGTGTTTGTAAATACAAATCCTACATTTAGTAGACGGTGTGTGTCGGTGTGTTCATTTAATGCGCTAAAAAATACTCCATATTTTTCATTTTTCCATCGTTGGCACTCATCACCAGAGAACACAAACACACACGTATTCCTACACTTAAACATACACATACATCCATACAGGCGTATGTGCTGATATCCCGGCACTGTAACGAAATTATGCGTATCTGATTGCTGTCTTCGAAAACAGTGGCAATGCCTCTCCTCACCTCAGTCGTTATGGTTGGAAAACAAATTGTATCTTTCCGACGAGCACAAAGGACACACAACGACATACACATACACACTTGCAATTGCTTTAAACTTCATTGCTACAGACCCAAAACCGCAAAATTTAATTATTAAATTTCATTAAAGTAATAAATTGAAATAAGCGGATCACAGAGAAAAAAACGAAAGTAAATAAATTTCCACCATGATACGGGTATGACAAATAAAACTATGGGCAAAGAAAAACTGAATAGCATTCGCAGCACCACTGGAACGGGATTTAACCAAAAATATGGTATAAAATAAATTTTTCATTTACAAAATGATTACTTGGAAAAGGACATTTGATAATTTTGTGTTTCTATTCAAGATAATTCACTGCAATTTACCTATTTACCACATCGTAGATTGGCTTTACCTTTCCATACATGTGTCGAAGACTTAATTATTATGGATTTTCTACTATCCATGGATTCACTTGCTGAGTGTTTTATGTACTGTTGTGTATTTTCTTAAGTTCTTGGAATTGGCTATACATATAAGTCAGCTCTTCACAAATTAGCAGTGATTTCTGACGTACATTGCCTGCCGGGTTATCCATTCACTTTAGGTAATAATGCCATCCTAATCTCGTCGAAATTTCCAAGAAGGGCATGCATTACACTCCTCTGTCCTTGAATCACTGCAGTCGGGGACTTTATGCAAAATCTATTTTTACCCGGATACATTCTTTCATAATAATATGATTGACAGAGAATCTATGGGGGGAGGGTGGTAGATTTTCAAAAAATCTAATATTATCTTGACAACGAAAGGTACTAGGACAGCGGATGGCACTAGACAATTTTCCCAATAAACGTCTAATAGTTGTATAGGAAGATATGATAAAATATTATATGATGTGAAATTTATGATGGAAAAATGATGGAAAGTACTTGAGATCAGAAAAAGCTATATTCAAAAAGAGTTCACAAATGAAATGAGGCTATATGTCGCAAGGGTAAAGATTTCTTTGCGAATAATGAAAAATCCTCTGGCATATTAGATTTGACCCCAAGTTAATAGAAAATATGTCTATTCCAAGTGGTTATTCAGTAAATATGATATAAGCTGAAGGAACAGCTTTTATAAAATACTTTTAAATGGAATGCTTCCAGAAGAACACGTAAAGCCAGCCGTAAAATATTCCGAAAATCCGCCAGTAGCATTCGGTTAATTCCAACTGAAAATCGACCAAAAATCATAGGTTTGGATTTTCTTCCTTTTCGATTTGGATGGAATTTGCCACATTCATTCTACTAAAGGGTGATTTTTTAGCTATTATCTTTTTGGCAATACTGGTTTAAACAGGTGACGCAAGTTTCATTTTTTTGTTTCACTGTCAAACATCTTCAGTTTGGTCTATAATTTAACCATGAATCGTCTACGAACAACGCTTGCAAATTATTGAATTTTATTATCAAAATGCATGCTCTGTTAAGAAAGTTCATTGCGCGCTCCATTTTATGGTCACTTTAATCGACCCACTGAAGCGGCTATTCGGGCTATTGTGACTAAATTTCGCACCAAATTTACATTGTTGGACATTAAACCACCACCACGCTTACGTAGAGTGCGAACTGAAGAAAATATCGCAGCTGTATCGGCCAGTGTTAATGATGACCATCAATTATCGATTCGTCGCCGTTCGCAGCAATTGGGCCTCTGTTCCTCAAAAACGTGGAAATGCCAAAATTGGACTAAGCGGATGGACCATTTGAGGCGCAGTCAAGGTCAACATTTGCATGAAATAATCTTCAAACATAAATTATATGGACCGTACTATCGATTCAAATAAAGATTTCATGCATTTTTCTGAATTTTATGTGTTTTTTTAACTTTCCTATAGCTTTTAAAAAATCAATAAATTAGTAGTTGCAGGTATTTAGTAGTTAGGGTATTTTGAAGAGATGGTATCGTTGTCGGTGTCATAACTTTGGAAGATTTACAACTTCCCTTTCCGAATCTGTATGAAAATATGAATGTCGTTGCGGTTCTAGGACTCCAAAAATCGTAATCCCTAAATATCAAGGAAAACATATCTTTAATTTTTATACCCTCCACCTCCAGGATGGGGGTATATTCACTTTGTCATTCCGTTTGTAACACCTTAAAATATTCGTCCGAGACCCCATAACGTATATATATTCTGAGTCGTGGTAAAATTCTAAAATGTTATAGCCATGTCCGTCTTTCCGTCTGTCTGTCTCTCTGTTGAAAGCAAGATAGCGGCCGTTCGAAACGAGCTAGGAGGTTCAAAATTTTCCTAAATGTGTCTTATGGCTGCAGATCGGTTGGGATTGAAAGTGGGCGAAATCGGCCCAGAGGGGACGATTGAACATATTAACTTGTGTTTACTTGATATTTGCAATGCGCATTCCCTTTATAGCATAAAAGGGCACCATAGAGTGATTTTTATTTGTAGGGGCGAAATGGGGCAAAAAGGGATAAAAATGGTACCTATCAAACGACAACAGATAGAAACACGATATTTGGCGTGTACATTCCTCTAATAGAGTAGATACATAATTTAAAAGTATTTTTTTCTAAATTCGTACTTTTAAGTGGTTAAATGGGGAAGAGGGATAAAAATAGTACCAACCAAGCGGCTGCACCTAGAATAATGAAATTTGGTGTATATATTCCTCTGATTGCGTAGACACATAAAATAAAAGAATTTTTCGAAATTCGTACTTTTTGGGGTTAAAATGTAAAAAGGGGATCAAAATAGTACAAACCAAATGACCGCAGCTAGAGTCATGAAATTCGGAGTATACACTTCTCTGACTGTATAGACACGAAAAACAAAGGGTTTTTCCAAATTCGTACTTTGAAGGGATTCAATGGCAGCAGATGAATAAAAATGGTACCAACCAAACGGCTGTACCTAGAATAATGAAATTTGGTGTATACGTTCCTGTGATTGAGGTTTAAAATGGAAAAAAGGGGATAACAATTGTACCAATCAAATGACCGCAGCTAGAGTCATGAAATTCGGAGTATACATTCCTCTGACTGCGTAGACACGGAAAATAAACGGATTTTTCGAAATTCGTACTTTCAAGGGATACAATGGTACAGAGGGATAAAAATAGTACCAACTGAACAACTACAGCTAGAATGATGAAATTCTAATGTCGTAGAAGCGTCAAGGGGGTAAAAATGGTACCAATCAAATGGGCGCAGCTGGAATCATGGAAGTCGGAGTATATATTCCTCGAACTGCATAGACACGCAAAATAAAAAGTTTTATTCCAAATTCGTACTTTTTCTTTTACGGCAAAAATTGGTTGAACCATGAAGTTAGGTTATTTTGCACTATGTACGTCTAATAATGGATTTTCAAAATTTGTTCTTTTGGAATTAAAATAGAATGGAAATACAATCAACTGTAGCACCCACTATCTACCAATATTTATGGTATTTAAGCTTTTTGAAAATATAAATATAAGAACATTTATTTTTTGAATTGACGTATTGGTAGCCTTGCCTTATAAGCGTGGTTTGAAGTAATTAAAATATTATATTTATTTATAAAATTATTTTTTCTATATTTGTATTTGTTTTGGTTTGGCTATACTAAAAATATTATATGTTCCTGGAATATTACTGCACGAAAACCGACATCCTCTGTGAAATGCAATCCATGGTAGAGGGTATATAAAGTTCGGCCCGGCCGAACTTAACGCCGTTTTTACTTGTTTTTATTAAGTACTTCACAATAACATTAAAAAGTATTAATTAATTTAATTTAATATCTATATCCCTATTATAGAATTTTTAAATGTATGCTCTGTGGGCGGAGTGGGCGTGGCAATAGTGTTTTTGAGAGCAATAAGGCTGAAAATTGGTACGTATATATTACTGACCAGGAGAATGATAAATGTGATGCTGAAATTCGAATTTTTATTTTGTGGGCGTAGTGGGCGTGGCAATAGTGTTGTTTTTGAGCTAGAAGGCTGAAAATTGGAACGTATATATTACTGATCACGAGAAGGTGCAATTTGATGCAGAAATTTGGATTTTCGTTTTGTGGGCGGAGTGCGCGTGGCAATAGTGTTTTTTTGAGCTAGAAGACTGCAAATTGGAACGTATATATTACTGACCACGATAAAAATAAAAAAGAAATCTGATTTTAATTTTACCAATTGTTTTTTGCCTGGCGAAGCGGGCGGGGTTCAGCTAGTACATTATATATAAGTCCATATTAACAAAATATTTTGTTAATTGTCATATGGTAAATTCTAAATGGTTTGCTTTATGTGATGGTTAGAGTACCGTAGTAGGAGTCGGAAGGTCCGCTGTTCTACCTCGGTAATGGCGGATTTTTTAAAATAGAAAAGTATTGAAAAGTGTATTCTTTGGCACAGCTTAAAATTTATTAAATCTTTCAAAAAAGGACATCCTTCCTGTAACAACCCCGTGTTAAATTCATTAGTGAGGAGCCCAATTTTCACAACCTCTGAATAATTAGCATGTTTGTCGCTTCTTCTATACCCTCCACTAAGATAGAATGAAAATGTGCACTTGTTTATTATGCCGGTCGTCAAAGAATTTCTTTCTGCAAGGATCCAGTCAGAACCGTGTTTCTGTCCGTACGTCTTTCCGTCCGTAATAAAAGTGCAGGTCGCAACCCTTGTCCGGTCATAACAAAAATTTACACAAGTGAGTTTTGCGCCATTAAACTCTAAACAAATCGGTTCAGATTTATATATAACCCCAATATAAATGTCACTCCCGATGTGACTTTAACGGATTTTAGTCAAAAATAGCCAGTTTTCGTCTCTCGGGAATTCCTGGCAACGATTTCTCGGAATTCCCGGCCATTTTTCATTTCCGAGATTCCGGGAATTTTCTTCGGGAAAGGCCAAAGCTTAATCAAAACGGACCATTATTAATAATGATTATGTAAAAAGGACATATTTTCAATTTTAGCTTTTTAAAATTAGGTTTGGCGACTGTTCGTTCCACTTATACAGAAGGTATTTCTAGCTGATTCATGATGTAAACTAATCTGTAAATGTTGAAGGTTATCACTATAGTATAAAGCAAAGTGTACTGACATTAATATATATTTCATCCATCTTCACGGTACGTATTCCAACGTGAAAAGAATATAATCTACAAAATTTGTGCAAGATCCGATGTAAATGTGGCTTTTAGGGCAGTAACAGTGTAAATCGGGGGAATATTTGGGCTAAGTTTCAATCTGACCAGATTTTATTCATATCAATAACATCCGGACCTTGAAGAAAACCGTTACCCCTTGCCAAATTGATAACTGTAGATGATGATTTCAAAGCGATCTGGATTATTCTCGTTTATTTCTTGATAATTGATACTTGATTTTATGAATTATTAGGTCACGAACCCTTTTTCCTTTTTAACACTTGCTGAAAATCCCAATTGCATTTCAATTACTTACATTTTCCACATTTACAAAGTCACTGACATTCAAATACACATCCATACCTGCAATAAAAGAAGTGAGAGTAGAGGTTAAATTCACAAAAACACAGTGGCGTATGATCAATTACAAAACGAATCCATATTAAGTATACGCCAGGAGGAGCTTACAAAATCCACTGCGGTAACTTTTCCACACAAACAGTCAAGCGATAAAGATTTCATGGCATTGAAACAAAATCCATGGATTTTTTGTTATATAACAGCACCTCATAGCTGCGCTATCAAATTGTAATTGAGTTTACAATTCAACCAAGTAAATAATTTCATTGATACGGATGGAGATGTGTGTGTTTTCCTCCAATAAAACGTAAACAATACGATAATCTACACCTGACAATCAATTTCAAAAGTGTTCCCCACTTCCACACCGCATGTAGGTGGATGTTGCGCTGGCTATGCTGGCATACATCCGTCTCGCATTCGCCGCATATGGCAAGTATTCAGCTATGAATTATTTAACAATAAAATCCATTTATAAACACTTTTCAGCAATTCAACAAGCGATTGAAGCAAATTAAATTTGCAATTAAATTTGCATCTTATATTTGATACATTTGATACACACATGAAACGATTCGAGCATTCGGAGAGGGGGAGAGAGCGAGAAAGAGTGCGCGCGGGGTCCTAAATATTCGAACGGCAATTTGGCCAAGAAGTGAATCCATCGGAAAATATTTAACAATTTACAAACGCTATGGAACAACAATCTGCTTTTAATTAAAACACAATTGCAAAGTGGCAGCCAGCAATCAAATGCTTTCAGTTCATTTTAATTATCACAAATGTAAGAGAGCAAAATAAACACAATTTTCACAGAAAATATACATAAATTAAGCAAATACAATTTACACTGAAAACATAGCTTCCGGCAAACAAATGTATCAACAATTCAAGAGAAAAATAATTGGCATAAAGACCCACGTGGATTGAAGGTAGTTTATAAGTATTTAGGGGAGAATTGTGTGCCGGCAGCACTCTGATAAAGAAAAAGGTGACCAGCCATATTATTGAAAAAGTTCAAGCACAATTTTACTGGCTCAAGGTAAATTCCGAAGATACCGAATTTTGGAATATATTTAGAAAATACGTCGATGCTTTGAGCTTTTACGAATATAAGTCGATACTTCGAGCTTTAAGCATATAGTTTCATTGCAAGACGTTAAAGTCAAAATCCATTTTTGAATTTTTAATTTTTCTCCAGTTGCTTTTAATTTATGTTATGTCTTTGTGCATTTATTTGTTACCCACCAAAGGAAGCGAGATATACCCATCGCTTATTATACCGATCGACTTAGAATCACGCCCTCAATCGATTTAGCCATGTCCGTCTGTCTGTCCATCTATTCTTGTAATTAAAGTACAGGTCGCAATAATTGTCCGATCCCAACAAAAATTGGCACAAGTAAGTAATTGGCACTTTCTGCGACGATTTAGCAATGTCCGTCTGTCCGTAATTTTGTCTGTCTGTGTGTCCATATATTCCTGTAATCAAAGTACAGGTCGTTATTATTGTCCGTTCTTAAACAAATTGGCCCATGTTAGTTTTGTGGGCCAAGGACGAACGTTATTCAATTTGATGTAAATCGGTTGAGATTTATATATAGCCCCCATACAAATGTATCTCGCGATTTGACTTTTTCCGCTCTACAAACCACATATTTTACGCGATTTGCTTCAAATTCAATAATTCAAATAATTCAACAAAAAACATCTGTGGTGAAAATGTATCAGATCGGCTGAGATTTAGATATTGTTCCACTACAATTTTCGCTCCCGCTCTAGAAACCATATATTTTAACTGATTTTCTTAAAATTTGCCACATCATCTTATATTTCATCTAGAAACATATATAGTAAAAGTGTGTCAGAACGATTCATATTTAGATATAGGACCCTATAAAAATTACGCTCCCGATTTGACTTTTTCCGCTCTATAAACTGATGGCTCTAAGATGGATATAGGCACGGGTGCGGGTTTCTACATTGAATCACTACAGATACGTAAATCTTTCAGACTCAACGATAACTGTAGCGTTTATCAAGCTGAAATCCTTCCAATCAAAAAAGCAGCAGAATTTCTAGCGGAGATAGAAATTCCGGCGGAGACAGATATAAACTTTTGCATAGATAGTCAGGCAGCCATTAAATCAATCATGTCGCATAACGTCAAATCAAAGCTTTTACTGAGTGGCAAGCGCTAGCTGGATGACCTCAGAAGCCATGTGGTCCGTCTCTGCTGGGCTCCCGGACATAGCAATATCAGTGCGGACGAAATAGCAGACGAACTGGCCAGAATTGGTTCATCCATGGAAATCTCGCAAGCCGAAAACTCAGTAAAACCACCAATAGGCGTTTTCTATAGACTGATTGAGTCACGCAGATGGGCAATGATGAACTCAACATGCACTAATATGTCAACCTGTAGGATTGCTAGGGCCACCTGGTCAAAGGCAGACAAACAGAAAAGCAGAACTTTATTAAAGTTAGGCAAAGTAGAGTTGCGTACGCTCATAGGAATCTACACAGGGCACTGTAACATTAGAAGCAGGCTCAGCAGGTGGCACACAGGTATTATGGATTATTGCCGACCGTGTGAGGACGAGGATGAGATTGAGACGATCGAGCACATTTTATGTATGTGCCCCTCTCTCTGTGTACGTAGGAAAAAATATAATTAGGAACACTGATGAAATCGCAACCCGCACCATCCATGACCTGCTGAGATTCTCGAAGGGCCTGGACTGGATTATGGGTAGTTTCTGATTTCTGAATCACACTGATGATAACATTGAATCCGGCACCTATCAGTAAGATTGAGAACCTTAAGGTACGCTAATGTCAAGCTACCCAGCGGTATCCTCGTATTACTCTGGGCCATAAAAATTACAAGGAAGAAATAGTATTACCTGACAACTACACAGTCATACTAAACTCGACTTCCTAACTCCTTCCACTCACTTGGCACCTCCTATTCCACCACAACCCATATTTCCGCTTTTCCTCATCTAATTCACCTTTACATTCATATACATTTCAGGTACAAGGATATGTACAATGGTCTCCGAGTGCACGGATTGCGTAAGCTTTCTGGTCCTTTAAACCAAACCAAACTATATATTTTAAGCGATGCTCTTCAAATTTGGCAAAACACATCACATTTCAAATAGGTGAAAGTGGGCCACATCGTCTCAGATTGTAATATAACCCTCAGACAAATGTCCTTCCTGATTTAACTTTTTTCTCTCAGACACATAACTTTACAGATTTTGATCTAATTTGAGAGAACACTTTATATTTGTGCTGGAAAGTGGAGGGTATCATATAGTCGACTCCGCCCGACTTTAGCCTTTCCTTACTTGTTTTATCTTTAAGGCCATTTTTATACCCTCACTCTACAGTTATATCTCACTCTATGAGATATAACCTCATTTGATGAGGTCAGCCACTTAAGACCCTAAGTATGTTTGGACCAAATCCGTTTCACGACTTTTTAGGTTGTTTGAGTCTTGAGGCCTTCCATCCGTCTGTCTGGCTGGCTGCTGTACACAAAAACTTTCGAAAGGAGCTAATGAATCAATTCATACTATGCACTTGGTAATATTTTTCCCAAGCTTAGTTTAAGTTCGAAGTTGGGTGAAATTGCCACAACCCTTCAGGTACCCCCCACACAAATGAGTCATATTCCTATGTTAAATTAAAACTAATGTAACTTCCACATGGATATTTGGAATCAGCTTTATTTTGGTATTTGATAATGTTTAATAATCACCTTTCTACGCCCCTTCAAGTAGTTCCCGCATAAATCACCCTTAAAACAAGTAACGAAAGGTTAAAGTCGGACGGGGCCGACTATATGATACACTCTACTTTTTCTATCGGAATACAATTCAATTCAGAAAAAAGTGAAAACGGGAAAATTTCTTTATGTTTCCTAATCACAGACTAATATGACCTGGCCCAACTTGTCAAATCGAGAATAATATTTGTATCGGGGCCATATCCAAACATGGAATGAAGTGACTAACTTTCGCAATAAGTTCTTCCAGTTGAAGTATAACGTGTTATGCTCAATTTTAAGAAATTCTCTGAAAATACGCGGTTTCTGGGGGAACGAAATTTGTATGAGAGCTATATGTAAATCTGAACCGATCTAACACATATTTACCACAGGTGTTTCCATTTGAAATATAAGGTGTTTTGCGAATTTTGAAAAAAATCTGTTAAAATATGTGGTTTCTAGAGCGGAAAATTTCAAATTGGGAGCCAAATTTGTATGGACCGATCTGACTTATTTTCACCATAAGTGTTCCTATTTTAAATATAAAGTTTTTTGCGAATTTAGAAGAAAATCTGTTAAAATATGTGGATTCTAGAGCGGAAAAATTCAAATTGGGAACGAAATTTGTATGGGAGCTATATATAAATCTGAACCAATATAACACATTTTTACCACAGGTGTTTCTAGGTGAACTATAAGATGTTTTGCCAATTTTGAAGAAAATCTTTTGAAATATGTGGTATCTAGAGTGAAAAGAGTCAAATCGGGAGTGAAATTCGCATGGGGGCTATATCTAAATCTGAACCGATTTTCTTCAAATTAAATAACGTTCGTCCTTGTCCCAAAAAAAACTTCGTTGTGCAAAGTTTCGTTTAGTTCTGGCTACAATTGCGACCTGTATCTTGCTTACAACAATAGATGGACAGACGGACAGGCAGACGGACGGACATCGCTAAATCGACTCAGAAAGTGTTTCTAAGCCGATCGGTATAATTAACCATGTTTATATCACTCTTCCTTTTGGGTGTTACAAACAAATGCGCAAAGATTGCTTATAAAGTTTATAAAACTAGAAACACAAAACAATGGATACTATAAATTATAATCGCTCTTTCCAGAAGCCTTTTAAATTTTGGTATTTACTTTTTTAATTTCACTAAGATTTAAACTTTCTATCTACCATTGGCAAATTTAAGGAAAACCCGAAATTATTTTAATATGTGAAGTTTCTGAATATAAATATTTACAATAAAATACATCTAAGAACACTTCTTTAAAATTTCACAAAACCAATTAATGTTATCATTTCGAAAATCAAAATAAAAGAAATAAAATCCCTTTCAACATTCTGTGGTTTCAACAGGATGATGCGACTTTGTCACATAGCCAGGTCCTGCTATGAGAGAGAATTGCTGCGAAAGTTCCCTAAGAAGCTGATTTCTAGAAACTCGACATTTAGTTGGCCCCAAAGTCTCGTGACCTCACTGACCTATATTTTTCATTGTACAAACTGTAAAAAATCTGTTGGGACAAAAGTAAACGATCTTAAACGTTATTGAAATTACCTTCAAAATAAGGTGTAGTACATTGAAATCGGTAAAGTATTTCAGGAGTTACAGGCGATTGAATGAACACAACTTTTTAAAAAAAATTGTAACTTCGTAACTTTCACGCTGCTGCTGATGAGATTATCGTATAAGTTCTTTGATTTGAATTGGAGTACCAAAAAAAGAACTTTAGAGAAATATGTCTCAGACTGGCATTGAATATCGAGAAACCGTTGCTCAGCAAAAAACCGTTCATATTTACTTCGATCAAAGGGATGAACATACAGAATTGTAAAAACTCACAAAAAACTTTACATATCGAGGGCTTATATTCATAAGTGGCTATGAACCATTTTTTCGAAAATGAGTTTTTGATGCAAAACTATTCTCAGATTTCGACGCCATCTGTCATATAAATATATTTGGAGAAGAAATTTTTTTCTAAAGCCATTTTTTTTCAAATTTTTCTGATTAGGCTATCAACTCACACGTTAGTTTGTGACTGCAAAAGTGGCTATGAACATAAAAAATAATATAAATTAAATAGTGCAAAAATGGAACAGCATATAACCGAAGGTTGTAATTCGCTACAACCATTTTGTTTAAAAGATTTTTCGACATTTAGGGCATATCGTACTATCAAAATCCATCATTTAGCGGCTAATAGCATTTTGGTTCCCAAGTTATCAGGCTACAATAGGATAAATAGTGGCTGTAAAGTCAAAAATTGTGAAAAGTATCTTTAGAAAAACCCATATTAAGAACACCAAAATATTTTTATGGCTTACTAGCAAATAGTATGGTATTGACAGTATTTTGTATCGATATTCAAACTGTTTTTTTTTTGATATTTTGAAATTGCCCTAGTGTAAGGATATCACTTTCAGCGTAAATCGTTTGTAAACGCTCACAACTTTTGAAGAATCGCTACTTATTCAGAGGTATATTTACACTAACTATTCGCTACGATTTAAACACCTTAAAAAATCAATTTGGACGTAGTCAATAGTTTAATTTATAGGCACAAAATGGAAACAATTTTTCTACAAAAAATCATACAAAGTAGAAAATTATTTGCACTTTTCTTTCTTAAGCTGTGACAATTATACCCTCACTACAGAGTAGGAGCGTATATATCATTAGGGATAGAAAAAAAGTGTAACGCATTGAAGGAGAGATTTAAAACCATAAGTATGTCCCACGTCCCCTTCACGTCCGTCTGGCTCGCTGGTATACACGATAACTCTGGAAGGGACTTAAAGAATTTATTCAAACTCTGCACATAGTACTATTTTCCTAAACTTAGTTTGAATTCGGAAATGGGGAAAATTGATATACACCTTATGGTACCCACACACGTATAGTCAATATTCCAAAACAAACGACCCGTACGTAAAATTAAACCTAATATAACTTCTATACTTTCCACGAAAATTGACATAAGCTTTGGTCAAAATAAAACTGATATAACTTCCATACGTATGGTTGAAATTAGTTGCAATTCGAGATTTTAAAATGTTTTTATAATCACTTTAAATATACAAAATATGTATGCTTATCCGCGTCCCTTGTAGTCGCTATCCAAGTGAAAATTAAAACCATAACTTCTATACCGGTGCGTGACTTGAAGTCTGAACTTATAAATGGAACAGACATTTTGTATCTATCTTTTATTTTGACTATAATGTTCACACATAACTCCTTCTGTGCCGCTTGTGCCCTTAAACATACAAATTTCGAAAAATTAATTTATGTACTCGGAGAAATGTACACACCGAATTACTTTCCATATTCTAGCAGAAAACTTTGGTTGGTACTATCTTTATCCCAAATCCACAAATTTGGTTGGTACCATTTGCACCACTTTTGATCCGCTTCCCCCTTTAAAGTACACATTTGATACAATCCAATTGTATTGCAACTTTAAAGTATAAATATTGCAAATCAGTTAATGTTTCGCGTCTACACTGTCAGAGGAATATACACACCCAATTTCACGATTCTAGTTTCAGCCCTGTTGTTGGTACCATAGGGATATAAAAAGGTGCGAATTTCGAAAAATATATTTCTTTTGTGTATCTATGCATGTACAAACCGAATTTCATGATTGGTACCGCTGTTATCCGTTTTTACCCAATTTCACACCTAAAAGTTTAAATTTATGAAGAATATGTTTGTGGTCGTATTCGCGTTATAAGAGTAATATGCGTTCCAAATTTCAAGATTATAGGCCCAGTCTTTTGGTACAATTTTTAACCCACTTAATCCCTTAAAAGTATAAACATCGGAAAATTCCTTGTTATTACTCATCAACACTGTAAGACGAATATGTGCACCGAATTTTATTATTGTAGCGTCATCCATGTTGTTGGCATCTTTTTTATGCCGCTTTTCTCGTTTACCCTTTAAAAGTACGCATTTCGAAAAATTCCTTTAATTTGCATTTTCAGGAATGTACACGCCGAATTTCATGATTCAAGCTCTGTCTGTTTGATTGGTACCATTTTGTATCCCTTTCTACCCAATTTCACTCACAAAAAGAACGAATTTTGAAAAATATTTTCTTAGTCGCATTCGTGCTGTAAAAGTAATGCCCGTTCCGAACTTCACGATTCTAGGCCCAGTTGTTTGGTCTGGCCTGTGGTACAATTTTTATCCCATTTAATCCCTTAAAATTACTAATTTCGAAAAATGTCTTCTTATAAGTGATTTGCGCTGTAAAACGAATATACATACCGAATTTCATTATTGTAGCGTCATCCGTGTTGTTGGTACCTTTTTTATCCCCTTTTCCCCGTTTACCTATTAATAGTACGAATTTCACTCCCGATTTGACTCTTTTCACTCTAGATGCAACATATTTGAACAGATTCTCTTCAAAATTGACAGAACATCTTATATTTCAACTAGAAACACCCATGGTGAAAATAGGTCAGATCGGTTCAGATTTTGATATAGCCCCCATACGAATTTCATTTCCGATTTGACATTTTCTGCTGTAGAAACCACATATTTTAACAGATGTTCTTCAAAATTGGCAAAATATCTTATATTTAAACTAGAAACACCCAATGTGAAAATGAGCCAGATCGGTTCAGATTTAGATATAGCAGCCATACGATTTTCACTCCCGTTTTTCCGCTACAGAAACCACGTATTTTCATCCAATTACTTCAAATTTGGCACAATATCTTATATTTCCAAGAGAAACACCCTGGGTGAAACTGAGTCACATCGGTTCAGATTTATATATAGCTCCTATAAAAAATTCGCTCCCGGCTTGATTTTTCCGCCTCAGAAACCACGTATTTTCACCGAATTACTTTAAATTGAGCATAACACGTTATACTTGAACTGAAAGAAGCTATTGTGAAATGGGTCACTTCATTCCATGTTTGGATATAGCCCCGATACAAATATTCTTCTCGATTTGACAAATTGGGTCAGGTCATATTAGTCTGTGATAAGGAAGCATACAAAAATCCTTCCCGTTATCACTTTTTCACCGGGCAATAATATCTGTGTTTATTTCAACATTCATAGTGCTCAATTTTTCAACAAGCAATAGTGGCTATGAACCATAAAAACGTGAATAAAAAGAAATTTTGAAAACTTTTTAATCGTATCAATTAGTAATCCTTATTAGATTAAACTGTAGAAGAATGATTAGTAATTACTCTTAAAATAAAGGAGTTAATCAGTTTTTTCGATCTCCTGAAAAGTTGTGTTTTTGTTCATATCCACTTAAAATATAAGCCCTCGATATGCTGCAGATGTAGGTAAACAAAGGCAAATGTAGATGAGTGAATTAAACAATTCCTAAATTCGCAAAGGCTCGACTCTGTGATACTCTCGACAAATTTCTACACCATCTGAAGGTGTCCAAACCAACACTAGATATTTTGAAGTTTTAATCCAAATATCGCAAAAAATATCGAAAAGGGTAAAAATTAGCCTTTGGTGCCATTATTGGTAAGAACAAACGAACAGTGTTAATTACTATAAAACAACGCAACAGTGTTGAATGATCACATCGACAGGGACATTTATATTGAGGGTCCAATTTCACTGTAAATATTTTTGTGTGACCACGAGGCTAATGTGTGTAAATAAAAAATCTAAAAACCACCCTTTTTCGTACAGACATAATTAGTATTTCCAAAAATACGTCATCTCCCATTAGGTGTGAGAATGTAACACACAAATACCCGGACGGACGGACGATCGGATAAATGTTTTTATTTTTAGACAAATTCATTGCTGCAGATATTAGCCAACGCCAACAGCAGACTGACTGGCTGACTGACAGACTGAATGATTATTTCATTGTTTGCTTGGTAAATGTTTAGGTTTTTTCTTTCGATTGTGTGTGTGTTATTATTTCAACAAATGATAATTTCCACAAATTATCAACAAAATAAATAAACAGACAGAAGCGATGAGTACTCGAACCACAACTACCAACACCATCGTCATTGCCAGCGAGACCATGGCAAACGCCACACAGTGGAGGGAATTTGGATAAAAATTTAATGAAAAATTGGATAATGTTTAATAATGTGGAATCAGGAGGAAAGTTGTTATACCAATTTTGATGTTCCCCACAGGACTAATATTTGCAGTGACTCTATAGGGTGGGCCATTTAAAACTTAAAATTAGAATTACCTATAAAAAAGTATTGATTATTTTGTCAAATTTCTAATGGAAAGGTTTAACTCTGTCATTTAATAATGGAACACAATATCATTTATAGGACTACCACGACTGGCTCGGCAGTACCAGGTACGATCAACTCAATTTTTCAGACCCAATGATGACGGCAGCCCAAAATCCACACCAAACAGTGACTCGTTGTGGATGCATTGCCTTCTCTATAGTCACGTGTAGGTTCTCTGAACCCCATATGCGGCAATTTTGCTTATTGACATAGCCACCGAGATGTAAATGAGCTTCATGAAGGCTGAACTGAAGGCTGATCTTTCTCGTAAATTTCTCACTACTTCGAAGTTAGTTTTTAATATTTCGCAATTATGTTCGAGCGTATGGCGTCCCTTTTTTGCACCGGAAAATAATAATAACAAGTAAAAAGGCGTTAAGTTCGGCCGGGCCGAATCTTATATACCCTCCACCACGGAGTGTATTCCATAGTATTGCCGGTGGATTAGAGGCTGTCGACTTTACAAAGAAGTGAAGTAACTACTAATATATATATATATATAATACTGCAATTGTAATCAAAAAGTAAACATGAGGGAGCAATCTTCACAAATGTACTCTAAATTGTCAGTCGTCATTAGAGAGAAAAATTTTCCCAGGGCCATTTGCAATTTCTAGATTCAGCTACAAATTGAGTGACTGTATCATTTTGATAAGAAAAGTACAAATTTCAGAGATCCATTATGTTTCGTTATTGGAATCAACATTGTTATGTTATTGGAATCAACACATCTAATTTCATGATTTTAGGTATATCCGTTTGCTTGGTACCACTTTCATCATTTTTTAAAATGTTGACCATAAAAGTACGATTTTGGAGAAATACTCATATTGTGCGTGTCTACGAGTACAACCTCTGAATTTCATGATTCTAGGTACATCCGTTTGCGTGGAACCAATTTTATCCCGTTTTGATCCTAAAGGTATGAATATCGAAAGATATCTTTATTTTTCGTGTCTACGCAGTAACATCAATGTAAACACCGAATTTCATTATTCTAACTGCAACCGTTTTGTACCATTTTTATCCCTTTCGCCCCAGTTTCAAACTTAAAAGTACAATTTTCAAAAAACTTTATGTTTCACGTCTACACAGTCAGATAAATGCATACCCCAAATTTCATGATTTTGTCTTAAGCGGTTTGGTTGGTACCATTTTTATCCCTCTTTTCCAATTGCATCCCTTAAAAGTACAAATTTCGAAAAATCTCTTTATTTTACGTGTCTACGTAATTATAGCGACGTACACACCGAATTTCATGTTTCTAGCTGTTGTCGCATCAAAGGTACTATTTTTATCCCTTTTGTCCCATATCATCCCCTAAATATTTCTTGTACTTTTTTGTGATTACACGTCACTGGAGGAAGGTACGAAACAAATTTCAAGTCTATACAAATTGGAAATTTAAAAAAAAAATATGCTTAATAGTCTAAATATTATGGCTATTTTCAGTCCATGTTAGGGAAATTTTTCCCCCCTGGGCCGATATCGCCCACTTTCAATCCCGATCTGCAACCATAAGACACATTTACGGAAAATTGTAACCTCCTAGCTCAATTCGTTCGAAAGTTAGCGTGCTTTTAACAGACAGACGGACATACGGACATGGCTAAATCATCTTAGAATTTTACCAGGATACAGAATATATATATACTTTATGGGAGACTCCATGAATATTTCAAGGTGTTATAAACGGAATGACAAAGTGAATATACCCCCATCCTGGAGGTGGAGTTCAAATTTTGGCTCTTCTCTCCAATTTCGATGAAATTTCCCAATTATGCAATCTTCTATAAAACATTTTTGTTTTTTTTTAATAGCTAACATTCGAAGCATCGGAAAAAAAACAATGTTTATATGAAAATAATCTATGGATAAATGTAGAAATTATGATAGACCTTGTAGACTGAAAATATTTTTTTAAATCTTAAATTTTGTTTGAGTAGCGCGAAAAATCCTTTTAAAAATTACATAACAGAATATTTTATTTTAGTTTAGCATAGCTAGTATCTTAACGAAGAAAATAAGGCCTAGTTAGTCTAAGGATAAATGTATAAATATCATATGTCATATATGCCAAATGTATGTAACACCAAGATATAATTGAGCTAGACCCACCTTTATTAATTTAATATTTTTTGGAATATTTAGGAATATGGGTCATTTGTGTGGGAGGTACCAGAGAAGGGGTGTGACAATTTCGCCCATATTCGAACTTAAACTAAGTTTGGGAAAAATATTACCATGTGCAAACTTTCAATTGATTCCTTAACTCCTTTCGAGAGTTATTGTGTACACCAGCCAGGCAGACGGACGGACATGGCTCAAACAGCTTCAAAAGTCGTGAAACGGATTTGGTCCAAACATGCTTGGGGTCTTAAGTCACTCATTCAATGCGTTACACTTTTTTCTGTCCCAAATGATATATAACCTCCTACTCTCCTATGACAAAAATAATTAATTTTCGATTTACCCTGGTGTCTAAAAATTCTTATTATTTGAAAATCGAGCAGTTCTAGGCCAGCTAGGGTGCTGCAATTTCGTGTAAGCGCATCTAGCATCAATATGCGTAGTTGTGCCACAAATGGGCGGTATTGGAAAAGTGGGCGTGGTACCTCCCATACGAAGTTAAAACCCAATTTTGAATATTATCAGTTCTAGGACACTTAGAGTGCTACAATTTCGTGTAAGTGCATCTAGCATCAATATGCCTAGTTGTGCCACAAATGGGCGGTATTGGAAAAGTGGGCGTGGTACCTCCCATACGAAGTTAAAACCCAATTTTGAATATTATCAGTTCTAGGACACCTAGAGTGCTGAAATTTTGTGTAACTGCATCTACCATCAATATGCGTAGTTGTGCCAAAAATGGGCGGTATTGGAAAAGTGAGCGTGGTACCTCCCATACGAAGATAAACCCCAATTTTGAATATTATCAGTTCTAGGACACCTAGAGTGCTGAAATTTTGTGTAAGTGCATCTAGCATCCATGTACGTAGTTGTGCCAAAAATGGGCGGTATTGAAAAAGTGGGCGTGGTACCTCCGATACGAAGATACGACCCAATTTTGAATATTGTCAGTTCCATGACACTAGAGTGCTGAAATTTTGTGCCAGTGCATCTAGCATCAATATGCGTAGTTGTGCCAAAAATGGGCGGTATTGGAAAAGTGGGCGTGGTACCTCCCATACGAAGATAAAACCCAATTTTGAATATTATCAGTTCTAGAACACCTAGAGTGCTGAAATTTTGTGTAAGTGCATCTAGCATCCATGTACGTAGTTGTGCCAAAAATGGGCGGTATTGGAAAAGTGGGCTTGGCACCTCCCATACGAAGTTAAAACCTATTATTGACTGTTGTCACTTCTATGGCACCTAGAGTGCTGAAATTTTGTGTAAGTCCATCTAGCATCAATGTGCGTAGTTGTACCAAAAATGGGCGGTATTGGAAAAGTGGGCGTGGAATCTCCCATACGAAGTTAATACCCAATTTTGAATATTGTCAGTTCTAGGACACCTAGAGTGCTGAAATTTTGTGTAAGTGCATTTAGCGTCAATGTAGGTAGTTGTGCCAAAAATGGGCGGTATTGGAAAAAAGGGCGTGGCACCTCCCATACGAAGTTAAAACCCAATTTTGAATGTTGTCAGTTCCAGGACACCTAGAGAGCTGAAATTTTATGTAGGTGCATCTAGCATCAATGTGCGTAGTTGTGCCAAAAATGCCCGCTATTGGGAAAGTGGGTGTGGCACCGCCCATACGAAGTTATAACCTATTTTCGAATATATTCAGTTCTATGACAGATACAATACTGAAATTTTGTGTGAGTGCATCTAGCATAAACCTGGTTAGTTGTGCCAAAAATGGGCGGTATTGGAAAAATGGAAGTGCTAACTCACATACGTTCGTATATATTGTCAGTTCTGTAACACCTAGAGTGCTGAAAATTTGTGTTAGTATATCCAGTGTAAATAGTTGTGCGAAGATGTGCGGAAAGTGGCCTTGACCCTTTCCATTCGAAATTAAAACCTGTTTTAGAGTATATTCGACACCGAGATTCCTATATTGTTGTGTGAGTTAATTTATTTGTAACCTGCTTAAACAATATACAAATGGGCGGGATTTGAAAGATGGGGAATTTGAATTTTGTAAAATTACACGTTTTCTTTGGATTTTTTAGCACAATAGTAAAGAAAGTTTACAAAAAAATAAATATTCATTCGTCAAAAGCCGACTTAAGTCAAGAAAATGGAAATTATATTAATTTTTTAGTTTTTGTGTTGTTTGATTAGCGCAGAATTTGATTGACTTTCTATATGTTTTGCATGTAGTACATTTGAATTCCACATATTCGATTAAGTAAGTTCTTCTTACGTAGGAAGTTTAAAGTTTTGGTTATGGAAGGAGGAGAATCACACTCAACCTAAAATCAATTTGATTTTTGACAATTCTTCCTTTTTCGCCGTAAACTAAAGTTCTGTTCTTCAATAGTCTCCATGGAACATATCCACTACCATAACACTATGAAACCTGATTTTAATTTCCGTCTGTTTTTCTGCCTGGCGAAACGGGCGGGGGTTCAGCTTGTATTTTATACAATAACTATTTTATTATTATATTTTATATAATAATTCTTTATTTCTTAGGAATATTTTTATTTTTAAGATTTGACAATTTTCTGTAAAACTAGAAGAAATTAGCTTGAACTTAAAAATATATTTTTGCTTCTCATACCACAAAAAAGTTAATTTTTTAAATTACCTTATGGCAATAAACTTTATTTCTGAGCCCCCTAGTGTCTACAATCTGAAGCTTTATTTTTTTATAATATTTATTTTTAGTTTTTATAATGTAAATAAAAAATAATTTTTTTATTACTATTATTTTTTATGTTTTTAGTGATATTTTTAGTTTTAAGACAATTGACAATTTTCTGTAAAACTAGAAGAAATTTCCATGAACTTAAAAAGCAAATATATTGTTGTTGCTCATACCACAAATAAGTTACAATATTTTTAAAATTAACTTATGACAAAAATACTCGATCCACCTACAATGTCTACAATTTCTTCTTATTATTATTTTTTTTTTTTTGAAAAAGGGAAATGCAGTTTTTATATTGCTTTTAATGAAATTTTCCAAATATGTACTCTTCTAAATGGCGTTAGAAAAGTTCAGATTTGGAAACAACAACATTTTTGAGGTCGCTTCACATGAAATTATTCATTTCCAAAGACGAGAGTCTACATTGACAAAAAATAATACCTTTTTAAAACTCCCCCACTGTACTCCGCTGTATTCACAGCCATGGAATATGCAAAAGACTTGAACCATTAATAATGCTTAGAATCATGAAAAGAATAAACAAAAAAGGCACACATACGCACACTCACGCAGGCAGACAGACACCCTGAATCTTCGATAGCGATCTTTGTGTGTGAAATCGGCCAAAACAAGTGAAACAGAAACACAGTGGCCTGGCATGGAAAAGAAAAACCACTCGAATAGCGTTGCGAACGAACGAGCGCATTGCACTGCTGCTCAATGCTCGCTGTTCGTTTGCTTGTTGTTTATGGCTGTTAATTAATGCGGCGGAGTAGTTGCGGTGGTGTCTGTGTGTGTGAGCCGCGCCGTGCCTTGGACTGTTTGTTATTAATAATAAAATAAACATAATTATACATATATTTATTATTTATTAAATTTGTCTGTATAAACACACACACACACTCAGACACATACAAACATATATAATGAGAACAAGAATAAACGGCAGCAGCACTGCCAACAACATCGGTAATAACAACATTAAATTCAATTAACCCCATATCTGTGAATGTCTGTCTGAATGTGTTTAGATGGAAATGGTGATAATAAGAACAAATCAAAATGCGAGGGTGTCAGCAGAAGGCTCACAAGTCAGAAGGCATAGGAGAGAGGTCACTCATAAAATATGCGGCTGGGACAGTTATTCAAAGAATAATATGTATATTGCAGCCGATTTACATCAAATTAAACTTAGTTAAAGTTGCATTCACAGAATACTGAATAATTTACATAAAATTACCAGAAATTCTAAAATACCTGGGTTTAGCTATCATAATCAGGTAGATGAGCAGGTAGTTACGTAGAGTATCATATAGTCATGCCAATCATATAGTCGTTTTATTATACCTTAAGTATATCGATTTTCTTCTTTTCCACTTTAATGTCTTGACATCACATTTTTTTCTGCGATAAAAAAAATAGCTCACTGATATTAAACACTCAACGATATTCAATTGTATGCCCCGCAGCATCCAATCATGGATTGTAATTAATAATTCTTCGTAATCAATCCTTCGGTAGTTTCATAATTTCACAACTTCATTAACTTCAATGGCGCGTTACCATATTACAATTATGACATCAGCCAATAGCCGCAAGTGACAAAAATGACAGATAACACGAACATGTAACAGCAATTCAATTTATATGGGAATATTATTTAACCATCTGCAAAAGAATAAATGATAATGAGTTTACGCCATCGGCATATTCAGGTCGGTATCACAGAGGGTGCAAAAAACATTTCTCCTCCAAACGTCACTGCTTATTTGACGTTTGAAAGAGTAATGTTTTTTTGTAAATTGAATCCTTTTAGCCCAAATACTTGGCTCCACGTGTTACAAGAATGAGTATTATTTTATTTGTTGCTAGAGTTTTATGGTATTCTTTTATTCTTATGTCTTTGTGCATTTGAAAATTAGAAAAAATCCTGATGGAAGTTTTGAAATTTTCATGAAATTGCATGAGGTATGTCCTTTCACCAATATTGAATGTAATAAGTGGAATCTCGAGTGGCCAGAGAACAAATCTGGAGGGCATTTGCTCGGGGTTATAACAAAACATTGATCCACTTTTCAAGTTGAATCTATCGACATCTGGCTATTTTGAATGAGATCAGATGTAATATGTGGTTTCTATAGGGGCAACGCGTGCATGGTGGCGATATATGAACAGTAGAGTGACTTCAAAATAAAAGTAATGGATGTTCCTGACTAAAATGAAAGATTGGTTTGTTTTATGTGTTCTCCCAAAATATTTCGCTTTTATCATTGTCCGTTCGTCAGCTGGACGCGTTCAAAATAACCTCTATAAATCAGGTTTTTCTTGAATAAAATTCAAGGTGTGAATTGTATTTAGGAAAAACGTGCTAGAAATTAAAATCTGGCCGGAGCCTTATCAAACCATATCAAAAACTTGCATTTTAATCAATTTATTCAAGAATAGAGGGTAGAATTTTAACATTTTTGTGCAATTTTTGTAGCATTTTTTATAAAAACCGCAATAACTCCCATATTTTTAGTTCGATTTGTGTTTCTGTTGGATCGTTGAAGAGGTATTGATGACCAATTCCAATTTTTAAAACTTCCTAACCCATTAAGGGCCGACAATTTTTTTCGTACTGTTGGTTCTCAGTGGGTTAAATGTGATGTAAAAACTGAAATATGGGGTTATTTGCACCGCAAACACATTCTAGTCTTATAAAAAGCTAATTTTTGAAAATGAACATTTGAAATTTTAGTCTTTCAATGCATACATTGGGAGGAAAACTTCACATAAGATGTTACAATAAAAATAATACATAAAACCGTGCGACATGATTTCCCTCCCAAGAACGAGGAGGAAAACTCATACTCAGTTTTATACACTCCACGAGAGTCTTATGTCTTTGTGCATTTGTTTGTAACACCCAAAATGAAGCGATATAGACCCATTGTTAAGTATACCGATCGACTTAGAATCACTTTCTGAGTCGATTTAGCAATGTCCGTCTGTCTGTCCGTCTGTCCATTTATTGTTGTAATCAAATTACAGGTCGCAATTATAGTCCGATCTTAACAAAATTTGGCACAAGTAAGTTTTGTGGATCAAGGACGAACGCTATTTAATTTGAAGCAAATCGGTTCAGATTTAGATATAGCCCCCATACAAATGTCGCTCCCGATTTGACATTTTCCGCTCTAGAAACCCCATATGACGACCACAGAACAAAAACGCCGAATAAAATCGTACAGAGCAAAAACGACGCAAAAAATTTAACAGAGCAAAAATGCAGCAGAGCAGCGTATATGTGACACTCACACATGTACACATGCATGCTCTGTTGAAGATTTCAAGAGAATTGCCAATTGCGTGTGGGATCTCTCTCTCTCTCGAGTCGTGATCGGTTGGCTCTGTTGTTATTTTCTTTTTTTGTTTTTAGTTGTCCAGCAAGTCGAAGTGAAAGAAATAATAAGAATGCTTTATTTTCCAAAATACAGGTTTAATATCAATATGTTCTTATTTCTAAAAAACGAAAATATTTAGTAATTTTTGTTTGTAACAAATAAAAATGATGTAAACTTCAAGTCACTTAAGCTTTTGTATGTATACAGTATTACATACTATAAAGTAAAAAAAATTCTTTTTCTTCTTATAATAATAGAATTAATGAAAATTTCAAGGCTCATACGTTTGTGATATAACAAGTACAAGTAGAAACCAGTAAGGAAAGGCTAAAGTCGGGCGGGGCCGACTCTATGATACACTCCACTTTCAATCCGAATACAATTCAATTCGGTGAAAAAGTGAAAACGGGAAGGTTTTTTTGTATCCTGTAAATGTATGTGTTTGACAAAAAATTTTATATCGGAAAGGACATTTGTATGAGGATTGAATATATCCTCATACAAAAATACCTGGAACGAAATAGGTGAAATATAAAATGTATAGTTTGGCCAAAATCGGTTAAACTTATGGGACCAACATTTGAATTTGGGCTATATTTAAATCTCAACCGATCTTACCCACTTTCACCATAGCTTTGTTTAGTTAGATTATAAGATGTTGTGCGAAATTTAAAGAAAGCGGCAAAAGTCAAATCGGGAGCGACATTTGTATTGGGGCTATATCTAAATCTGAACCGATCTTACCCAATTTCTGCATAGTGTTTCTAGGTGGATTATAAGATGTTGTCCCAAATTTAAAGAAAATCGGGTACAATATATGGGTTTTTAGAGCGCAAAATTCAAATCGGGAGCGACATTTGTATGGGGCCTATATCTAAATCTGAACCGATCTAGCCCGCTTTAGCCTCAGGTGTTTCTAGTTAGATTATAAGATGTTGTGCCAAATATAAAGAAAATCGATTAGAATATGTGGCATTTAAAGCGGAAAAAGTCAAATCGGGAGCGACATTTGTATGGGGGCTATATCTAAATCTGAACCGATCTTGCCCAATTGCTGCATAGGTGTTTCTAGTAAGATTATAAGATGTTGTGTCAAATTTAAAGAAAATCGAGTACAATATGTGGTTTCTACAGAAGAAAATGTCAAATCGGGAACGACATTTGTATGGGGGCTATATCTAAATCTGAACCGATTTGACCTATTTTCACCATAGATGTTCTTAGTTTAAATATAAGATGTTTTACCAAATCTGAAGACAATCTGATACATTATGTGGTTTCTAGAGCGGAAAAAGTCAAATCGGGAGCGAAATTTGTATGGGAGCTATATATAAATCTGAACCGATCTGTCCGATATTCACCATGGGAGTTTCTAGTGGGAATATAAGATGTTTTACCAAATCTGAAGACAATCTGATACAATATGTGGTTTCTACAGCGGAAAAAGTCAAATCGGGAGCGAAATTTGTATGGGAGCTATATATAAATCTGAACCGATCTGACCGATATTCACCATGGGTGTTTGTAGTGGAAATATAAGATGTTTTACCAAATCTGAAGACAATCTGATACATTATGTGATCTCTAGAGCGGAAAAAGTTAAATCGGGAGAGAAATTTGTATGGGAGCTATATATAAATCTGAACCGATCTAACACATTTTTACCACAGGTGTTTCTAGTTACAATATAAGATGTTTTGCCAATTTTAAAGAAAATCTGTTATAATATGTGGTATCTAGAGTGAAAAGAGTCAAATCGGGAGTGAAATTCGTATGGGGGCTATATCTAAATCTGAACCGATTTTCTTCAAATTAAATAGCGTTCGTCCTTATCCCGAAAAACATCGTTGTGCAAAGTTTCATTTGGTTCTGTCTACAATTGCGACCTGTATCGTGATTACAAGAATAGATGGACGGACGGACGGACAGACAGACAGACAGACAGACAGACAGACAGACGGACATTGCTAAATCGACTCAGAAAGTAATTCTAAGACGATCGGTATAATTAACAATGGGTCTATCTCGTTTCCTTTTGGGTGTTACAAACAAATGCACAAAGACATAATACTCTCGTGGAGTGTATAAATATTAGCTTTAATTTAATTACTTAAATACTGGTGATATCATGCATTAGTATTTGACAGATCACGTGGGATTTCAGACATGGTGTCAAAGAGAAAGATGCTCAGTATGCTTTTACATTTCATCATGAATAGACTTACTAACGAGCAACGCTTGCAAATCATTGAATTTTATTACCAAAATCAGTGTTCGGTTCGAAATTTTTTATCGACAAATTTTGTTCAGCGATGAGGCTCATTTCTGGTTGAATGGCTACGTAAATAAACAAAATTGCCGCATTTGGAGTGAAGAGCAACCAGAAGCCGTTCAAGAACTGCCCATGCATCCCGAAAAATGCACTGTTTGGTGTGGTTTGTACGCTGGTGGAATCATTGGACCGTATTTTTTCAAAGATGCTGTTGGACGCAACGTTACGGTGAATGGCGATCGCTATCGTTCGATGCTAACAAACTTTTTGTTGCCAAAAATGGAAGAACTGAACTATTTTTAGACTATTTTTTGTGGGGCTACGTCAAGTCTAAAGTCTACAGAAATAAGCCAGCAACTATTCCAGCTTTGGAAGACAACATTTCCGTAGAAATTCGGGCTATTCCGGCCGAAATGCTCGAAAAAGTTGCCCAAAATTGGACTTTCCGAATGGACCACCTAAGACGCAGCCGCGGTCAACATTTAAATGAAATTATCTTCAAAAAGTAAATGTCATGGACCAATCTAACGTTTCAAATAAAGAACCGATGAGATTTTGCAAATTTTATGCGTTTTTTAAAAAAAAAAGTTATCCAGCTCTTAAAAAATCACCCTTTAAATTCATTAATCCATTTTTCCATTTAGGGCGTTTCTTATTTTAATAAAAAAATTATAATAGTAAATATGAAAAAAAAAAAACATAATTAAAACACTTAGTGCGATTTAGTGTAATTTAGGTAATCCAAACAAAAAAATTATTTCAATAGATTAATTTTGTTTTTTTTTTAATCTCTATAAAAAGTCAAGTTTTCGATAAAACTTAAAAAATTTGCAGCTTCACTTTTTATTCATTTTCGCGGTTAGGCGGTTTCGGGATCACTCCCATCAATCAATCAATGTCTTATTTGTTTTCATAATTTAAGTTTTCAAAAAATGTTCGGCATTCTACAGGGATGAAGCACATAAGCTGTTGGAGATCTAAATATTTACTTTTTGTTATAGCTTTTCCCTCTGGATACAGACAAGCCAACTCCAACATTTCAAAATCTTCTTCACGTACACCTCTTTTTGCCAAACTCCCTACCTGCGTTACATTGCCATCAAACAAAGTTAATTGGAATACATTACTCTTTTCCTGAATAATTCTTCGTATAGTGTACCAATTTATTTTTTGTCCGTTAATATCTATTTTTCGATTTACTATTAGCCTTTCCAGCTCCTTAGAAGTTATAAAATCTGGGGTGTTCATTTCTTTAACTATAAACTTCGGCTCGGACTTTTTGGCTTCCTTTATGATATTAATCCAATCATTCGGAGTCGGTACAATCTCATTTTTTTTTTATATTTTTCTATTAAACTAAAGCATCTATCGCAACTGTTATAACTATGGCCCGAAATAAAATATTTTTGAGTTATACTTTTTAAATGAGATTATGCTAAAAAATGTTTTAAGAAATGAACACCCCAGATTTTATAACTTCTAAGGAGCTGGAAAGGAAACTTAAATTATGAAAACAAAGAAGACATTGATTATGGTTTTGTTTGTGATGGGAGTGATCCCGTAACCGCCTAACCGCGAAAATGAATAAAAAGTGAAGCTGCAAATTTTTTAAGTTTTATCGAAAACTTGACTTTTTATAGAGATTAAAAAAAACAAAATTAATCTATTGAAATAATTTTTTTGTTTGGATTACCTAAATTACACTAAATCGCACTAAATGTTTTTAATTATGTTTTTAATTTTTTTTCATATTTACTATTATAATTTTTTATTAAAATAAGAAACGCCCTAAATGGAAAAATGGATTAATGAATTTAGTACAAAACAATGCTTTATGAAAGCTTCATATCACCAGTATTTAAGTAATTAAATTAAAGCTAATATTTTCTACTTGTACTTGTTATATCAAAAACGTATGAGCCTTGAAATTTTCATTAATTCTATTATTATAAGAAAAACAAGAATATTTTTTTACTTTATAGTATGTAATACTTTTTATACATACAAAAGCTTAAGTGACTTGAAGTTTACATCATTTTTCCATGCTTTATATAAGGTTACTTTCTATATATGTTTGTGTGCCACAAAATTTGAAATCAATTTTTGAAAGCTTTTTTCTCAACCAATTTTGCTCAAATTTTGCACACTTAATCATTTTCGATGACAATACAAGGAAATGGAAAAATTTGACCAATTGGACAAAGTGGCGTGGCACCTCCCATACAAAGTTAAAACCTATTATTGAATATTGTCAGTTCTATGACACCTAGAGTGCTGAAAATTTGTGTAAGTGCATCTAGCATCAATGTGCATAGCTGTGCCAAAAATGGGCGGTATTGGAATAGTGGGCGTACCACCTCCCATACGAAGTTAAAACATATTATCGAATAGTGTCAGTTCTATGACACGTATAGTGCTCAAATTTTGTGTAAGTGCATCTAGCATCAATGTGCGTAGTTGCGCCTAAAATGGGCGGTAATACAAAAGTGGGCGTGGTACCTCCCATACAAACCACAAATTATAAATCTATTATTTCTGCTCCTGATAACGCAGTAATTTTTCCTTCTACAAAAGATAACTAAAAAAGAATTTCTAGGCCCAATAGAATTCTGCTTGCATAAAGCATGGATTTGAAAATTTTTTTTTTTGATTTACTAGTTATTTGTTACAAACAAAAATTACTAAATATTTTCGTTTTTTAGAAATAAGAACATATTGATATTAAACCTGTATTTTGGAAAATAAAGCATTCTTATTATTTCTTTCACTTCGACTTGCTGGACAACTAAAAACAAAAAAAGAAAATAACAACAGAGCCAACCGTTCACGACTCGAGAGAGAGAGAGAGAGCCCACACGCAATTGGCAATTCTCTTGAAATCTTCAACAGAGCATGCATGTATACATGTGTGAGTGTCACATGTACGCTGCTCTGCTGCATTTTTGCTCTGTTAAATTTTTTGCGTCGTTTTTGCTCTGTACGATTTTATTCGGCGTTTTTGTTCTGTGGTCGTCATATTATACTCGATTTTCTTTAAATTTGGCACAACATCTTATAATCCAACTAGAAACACATATGCAGAAATTAGGTAAGATCGGTTCAGATTTAGATATAGCCCCCATACAAATGTCGCTCCCGATTTGACATTTTCCGCTGTAGAAACGACATATTGTACCCAATTTTCTTTAAATTGGGCACAACATAAAACTGAACAAATTTGGTGTCTGTGGTGACCCCACTGAATTGTTCCGGCAAATTTTTTCGTAGAACATTTTAATCGTTGAGAGTCCTTTTTGAAATAACTTTTTTGATATTCTCGAAAAAAGGTTAAAATTCATCCACAAACATAATCAACAACAACACTTTTCTCACTTAGTATAATGCTCCCTTAGACCGAAAAAAGAAAACTTTGACCCACTGTGAAAAGAAATCCAGACCAGCTGGACTATAAGTTTATTCTACAAAAAGTTGTCTACCCAACTGCCCATTCATAATGATAGGGTCGCTATTCCATTCGAAAAGTCTCGATTTGTTGGACAGTGCAATTATCTTTAAAGACTAACATGGTCTTGTGAAGACTTATTTTCAAAATGTATAAACTTATTATAAAGGGCGGTTAAATTGTAAGGGCCGATGTGGAATGTGAACCACAGCTAAACGTCAAGTTTTTTCTGCATTTCATCTGACAATTTCTCAATTTCAGACTAACTCAATTTGATCCATGGAAAGATAAACAATCGATCAACGCATTAAAGTTATTCAGGCTTATGGGCGTTGAAATCAAATACACTTTTCACCTCAGTGGATTCGTCAATAAGCAGAATTGCCGCATTTGGGCGAATGATAATCCAAGAGTGATTGTCGAAAAACCAACGCTCCCACAAAGATGACTGTTTGGTGTGGTATATGGGCTGGCGGCATCATCGGGCCGTATTTTTTCCAAAATGAGGCCGGTCAGGCAGTTACTGTGAATGGTCTTCGCTATCGTGAGATGATACTTTTTATGGCCCGAATTGGAAGATATAGAAGTGGATATGTGGTTTCAGCAGGACGGTGCCACTTGCCACACAGCCAACGAAACAATGGCTCTTTTGCGCGACAAATTCAATGGCCGTGTTATCTCACGTGGTGGCGATGCCAATTGGCCGCCACGATCATGTGATTTGACACCGTTGGACTTCTTTCTTTGGGGTTATTTGAAAGAAAAGGTGTACCTCGATAAGCCAGCAACAATTCAAGAGCTAATGGGTGATTTTTTAAGAGCTTGATAACTTTTTTTTTTTAAAAAACGCATAAAATTTGCAAAATCTCATCGGTTCTTTATTTGAAACGTTAGATTGGTCCATGACATTTACTTTTTGAAGATAATTTCATTTAAATGTTGACCGCGGCTGCGTCTTAGGTGGTCCATTCGGAAAGTCCAATTTTGGGCAACTTTTTCGAGCATTTCGGCCGGAATAGCCCGAATTTCTTCGGAAATGTTGTCTTCCAAAGCTGGAATAGTTGCTGGCTTATTTCTGTAGACTTTAGACTTGACGTATCCCCACAAAAAATAGTCTAAAGGCGTCAAATCGCATGATCTTGGTGGCCAACTTACCGGTCCATTTCTTGAGATGAATTGTTCTCCGAAGTTTTCCCTCAAAATGGCCATAGAATCGCGAGCTGTGTGGCATGTAGCGCCATCTTGTTGAAACCACATGTCAACCAAGTACAGTTCTTCCATTTTTGGCAACAAAAAGTTTGTTAGCATCGAACGATAGCGATCGCCATTCACCGTAACGTTGCGTCCAACAGCATCTTTGAAAAAATACGGTCCAATGATTCCACCAGCGTACAAACCACACCAAACAGTGCATTTTTCGGGATGCATGGGCAGTTCTTGAACGGCTTCTGGTTGCTCTTCACTCCAAATGCGGCAATTTTGTTTATTTACGTAGCCATTCAACCAGAAATGAGCCTCATCGCTGAACAAAATTTGTCGATAAAAAATTTCGAACCGAACACTGATTTTGGTAATAAAATTCAATGATTTGCAAGCGTTGCTCGTTAGTAAGTCTATTCATGATGAAATGTCAAAGCATACTGAGCATCTTTCTCTTTGACACCATGTCTGAAATCCCACGTGATCTGTCAAATACTAATGCATGAAAATCCTAACCTCAAAAAAATCACTCTTTACTTCGACACATTAACGGCATAGATTCTCAATTATGCCTCAGCATCATCGCAAATTTTGACCATCGGATGGAGGTGTGCCGCCGAGGTCACGACGGTCATTTGGGCAATATTTTGTTCCATACATAATTGAACCATACCGATATTATCATAATAAAAATAATTTGTGTTTTATTCAAAATCAACATCGGCCCTTAAAATTTAACCACCCTTTATATTCTTAATGAAGGTAGCTAAGGACTATAAAAGACAAAGTGTGTTGAAAAAGGAAATATATGGAAGTATAGATTTCCATATATTTCCTTGTAAACCGTTATCGTTAAAATTAATAAATCGCCCAAAAAGCCATATTTTCAAGCGATCGTAATGAAATTTGGTACATATCACTTTGTTTCTACTCTAACTGTATGGCGCATAAATTGGACAGATATGTGTTTTCGGGCTAGATTCCCAGTTTTCGACTAGAACTAAACTATTCCAACTACCTTAATGTATCTGTAGTCAAATGGAACGTAGTTACACAAGAAGTTGAAATATGGAGAGAGAAATATTTTGTCGGGACCCAAAAAATATACATATAAGTTTGGGTATTCAAACGATTGTAAATTGCACAAGGATTCCACAAATGATGTACAATTTGGTCCTCATGGTCCCCAAAAATAGACCTAACCCTTGCATGTTAATGTGGGTACTCAAACGAAAGGAAACTCTACAAAATGAAATAAAACAAAGTAGGCTGGACGCATAAGACACTCAGGACCTACTGGGGTGTCTTGCATACAAATGTATATATTTACATGTGAGTCATTGCATGTCAACCGGTACGGTCCTCGATAGCTGCGATTGTGTTGAAAGTTTTTTTTCCAAATTCGTACCTTTAAGGGGTAAAATGGCATAAAAATGGTACCAACGAAACGTCTACAGCAGAAATCACTATGCTGTGTATTTAGTCGAAATTTGATACGTTCAATCCCTTTATAGCGTGAACGCGCATCATAAAGTGATTCAAACTTTTGGGGAGTGTAATGGAAGGGAAAAAAGGGATGAAAATGGTACGAGTGAAATGACAATAGCTAGTAAACTGATATTCGGTGTGTTCATCCCTCTAATGGCATGTACTCGAAAGGGGATAAAAATGGTAGCAATCAAAAAGTACAAGGCAAGGGTCAAAATTGATGCCGACGAAATGGCTACAGCTAGAATCATTAAAATTCGATGTGTACATTCTTCTGACTATGTAGACATAAAGACGTTTTTTTGAAATTTGTACTTTTAAGGAAAACGGAGCGAAAGGGGATAAAACTGAACCCAAAAGAGGAAGCCTCGGTGTGCATAATGCATAAGTTTTGAAACGTCCATTGGAAATAATTTGATGCCAAACAAACCTCTACAAAAGTGGGAATCATTACACCAGCAGTTGTTAACAAAAACGGAAAATGCTGTCAAATCAAAAAGCATCTGACACATCAAACAGCTTAAACTCCGGCCAAAACATACCAGAACACCTAAGATTTCCGATCGGATTTTTTTGCCAAATCCTATCAAATTTAATATATCAGAACAAGCTATAAGACTTAGAGAGTGAAATGTCATTTTCTAATTGGAATGTAAATCTTCATCATTCTCATCATCATCAAGTTGTACGACAAGTCTTCATGTGTAAACTTCCCTAAAAGCGCTTTAAACTTTCAGAGTTACAAGCCGATCCAGAATTATCGGCGGCGGCGGCGCTACAGAAAATGGCCCGTTCTGTTATTCAACCCCATTTATTTGACAATGTTGAGAAAAGAGAAGGAACAATTTGTATTTGTTTTAATACCTTTTCTTTTATTTTTTTTTCACATAATTTCATATTATTATCACACACATTTTCTTGTTGGGAGTGGGAATCCATTCCCAAAATTTATAATATGGATGAATTTAATATTTTGTTTTTGCAGTTACAGCTTCTCATACGAGGCATATTTGACCAGACATCTTGAATATCATAGTCCTTAGTCAAAGAAGGGTCAAGCTCTACCTAATTTCTTACTTTTCTTATGGGTGATGAAAAATCGCCACCGCCAGTCACTAGCTAGCGCCTCGCCACCAGAATAGATTTTATTCTGTCGCAATTCTAAAAATGGCGTTGCCACATATTACTGAAAAATGCACAAAGTAACCCCATCCAGAAGAAGAATAACGTCATAAAAATAAAATACTTTTAATTTTATTCAACATAAATGAATAATTTAAAGCCCAATTAGGCCTTTCTTATTTATCTGATAGTAAATTAAAGTATTAAATTATGATGGAGGACAAATTTATTGAAATTAATGTTATATTTTGTATAAATTGTCATTACTCAAATAGTATGTACAACAAGCTATGGTTAACTATAATAAGGCTGTTTTTCTTTAAGACTGGATAACTAAGCTGCGATAACAAAAATCTAAATAAAATATTAAAATTTCACTGAAAATAAAAAATTCTTTTTTAAAATTGTCGCCAAAAGCAATATCAATGTGTGTGTGAAAACAAATATTGAAAAAATAATTTTGTGTTAAAAATTTTGGACTTAGCCTGGATAATTATCCAGTGTAAGTCAAAATGATGGTTATCGAGGCTAAGTCCAATAAAGTCAACACAAAATATTTTTTGGAAAATTTGTTTTCACACACACATTGACAATTTTAAAAAAGAATTTTTTATTTTCAGTGAAATTTTAATATTTTATTTAGATTTTTGTTATCGCAGCTTGTTATCCCGGCTTAAAGAAAAACAACCCTAATATATCTAGTATATTTTTTTGTTCCTCCGCACATTTCAAATGATAAAATTTTTTAAATTAAAATACAAAAATTCATGAAAATAGAAAATGTGGCAATTCTAGCCGCTCTCTCTCTCTCTTGTTTGGTTTCGACGTCGCTAGCGTGTAGCATTGTGGTTGGGCTCTAAAGAAGCACAATTGAGTAACTATTGTTTATTGTTTTTTTTTTGTATAGGAACACATGGCCACGCATACTGGTATTGAATTATATAAATGTGACTTTCAAATCAAAATACAATCCTGCAACTTTCTACAGACATCATCATATACTGGGATACCAAATCC
Organism: Polietes domitor; assembly: GCA_947397865.1. Classification (NCBI taxonomy): domain Eukaryota; kingdom Metazoa; phylum Arthropoda; class Insecta; order Diptera; family Muscidae; genus Polietes; species Polietes domitor. The sequence continues at coordinate 123,143,339 of OX377620.1, forward strand.
ATCCAAGATTCATATATTTCAGAGTAGTAGGTTCTTTAAGTCGACAGTTGTGTTTTCTTTTGTAATTTTAAGTGGGTTGTCTTATTTGGTAGTAAATCAAATCTCGGCGGCGTGGTTGAAGCCGCGGCGGTGGCGGCTTAAAATCGGTCGGCTTGTATCTCTGGTTGTGCATATGTTCGTACAAAAGTTAGTTCTTTGATGTACGTCGTACAGACAGTCGTATTTAGGTTAGACCCAACAACGCGATGAGTACTCGGTACCCGGATGGTTGGTACTCTGCTAATAGATGCACTTGTTGTAATTCCATTAATGTTATCAATTCTTGCAAGCACTTTGGCGGATCGGTAAGTCATTTCGGTGTACTTTACAATTGTGGGAAACTTAATCAAAATTTGTTGCAGTTTTCTATATTGCACGACATTATCACCATCATGCCGATGAATTGTGGGGTGTTCGACCATCCTATACTTGATGGTTGGCTGGTGACGATCTGTAAAAGATGTTCGCTTGTCTCAGGTGTCCTCTAATATATCTCCCATCATATTGTCTTGCACTAGCGATATGTCCCAATCTATTGTCCACATCCATCTCCTACCATATACGACGATGATGATGAAGACCGGAACGAGCAAGAAGTTTCTGCGAAAAGTATCGAACTTATCCTAAAAGTCCAGCTGTTTTTGCAGGTGCTGGCTCATCGTCATCGTCTGATGTACGCTTGTCGTAGGAACCTTCCACCAGCAGAGCTGTGGACACGCGAAAGCAACGCCAACAAATTAAAAGTCCAGTTATTGTTCCAGGTGCTGTCTCATGGTCTAGTTTTCGCTTGTCTCAGGAGCCATCCACCAGTAGAGCTGCGGCCTCAAATATTAAATCGAGACAACCAGACCAAGCTAATGCTGAAGCTTATGGAAAGCGACGCAGTGTCAAGGATGACGACGAACCACTCGCTTTTAACAGCACTCGTATGCCGAACGTACAACCCATAGTAAAGAGGAAACGCCCATTCCTTCATCCTAATCCAATTGTAATGGAAATATATGCAAAGGGCTTACTAGGTGGTTAGATGTATTGTTATGTTTATTATTTGATTACACTGTGCGACAGTCCAAAATTCCTGGTAAGTAATACTATTTAGCTATTTAGGATTTGTCGAATAAAGCAATAATCTGCATTGAAATTTTCCCAGCACTTGATTTGAACATTCAAAATATTGACTTGCGGTAAAGATATTGCATACATTTGTGCACTTATACTTAATCATTAACCGATTTTCAGATTCTCATCGGATTTAAAAAGAATAAACCTTTCGATTATATCCTTATTATTTGTAGATTTATCAATAGAAAACATTTAGTAAGGAGTAGAACGCCACATTGATTTTAAAAATCAGTCAGTAATTGACTGAGTTACTGAAGTTTTCATTAAAAATATTTTTTGGCAAAGATGTAAGTTTTGGTCATTCCAATTCACTTCTCTCGAAATTCTTCAAGACAGATAAAAACGGCACATAAATGGAAAAAATTCCATATTTTGGAACACAATTTCTCCACTTTGAGAATTCGGCTTTTTTGTTGCAAAGAGGCAAATCTATTATTTCTCATAATTTTTTCTGTTTTGATGAATTTTGTTTTTTTCTTGTCCTCAAATTCGTAAAATTTTGAGACATGTAAACTGGAATGACCAAAACTTGTATTTTTGCAAATAATTAGTTATAGTAATAACTTCAATAACTCAGTAAATTACAGACGGATTTTAAAAACAAAGTGGCGTTTTACAACTTTCCTAATGTCTCCTTTTTAAATACATTTGCAAAAAGTACGGTTGCCCTTCAAAATAATATGTAAAAACCATTTCAAAGTAGGAAAATTGCAAAATTATAAACAAAATGTGTTTGCTGGACAAATGCAGATTTCTCAAGTTTTCTTAAATGATAATGGTATTTTTTCGTACAAAAGGTGTAAGTTTCTCGTTTTTAAATCAGACAATCAACTAAGTTATAGTCTTATAAGGCATACAGATACTTTTTTCGACAAAACGTACAAGCGTCGAGTTTGTTCTTTTGTTACAAAAACGCACATTGCGTCCAACTTTGTGATAAACCGTACTTAACATTCTTTGGAATATTATTAATTAGTTTTAGAAATTGTTGAATTAATAAACTTTTTTGTTTTTTTTTTTTACTGGTTACATTAGTTATGTTTTTCTCTAAACGTCTATACGTTAACGTTAATATACGTTACAAGGGTCTGAACGACAAAAATGGAACATAAAAATACTCGGGAATACATAATTTTTAGAGGTGTATCTAGAATCATGGAATTCTAGTTATACATTTCCCAGACTTAGTATAAATACAATAGATAATAGATTCGATAAAAATGGAACCAACCAATCTGATGATACTGTAACGAAATGTTCCACTGACTTCGTGGATGGTTGGAATTGGCAGTGGTCCAATGAAAATACCTCCAAAAATCTTGTTTAGTTATTTAATCTTATTTTTTTCAATATTGTGCCTTTTTGAATACACTTGAAGTATTAGTCCAAATAATTTCGAAATTTATAATTTCAAAAATGATCACCTTTAAACTTTTTTGTGTGGCATTTTTGTCTTAATTTTTCGAGGTTAATAGACCCAAGAAACCATTTTAAATATAAATTTTGATTCTTGTTTTAGAATAACTTAGTATTGAATTATTGCAAGTTTATAGTACGTTGTTGTGTTTTCATAGTGACTACTTTTCGTATTTAATGACAATATTTTATAAAAAACAAGTAAGGAAAGGCTAAAGTCGGGCGGGGCCGACTATATAATACCCTACACCACTCCCTGCGTATGTACCTTGCTTTGATTACTAAACCCATTTATTTCATGGAAGAAATTTTATGTAGTTCATATAAATTATACAGTATAAATTATACTATAAATTAATCTTTAGTCATATTTAACGAATATGGTTAATAATATGGTAATTGATCCAATTATTCGACAGACAAATACAAATTATACAGTAGTAATAGGATGAGTCGGACCGACATTTCAAAAGGGGGCCTATAACTACATTTTGGGCCTGGTCCAAAACATGGGCCTATATATTTCTCATTCACGGTAGGTATTCCTGGTTGAAAAATACCATGATCTGCAAAATTTGACGAAGATCTGATGTAAGATGTAGTTTCTAAAGCTGTAATAGATCAGAATGGGACCCCATCTGGGTTATATCAAAGTATGGACATATGGGCATTTTCCAAACAAGTAAGGAAATGCTACAGACGGACGAACTTTCTATCTCATTACAATTCAATTCGGTAAAAAAGTGAAATCGGGAAGGATTTTTACATCCTGCAAATGTATGTGTTTGACAAAAAATGTTAAATCGGAAAGGACATTTGTATGGGGGTATATTGAAACCTGGAACGATGTGACCCGCTTTCACCATGTACATATGTTTATTGGTGAAATATAATATATAAAGTTTGGCTAAAATCGGTTAAACATTCGGGAGCAACATTTGTATGAGTGCGATATCTAAATCTGAACCGATCTTACCCACTTTCACCATAGGTGTTTCTAGTTGGATTATAAGATGTTGTGCCAAATTTGTCGTTTCTAGAGTGGAAAATGTCATATCGGGAGCGACATTTGTATGGGGGCTATATCTAAATCTGAACCGATCTTACCCAATTTTTGCATACGTGTTTCTAGTTGGATTATAAGATGTTCTGCCAAATTTAAAGAAAATCGGGTACAATATGTCGTTTCTAGAGCAGAAAATATCAAATCGGGAGCGACATTTGTATGGGGGCTATATCTAAATCTGAACCGATCTTACCCAATTTTTGCATACGTGTTTCTAGTTGGATTATAAGATGTTCTGCCAAATTTAAAGAAAATCGGGTACAAGATGTGGTTTCTAGAGCAGAAAATATCAAATCGGGAGCGACATTTGTATGGGGGCTATATATAAATCTGAACCTATCTTACCCAATTTTTGCATACGTGTTTCTAGTTGGATTATAAGATGTTCTGCCAAATTTAAAGAAAACCGGGTACAATATGTCGTTTCTAGAACGGAAAATGTCAAATCGGGAGCGACATTTGTATGGGGGCTATATCTAAATCTGAACCGATCTTACCCAATTTTTGCATACGTGTTTCTAGTTCGATTATAAGATGTTCTGCAAAATTTAAAGAAAATCGGGTACAATATGTCGTTTCTAGAGTGGAAAATGTCATATCGGGAGCGACATTTGTATGGGGGCTATATCTAAATCTGAACCGATCTTACCCAATTTTTGCATACGTGTTTCTAGTTGGATTATAAGATGTTCTGCACAATTTAAAGAAAATCGGGTACAATATGTGGTTTCTAGAGCGGAAAAAGTCAAATAGGGAGCGACATTTGTATGGGGGCTATATCTAAATCTGAACCGATTTCCTCCAAATTCAATACCGATGGTCCTTGGCCAGAAAAACTAACTTCTGCCAAGTTTCATGACAAGCGGACAACAATTGCGACCTGTAGAGTGCGAACAAGCTTACATGGACAGCAGACGGACGGACGGACGGACGGACGGACGGACGGACGGACGGACGGACGGACGGACGGACAGACAGACATCGTTAAATCGACTCAGCTGGTGATTCTAAGCCGATCGGTATACTTAAAGGTGGGTCTAGCTCGATTATTTCTTGGTGTTACAAACATTGGGCGCGAAACTAACTTATAATACCCTAGACCACGAAGTGGTGTAGGGTATAACAAGTAAGAAGGCGTTAAGTTCGGCCGGGCCGAATCTTATATACCCTCCACTACGGAGTGCATTCCACAGTATTACCAGTAGATTAAAGAATGTCGAGGGAATGCGAATTGCATATATGAAGTAAATACAAGCTAAAATGTTCAAAAAACATGCTGAAATACTCTAAATATTAGGGGTATTTTCAGTACTTGTGAGGGAAAAAATTTTCCCTCTGGACCGATTTCGTCCACTTTCAATCCCAAGCGATCTACAACCATAAGACACATTTAGGAAAAATTTGAACCTTCTAGCTCATTTCGTTCGGCCGCTATCGTGCTTTCAACAAACAGACAGACGGACATGACTATATCGTCTTAGAATTTTACCACGACCCAGAATATATATACTTTATGGGGTCTCCGATAAATATTTCAAGGTGTTACAAACGGAATGACAAAGTGAATCCTGGAGGTGGAGGGTATAATAAATAGCTGCAGAATGATGCCTAAATGATAAACATCGGAAGGAAATTGATGTCGCAGCGCTCATTTTTGAAAGAATTGTTTAAACATTTTGGCTCTGAAAACCATCATTTGTATTAAACTATTTTTTGACAAAAATGGAATCAGTAACGTATCGTTTCCTCCTTCGTTCATAGTTTAGACATCAAATGGTATTGCTTCACTTAAATTATTTTTCATAACAACTTAATTTAGAAAAAAAATTGGACAGATGTGCAACATAAAAAGAATACGAGAGAAAACGTGATTTTTTGAGGTATTTTTATGAGCGATGAGTCCACAGATGACTGGACCTAGAGACGAAATATTTTGCAAATCATCATTGAACAAACCAATCTTCATTTTTGGGTGGTGACCAGATCAATTTATTTTCGCGATCCATCCTAATATACATATTTTACTGCACTTTTACGTGAAACCGACCGCCTCTAATCTGCCGGTATTACTGTGGAATGCAATCTCTGATGGAGGGTCGCACTTAACGCCTTTTTACTTGTTATATTGAAAAATTGGCAATGTTGAAAATGACAAGATCCTTGAATACGACTGAGGAAGGGCACTAAACGTGTACTTCAACTATATACATGAAAGAGTTGCGTGATTGGGTGGCTAGAGCTAGAATCATGAAATTTGGTGTGTACAGTGTAGAGGTGTGATAAGACCGTATTTTTTAAAGGGTAAAATGGGACAAAAAGGTACAACAACACGGCTGAAGCTAGAATCATGAAATTTGGTGTGTAGATTTCTCTCTACAGCGTAGAGAACAAATATGAAGGGATTTTAAGGGTAAAATGCAGTTGAAAGGGATAAAAGTGGTACCACCGCGAAACCGACCAAATGGTTAGGCCTAGAATCTTGAAATTTGAAATGCAAATTCCTCTTATAACTTTAAAGCGCACAAGAAAATATTTTTTTCAAAATTCATTCTTTTTGGGGGTGAAATCGGCTAAAAGGGATAAAAATGGTACCAATCAAACGGATGGAATTGAAATCGTAAAATACGGCGTGTACATACCTCACACTGCATACAACCGCAAAATGTAGGAATTTTTCGAAGTTCGTACTTTTAAAGGGTAAACGGGAAAAGAGGGATAAAAAAGGTACCAACAACACGGCTGGCGCCACGCACATGAAATTCGTCTTACAGCGTAGATGAGTGATAACAAGTAATTTTCCGAAATTTTTACTTTTAAGGGATTAAATGGGTTAAAAGTAGTACCACCGCCGTGACCAAACGGCTGGGCATAGAATCTTGAAATTTGGAACGGACATTACTCCCATATCAAGAAGGATATCAATAAGATGTTTGGCAAAATGCGTACTTTTTGGAGTTGAAATTGGGTAAAACGGGATAAAAATGATACCAATCAAACAGACGGAACTGCAGTGGAGGAAATTCGTAGTGTTCATTCCTCAAAATAAAAATGATACCAATTGAACAGACGGAACTGGAATCATTAATTTTTTTCTATCCCAAATGACTCCTACCCTATAGAGTGAGGGTATAATTATCACATCTCTCTTATATCCGTAACTCAAGATTTTGGGGGTGTCTGGCAAATTTTTAATACAGATTCTTGTTCTACTCGACAATACCCACATTAGAAATAATACCACTTCCCAGAGTTTTTGGACTGTCGCACAGTGTTACCGAAGTTGATGGTTTATCATTTGAAAAACTTACATATTCCAAATGTTTTGTCTCAATCAAGGTAATCAACTTTGATGCTGTAACCGTCTTCTCAAGTCCTCCGCGTACTTCGCAAAATACAGCAGATATTTTTCACATCTATTATTATAATTATTACCACCTTTTCGTTGTAGGGACTACACGAATACAACGAATTGATCAAAAAAATTACTCAATCAAGTGTGAACTACAAATTGATTTACATACATGTGTTTGTGTTTCGGCTTCCAATTTACATTTTTATTCGGAAACTATAAAAAAGATGAGCTACCAGTGCCACAAAAAATAAAAACGACACTAACGATAGCCAACCACACCTTCTGCGTGTTTTCACGTCAGAAACAGTGCTCACAATGTCACCATAAAAAGACAATCAGTAGAGAAATGATAAAACCACAAAAAAAAAACAAAAAGAATGGAATGGAATGCAGCCACTCCACTCCATTCATTCTCGGACAAAGTGATAACGTCAGTCTGTCCTTGGTTTCCCATTATTACTCGTAATGGGGGGTATCACAGGGTGAGTGGCGGTTTAACGCCACAAATAAACACATTTTTTTGCCACATTGCCTCGTTGTCATTGTCATGTTATTTTTTGTCCGTTTCCAGCCATTGATAAAAACTATCGTGTTATTGTTTTAGCAAAAAGGCGAAATTATGTATGTATATATTATCATTCAATTAACATGTAAAAATATTGATTGATTTTCAGTCGTGATGTTGGCGGTCGCGTTACTTTGTGCTATTAATAACAGAAAAAACGTGGCGAACGCCTTATTTAGGCTGTATGTTCGAGTATAGTGTGCATACAACCAGAATAGAATTCAAGTTATGACACTTATGACAGGCTAGGTTAATTAGTATCGGGTATCTTTTGATCGAAAACTAATGAAAGCAAAAAATAAAATCATATTTTTGTTTCTCATCAGATTTAATGAAATACATTTTTAAGAGTATTGTAAAAAGGAGAAAAGACCGCCAAATGGAAAACCGAGTTCACAACTTTTCTACAGACGATATCTAGTTTCACGTGTTACCATGAAAGTTGACATAATCCACGTACCATTAGCGTTCGCGTATCGAAAACAGCAGCGTAATTGTAATGTTTACTAGATAAACAAAGTGAAGGTTTGGAAGATATGTTTGTTATGAGTCTGAAAACATATTTGTGTTCATAGTGTCATTTTTAAAAAAATTCTGAAAGATTACTTCATGGAGAAATGTACGCAAAGTGGCCGTTATCGTTATGCGACCATTTCAATATCTTAGGAGACGAGATGATATGTCGATAATCTCTTCTTTAATTATTTTTGTTAGAATTTTGTTTGATTTTGCAAAAAAATTAAAACAAAACAAGTAAGGAAAGGCTAAAGTCGGGTGGGGCCGACTATATAATATCCTACATCACTCCCAGTGTATATACCTCGCTTTGATTACTAAACCCAGGTGTTTCATGTGAGCGATTTTATGTAGTTCATATAAATTATACAGTTTACCATAAATTCATCATAAGTCATATTTAACGAATATGGTGAAAAATATTATAATTGTTCCAATTTTCCGGCAGACAAGTACAAATTACCGATGAACCGGATCGACATTTGAAAGGAGGCCTATAACAACACTTGGGGCCTGGAACAAAACATATTTCTCATCCACGGTAGGTATTCATAGTTGATATATATCATGAGCCGATGTAAGACGCAGTTTCTGGAGCTGTATTAGAGAAGAATGGGGACCCATTTGGGTTATTCCAAAGTGTGGACACATATATTCGACTTTGTATTCTTAGTTGAAATAAAATATAATCTGCAAAATTTGAAAAAAATCCGATGTAAAATTTGCTTTCTTGAGGGGTAAAAATTCAAATGGGACCATTAGTAAGGGCTCTACATTAAAAAGTGGTTCCATATAGATCACATTCAAAGTTGGTATACTTAGTTGAAATATGACATGATATGCAAAATTATGTCGAGATCTATTGCACGATGTGGGTTCTAATCAAAAACGCTTAGATCATTAGTTAGTGATCCATGGTTTATTTAAAAATTGTAATATTCTAAATGACCTTGGTATTCCTTTAAGTAAAGAATAAATAAATAGATATAGCATCCAAATGTACTAGCAATAACGTTGTTAGACGATAGTGGTCTTGGTCTTCCTTTTAAAAGAGAGTTAATTTACGTATATTCTATATTCTTTTGTTATTGATGTAAATTATTAGTTTGCACTTATCTATGACACATTATCTCTTGTTAAGTTCGAGGGAACTTAAAACATATGTCATTATTTAAATAATTATAACATTTGATTAGTATTTCTATTAGATTGCAAATAAAGAACGTAATAACAGAAAAATATTTCTTGGAAATATTTTGTGTAAAGTTGTTATGAAAAATAATTAGAAATAATCAATACCTTCTGCTTACGCCAGACACACCGCCAAAAACAATAAAGGGAATTTGCATATGAGGTCGCCTGGTTTGATGGGTCCTCATATGTAAGTCCCCCTTAAGGACTCACACTCCATACAACAGTGTGAACTGGCCATATTTGGTATCGATCGATTATTACGCAGTACTCGCGAAATAATCGTTTGGAGTTGTTCGTGGTGTGTGTGCCTTGCCTGTTTCTTCCTCATTCGTTTTCTTTTCTCACACCGGCAACATCAAAATTAAAAAGTCTAAGTTAAATTCGCGTTTTATATCTTTTTATACCCTCCACCTAAGGATAAAAATGGTACCAACCGAACCGCTGAAGTTGAAATCATGAAATTCGGTGTGTACTTTCATCTGGCTGTGAAAATGCGAAATTAAAATGATTTTGTCGAAATTTGTACTTTTAGTCGGAAAATGCGGCGAATGGGGATAGAAATGGTACCAACCAAACGGCTGCAACTATAATAATGAAATGCGATGTGTACACTTCTCTGACTGCGGTGACGCGAATAATAAAGAGGCAATTATAATTCTAAAAGTAGTCACTGTAGCTATTTATTTTTTTACAAAATATTGTCATCAAATACGAAAAAGTTTTCAGTAGTCACTGTGAAAACACAACAAAGTACTATAAACTTCTAATAATTCAATAGTAAGTCACAAGACACAAGAATCAAAATTTATATTTAAAGTGTGGTTTCAAGGGTCTATAAACCTCGAAAAAAGAAGACAAAAATGCCACACAAAAAAGTTTAAAGGTGATCATTTTTGAAATTAAATTTTTCGAAATTATTTGGACTAATACTTCAAGTGTATTCAAAAAGGCACAATCTTGAAAAAATAAGATTAAATAACGTAAAAAGCTTTTTTTTTCATTCTTTGTTAGGGAAGAAAGTTTTCCATTTGGACCATTGCCAATTCCAACCATCTACGCCGTCAATAGTGCATTTCATTACAGCAACATCAGATTGGTTGCTTCCATCTTTATTGAATCGAATTATATTGCATTTCTACTAAGTCTGGGAAATGCATAACATGAATTCCACGATTCTAGCTACACCTCTAAAAATTATGTCTTCCCGAGTATTTTTATGTTCCATTTTTGTCTTTCAGAACAGACCCCTTGTAACGTATATTAACGTTAACGTATAGACGTTTAGAAGAAAAACATAACTAATGTAACCAGTAAAAAGAAAACAAAAAAGTTTATTAATTCAACAATTTCTAAAACTAATTAATATATTCCAAACAATATTAAGTACGGTTTATCACAAAGTTGGACGCAATGTGCGTTTTTGTAACAAAAAAAAAACTCGACGCTTAAGAGCGTGACAAAAAATGTAGAAATACCTTGTAAGTGATACTATTTTGCTTCTAGGTTTTGTCGAATAAGTTTTCTCAAGTTTTCTTAAATGATAATGGTATTTTTCGTACGAAAGGCATACAGATATGCCTTATAAGACTATAACTTAGTTGATTATCAATCGATTTTAAGTTTCTCGTCTGATATAAAAAGGAGAAACTTAGACCTTTTGTACGAAAAATACCATTATCATTTAAGAAACTTGAGAAATCTTCAATGGTCCAGCAAACACATTTTGTTTAATTTTTTTGCGATTTTCCAACTTTGCAAAGGTTTCTACATATTATTTTGAAGGGCAACCGTACTTTTTGCAAATGTATTTAAATTGCTGAGTTATTGAAGTTTTCACTATAACTAAATTTTTGCAAAAATACAAGTTTTGTCATTCCAGTTTACGTGTCTCAAAATTTTACGAATTTGAGGACAAAAAAAGGAAAATTCATTAAAACAGAACAAATTATGAGAAACAATAGATTTGCCTCTTTGCAACAAAAAAGCCGAATTCTCAAAGTGGGGAAATTGTGTTCCAAAATATGGATTTTTTTTCTATTTATGTGTCGTTTTTATCTGTCTTGAAGAATTTCGAGAGATGTGAATTGGAATGACCAAAACTTACATATTTGCAAAAAAATATTTTTAATGAAAACTTCAGTAACTCAGTCAATTACCGACCTATTTTTAAAATCAATGTGCCGTTCTACTAAGTGTTTTCTATTGATAAATTTACAAATAATAAGGTTATAATCGAAATGTTTATTCTTTTTAAATCCGTTGGGAATCAGAAAATCGGTTAATGATTAAGTATAAGTGCACAAATGTATGCAATATCTTTACTGCAAGTCAATATTTTGAAAGTTCAAATCAAGTGTTGGGAAAATTTCAATGCAGATTATTGCTTTATTCGACAAATCCTAAATAGCAAAATAGTATTACTTACCAGGAATTTTGGACTGTCGCACAGTGTAATCAAATAATAAACATAACAATACATCTAACCATCTAGTAAGCCCTTTGCATATATTTCCATTACAATTGGATTAGGATGAAGGAATGAGCGTCTCCTCTTTACTATGGGCTGTACGTTCGGCATACGAGTGCCGTTAAAAGCGAGTGGTTCTTCGTCATCCTTGGCACTGCGTCGCTTTCCAGAAGCTGCAGCATTAGCTGTCTCTGGTTGTCTCGATTTAATATTTGAGGCCGCAGCTCTACTAGTGGATGACTCCTGAGACAAGCGAAAACTAGACGATGATACAGCATCTGCAACAATAGCTGGACTTTTAGTTTGTTGGCGTTGCTTTCACGCGTCCACAGCTCTACTTGTGGAAGGTTCCTACGACAAGCGTACATCAGACGGTGACGATGAGCCAGCACCTTCAAAAACAGCTGGACGTTTAGGATAGGTTCGATGCTTTTCGAAGCTTCTTGCTCGTTCCAGTCTTCATCATCATCGTCGTATATGGTTGGAGATGGAAGTGGAGAATAGATTGGGACATATCGTTATTGGAAGACAATATGATGGAAGATGTATTAGAGGACACCTGAAACAAGCGAACATCTTTTACAGATTTTCGGATGAAATCAATGTGTGCTGGATTTGTCACCAGACAGCCATAAATATAGGATGGTCGAACACCTCACAAGTAATTGGCATGGTGGTGATAGGATCGTGCAACAAATTTTGTTTTTACGTTTTCCCATAATTTTAAAGTACATCGAAATAACTTACCGATCCGCCAAATTGCTTGCAAGAATTGATAACATTAATTGAATGGCAGCAAGTGCATCAATTAACAGAGTAGCAACCTTCCGGGTACCAAGTACTCATCGCGTTTTTGGGTCCACCCTAAATACGACTGTCTTTACGACGTACATCAAAGAATCAAGTTTTGTACGAACATACGCACAACCAGAGATAAAGAGTGATTTTTTTGAGGTTAGGATTTTCATGCATTAGTATTTGACAGATCACGTGGGATTTCAGACATGGTGTCAAAGAGAAAGATGCTCAGTATGCTTTGACATTTCATCATGAATCGTCTTACAAACGAACAACGCTTGCAAATTATTGAATTTTATTATCAAAATGCGTGCTCTGTTAAGAAAGTTCATTGCGCGCTTCCATTTTATGGTCAGTTTAATCGACCCACTGAAGCGGCTATTCGGGCTATTGTGACTAAATTTCGCACCAAATTTACATTGTTGGACATTAAACCACCAACACGCTTACGTAGAGTGCGAACTGAAGAAAATGTCGCAGCTGTATCGGCCAGTGTTAATGATGACCACCAATTTTCGATTCGTCGCCGTTCGCACCAATTGGGTCTCTGTTACTCAAAAACGTGGAAATGCCAAAATTGGACTAAGCGGATGGACCACCTAAGACGCAGCCGCGGTCAACATTTAAATGAAATTATCTTCAAAAAGTAAATGTCATGGATCAATCTAACGTTTCAAATAAAGAACCGATGAGATTTTGCAAATTTTATGCGTTTTTTTAAAAAAAAGTTATCAAGCTCTTAAAAAATCACCCTTTACAAGCCGACCGATTAAAGCCGATAAGCCACCGCCGCCGATTTCATCGGCTCACATCGCCTTCAACCACGCCGCCCATTTCATCGGCTCATATCGGCTTCAACCACGCCGCCGAGATTTGACGGAGTTCTAACTGGTTAGCGCTGCCGCTAATTCTGGGCCGGCTTGTTACTCTGCTCAATTTTGCAATTTATTGATTCAGCTACAGACAAAGATCCGTTATGTTTCGCGTTCACATTGGAATGTACACATCTAATTTCATGATTACATCCGTTTGCTTGGTACCAGTTTTGTTCTTTTTTCTCGTTGGCCCTAAAAGCAGGAATCTGGAGAAATACTCATATTTTGCGTGTCTACGAAGATAGACGAGTGTAAACTCTGGATTTCACGATTTTCTCTGATTGAGACTTTATGGATTTTTTGTAAATATTTTGAGGTGTGGCAAACGAAATTCCGTCTTGGCATACCCGCATCCTATTGTGGCGGCAATAAAGGTAATAACGTTGTGTTTAAGTAGGCACAGTTAAATCTATTACGAAATTTACAACATAATCACTTAAGCTTTATTTGAAGACATCTAAAATTTCGTGTTTGTTTGACCTTCTACTAAAAAAAAATATATATTTTATTTTCCCTCGCCACCTACTTACATTATGTGGCAAGGTCAATGTCATGGTTTTGTTTTCGTCTGCTAACAATCCCAAACCTGCAAGTAAACACAACACTATGCTTGCACAGTGTGCCAGGCCACTTGTAATAACTTCAAGTGTTTGCTAATATTTGCTCGGGTTTATTGAAAAAAAGTATTGGGTATATTTACCAGTGAAACAATCAGGTGTTCCACATTTGTTCCATTTGGAACTGGTGCACCATACCGTAAATTTATCTGGAGTAGTGGAATGGTAATGACGTCAGTCATCGTGGAAATTTAATCTTCTGTGATTGACAGTGTTCTAATTTGTTTGGAGATAAAAATAAAGCCAATAAATCGTTTAATACACTTAATTTTATTTTTTATCGCCGCATAAACAAGCACACACATACGCGCAGGAGGAGAACAAGCCACACCAGGCACTCAAGTGTTATGCTGGGACAGTGATATTTGCTAGGGGGCAATAGTAGTGATAAGTGCAGCCAGATAAGAGGTGAATTGAATTTGTGGAGAGAAATCGTATTTGTTTTTATCAGATTTCGGAACGACAATTTTTATACACACACCACATTGACAATGAAACACTCTAATAGACAGTAGAAAATGCATATTTTTCGAGAACTAAAACTAATTTATTTATATATGTTTAATTTTACTAAAATTCTAATTTACTCTCATTTTGGAAATATAGGTCCTTCCGATCACACTCGTTTACCCGCAGCTTCGCACGCGAAAAAGCCAGTTATTTGTTAGTTTTATCCGTCTCTGTTTTTGGATAGTATTTATTGAATTTTCTTTTGGTGGATATAGATAAATCTAAAATAGTAATTTGGAAACCTCCTATAGCACTCATGCAGCCAAAGGAATGTACTTGTCGGTGTGTACTATTTTAGCTGAATTCCCAACGTATGTATAATTTTTAACATTTTCTACCCAGTTTGAACAAAAAATTACAACCGAAGAGCCTTTTATATCCTCGATCTCATGTTTGTAGATGCAGTCGGCCAATTTTTGCACATCTTTACCAAAAAGGTACACATTTTGAAAAATCACTATAGGTAACATGTGTTCTTGCTTCCTCTAAAGCATGTACTTTATTTGGTACAACATTTATCCCTTGTCGTCTATAGGTAACATGTGTTCTTGCTTCCTCTAAAGCATGTACTTTATTTGGTACAACATTTATCTTTTGTCGTCCCGCGTCCTCCTTATCTGTACAAATTTTGAAATATCCATTTATGTTGCCCGTCGAGGAGGTTGGAGGAATTTACACACCAAATTGCATGATTATAGCTGCAATACTTAAATCGGTACTTTTTTATCCCTTTTTGTCCCGCGCAACCCTTAAAAGCACACATTTCGAAAAATCCAATTTTATTGCGCTTCTACATGGTCAGAGGAATATACATAACAAATTTCAGGATTATAGCTG
The DNA here is from genome assembly GCA_947397865.1 of Polietes domitor. NCBI lineage: Eukaryota > Metazoa > Arthropoda > Insecta > Diptera > Muscidae > Polietes > Polietes domitor. The sequence continues at coordinate 123,158,713 of OX377620.1, forward strand.
GAAAATTTAGTTGGTACCTTTTTTATCCCTTTTTGTCCCACTCGCCCTTTAAAAGTGCAAATTTCGAAAAATCCATCAAAGTTTCAAGTCTACGTTGTCAGAGGAATTTATTCACCATATTTTACGACTATAGCTGCAATACTTTTGTTGGTACCATTTTTATCCCTTTTTGTGCTATGGAATCATTAAAAGTACAAAATTTCGAAACATCCAATTCTACAGCGCTTCTATATTGTCAGAGGAATTTATATATTAAATTTCACGATTCATTCCTTAAAAGTAAAAATTCCAAAAAATCCATTTATGTTGAATGTCTAGGTTATCAGAGGAGTGTACACGCCGAATTTCACGATTCCAACTACAATACTTTAGTTCGACCCATTTTTATCCCTTTTTGTGCAGCTCAACCCTTATAAGTACAAATTTCGAAAAATCCGTTTAGATTGCGCTTCTACGTTGTCAGAGGAATTTACATACCAAGTTTCACGACTATAGTTGCAGTACTTAAATTTGGTACCGTTTTGGCTCCTTTTTGTCCAGAGCACCCTTAAAAGTACAAATTTCGGAAAATCTAATTTTACTGCGCTTCTACATGGTCAGCGGAATTTATATATCAAATTTCACGATTCTAGACACAATAATTTAGTTGGTACCTTTTTTATCTCTTTTTATCCCGCTCGCCTCTTAAGTGTACAAATTTCGAAAAATCCATTTATGTTGCAAGTATACGTTGTCAGAGAAACGTAAGTACCGACTTTCACGAATATAGCTGCATTATTTAATTTGTACCATTTTTAACCCTTTTTGTCTATTTCCTTCCTTAAAAGTAAAAATTTTGAATAAATCCCTATTTGTAGCTCGACTACATGGTCAGTGCAAGGAACACGCCGAATTTCACTGCCATTTAGCCAGGACGAAGGTTCGATGTTTATCCCTGTTTGTCCCATTTTACCCCCTAAAGTTACGAATTTCGTAAACCCATTGTTTCGTAGACCCATTGTTAAGTATACCGATCGACTTAGAATCACTTTCTGAGTCGATTTAGCAATGTCCGTCTGTCTGTCCATCTATTGTTGTAATCAAACTACAGGTCGCAATTATAGTCCGATCTTAACAAAAATTGGCACAAGTAAGTTTTGTGGATCAAGGACGAACGCTATTTAATTTGGGGCAAATCGGTTCAGATTTAGATATAGCCCCCATACAAATGTCGCTCCCGATTTGACATTTTCCGCTCTAGAAACTACATATTGTACCCAATTTTCTTTAAATTTTGCACAACATCTTATAATCAAACTAGAGACACCTATGCAAAAAATGGATAAGATCGGTTCAGATTTAGATATAGCCCCCATTCAAATGTCGCTCCCGGTTTGACATTTTCCGCTCTAGAAACGACATATTGTACCCGATTTTCTTTAAAATTGACACAACATCTTATAATCGAACTAGAGACACCTATGCAAAAAATGGATAATGGATGGTTCAGATTTAGATATAGCCCCCATACAAATGTGGCTCCCGATTTGACTTTTGCCGCTTTGGAAACCACATATTGTACTCGATTTTCTTTAAATTTGGCACATCAGCTTATAATCCAAGTAAAAAACCTATGGTGAAAGTGACTAAGATCGGTTCAGATTTAGATATAGCGCAAATACAAATGTTGCTCCCAAATGTTTAACCGATTTTGGCCAAACTATACATATTATATTTCACCTATTTCGTTCCAGTTTTCAATATACCCCCATACAAATGTCCTTTCCGATTTAACATTTTTTGTCAAACACACACATTTACAGGATGCACAAATCCTGCCCGTTTTCACTTTTTCACCGAATTAAATTGTATTCGGATAGATAGTGGAGTGTATCATAGAGTCGGCTCCGCCCGACTTTAGCCTTTCCTTACTTGTTTTTTTTTTTTGAGTTGTATTTTTGTTGAAAAACGTTTTCTAGTTCAATAGACCCTTGAATGCACTTTAATATAAATTTTGATTCCTACACTAAGATAGGAACTTATTGGTCATTTTTGTGGCTTTTCAATTTCTTTCTAATGTATTAAACCACATTTTTCTCTTGTTTTTTTTTTTGTTGAGTTGACATTTTTTCTGAATCAGTACGCCCTTGAATGTACTTTCAATAAAAAATGTTGATTCCTGTCTAAGTGTAACTTATTGGTCCAACTATTAGTCGTCATTTTCAAATTGTCACCATCAATTTATTTCCGCTACCCATTCTAATGTCTGCGTGACCGTATAAAAGCACGACAACTTGTTGCGTATAATTGCGGATATTAAAAAATATAAATAAAATAAAGTCCTCACACATACTTGCACAACCGACACTAAAACATACAGCCATGCTCGGATTGCGTTGGGTGTTTATTATGAACCGAGCAACAGTTAAAGCTTCATTACGTGCATGCGTGTGGTAACACACAAGCTAATTGAAGGTCAGCTACACTGGCAGAAAAAAATAGCGTTCGTTTGTTCGAATGAACGAAACAGTTTAAACGAAATGTTACCGAAGTCTCTCCATCCATTGAGACATTTCATGTCAAAGCGAACAGTAAAATCTACACATGTCTCCGATTTTTCAAAAAATCTCAGAATAAAAATCTCTTAAAATAAAAGTGTATAAATATTGTATTGTATAATATTGTACTATAGTGGAAACATTTCAAGTGAATTACCTTAAGTGTGTATGATGAGTGAGTTGCCAGATGGTAAAACAGTCGCGGATAAGTTGGACCAAGGTAAGCGAGAATATCATCAAAAGAGTGCGAATTTACTTCTTTTCATTACTCTTTAGACTTGAATTGTTGAAAAGTGGAGGGTCAAAATAATGGTAGCGCCGATTACTACAAAACATACTACTGGATATTGTTTGTTGATATAAGCTAATTGTCTAAATTGTCCTTGCGTCCGCCGATTTAACTGATTTTTTTTAATTTTTGCTTTTTATAAGGCGAATAAAAAAGCATTAAACAATCATCAAAAAATATGAAACAGACACAAGTTTAGATCGAATGTCATTTAAAAAAATTAACATCTCTGTGGTATCATACACAAATAAAATTGTCTTAGCTAATATACAGAAAATTGTCTCTAGTTTAATAGAAAACAAGCAATTTTGTAATTTTAAATTTATTGAGGCTTTTTTGAAATCATGAATGTTATATATAGCAATATCTAATGGATTTTCTTAAACCTAAATGTATTGATTTAATTACAGTTAAAAAATTTCAGCATTATCTTATATCGTTAAAACATATATAAATATTTCAAGAGGTTTAGTATCCGTGTTTGCTCCCGACACTAACGTAACACGAGAGAATATCTCAACAAAAGAGAGTGCTTAAGACCAAAAACAAAAACTAATAACAAGTAAGTAAGCTTCAGACGGCTAAACCGACTTATATATACCCTCACTCTCAGAGAACATATATACAGAAGTTATAAGGAATACAATTTTATGTAGGGCAGGATAATTTGTGTGGAAGGTGCTAAGAGGTTCGTGTAACATGATCCCAATTGTAAAAACATGATCAAATATCAAGTCGTAGTGGATTCCATGCACCAGTATAGAAGTTATGGAGGATTTAATATTACCTATAATAGAGAAAATTGTGGGGCATGGCTAAAGCGTAATTTTTTAGGTTTAAAGTGATTATAAAAACATTTTCAAATATCAAATTGCAAATGATTTTGACTACCCGTATGGATGTTATATTGGTTTTATTGTAACCAAAGTTTATGCCACTTTGTGTGGGAGGTACCAGAAGGGGTGTGGCAACTTCGCCCATATTCCATGGGAATGTAACCACTAAAAAAGCATTGCTAAATATCAAATTTCACAGTATTCCGATCTCAAATATAGAAGTTATAACAGCTTTAATTTTACGTAGTTTTGCGTGATTTGTGTGGGAGGTACTGGAAGGGGCGCACAGTGCACTTTTTTGGCACTTTTGGTGATCAAAAATCAATAACTTTTGATTGGGTTAACCTTTTTTCTTAATTTTTTTTGTTTTATTAGCATGTGTTATAGCTATCATTATATGTGATAAAAGTTTATAATTTCAAAGCCAGTCCTTGAGAAATAAAACACAAGTTTTAGAAAAAAAAAATATTTATTTTAAAAGACCTTCGAGATCGGATATTACTTCTTTTTCGGTATTACTTTTTGGTACATATCGAAGAGATGAGATCAGAGGATCAGAGGAAATCATAAGCATTTTTATTAAATCCGCATTCTGGCTTCTTCTGTCGCACTTTCTTGTGTGCCGCAATCGAAATGCCTTGTATTCTTTGTTTTTCGCTTCTTGAGCCTCTTCTGACAGTTCGCCAATGGGAAAGTAGTGATGCTTTATTATGTTTTCACCATGGCATAGTACCTTATGAATTGTAGGCGACAGTTTTTTCCAGCTACCATAGAGATTATTGTACATTTTAAGGGTATCAACAGAGAATTCTCCAAACTTTTCAGCATCAATAACTTGGCGACAATTTATCGCAGCCAGCAATTTTTTAAAATTTAGCAAGAGACCTTCATCAATTTTGGTTATGGATGCTGTAAGTGCAACATCTTCAAAAAACCGCCTAGCAGTATTGCCATCATTACTGTTACCGAAACCCTGTTTAGGGTAATCAATCCTTAGTCCAGTACTTTCTTTAAATTTCTTTTGGATTTCCTTTTTGGTCTTTGCTCTGAGTTCCTTTTTTATCTCGCGCTTCTCTTTTGAAGTCTTTGCATCAAAATCTGGATTATTTTCTTTAAATGTTTGGAATTCCAAGTCATATGCAATATTTAAACAATGCGCCATAAATCGAAGTCGAGCATGAAGTGGCGATAATCCCAGTTCATACATTGATTCCAAATTAAAGTAATGCTATCATACATGGAGAGTTGCAGTTTGTTGCAGCTGAACTGTATATAGGATTATAGGGGATATATCAGTGAATAACTCTATGTCAATTGCTAGTGTGGCCGCAGGTGGCAACATAGTTAAAAGCTTAGATAAAGTTAAAAAATTTGGTAAAATAAAGTTTTTTTTTTATGAATAAAAAAAATTGCTAAAATGCAACACATATGAGCTCATGTGAATATTTAAAGTTAAGATTGAATCCATCTTTCAAACAAAAAAAAAGAATCAGCCCGATATCTATAACCGTTGGTAAACTGCTTGTCCCGGAAGTTGAACTTTTTTTCATTTTTTTCATCATTTTGCAATATTTATAAATTTATCCAACTTATACATCCAATATCTCCCGAACCAAAGAAGATAGAGCAAATCAGAAACCAGATTTGAAAAATGCAGCTATTTTTCATTTTAGATTCGTATTTGAAGTATGTAAATTCGAACATGCATTTTCATGTTTTTACATATTTTTGAGCACTCACCGGGCCAAAAAAGTGCACTGTGGGGCGTGGCAAAACCTTACACTTAAAGTGATTATAAAAGCATTATCAAATACCGAAATATAGCTGATTCTGATTATCCGTGTGGATGCTATATGGGTTTTAATTTATCATTGGAATATGAGCTATTTGTGTGGGAGATATCTTCGAACATAAGCTAAGTTTGCAAAATTATTACCATGTGCAAAGTTTGATTCGATTTCTTAACTCCTTTCGAGAGTTATCATGTACACCAAACAGCCAGACGGACGAACGGACATAGCTCGAACATCTTAAAAAGACGTGAAACGGATTTGGTCCAAACATACTTAGGGTCTTAAGTCACTCCTTTAATGCGTTACACTTTTTTCTGTCCCAAATGATATATACTCTCCTACTCTGTGAGGGTATAATTACACAGTACAACTCGAAAAAAATTACGGGGTTCTGACAACAAATTCTGAAAGAGGAGACTAAAAAAATACGTATGTCGGCGTTTTGACAGATCACATCGGAATTTCGTTAAAGTTTCCCAACTCTGGCCTATTCTGGCAGCATATCGGTGTATAAAACTAAGTTTTCTTTACATCTGAGGCATAGGGTATGTTCAGCAGCTTTGTAGATAATGATATGGCGAATATTTTTGTTCAACATATTAACCCTCTAACTACCCCTCATAACGGCATTTTTGACTTTATTTTAACAAATTGTAAAAAACACCCCGAAATGGGGCATGGGTGGGGATGAAATGTTCTACAAAAATGTTGGCCATACAATTTTATTATATATGTCAGAACACACCAAAACCCAAAACTTAACACAAACGATCAATCAAATTCAAAATTGCCCATTAGGGGTTAATTTAGTTATTGTTCAGTAGAGGCGGGATAGTGCACGACTTTTGGATTTTGATATGCTAGAACCCCCTATTTTGTGAGGTTCGCAAATAAAATTCATGAGCCAAAAATTGGGGGTGATGGGGTGAGTGTAAGTGGGCGCTCATCGGTGTCAAAGGTAAGTGGTAAAAATACAGAAAAAGTCCCAAAACTGCTTCAGAGTCGCGCCCAGAGGGATTAAATAAATTTTATAAAATTTGTCCCCATCGCTTCTACTGACCCCAGGAGATTGCTATATTTTTTCAGCCCCAATATTTTTTCAGAACACACCTATCCTTCATCTGCAACCCTTAAGGCGGCCCCCATACATTTGTCTATTTTTTAATGAAAGAAAGGTCCAAAACTGCCTCGCAGTAGACCCTAGAGGGGACCCTAAAATAAACAGATTTTTCGAAATTCGTACTTTTTGGGGTTAAAATTGAAAAAAGAGATAAAAATAGTACAAACCAAATAACCGCAGCTAGAATCATGAAATTCGGAGTATACATTCCTCTGACTGCGTAGACACAAAACAAAAACGTTTTTCCAAGGTGAAGGGTGAAGGGTGTATAAAGTTCGGCCCGGCCGAACTTAACGCCGTTTTTACTTGTTTTTTCGAGTTTTTTAAATATTTTTTAGTAACAGTTAATCGTATGAGTAAGATGCTCCATAATTTTCTTGGTTTAATTTCTGGTATTTAGTCTACAAGAATTATAAACGTCGATGTTAAAAATATAATTTTAAATTTGAACTACCGATAACTTTGACCTTGAAAGGTAGAATAACTTCAATTATTATTTTCAGGTTTATGTTTGACATTTGCAAAATGGGACGCTATACGCTCGAACAAAATTAGGAAATATTAAAAACCAAAGTAGTGAGTCTTTAACGCAAACTGTATGGAATTTAAGTGGAAAATTTCGTTGTCACATGAAGCTCATTTTCATCTCGGCGGCTATGTCAATAAGCAAAATTGCATCATGTGGGATTCAGAGAACCCACACGAGTCACTGTGTGGTTTGGATTTGGGCTGCCGGCATCATTGGGTCATGTACTAAAAAATTGAGTTGATCGTATGAGGCCGAGCCAGTGGTGGCAGTCACATGGACTGATATTGTCTTCCATTATTAAATGAAAAAGTTCACACTTTCCAATAAAATAAAAAATTTGAAAAAATAATCAGTACTTTTTCTTTTATAGCCGATTCTAATTTAGAATGTTACATGGCCCATCCTATATATATAGATTTTCTTAAAAAAAATCTGTTTTAATTAGGATGGCAACTACCACAAGAAAATAAAACAAAATATTTTTTTGCGATTTTTTTTTTTATTCTTCTTCTAACTCGACGAGAAATCTATTTTCGATTTTGTCGAAGTTTTTTAATATTAACCAAAAGAACCAAAAAGATATTTTAGTCAATCTTATATAAGGGGTAAGATCCCAGTTCAAATCAAATAATAAAAAAAGTTCAAATAATAAAAAGAGAAAAAAATTTAAGTTGGCACGACAGAAGTATTGTTGGGTAAATAGTCTACGGGAAATTTGTGGATATTGCTATAAACGTACTTATCCTGGTGCCAAAGTGTGAATAAATTCTCGATTCATTTATGTATATTTAAGTAAAAGTATTGTATATTTTTACAAATAATATGTTGTATGATCGAATAATTAAACTCTTCAAAAATATCTAACATTTTCGGTTTCAGTTCATGGCTGCCTCGGCGCAATTTAACACCAAGCTCTCTGTTAAATTGTAGTACATGCGAACGTTTACAACAATTTAGTTAATGTTATACTATAATTTCCAAAGATAATTACATAGTCCAACAAATTAAGACTTTTTTCTCGAAATTGACTCATAAAGAGAGGAGCTAGAGGGTTAAGAACTTCCACAAAAATTATCCTTATAAAATTCCACAACATAGTTGTGATAACAAAAATTCTCTCAGACATTAGCTTACAACTCTTAGTATAATGCTCCCATCGACCGAAATATGAAAACGTTGGCCCACTGTAAAAAGAAACAGCTGGACTATAAATTTATTCTACAAAAATGATCTGCTTGACATGCCTTTTCAGAATTATATGGTCGCTACTCTTTTCGAAAAATGCTGTTGGTCAGCGTTAGTGTAGAACTGATAGTATATAACTGGCATCAGATCCCAACCGAACAGGGACTGGTTCTAGGAATTATCCTGGTCACAAAAATTGACATCTAAGAACACTACATTAAAATTTCAAAAATGGATTAATGTAATCATTTAGAAAATTAAAATAAAAGAAAAAAAAATTGTAAAAACTTAAAAAATATAACGCGGCCATACCATTCCAGTTCAATATTCTAAAATGCATTGAAATTGCCTTAAAAACAAGTTATAGTATTTAAAAAACGGTCACGGATTTCAGGAGTTACAGGCGATTGAATGAACCCACCTTTTTGAAAAATACATACACAAACTTTCGAAACAATCGCAGCTGTCGAGGTCACTCCGCTTGACATGGAATGACTCATATAATTTACTTATATCTATGGTTATATTTCCATGACACAAAAAATAATTACACACAGTGTAATTTACCCCACAAATGACGCGATTTTCAAATCTGGCGTGCAATTTCGAACTCCCTTTTTTATGGTATTTTTAGAATTGCAATTTTCCATGAATTGGAAATAATTTTGCTGGCAGAACCTTCACATGGCACTGCAACTCCTGCTGTCATATTTTATTAAAATTAATATTGCAAATAACTCGTTACAACTTACAATAGGTGGCGACAACAATCGGAGAGAATTTTTTTAATAAGTGCCCAAAACACCCCAACGCACAACGACGACGCCATCCAACCACCAGTCGATTTAATAAGCGCAGAAAGCAACGCCACGATAATCAACGCAATTCAAGGAAACACCCCATGTTATGTTAATATTTGAGCGAGCAAACACTTCGTAATTGTTGTTATTGTATAAAATTATGACACAAAAGCGTGATATAATTAAAATTATTATTATTACATATTTTATCATTTTGAATGGAATGAACGACGGCGGTGCATTCACGGTATTGGCAGCGGTTTTTGGTCATGGTGGCTTCAACGAATAATAAATAGCTGCAGCCCCCTTCTCATGTTATCCACCATAGATGTGGGGGGGGGGGGGTTGGAAAACATTTCGCTGACAATAATACAGTTCCATTTAAAAAGAGGTTGACTTATATCATCCACCATATATAGAGCAGGAGGAGTGGAGAAAGTGTAATTCTGTCGTTCATCCAATTTACGCTGAAGCGTGTATAAGACGGACTAACAGAAGGCTGTTTTAAAGTGTATTTTAATTGGAATTTATTGTCGAACAACATATTCAAAGATTAACGAAATGCAAACAGCGGAATACCCGTGAAAATGACTAGGACCGGTGACCGAGGTGACACGTACAGACATTTCGACTTTTGTGTGTTTTTTTTTTTGAAACCATTTCCTTTTTCCTAGAACTCAATAAATTTGTGCGGCAAGAGCCTTCCTTAACTGAAATGTGTACATAGCGGAAGGGCCGGTGGCAAGAAGGCCAAAAGTTGGCCCTTCAAAAGACATTTTGTATATAAAGTAAGTAAAAACGGCCGTGCCGAACTTTATGAACCCTCCACCATGAATTACATTCCACAGAGGCTGACGATTTTCGTTGAAGTGCAGTAACATTACAATTGCAATATTTTAAATATGGCCAAAACAAAACAAATACAAATAATGAACAAATAATTTTATAAATATTCTTTATTACTTCAAACCACGCTTATCAGGCAAGGCTACCAATAGGTTTATACTATCCATATCGAAATAATACTTGAAGTCAATTCAAAAAGTAAATATAAGACAGCAACCTTCAAAATAGCTTAAATACCATAAATATTGGTAGATAGTGGGTGCTACAAATGGTTGTACGTCCATCCTATTTTGAATCCAAAGGTAAAAATTTTGAAAATCCATCATCTCTCACGTTCAAGACCTAACCCAACTTCATGAATCGAACAAATTTTGTCGTAAAAAGGTACGAATTGGATTTTTTTAATTTGGGAAATATACATCGAATTCCATGATTCCAGCAGTGGCTATTTGGTTGGTATCATTTGTATCCCCTTTTTCCCATTTGACCCCTTTAAAAGTACGACTTTCTAAAATCTCATCGAATTTCATCATTCTAGCTTTAGCCGTTTATTGGTACCATTGTTATCCCTCCATTTATTTTTCGTGTCTACGCAGTCAGATGAACGTATACTGCGAATTTCATGACTCTAGCTGCCGCCATTTGATTGGTACCATTTGTATCCCCTTTTCCATTTTAACCCCAAAAAGTACGAATTTTGAAAAATCTCGGTATTTTACTTGTCTATGCAATCAGAGGGATGTATACACCGAATTTAATTATTTTAGGTGCAGCCGTTTGATTGGTACCATTTTTATCCCTCTGTTCCCATTTTATCCTTTGAAAGTACGAATTTGAAAAAACTATTTATTTTTCGTGACGACGCAGTCAGAGGAACGTATACTGCGAATTTCATGACTCTAGCTGCCGCCATTTGGTTGGTACCATTTTTATCCCCATTTTCCGTTTTAACTCCAAAAAGTACGAATTTGAAAAAATCATTATATTTTACGTGTGTCCGCAATTAGAGGGATGTATACACCGAATTTCATTATTTTAGGTGCAGCCGTTTGGTTGGTACCATTTTTATCCCTCTGTTCCCATTGTATCCTTTGGAAGTACGAATTTGGAAAAACAATTTATTTTTCGTGTCTACGCAGTCAGAGGAACGTATACTGCGAATTTCATGACTCTAGCTGCCGCCATTTGGTTGGTACCATTTTTATCCCCTTTTTTCGTTTTAACTCCAAAAAGTACGAATTTGGAAAAATCACTATATTTTACGTGTCTCCGCAATTAGAGGAATGTATACACCGAATTTCATTATTTTAGGTGCAGCCGTTGGGTTGGTACCATTTTTATCCCATTTGGTTGATACCATTTTTATCCCCCTTTTTCCCATTTTACCACTTAAAAGTACGAATTTGGAAAAAATACTTTTATATTATGTATCTACTCAATTAGTTTAATATATACACCGACTTTAGTGTTTCTAGCTGTAACCTTTTGATAGGTACCAATTTTATCCCTTTTTGCCCCATTTCACCCCCGTGCGAATAAAAATCAATTTATGGGAGAAATGTGCATACCCAATATCAAGTAAGTACAAGCAGATATATTGAAAACAACGTGCTTAAGTACTCTAAAATATTAGGGGTTATTATGGGTATTTTCAGTCCTAGTGAGGGAAAAAATTTTCCCTTTGGACCGATTTCGCACAGTTGCAATCCCAACCGATCTTCAACTAGAAGACGCATTTATGGAAAATTTGAACGTCCTAGCTCCTTTCGTTTAGATGCTAGCGTACTTTCAACAGACGGACGTACGGAATGACTTGACTAGATCGTCTTAGAATCTTATGACGATTAAGATCAAGAATATATATACCCTATCTCAGGTCGATATTTCAAGGTGTAACAAACGGAATGACAAAGTTAGTATACCCCCATGCTGGTGGTGGAGGGTATGAAAAATAATATTTCTAAAATGCCTCAAAGTTCCCCCTTTTTCCGTGTAAAGATCCTGATTTATTTGTGTTAAAATTTTGTCTAACCCTAATGTTCATTATTGCCTAGCAAATGCCAGCCCTAACACATCAACGTAACCAGGTAACCCACTCGCTGGCCAGTTCTTCCTGTTTGCTTCACTGCATGCTTGTTTTTCATTCCATTTGGTATTCACATTCATTGCTGCAGATGTATTTAAAGTTATGAATTCATCATCGTCAAAAGAGCAACGTGACTCTTTTGAATAATCTCCTCTAGCAAAGATTTCAAACGTGAAATATTTCATCTCATTTCTGTGGAATATTAAAAAATACAGTAACCTTCACAACCTTTCGTCCTCCACATTTGATTATACTATTCTTTTGTTATAAATTTTTTATGGCAGCCTTCACAAAAAAGAGGACATAAAATGAAATATATTTCGCTTTTCAAGAGTATCATATGCCCGTACTCCATACATACAATACACGTCAGACATACGATATAATGAGTACGATGATATAGATTTATTCACAAACATTTGTTTCATGTACAAGATTAAAAATAATTCCACAAGGAATATATTTTTCCCTGCACACACTCACACTCACACACACACACGCGTGTTCACCTTGGGTGTATCCTTAATGATAGAGTGCCATGAGCTACTTTGACAAGGTACTCCCATTGCTGATGATGCTGATGGTGTTGACGACGCTACGACAGGAATGTTAGTATTTGTGCCGGATAGCCGGTAGAAGTGTGTCACTTGATATCTCTACGAATACTAATATGAGTGTATATCGTGAGGTAGGTGTGTTTTTTTTTATTTGTGTAAACAAAAACTCTGAATAGAATTGATTGTTTCGAATTCACGCTAAAAATCTCTGAATAGAAGAAGAGAGAAGAGGAAATAACTTTGTCATTGTTGGTTTATTCTTTACTTCGTACTGGATATATAGAACATTTTTTTTAAATAAATCCAATAACGGCACTACAGCTGTCCATCCTTAGCCTAAATTCAACAACGAAATTTTCGTTGGTCTTGTAGAAATCCGTCGAAAATAAATAAATTCCATTAAAGGCCACGTTTCTGCGGTTAAGTGTTTAGATATCAATTTAATTTTGGAATTTTTGTAATTTGTAATTTTAAATTTATTGAGGCTTTTTTGAAATCATGTATGTTATATATAACAATATATAATGGATTTTCTTAAAACTCAAATGTATTGATTTAATTACAGTTAAAAAACTTTCAGCATCTTGTTTTATCTTAAATCGTGAAAACATATATAAATATTTCAAGAGGTTTAGTATCCGTGTTTGCTCCCGACACTAAGAGTGTGCTTAAGACGAAAAAAAAAACTAATAATAAATCTAAATCTAAATACATAGACAACAAGTAAAAACGTCGTTAAGTTCGGCCGGGCCGAACTTTATATACCCTCCACCATGGAATGTAGTCCACAGAGGTTGTCGGTTATCGTAGAAGTGCAGTAATATTACAGGAAAATATAATTTTTTTAATATAGCCAAACCAAAAAAAATACAAATATTGAAAAAATAATTGTACAAATAAATATAATAGTTTAATTATTTCAAACCATTATTTATTTCAAATCAAAAAATAAATATGCTTATATTTATATTTTCAAAAAACTTAAATACTATAAATATTGGTAGATAGTGGGTGCTACAGTTGGTTGTATTTCCATTCTATTTTAATTCCAAAAGTACAAATTTTGAAAATCAATTATCAGACGTACATGTGCAAAGTGCAAAATAACCTAACTTCATGATTCACCCAATTTTTGCCGTAAAACGAAAAGTACGAATTTGGGAAAAAAAAAACTTTTTATTTTGCTTGTCTATGCAGTCAGAGGAAAGTATACACCGAATTCCATGATTCCAGCTGCGCCCATTCAGTAGGTACCATTTTTACCCCCTTGACATTTCTACGCAATTAGAATTTCATCAATCTAGCTGTAGTCGTTTAGTTGGTACTATTTTTATCCTGCTGTACCATGGTATTCCTTGGATGTACGAATTTCGAAAAATCCGTTTATTTTCCGTGTCTACGCAGTCAGAGGAATGTATACTCCGAATTGCATGTCTCTAGCTGCGGTCAGTTGGTTGGTACTATTTGTATCCCTTTTTTCCATTTTCACCCCAAAAAGTATGAATTTCGAAAAATCTGTGTATTTGATGTGTCTACGCAATCAGAGGAATGTATACAACGAATTTCATTATTCCAGGTGTAGCCGTTTGGTTGGTACCATTTTTATCCATCCGTACCCATTGTATCCCTTGAAAGTACGAATTTGAAAAAAAAACCTTTTTAGTTTTCATGTCTACGTAGTCAAAGGAATGTGCATTCCGAATTTCATGACTCTAGCTGCGGTCATTTGGTTGGTACTATTTTTATCCCCTTTTTCTATTTTTACCCCAAAAGGTACGAATTTCGAAAAATCAGTTTATTTTCCGTGTCTACACAGTCAGAGGATTGTATACTCCGAATTTCATGAGTCTAGCAACGGTCATTTTATTGGTACTATTTTTATCCCCTTTTTTATTTTAACCCCAAAGAGTACGAATTTAAAAAATCCGTGTATTTTACTTGTCGTCTATGCAATCAGAGGAATGTATACACTGAATTGCATTATTCTAGGTACAGCCGTTTGGTTGGCACCATTCTTATCCCTCTATTCCCATTTTACCCCTTAAAAGTACGAATTTGGAAAAAATACTTTTATATTATGTATCTACTCAATTAGAGGAATGTACACACCGAATATCGTGTTTCTAGCTGTTGTCGTTTAATATGTACCATTTTTATCCTTTTTTTGCCCCATTTCAGCCCCTACAAATAAGAATCACTTTATGGTGCACGTTTTTGCTAAAAGGGGAATGCGCATACCAAATATCCGGCAAATATAAACAGACATATTCAAAAAAACTTGCTTAAATACGCCAAAATATTAGGGATTATTATGGGTATTTTTAGTCCTTGTGAGGGAAAAATTTTCCCCTTTAGGCCGATTTCGCCCCATTTCAATCCCAACCGATCTACGACTATAAGACGCATTTATGGGAAATTTGAACGTTCTAGCTCCTTTCGTTTAGATGTTAGCGTACTTTCAACAGACGGACGGACGGACATGGCTAGATCGTCGTAGAATTTTATGACGATCGTGTCTACGCAGTCAGAGGAATGTATACTCCGAATTGCATGTCTCTAGCTGCGGTCAGTTGGTTGGTACTATTTGTATCCCTTTTTTCCATTTTCACCCCAAAAAGTATGAATTTCGAAAAATCTGTGTATTTGATGTGTCTACGCAATCAGAGGAATGTATACAACGAATTTCATTATTCCAGGTGTAGCCGTTTGGTTGGTACCATTTTTATCCCTCCGTACCCATTGTATCCCTTGAAAGTACGAATTTGAAAAAAAAAACCTTTTTAGTTTTCATGTCTACGTAGTCAAAGGAATGTGCATTCCGAATTTCATGACTCTAGCTGCGGTCATTTGGTTGGTACTATTTTTATCCCCTTTTTCTATTTTTACCCCAAAAGGTACGAATTTCGAAAAATCAGTTTATTTTCCGTGTCTACACAGTCAGAGGATTGTATACTCCGAATTTCATGACTCTAGCAACGGTCATTTTATTGGTACTATTTTTATCCCCTTTTTTATTTTAACCCCAAAGAGTACGAATTTAAAAAATCCGTGTATTTTACTTGTCGTCTATGCAATCAGAGGAATGTATACACTGAATTGCATTATTCTAGGTACAGCCGTTTGGTTGGCACCATTCTTATCCCTCTATTCCCATTTTACCCCTTAAAAGTACGAATTTGGAAAAAATACTTTTATATTATGTATCTACTCAATTAGAGGAATGTACACACCGAATATCGTGTTTCTAGCTGTTGTCGTTTAATATGTACCATTTTTATCCTTTTTTTGCCCCATTTCAGCCCCTACAAATAAGAATCACTTTATGGTGCACGTTTTTGCTAAAAGGGGAATGCGCATACCAAATATCCGGCAAATATAAACAGACATATTCAAAAAAACTTGCTTAAATACGCCAAAATATTAGGGATTATTATGGGTATTTTTAGTCCTTGTGAGGGAAAAATTTTCCCCTTTAGGCCGATTTCGCCCCATTTCAATCCCAACCGATCTACGACTATAAGACGCATTTATGGGAAATTTGAACGTTCTAGCTCCTTTCGTTTAGATGTTAGCGTACTTTCAACAGACGGACGGACGGACATGGCTAGATCGTCTTAGAATTTTATGACGATCAAGAATATATATACTTTATAGGGTCTCAGGTCGATATTTCAAGGTGTTACCTCCCATCCAGGAGGTGGGCGGTATAAAAACGTAAACAAAAACTAACAAAAAAACTTAACCCCTGTCAGTCAGATTTGACGTAAAATTGGTGACGCAAGATGGAGGGCAAGTCCATTGCCATATTGATACCAATTGGCGATAGATAATTTGTATTATGCGAGCTGAATGCTCCTTGTTCGTTAAATACGATGATGATCGATTTCGGAATAATGGAAAGGAAAATCCTCAGATCTTGCATCGGGAAGAACTTCCCAAGCTACAATAAGCGTTTTTCAAACAAATTTATTTACGAAAAACCGATTTATTTACGAAACCGATGAAAGATTTTGTAAACAGAGTCTCGAATCATGAGTACCCTTTATTTCAGAACGTATTCAATTTTAGAAATAACTACTTCGTATGTGTTGGAAGATAAAATGTGTAATTTTGTTTTGTTTGTGTGGGAGTTACCACCCCTTTACCCCATCACGGCCTAGTGTCTCCAGGAACCATCGTCTGTGAAAAAGTTAGACACAGTCAAATTTTCAAGCGAATTTGAACGTGTTTCCTTGAATTTTGAACGGTTTGCTGCCTATGGACCTGAACAGGGAGAAAAGGTTAAAAAATCGTTCTTTTTAAGTTTTTTGCGATTTTGACCTTGAAGATGAAGCTACAACTTTGCCTCAGAGAGTAAATCAATATTCCAAACGGTTTGCAAGATATGAGCCTGAGAAAAATACCATTTTTTTGCAAAAATGACATTAAGGCCCCACATTTTTGGGGACCATAAAAATGTGCACGACGCACACTGTGGTAAATCACAAATCTAGCTGGACAAAATAAAAAAAAAAGTCTGGCAACATTCCTTCTGATCGTTTAATGAGCTTGTCAATACAATAGATAACTGTAATTCATGTTTTGTTTTGTTTGTTTTTAGCTCTGATTAGAAAAACTAAACTTTAAAGTCACTTGTTGTCAACACGTGCATTCAGATTTCAAAGAGAAGCGTATTTGTTGTGTGACTTTGTTTTGTGATTGAAAAGGCTACGGTGATTTTATTGTCATATTTTTTTTATTATTATTAAGCGATATTTCAAGGAAATATATTATAAATTGCATTTAATTATTTCCATTGTAAGTATTAAAACAATTTTTTTTGTGAGAAGTTCAGAAAGTGAAAAAAATAAAACATTTTCTTTTTTCAAGTAGAGTTAAAGCTGTTTATTACGCATAGTTCCGGTGTAAAACTATATTTGGGTGAATCTTTCAAGTGTTCACTTTAAGGTAAATCAAAAACTCATTGCGATTTTTTGCGACCGCCATACATTTTTTTTCACTTTTCCAGTATGACCTCCACTCTTTCGCGAAAGGAAATTTTTGAAGAATGGTTAAAAACTCCCAAAATACAGCGCAAAGATGCCTTATTGACATTAATAATGGATAGATATGGTCTTCAAGATATACCAGAAGAAGTGAAAACAAATCTTAAGGCAAATATAAATATTATTTGTTTTAAGCTAGGTGAAAAATGGATAAAAAGTGGAAGACATCATGGCCGTTTTTTAAAATCAAATTCAGTTTGGCTTGATGAACCGTATGTATTGCCTGAAAGTGTACAACCGAAAAGATGTGAAAAAGCTGGAAGAAAACCGAAAAACTTTGATGACTGCAGTGAAAAATCGAAAAAAAGAAAGATACAAAGTCTTTTAGATTCAACTGACCATCGAGAAATTATTAAAGCTAGCGAGATAGTGTTTCGCAAAATGGGAAAGCGAGATTCAGCCACACTTGTGAAAGATCTGTCGGAAGCTTCATCCAGTAAAGGTACGGAAGTGAAAAAAATTTTTAAGAGATTTAGCTCTGAGCCTGTGCCTTTAGTGAGCCTTTCTCCCGATGAAGCCTTATCTTTAATGGTTGATGCTAATTTGTCGAAACATCAATACGACGTTATTCGGCAAAAAGTCAACGCAAAATGCAAAAATCTTTTTCCCTCCTACACTAATGTTCAAAAAGCTAAGAAAAATTGTTATCCAGCTGAAACAGTAATCACTGAGATGTATGCAAAAAGTTCACTCCAGTCATTAGTGAATCATACTGTTGAAAGGCTTTGTTTGGCTCATACTGTAGAAAGGCTTTGTTTGCTCCTTCATCTACAAGATACTGCCGTCCTATCAAGTTTGTTTTTGCCAAAGAGTCCACTGAGTTAATTACTCAAGAAGTTAATTTAGTACAGCAAGAAATTAGAGATTTGTCTCCAACTCTTATCAGAAATGGCGAACAAAGTTTTCTTGTTGAGTCTACATTTATGCTTACTATGATAGACGGTAAAATTTGTACTGCACTATCATCTTTAACTTCTTCTTCTCAAACGTGTTTCATATGTGGAGCGAAACCGAGTGAACTAAATAAACCTTCTGTGATTTTAAACAAAATTGTCGATGAACGATCTTTAACCTTTGGAATGTCTCCGCTACATTCATGGATCCGTTTTATGGAGTGTGTATTACACATAGCATATAAGCTTCCTATAATGACCTGGCAAGCTCGAGGACCGGAAAATAAAGCAAAAGTGGCTGAAGTAAAAAAAAATATTCAACAGAGATTTCGAAATGAGATGGGGTTGCTTGTAGACATGCCAACACAACACGGAGGTAATACGAATGACGGTAATACTGCTAGACGGTTCTTTAGAGCAGCAGAAAAGAGTGCAGAAATCACTGGTGTCAATAAAGAATTAATTGGACGGTTTCATATTATTTTGGAAACTTTAGGTAGTGGTTACCCTATTGATGAAGATGCTTTCGAAAGTTTTATTGTTGTCACACGAAATTTATACTTAAAGGAATACCCATGGTACATTATGCCAGTTAGCGTCCATAAAATCCTTTTTCATGGAAAAGACATAATAAAGTCTTGCATTCTTCCTATAGGACAGCTGTCAGGGAAGCTCAAGAAGCAAGAAATAAGGACACGAGGAAATTTAGAGAGTTGTTTACGAGAAAAACATCGAGAATAGACACAAATACAGATCTTTTCAATCGTCTCTTAATTTCTTCAGATCCCTTTATCGCAAGTTTGCGTCACACTCCCTTTCGAGTTCAAGGTTTGATAACAAAAGAAGTTCTTTCATTATTATCTGTTGATGCTTTTGAGGAGGAAGAATCTTAACGATAAATATGAAAGTGAATAAATTAAAATCTCTATGTGTATTTATGTGTTATTATCTGTATTATTAATGTAATAAAGGAAAAATAAGTAACGAAAACAATTATTATCAAATATTTATTAAAAATATTAAAATTATTTTAATACTAAAAATTAATTTTTGACCTCAATTTTATTTAAAAAAATCTTCTTTTTTAAAAAAAAATGATCTTTGATAATAATGTATATATTTGAACTCATTTTTTATATAATTCATAAGTGAGAAGTGATCCCAACGCGATTTATTAATTTTGTCCAGCTAGATTTGCGATCTACCACACTGTGCGACGTTGGGCAAAACTGGGAGACACGTTGTTGCACTGTGTTATTCAATTCAGAGCATCATCTTTTGATTGACGTTATTTTTATCCTCTTTCGTTTTATTTTCTCTTAAAAGTACAATTTCGATAAATTCCATTTCCATGCGCAGCATGTACAGCTAGAGAAATATAGGGTCCGCCATCTAACGTTTTTTTTTCAACTATTCAACCGTTGGACTATTTTTTGTGGGGTGCCCTCAGCAGTCATTTGAATGAAATTAGTTTCCATTATTAACCGAAAGGATTGTGCTTTCAAATAAAAAAGAAATTTGAGAAAATATTCAGTAGTTTTTTTTATAGCATTTTCAAAAAAAAGTTATTTGTTGAAATATGTGGTTTCTAGAGCGGAAAAAGTAAATCATAGGAGACATTGGTATGGGGTCCGCCATCTAACGTTTTTTTTTCCACTATTCAACCGTTGGACTATTATTTGTGGGGTGCCCGAGGCAGCCACTTGAATGTTATTTGGCGGACCTTATATATACACTGAATTGTATGATTTTTCCTACATTTTTTATCCCTCTTTTCCCGTCGCACAGATATTTGAAATCGCCAAAAATAAAAATTAATTCAAAAATTAAAATTTAGTTTCTCGAAAAATGTTTATAAATTACATAAAATTCTACATCACTACCGATAATATCACTAAAATGTGTTGTTTACTTTTCCAGTTACACTACCTTAAAGTCAATAAAGTTTTGAGTTTTACGCGAACAGTTGTGAAAAGTTCAAATTGACATATTTTAATGGTTTTGCCCATTGACAAAAAGTAACACTTTGATTATGGAATCTGAAATATTTTTAAAATTTTTTGAAACTGTGTCTAAATTGGAGGTATTTTCAAAATACAGGGTTTTCCAACAAGAGCTGTTATTTTGAATCACCCGGTATTTCGGTAGCTGTCACTTTTGAAACTTTTATTCTTTGACATTTGACAAGTAGAAACTACGCCCTTACTAAAAATGGAACGATAAACGCTTCAACAACGCATTGAAATTATTAAAATTCATGAATGAAAATGATCCGGAATTCCATCGAAAAATCTTGCATCTTGACTGATGAGGCCCATTTCCACCGCGGTGGCTACGTCAACAAGCTAAATTGTCGCATCTGGGGCTCTGATAATCCAAGAGTTATTGTTGAGAAGCCTCTCCATCCTTATCGTGTGACTGTTTGGTGCGGTTTATGGTCCGGCGGGGTCATTGGACCTTACTTTTTCGAAAATGACGTTGGATCAACAGTTACGGTGAATGGATTGCGCTATCGAGAGATGATTAATGATTTTTTATGGTCGGAGATGGATGGTATTGATCTGGACACCGTTTACTTTCAACAAGACTGCGCTACTTGCCACACAAGCAACGAAACCATTGTTCTTTTACGGGGAAAGTTTCCGGTTATCTCTCGAAGAGGTGATCACAATTGGCCACCGAGATCTTGTGATTGGTCTACGCCAACAGCCCAGCGTCGATTCAAGACCTCAAAGATAGAATTCGTGAGGCTATCGAGGCAATAGGGCAGCCACTTTGCAATTTGGTTATGGAAAATTTCATGAAAAGGATATGGTCCTGTAAGCGTGGTCGTGGTGGCCAGTTGACTGATGTTGTTTTTCATTATTAACGGCATACTTTCTTTATTATGAAATAAACATCCGATCATTTATATCAAAAAAATGGCATTTTTCTTTGAATACCAAAGTAAATCCTCTTGTTGGAAAACCCTGTATATGTAGAGTTTTAAATGTGAATACAGACCGCAAGACGGTAAATTGCAATGTGCAAACTTCAATATTCCGCAATTACACGTTGAGCGTTTCTGCGTCAATTCTTTGCATTAAATAACCTGTGAAAATAGTCGCACTTTATGGGTGTTATACATGAAGTTTTATTGTACAACTTGAAAACTTAAGATCTAAGCAAAAATGTTTTTTCTTTATTTACTTAACACTTACGAAACAATTATTTCCCATGAAAAGCATTCATAGAAGAAGAATAAGTTTCCAAGTTAATTTATAAATATACCTATACAAAAACAATTAAGGGAAGACTAAAGTCGGGCTTTGCCGGCTATATGATACCCTGTACCTTCTACCCTATTACAATAAATTAACTACCAATTCTAGACATTTAAAATATCTGTGAAAGTTTAATGCCGGACACATTCGAAACATTGGTCGTTATGAGTAAATGATGGGATGTAAAATCAAAAATTGTAAAAAGTGCCATTAGGAAAACCCAAGTAACTCTCTATCATATAGAGAACAAGTAAGGAAAGGCTAAAGTCGGGCGGGGCCGACTATATAATACCCTACACCACTCCCTGCGAATGTACCTCGCTTTGATTACTAAACCCAGGTATTTCATGGGAGCAATTTTATGTAGTTCATATAAATTATACAGCTACTATAAATTCATCTTTAGTCATATTTAACGAATATGGTTAATAATATGGTAACTGATCTAATTATCCGAAAGACAAATACAAATTATACAGTAGTAATAGGATGAATCGGACCGAGATTTCAAAAGGGGGCCTATAACAACATTTTGGGTCTGGTCCAAAGCATTCGCCTATATATTTCTCATTCACCGTAGGTATTCCTAGTTGAAAAATATCATGATCTGCAAAATTTGATGAATATACGATGTAAGATGTAGTTTCTAGAGCTGTAATAGATCAGAATTTGGCCCCATTTGGGTTATACCAAAGTATGGACATATGGGCATCTCCCAAACAAGTAAGGAAAGGCTAAAGACGGACGGACTTTCTATCTCATTACAATACAATTCGGTAAAAAAGTGAAATCGGGAAGGATTTTTGCATCCTGTAAATGTATGTGTTTGACAAAAAATGTTAAATCGGAAAGGACATTTGTATGGGGGTATATTGATCCCTGGAACGATGTGACCCGCTTTCACCATGTATGTTATTGGTGAAATATAATATGTAAAGTTTGACCAAAATAGGTTAAACATTCGGGAACAACATTTGTATGAGGGCTATATCAAAATCTGAACCGATCTTACCCACTTTCACCATAGGTTTTTTAGTTGGATTATAAGATGTTGTGCTAATTTTAAAGAAAATCGGGTACAATATGTGGATTCTAAAGCGGAAAAAGTCAAATCGGGAGTGACATTTGTATGGGGACTATATCTAAATCTGAACCGATCTTACCAAATTTCTGCATAGGTGTTTCTAGTTCCATTATAAAATGTTGTACCAATTTTAAAGAAAATCGGGTACAATATGTGGATTCTAGAGCGGAAAAAGTCAAATCGGGAGCGACATTTGTATGGGGACTATATCTAAATCTGAACCGATCTTACCCACTTTCAGCATAGGTGTTACTAGTTGGATTTTAAGACGTTCTACCAAATTTTAAAGAAAATCGGGTACAATATGTGGATTCTAGAGCGGAAAATGTCAAATCGAGAGCGACATTTGTATGGGAGCTATATCTAAATCTGAACCGATCTTACCCAATTTCTGCATAGGTGTTTCTAGTCGGATTATAAGATGTTGTGCCAGATTTAAAGAAAATCGGGTACAAGATGTGGTTTCTAGAGCGGAAAAAGTGAAATCAGGAGCGACATTTGTATTGGGGCTATATCTAAATCTGAACCGATCTAACCCGCTTTCGCCACAGGTATTTCTAGTTTGATTATAAGGTGTTAAGCCAAATTTGAAGAAAATCGGGTACTATATGTGCTTTAAAGGACGGAAAAAGTCAAATCGGGAGCGACATTTGTATGGGGGCTATATCTAAATCTGAACCGATTTCCTCCAAATTCAATACCGATGGTCGTTAGCCAGAAAAAATAACTTATGCCAAGTTTCATGACAATCGGACAACAATTGCGACCTGTAGAGTGCGAACAAGCTTAGATGGACAGCAGACGGACAGACGGACGGACAGACAGACACTGTTAAATCGACTCAGCTGGTGATTCTAAGCCGATCGGTATACTTAAAGGTGGGTCTAGCTCGATTATTTCTTGGTGTTACAAACATTTGGCGCGAAACTAACTTATAATACCCTAGTCCACGAAGTGGTGTAGGGTATAATAAATAATAAAATATAAATATAATAAAATAAATAACAAATATTTGTGACAGAATCGTTTCGAATATCCGCACAAAGTCTCTGAAATATATTATGAAATCCCCACAAAGTCACCAATTCAATTATTTTTCATTTTGACCATCATAAAATCCATGGTTGGGAACAAATCCCAAATTCTGGCAAGTCTGCGAATAAGCCCTTGGCGCGAATGAGTAATATAAATAAATAATAATAAATGTAACTCATCGCTACCAATTCCCCAAACATTGTAGACTTAAACTAAAATATGTAGCATAATCGTCGATCAGTGTTTTTCCTACCGATATTAATACGATAAATGGTCACAGAATTAACTTTGTACAAGAGTATGCTAAATTTTAAATTGGGAATATTTGGGAAGTAAGAACTAATCTAACTTGGTCGATGTGTATAATAAACGATTTAAATTAAATTTAAGCAACACATCAACCAAAAAAAAAACAATTAAACGAAAATCACATTCCCCCCTTAAACAGTAAAACATGAATAAACTAAATAAATAATGGGGAAAACTTGAAATGGTTGATAATACTAAACTCATACAATTAGAAGCACTCTCTTCATTTGATACACATATCTCTCTTCTAGGACCAGCAGAAGTACCAAAATAAATTATAAAAATTTTTATATCCTTTAAAAAATATGCTTAAAGGACAAACAAACATTAAATAAAAATTATGCAGTTTTGCTATAGTTTCAGTTCTATATAGTCTCGTTCTTAGGAGGGGAAGAAAAACCAGTGCTATAAACAAATCTGTACTATTTAGCATGAAATAACTCATATAAGTATGTTAATCCTCATGCACATGCACAATGTCCTCCAAATGGTACAAGGATTATGTGATGGCTGTTACTGTTGGCGATGCTGTTGTTGTTAGTGTTGTTGCGGTTATTTGACATTGTTACTAGAACAACAGCTCATGCTGATGTTAATGCAAATGTCAGCAATATCTATTTGGAGACTGCAACGTCAACGCCCCAAGTACCAGAGCAGCCGCAGTGCAGTAGCAACAACAACAACAACTAAATCATAGACTTGTGATGTAGTTGTCTGTAGTTAAGCGTAGCCATACATATCATAGCAAATGTATGCAATCTTGTAACAACGATAGCAAAAAAATATTACATTATACATATATAGGGTGGATCGAAGATGTGTTGGGAAAACGTTCAAACCGTTGCCAGCGTAGGATATTGGTTTTCAAATATTTAAATATTTTAGCAGGCAATTAAAAGAAAAGTTTAAAAGTTGGATACAAAATCACGTAAATTTAAGGAGTTTTTTGAATTTTTAATAAAATGTTTTTTGAATAAATTGTATCAGTTGAGATTTTTTTAACATTTCAATTATTATATCTCTGCAACACGATTCTCAATTCTGACATCATATTTGTATTTAGCAAACTGGAGTCTTTCGAAATGTTACTATCTAGCAATTCGCTTGAACTGTGGAATATTTTGATCCATTGTCAAAAATTCACTTATAGTTTTTCAATATTTTTTTTTGGGTTTGGGGATATAATGCTGTCATTTTTCCTATGATTTCATTTGAACCAAATGGCAATACCGTAGGATCTGAAATTTTGTCTTGCTGAAATAAGGTAATAATTTGGAAAAAGAGCTATAATTTCTGAACAAATTGTCACACTTGACACCTTGCATAGAATACAATAAGCTAACATTTATAAAAATATGTTTTTCAGGACAATCAAGCAATAAGAATATTTTTTTTTGTGTCCTTGAACTCTCCTCGAGTAGTTGAAACCCTTTCAGACGACACGTTCCAAAGTTAAAACATTATTAATGACGCTATCTCTTTACAAACACGCCTAAATGCATTAACTAATTGTTTTGAGCTAATTTTTTTTTAAATCGGAAAGAATGAATGAAATTATAGTTTCTTCATATATTTTTCAAAAAAGTAGGAGGCAGGTGCTATTGTTAGACATAATTGAATGCCGATTTTACACAAATTATTTTCATGCTAAAACAAATCGATATAACCAATTCTTAGCATATTCTGTATATCTTATGCAAACATGCTAAATATATACTCTTTTTATACCCTCCACCTCCAGGATGGGGGTATATTCACTTTGTCATTCCGTTTGTAAGACCTTAAAACATTCGTCTGAGACCCCATAAAGTATATATATTCTGGGTCGTGGTAAAATTCTAAGACGATATAGCCATGTCCGTCTGCCTGTCTGTTGAAAGCACGATAGCGGCCGAACGAAATGAGCCAGGAGGTTCAAATTTTTCCTAAATGTGACTTATGGTTGTAGATCGGTTGGGATTGAAAGTGGACGAAATCGGACCAGAGGGAAAAATTTTTCCCTCACAAGGACTGAAAATACCCCTAATATTTAGAGTATTTTAGCATGTTTTTTGAACATATTAGCTTGTATTTACTTGATATTTACAATGCGCATTCCTTTATAGCATAAAAGGGCTCCATGGAGTGATTTTTATTTGTAGGGGGAAATGGGAGAAAAGGGTTAAAAATGGTACCTATCAAACGACAACAGATAGAAACACGAAATTTGGCGTGTACATTCCTCTAATAGAGTAGATACATAATATAAAAGTATTTTTTCTAAATTCGTACTTTTAAGGGGTTAAATGGGGATAGAGGGATAAAAATAGTACCAACCTAATAATAATGAAATTCGATGTATACATTCCTCTGATTGCGTAGACACACAAAATAAAAGAATTTTTCGAAATTCGTACTTTTTGGGGTTAAAATGGAAAAAGGGGATACAAATAGTACCAACCAAATGACCGCAGCTAGAGGCATGAAATTCGAAGTATACATTTCTCTGACTGCATAGACACGAAAAATAAAAGGTTTTTCCAAATTCGTACTTTCAAGGGATTCAATGGCAGGAGAGGGATAAAAATGGTACCAACTAAAAGGCTACATCTAGAATGACGAAATTCGGTGCGTACATCCCTCTACTTGCATAGACACGTTAAATACATAGATTTTCGAAAGTCATACTTTTAAATGGTAAAATGCGAAAAAGGGGATAAAAATGGTACCCACAAAGTGGCCGCAGATAGAATAATGGAATTCGGTGTATACATTCCTCTGACTGCATAGCCACGTAAAATATATTTTTTTTCAACTTCGTACTTTTTGTTGCTTTTACGACAAAAAAATGGTAGAATCATGAAGTTCTGTTATACTGCGTACGTGAGAGATAAGGTATTTTAAAAATGTATACTTTTGAAATTAAAATAGATGGAAATACAACCAACCAAAGGACTGCAGCTGAAAATACACTCTCTATCCCCCAATATTTAGGGTATTTATGATTGCTGCCTTATATTTACTTTATGAATTGAAGTATTTTTCCATTATATATATACATAGTATAAATATATTGGTAGCCTTGGCTTATTAATTAAATTTCTGATTTTCATACATTTGAAATTTCTTGCGGATATTAATCTTGTAGCTTGGTAGCAACACAAAGAAAATTAAAGTTTTAGCGGGAAAAATGGGACCAAAAGGGATAAAATATGGTACCAATGATACGACAACAGCAAGAATCATGAAATTCGGTGTGTACATACCGTAATAACATAGACACGTAAAATAGAGGGATATTTCGAAATTCGTACTTTTAATGGATATAATTGATAAGGAGGAATAATTGATAAGGACATAAAATTATCACAATTTTCTATGTAAAGTGGTCATCTTTTTCACAAATTTCTATGTAAAGTGGTCATCTCTTAATCTGCTGGTAATACTGTGGAATGCACTCCGTTGTGGAAGGTATATAAGATTCGGCCCGGCCGAACTTAACGCTTTCTTACTTGTTATTATTCGAATGGAATACAAAATTTTAGGTAATCCAGAAATAATGATTTATATGTTTACATTTGTAACGGAAAATAAAAATAGATAATAAAGAACTTAAGCCTCTTGACCATTTCAAACGTCATTAATGGTCAGAATGGTGGCAAGAAATGGCAACAGTGGATGATCAATTTTCGAAGCAAATCATCTTCAGTGATGAGGCACATTTTCACCTCAGTGGATTCGTCAATAAGCAGAATTGCCACATTTGGGCGATTGCTAATCCAAGAATGATTGCACACACAAGAAGTTTGTGGGCTGGCGGCATCATCGGGCCGTATTTTTTCCCAAAATGAGGCTGCCTGACCGGCTACTGTGAATGCGATGATAACGAACTTCTTATGGCCCGTATTGAAAGATATGGATGTCGTTTCAACAGGGCGGTGCCACACAGCTAACGAAATAATGGCTCCTTTGCGCGACAAATTCAATGGCCATGTTATCTCACGTGGTGGCGATGTCAATTGGCCGCCTAGATCATGTGATTTGACACCGTTGGACTTCTTTCTTTGGGGTTATTTGAAAGATATAATTATTATAAGCCAGCAACAATTCAAGAGCTAAAGGATGAGATAATTCTGCACAATAACGGCATAGAACCTCAATTATGTCTTCGAAAATTTGGACCATGGGATGGAGGTGTGCCGCCGAGGTCCCGGCGGATATTTGGCCGATATTTTGTTCCATACATAATTGAACCGTACCAATATTATCATAATAAAAAGAAATGACAATAATTTCCTAAATAATTTGTGTTTTATTCAAAATCAACATCGGCCCTTAAAATTTGTCCCCCTTTTATTACAAGAAAATATGACTGATAAATTTCTAAGTTGTTATACCGTGTTCACAACCATATTGGACATATGCCTAAAATAAATTGATTTTTTTCCCGGTAATAAAACTTTGCATTCCCGTTTTCCGCGAAATGACAAAATTCAGGCAAATCTCAAACCCTAGTTGTAAGATATACCAATTTGAGGATACAGACACCAAAGTCATGGAGGCCAATTAATTTGAAGGACACACCGAAAGAAATATGTACGGAAAGTGCTATCAAGTTCAGTTGATGATAATGATGACTCAGATCATGAACCATCAACGAAAAAAAACAACAACATTATCAACGTCACAGGCTACGACTTCAATATAAATAGATTAAGTTATGTTTTTTTTGCATTTTGCTACATTTTTCATACATTTCAAAATGTATTAATGCTCTGAAGAATTAGGAATTATATGTATATATATATATAAAGGGTGATTTTTTAGGTATTATCTTTTTGGGAACACTGGTTTAAACAGCTGACGCACGTTTCGTGTTTTGTTTCACTGTCAAACATCTTCAGTTTGGTCTATAATTTAACCATGAAACGAAGAACGCTTGCAAATTATTGAATTTTATTATCAAAATGCGTGCTCTGTTAAGAAAGTTCATCGCGTGCTTCCATTTTATGGTCAGTTTAATCGACCCACTGAAGCGGCTATTCGGGCTATTGTGACTAAATTTCGCACCAAATTTACATTGTTGGACATTAAGCCACCAACACGCTTACGTAGAGTGCGAACTGAAGAAAATATCGCTGTATCGGCCAGTGTTAATGATGACCATCAATTATCGATTAGTCGCCGTTCGCAGCAATTGGGCCTTTGTTACTCAAAAACGTGTAAATGTCAAAATTGGACTATGCGGATGGACCATTTGAGGCGCAGTCAAGGTCAACATTTGCATGAAATAATCTTCAAACATTAAATTATATGGACCGTACTATCGATTCAAATAAAGATTTCATGAATTTTATGAGTTTTTTTTTTGAAAAACTTTCCTATAGCTTTTAAAAAATCACCCTTTAGAATATGAAATTTTTTCCTCATTTTAGCTACTTTGAATGATGATGTATCATCATTAAACAATTCAACTTTTATTATTTTCGTAACCCAGGCTAATATATAACAATATGCATACGTGCATACTCTATTAGCACATAAGATAAGGGCATGAGATATGGGTGGATGGAAGGATGCATAAATGAATAACTGATTGCATGAATGGATGTACACGAATAAGCAGGATGGTTGCTGGTTGGATGTTAAAGTTTCGCGGAATTATAAATTACATTAAAATAAAATTTGCTGTGATTTAAACTGACAAAATGCAAATGACGTAAAGTTTTTATGGCAAATGTTCATAGTTTTAATAGACAGTTATGGGGAATTTAAATAAAATATGAAATATGAGACAGATGTTTTTTTAATGATAGAAAAATATTTTATATAAATATTATAAAAATATTAAATAATATAATAATTAATATATTAAATTAAATTAAATTTAAATATTTAAAATTTTTCATAAGAAGATAAATCATCTTTACAAGACTTTTAAATATTCATATAAAATATGAATTGTAACAAATGTTTACAGGACTTTCAATTTTAAAAGGTTATAAATTGCTTTATAATTCATTTTCATAGTTTTCCGGGTCCAAAAATGCGATATGAGCATCATATGAAAGAGCAGAATATATGTAAAATGTCTACAGGAATTTAAATTTAAATTTAAAAAGGATAAATGATTTTCATAATTTATTTTCCTAGTTCTGCGGATTCAACAAATGCGATTTGGACCTCAAATGAAAGAGCAGAATATCTGTTAAAAATACTTCAAATTTTATGATTCTACCACTTCAATTTTTCCATCTTAAATAGTTAAAGTTTATTATTTTATTGATGTTTAACTTTTTAAAGAGAGAATCATACGATTTGTATAACTATTTGAGAATCATTTCAATATTTGTTAACATAACATAATATTTTCACGAACTCCGCCTAAAAAATCACCAAATTGTCAAAATGAAATTACGTCGCACAGTGGCTCAAAATCAAAATCCATTGGCCAAAATTCAATAACATTTGTTCCAGCTGACATTTTTGAGTTCTGTAAAAAAACAAAAATTAGACAAAGGCCCGAGGATTATTTTGAGATATTAACATTAAAAAAGGGCAGTCAGATATATTTTAGAAATCGGCCCAAAGTTGACTTCTTTTCGTATTTTTCGATTTTAAAGAAAATTATTATTTTTTTGTTTTTTTTTTTTTTTAAACATATTTTTACGTATCAGTTCATAATGCCAAGAAAAAAATATTTTTTTGTAATAGAGATTTTCACGTTTTTCAGATTTTTAAAATTGAAAAATATTATTTATTTTATTTTCTGACTTTGTCGAACTGTTTCTCGCAAAATTTAAGAGATTTTGCACTTAAATTTTTAAATTGTTTGCACTCAAAAATAAAGATTTTAATTTTCTTTAAAATCGAAAAATGCGACAAGCAGTCAACTTTGGACAGATTTCTGAAATATATTTGATTTCCTGATTTTTAATGATAATATATATGATATATAATATATATGATTTCCCGATTTTTAATGATGATAATAATCCTAATTTTGGTTTTTTACAGAACTCAAAAATGTCTACTCGAACAAAAGTTATTGAATTTTGGCCAATGGATATTGATTCTGAACCACTGTGCGTCGCCAGATACGACAAGACAAACTTCCGCAAGTCTAGCGGGAATTCGAAAACCTGCTCACACGCGCATATATTTTACTAAGCTTTTGTCTAGCCAATGTCGAACTTGTATTACCCCAGAGTCTAGGTAAATCGTGCTGCGTATGAGTAACATTAATTGCAAATATTACTCATGCGTCACATGGTCTTGCACTGTTTTGATTGCTTGCTATGAATTTCATTATTACTATGACGCCATAAGACATTTTTGTAATAATTAATATTTGACTTTAAATACTTATATATATAAAATTTAAAATGTTAATTACAAACACAAAGTATTTTAAATGTACATTGTGCTCGTCGGCAACAAGTGGAATCCTTAACAATTTCCGCCGCCCAAAAAAAATAGTGTCGTGAACATTTTTTTGGTTTGCCGACAGGTGGTCACAACAACAACAAAGCACTTCAACGGCAGACGCTAAAGAGCTGAGCGCTTTTAATTAAATTCGACAATTCAAGTAATTTGCATTATTATCCACGTGTTGTTGGCATGTGAACCAACCAGCAGCAAGAAAATGTTTACATTGGCGTATTTCTTTTAATTAAGAGCACTTTGTGGTCATCAAATATTTACGTAGCTGTGGCGAGGTACACAATCGAATGAAATAATTTCGTTTGTGAAGGAGAATTTTCAGTTTTCCCGGCCATTGATGTTATACACCTCAGCCAAATAAAACTGCGTAAACCGCTAGCTTTGTAGGGCCACAGGCCTCCCGATTATCTTAATTAAATTTCAAAAATATTTACATAAGTATATTAAGCGCGCAATGACAGGGTGGGGGAAAGTTAAGTAAATATAACGAAAATATCAAATTTTATATATGACTTAAGCAAATCCATGTACTATATTTATTTCGGGGGACAGCTGCCCGTTTTGTCACCCCCCTGGCTACGACCTTGGTATAATTTGCAAGGGTGGGGGAATGTTAAGTATAACGAAAATATCATAATTTTTTTGTTTCGGGGGACAACTGCCAGTTTTGCCACCCCTGTCTACGCCCTTGGTATAAAGTATAATGAAGTTCTCATGATTTTTTTATAGTTCAATGTTTAAATTAAATTTTAATTTATCGTGATTTTTTATTCAGTTCACTGTGTTCATTCAAAGAGTCAATTTATTTATTGTGTTTTGTCTCTTCAATAGAATTTGTCAAAAAATAGAATATTCAATGAATCACCTATTAAATAATAACAAAAGGCGCCACTTCAAAATCTTTCATTACTTCCATCACCATAAGGAGGGGATAAATAGTTTAATTTTATCGAAACTTTGTACGACGTAATACCTAAAACGTAATTTGTTTGTCATTTTGCTGCGGGCGTTGTCAAGTAACAACAAGATTACATGAATCAAATATCTTTACGATGCACATTGAGCTCAAGGATTCAAAACATTTAAAACTTTTTTGTTAGAAAGCCAAAAATATGATCATGTTTTTCTGGTAAACAAAACGAATTGTATTTTGTTGAAAAACATAAAATTTTAAAAACATTTTAGAAACAAAATGAAATTTTAGGGAGATTACAAATTGATTTTGTTTGCAAAAATCTCTTTCTACTAAATTGTTATGACTAAAAACGATTCATGTGAGTCCTTCCATGCCAAACGGTGCATTTTTTATAGTATTAGCTTCACAAGTATTTGTATGTATTCTTCTCTTATTGTATACTTGTTTCAAGAAAAATATATTCAAGAGTTATGACCAATCTAACATTATCTAATCTAATTTTTTGCATAAAGGTGTGTTCTTTCAATCGCCTGCAACTCCCGGAATACTTGACGTATGTGGAAGTTGTACGTATGACTAGCTTGGATTCCAAATACTACTCATGTGTCACACAGTCTTGCGTTTTTCTTCCATTCTATGGAATTTAAAATTAATTCCATTATTAATATGTCGGGATAATATATTTTTATATCCTTCACCTCCAGGATGGGGGTATACTAACTTTGTCATTCCGTTTTTGAAAGTGTTTGCAATTTTAATTCTTTTATTTTGATTTTCGAAATGATTACACCTATCCATTATTTTTTACAAAATCAACCAGAATTACAGTACAAAAATCATAAAACTGTAATTTTTTCATTAGTTCATAAGCACAAGGTATAAAAACAATAAAAAATCCAAGAAAAAATTGGTTATGGAGAAATTTATTTTTTTTTATTTTTTTTGTACTGCGAGATCAGAAAAAAAATGAAAAAAAAAAAAAAAACATTTTTCCACAACCAATTTTTTTTATTTTTCATTGTTTTAATACCTGTTTTATGTTTATAAACTAATGAAAAAATTACAATTTTGATGATTGTAAAAATAAATCAAATGATAGTAAAAAATAAATAAAAAAATACGTAAAAAATAGCAGCCATCATTTCACCACTTTCAAACACACACAGTCGCTTAAAAATAGACCTAAGCACACTACTTTAAAATTTCAACAAGATGGATGGGTGTAATCATTTCGAAAATCAAAATAAAAGAATTAAAATAGCGAAAACTTTAAAAAAATCTATTTTAAAAGTAATTGAAATTACCTTAAAAACGATGTATAAAACATTAAAATCGGTAAAGTCTTTCAGGAGTTACAGGCTATTGAATGAACACACCTTTTGAAAAAACTAGTATGTTTTTCACTGTTAAATTGGTCATAACTCTTCAAGAGTTAGAATTAGTTAGAATTAGAAGAATTTTCATTTTTTTCCAAAAAAAGTGTAGACAATAATTTTATGAGAAGAATACATACACAAGCTTTCAAAACAATCGCAGCTATCGAGGTCAAAAACCGTACCGCTTGACATGGAATGACTCATATGTATTTTAACTTCAGTCATTTGGTTGGTACCATTTTTATCCCCCTATTTCCATTTATCCCTTAAAAGGGAATCCCAACCGATCTACAACTATAAGACGCATTTATGGAAAATTTTGACCTCGTTTAGATGCCAGCGTGCTTTCAACATACGGATGGACATGGTTAGATCGTCTTAGAATTTTATAACGATCAAGAATATGTATACTTTATAGGGTCTCAGGTTGATATTTGAAGGTGTTACAAACGGAATGACAAACTTAGCATGCCCCCATCCTGGAGGGGGAGAGTATACAAATTAGTTGTGAGATAAACGAGTAAGGAAAGGCTAAAGTCGGGCGGAGCCGACTCTATGATACACTCCACTCCACTATCCGAATACAATTCAATTCGGTGAAAAAGTGAAAACGGGAAGGTTTTTCGTATCCTGTAAATGTATGTGTTTGACTAAAAATGTTAAATCGGAAAGGACATTTGTATGAGGATATATTGAAACCTGGAACGAAATAGATGAAATATAAAATGTATAGTTTGGCCAAAATCGGTTAAACTTTTGGGAGCAACATTTGTATTTGGCCTTTATTTAAATCTGAACCGATCTTACCCACTTTCACCATAGTTTTGTTTTTTTTTTTTTTCAAGAAAATCGAGTACAGTATGTGGTTTCCAGAGCGGAAAATGTCAAATCGGGAGCGTCATTTGTATGGGGGCTATATATAAATCTGAACCGATCTTACCCAATTTCTGCACAGTTGTTTCTAGTTGGATTATAAGATGTTGTGTCAAATTTAAAGAAAATGGAGTACATTATGTGGCTTTTAATGCGGAAGAGTCATATCGGGAGCGGCATTTATATGGGGCTATATCTAAATCAGAACCGATCTTACCCACTTTCACCATAGGAATTTCTAGTTGGATTATGAGATGTTGTGCCAAATTTAAAGAAAATCGAGTACAATATGTGTTTTCTAGAGCGGAAAATGTCAAATCGGGAGCGACATTTGTATGGGGGCTGAAAAAATCTGAACCGATTTGCCTCAAATTAAATAGCGTTCGTCCTTGATCCACAAAACTTAGTTGTGCTAATTTGTGTTAAGATCGGACTATAATTGCGAATTGTAATTTGATTACAACAATAGATGGACAGACGGACATTGTTATCGACTCAGAAAGTGATTCTAAGCCGATCTGTATAATAAACGATGGGTCTAACTCGTTTCCGTTTGGGTGTTACAAACAAATGCACAAAGACATAATACTCTCGTGGAGTGTATAAATACTAGAAAGTCCACTTTATTCGTAGACAAAGTGATATGTGCTAAAACTTTCCGCATAGAAAGCAGCGGGCTTTTGCTAGTAATTTATATACTTTTAGTGTTCTATACCATGCTAAACTTAGTGTAGGCTGTAAAATTCGGCTCCACCCAACTTTAGAATACACTTACATGTTGGCTTTTGTACAGCTTCTTATCGGCATATTCTAAGTAAGTCTTCAACACACGTATCTCGTCTCGCCTTATTAAAATATTTAAGTCAGTTGCAATTTTGCAGCCCATTAACAATTAAAATAAAGTGAAAAGCTCTCCGAAATTGTGACTTGATGAAGAAACTTCAATCATGGCAAAAATGACCATATGAACCAGCAGTTTTGATATTTAACATAATCATTTTATTGTCAATTTTGACACATTAGCCAGTTTCCAGAATTTCACTTTTCCCACAATTATGTATGTACTTCACACATTTTGCACACACGCATACAGACACATTTCAGTAATTCTAAATTATGGTGGTAATAAAAATTTGTACATTTACTTTTAGGACTTAGACATTGACTTGGCACACTTGCAAGCACACGCAAATGCTTTTAGGTCCGTTCCGTTCCGTTTTATTATGTCCCATCTTTGGCGCTACAAATTTCAGTGGGGCAAGAAAGAAAAATGAAATCGAGAAAAATATTAATGTCTGTCATTTGTATTCTCTGTCTCACATTTCACTAGCACACCCTCATATGTATGTATGTGTACATGGAAATACAATCACAGTCATACCCTTCAATTAGCAGTGGCAGCCATGGCAGGACAAGGTAGGACAATTTCATGTTTGAAATACTGAAATCGGATTTTTTTTCTTTTTTTGCAAAATTTTCATTTTCACAGAATTGGAATGATTTTTTATTATATCGTTGACTGTGAGAACGTGGTCTGGCAAGTACTGTCGTAGATCGTCTATATACACATCGACATTTACTTGTACGTACACAGATATGACTAACAGACTGCAAGCACCTACTATTGCTTTTGCAGAGACATACATACTTTTTTAATGGTGGACCATAAACGTAATGGTTTTGTGCAATCACCTGAGAACCTGTCATCAGTTGTTAGCTCAGCTATTGGGGGTTGGATTTGCTTGTGAGATAATGATGAGGTCATACAACATTAAAAGAATTAAAAAAATTAAGGGAGATTTTGAAAAAAAAATAGGGTTTTGATATATATATCGTTACCGAAATATAAAAAAGACTCAAATAACATTTTTTTCAAATCGATATTTTTGTTTATTATGACCGAATTTGTTGGGTTTTTGGTAAAATAGCCAAAAATATCGATTTGCAAAAAAATGTTAGTTGAGTCTTTTTTATATTTCGGTAACGATATATAACAGAATTGCGTGATTGAGTTTGAGTGACTGGCTGATCACTCCGCAGACCCAACGGCTAGAACTAAAATCTCGAAATTGGTGTGCACATTTCTCTTACAGTGTAGAGGTGTGATAAGATGGTATTTTTCTAAATTCATACGAATTTAAGGGGTAAAAAGGGGTGAAAGGGATAAAAATGGTACCACCGCAATAACCAAACGGCTGGGCCTAGAATCTTGAAATTTGGTTTGGGCATTCCTCTTGCGGCATGAAGGCATGCCAAAAAATGGCATTTACAAAATTCGCACAATGGGGCAAAAATAGCACCAACAACACGACTGAAGCTAGAATCATGAAATTTGGTGTGCTCATTTCTCTTACAGCGTAGAGATCAGATATGAATGATTTTTTAGTAATTCGTACTGTCAAGAGCTAAAATGGGGATGAAAGGGATAAAAATTGTACCGCCGCCCAGACCAAATGGTCTTAGAATCTTGAAATTTGGAACATATTTTTCAACATTTTTTTTTGTGGGTGAAATGGATTTTTCGGGGAAAAAGGGATAAAATGGTATCTATCAATCGGATGCAGCTGGAATCATGTACATACCTCAAAATGCTTAGAAACGCAAAATGAATGAATTTTTCGAAATTCGTACTTTTAAAGGGTAAACGAGAAAAGGGGCGATAAAAAGGTACCAACAACACGGCTGACGCTACAATCGTGATCTTCGGTGTATATATTCGTCTTAAAATGTAGATGCGAGATAAGAATGAAGATTTCGAAATTTGTCCTTTTTTATACCCTCCACCTCCAGGATGGGGGTATACTAACTTTGTCATTCCGTTTGTAACACCTTGAAATATCGACCTGAGACCCTATAAAGTATATATATTCTTGATCGTCATAAAATTCTAAGACGATCTAGCCATGTCCCGTCCGTCCGTCCGTCTGTCCGTCTGTTGAAAGCACGCTAGCATCTAAACGAAAGGAGCTAGAACGTTCAAATTTTCCATAAAAACGGGGCGAAATCGGCCCAAAGGGAAAAATTTTTCCCTCACAAGGACTAAAAATACCCATAATAATCCCTAATATTTTAGCGTATTTAAGCATGTTTTTTGAATATGTGTGTTTATATTTGCTTGATATTTGGTATGCGCATTCCCCTTATAGCAAAAAAGTGCACCATAAAGGGATTCTTATTTAAAGGGGGTGAAATGGGGCAAAAAAGGGATAAAAATGGTACATATTGAACGACAACAGCTAGAAACACGAAATTCGGTGTGGACATTCCTCTAATTGAGTAGATACATAATATAAAAGTATTTTTTCCAAATTCGTACTTTTAAGGGGTAAAATGGGAATAGAGGGATAAAAATGGTACCAACCAAACGGCTGTACCTAGAATAATGAAATTCGGTGTATACATTCCTCTGATTGCATAGACAAGTAAAATACAGAGATTTTTCAAAATTCGTACTTTTTGGGGTTAACATGAAAAAAAGGGGATAAAAATAGTACCAATCAAATGACCGCAGCTAGAGTTATGAAATTCGGAGTATACATTCCTCTGACTGTGTAGACACGGAAAATAAACTGATTTTTCGAAATTCATACTTTTTGGGGTCAAAATAGAAAATGGGGATAAAAATAGTACCAATCAAATGACCGCAGCTAGAGTCATAAAATTTGGAGTATACATTCCTCTGACTGCGTAGACACGGAAAATGGACGTATTTTTCGAAATTCGTACTTTTTGGGGTTAAAGTGGAAAAAGGGGATACAAATAGTACCAACCAAATGATCGCAGCTAGAGTCATGCAATTCGGAGTATACATTCCTCTGACTGTGTAGACACGCAAAATAAACGGATTTTTCGAAATTCGTACTTTCAAGGGATACAATGGTACAGAGGGATAAAAATAGTACCAACTAAACGACGACAGCGCCAGAAAGTTTTTTTCAAATTCGTAATTTTTCTTTTACGGCAAAAATTGGTTGAATCATTAAGTTAGGTTATTTTGCTCTATGTACGTCTGATAATGGGTTTTCAAAATTTGTACTTTTGGAATTAAAATAGAATGGAAATACAACCAACTGAAGCACCCACTATATACCAATATTTATGGTATTTAAGCTTTTTGAAAATATAAATATAAGAATATTTATTTTTTGATTTGAAATAACTAATGGTTTGAAATAATTAAAATATTATATTTATTTATAAAATAATTTTTTCAATATTTGTATTTGTTTTGGTTTGGCTATATTAAAAAAATTATATATTCCTGTAATATTACTGCACTTCTACGAATACCGACAACCTCTGTGGAATACAATCCATGGTGGAGGTTATATAAAGTTCGGCCCGGCCGAACTTAACGCCGTTTTTACTTGTTAAGGAATTAAATGGGTTAAAAATAGTACCACCGCCCTGAACAAACGGCTGGGCCTAAA
This sequence comes from Polietes domitor, assembly GCA_947397865.1. Lineage (NCBI taxonomy): Eukaryota > Metazoa > Arthropoda > Insecta > Diptera > Muscidae > Polietes > Polietes domitor. Next base: position 123,197,937 of record OX377620.1, read on the forward strand.
ATCTTGAAATTTGGAACGGCCATTACTATTAGAGAACGAATGCTACCAAGAAAATATGTATGCAGAATTCGTACTTTTTGGAGTTGAAATTGGGTAAAATGGGATAGAAATGGTACCAATCATGAAATTTGATTTGTAAAATGTGGTTAAATTGTTTAAATTAAGTTTTTTTCAGCATTTCATTTCATATTTCTCAATTTCAGACTAACTCAATTTGAACCATGGAAAGATACACAATCGAGCAACGCGTTAAAGTTATTCATGCTTATTATGAAAATGGGCGTTCAAATCATAATGCATATCATGCACTTCGTGATTTTTTCATCTTCAGTCATGAGGCACATTTTCACCTCAGTGGATTCGTCAATAAGCAGAATTGTCGCATTTGGGCTATTGATAATCCAAGAGTGGATTTCGGTCCCAATTTGAATTTTTCCGCTCTAGAAACCACATATTTTAACAGATTTTCTTCAAAATTGGCAAAACATCTTGTAGTTCAACTGGAAACACCTCCCATACAAATTTCGCTCCCAATTTGAATTTTTCCGCTCCATTTAAACTAGGAACACCTATGGTGAAAATGGGTCGCATCGGTTCAGATTTACACATCGCTCTCAAACAAACCGCGTATTTTCAGAGATATTTTTAATATTGAGCATAACACGTTATACTTCAACTACAAGAACTTATTGTGAAAGTTAGACACTTCATTCCATATTTGGATGTAGCCCCAATACAAATATTATTCTCGATTTGGCAAAGTGGACCAGGTTATATTAGCCTGTGATTAGGAAACATACACAAATTCTTCCCGTTTTCACTTTTTTACTGAATTAAATTGTATTCGGATAGAAAGTGGATTGTATCATATAGTCGGCGCCGCCCGACTTAGTCTTTCCTTACTTGTTTTCTTTAAAAGCCTGTATTTTCTATCAAAGTTACACCTTGCCTAGAAAATATTTATATTTTTTTTATTTCCTCGAGGAAACTTGTGCATACCCCCAATACTTTTGATTATCCCTCTGCCTCTTTGCAATGCTTTTATAAACTCATCTGTATGCAAGTTTAGTGTTCACTTTCATAGAAACATTTTGTGCTATAAACTCAAAGCACATACAATTCAGTTATGCACAACCATTTTCATTGTCATATTCACAAAAATGGGTGGGTTAACATCTGGTCGAGTTTATAATGAGCTCAATTAGATTCCCAGTTAATTACAGTGGCCCATTAGATAATGGAGCATATGCATTTCCCATTAACTTCGATATGAATTAGTTTCTCACTTTTTAAATACGTAATAAGGACCTAATGGAGAATGTTGCTCGTAACGATTTACCTAAAATGCAGAACATAAACTATACATAAAGTGTATTCCATTCCCATTCCCTTTCCTTGCATTGTGGATAATCCAAAAATATTTAAAAAATTGAAATTATCAACAAAGGAACGATTCATATAATCCAATCGCTTTAGGTCCTAGACTTTGGCTAAGGGTATCAACTTTTTGATTAATAATTTATGCAATTATTTCCAATGCTGCAAACGGAGTTTTTGGTTCTTTTATGTATAATTATTATTACGTTTATAATTATTACGAATTGTATAACCATGTCGCAAATTGAATACTCGTATTCCGTCTCAGACTGTTATCTCAAGTTGCCCCAGATGATTGCCATGCGGATGCTCTAAAAATATTCCGAAAAATTAATTGAAATTATCAACAGCGTTTTAATGTTTTATTTAATAAATCCAATTAATGTCATGGGGCATCATATCATATTTATCAATAATAAATGCAATTATTTTCAATAACGTAAGCTAAACCGGGCATTATCCCACCCAACGGCCATTCCCTCCACTGTCGTGTATAATTATTATTATGAATCTGATAAGGCTGTCGCAAATTTTGTTATAATTTTTATTTGTTTTTTTTTTCGTATCACCTGGACTGACAGCCGCATCAATCACACTAAACTTACAAAGATTCATTTGGCTTTTGTGTTGAAATTCAACTTTTTAATCAAATTTCAGATATTTATGGCAAAAGTTTCAGGACCGCTCCATTACTCAGGCCATAGGGGGCTGAGGAATGGCACATGTTTAATAACGCATGTCGCCATATTGCATGAGTAGACACGGCTACATACATACGTTCATAGGTACCTGTGTGTGCAGACATAAAGGGTTAACAAACCAGTACGGCATATTATTGTGACACGTTAAATATCGAAATACAAGCGAGATAGTTCCAACGTTTTCTACACGATCGACTTAGTATAACTATCCGAAAGGCCATTATGGCTACATTTTATTATTTGTATACCCACCACCGTGTAGCAAGTTTGTCATTCCGTTTGCAACACTTTGAAATATCGACCTGACCCCCTATAAAGTATATATATTCTTGATCATCAGAAAAATGCTAAGACGATCTAGCCATACCGATAAAAACTACTAATATTTAGAGTATTTCAACACGCTTTTTTTAATATGTCTTCTTAAATTTACGTGATGATGGGTATGCGTATTCTCCTTATAGCAAAGACGAGCACCATAAAGTGATTGTTATTCGTAGGGGGTGAACTGGGGCAAAAAGGGATAAAAATGGTACATATCAAATGACAACAGCTAGAAACACGAAATTCGGTGTGTACGTATTTTTTACAGCTTCGTACTTTTGAGGGGTAAGATGGGAATAGAGGGATAACAAGTAAAAACGGCGTTAAGTTCGGCCGTTTCAATGCATTCAACAGGGGATGTCGATTTTCGTAGAAGTGCAGTAATATTACAGGAAAATATATATTTTTTTAATATAGCCAAACCAAATACAAATAGTGAAAAAAATAATTTTATAAATAAATATAATATTCTAATTATTTCAAACCACGCTTAGAAGAAAAGGCTACCAATACGTCAATTCAAAAAATAAATGTTCTTCTATGTATATTTTCAAAAAGCTTAAATACCATAAATATTGGTGGATAGTGGTGCTACAGTTGGTTGTATTTCCATTCTATTTTAATTCCAAAAGTACAAATTTTGAAAATCCATTATCAGACGTACATAGTGCATATAACCTAACTTCATGATTCAACCAATTTTTTGCCGTAAAAGAAAAAGTACGAATTTGGAAAAAACTTTATTTTGAGTGTATATGCCGTCAGAGTAATGTATACACCAAATTCCATGGAATGTATACTTCGAATTTCATGACTAGCTGCGGTCATTTGGTTGGTACTATTTTTATCCCCTTTTTTGTGTTAACCCCAAAAACAACGAATTTTGAAAAATCTGTGTATTTTACTTGTCTATGCAATCAGAGAATGTATACACCGAATTTCATTATTCTAGGTACAGCCGTTTGGTTGCTACCATTTTTATCCCTCTATTCCCATTCTATCCCTTAAAAGTACGAATTTGAAAAAAAAAAATACTTTTATATTATGTATCTACTCAATTAGTGGAATGTACACACCGAATTTCGTGTTTCTTGCTGTTGTCGTTTAATGTGTACCATTTCTATCCCTTTTTTGACCCATTTCACCCCCTACGCATACCAAATATCAAGCAAATATAAACAGACATATTCAAAAAATATGCTAAATATTGGTATTGTTAGCCCTTGTGAGGGAAAATTTTTTCCCTTTTGACCGATTTCGCCCCGTTTCAATCCCAACCGATCTACGACTATAAGACGCATTTATGGAAAATTTGTACGTCCTAGCTACTTTCGTTTAGATGCTAGACAGACGGACGGACGGACATGGCTAAATCGTCTTAGAATTTTATGACGATCAAGAATATATATACTTTATAGGGTCTCAGGTCGATATTTCAAGGTGTTACAAACGGAATGACAAAGTTAGTATACCCTCATCCTGGACGTGGAGGGTATAAAAATGGCTACAGCTAGAATGATGAAATTTGCTGTGTACATAAAGCTAATTACGTAGACACGTAAACAAAAGAGATTTTCGAAAGTCGATCTTTTAAGAGGGTAAAATGAGAAGAAGGAGATAAAAACAAGTAAGAAGGCGTTAAGTTCGGCCGGGCCGAATCTTATATACCCTCCACCACGGAGTGCATTCCATAGTATTACCAGCAGATTAAAGGATGTCGACTTTACATAGAAGCACAGTACCATATTACGAAAATTGTGATATTTTTATGCACATTACTATAATTGTTTACTATTTCAAACTATAATGTGTACTTATGCGCACTGTTTAAAATCGACTGCTATATATAAATAAAATGCTCAAATTGTGAAAGTGCACATGCCTAAATATTGAGTCAGCTAGCTGTACGTAGCACCTTGGACATAGAGCACTTGGTGTCCACCGCTCATCTATGTTTGAGACCTTTAAATTGAAGCTCTCTCTTGAAATGAATCTCTCAATTTAGGTGAAAAACAACGCTTGTTTTTTTCAGAAACGTATTCTCCGCACATGTAACAAAAATTACTTGGATTGGTATTGCATTCAAATCCTCGCGAACGTTTGCTCATTTTAACTATCGCGTTCGTCGACACTTGTTGAATGAGTAAAATCGATCAATGAAGACCTATTTATACTGTGTATTGTTTAGTATTTTACTGACAGGTACTTATAAATGGGTGTATATTTTTTACGGTGGCTACATACCTGTTTCACCATGTGTGAGTCTTAAATTTTCCGAATAATGACCACCCTTAAATGTGGGTTGCATTTCTATACAAAAAATCATACAGGTAGCCAACGGAAAACCCAAATAATAAAAAAAGTCCCCTTTCCTTTTTTCCTTTTAATTGTTCACGCACATTTATTAGCGTTTATTACTTTGCTTACGCAATCATAAAAATTAAATAACCCTTTGTTTATTCCGTTTTGTTAATTCTGAGAATCAAAAAAAGAAAAAACCTTACCATAGACAAAGTTGTGCATATGTCGAGCAAATTTTTGAAATTCATACCTTTACTCAATTGCGAATAAAAGCGAAACGCGTGCATCGATTTTCATGATCTTTGTCTCATTTTGCTCATAGGTTATGTGACTTTACGTAAAAGTAATAAGATTTGACATTTTTTTCATTTTGTATTTTTTATGGATTTAAAAAAAAAATTTAAATCTTTAGGCAAAAAATAAGTTTTTTCCTTTATATATTCATTTTTAACTTGGAAACTTTTGCTTGTATAGGAAAACAATATATGAACGGATTAAGGGATTGTAATTTTAAATTTTTTAAAATTTAATTCAATTAAATCGGGCTAGTGGTTCCCGAGTTATGCCGGACGAAACAAATTAACCAAAAAAAAAATTTTTAAATTTAAAAAAAAAATAAAACAAAAACCAAACGAAAAAAAAAAATTTATTGCGTTTTTCGAGCTCATGTCAAGGTTATCTACACAGAAAAAATTATCGCATCCGGTGTACATGAAATTTTTTTCATTTTGTTGAGTAGTGCTATCAATCCCAACCGATGTGCAACCATAAGACACATTTAGGAAAAATTTGAACCACCTAGCTCATTTCGTTCGGCCGCTATCGTGCTTTCAACAGACAGAAAGACAGACGGAGATGGCTATATCATCTTAGAATTTTACCACGACCCAGAATATATATACTTTATGGGGTCTCCGTGGAATATTTCAAGGTGTTACAAACGGAATGATAAAGTGAATATACCCCCATCCTGGAGGTGGAGGGTATAAAAATATATAAATATATGATCAGAAGTGGTAAACATCCAAACATCGAAAAGCTATCGCATAAAGTAGCCTTCATTTATTGAATAGTGCCTGCTCTATACCAATGTTCCTACCATGGCCTTTTTTCTTGATTTTACTAATTTTCAATTGGTCATATCTTTTGAAAAAAAATCGATTTTAAAACATTTTTGGCAAACCATCTACTGATGTGCGGCTACTTTTTGAACTGTTTCCGCAGCCTTATAACTCTCTCTATATATAGCTTTTATTTGATATCCCTTTACATACGACTTATGCTGGAATGGACACATTTTATTTATATTCGTAGGCTGAGCATTCCATTCAGCCATTTTTTTTCTTCGTTTTCTTGGACTTTTCATAATAAAAAAAGGCCAATCATAACTTCTTAAGCTCCTTAAAAGGGACAAATGTTATAATGTGTGTGCCATGTTTGTATACAAAAACAATTTTGGTGTGTTAGTGTGCGCGCGTGTGTGTGTTCAATGGGTCTTCAACATAAGAAAACTTCTCTCTTCGTCTCTCCTTGGTTGGACATGGCCAAGTGTTGCTCGTATTTTGTGCGATTTTATGGAAGGGAAAAATGCTCTAAGTGAAATTAAACAAAAATGTTTACCGACAAGAGCAAGGTCACCACTACCACCAGCACCATCACCATCACCACCACCAATAAAGGTTCTTACTGTTCGTTCGTCATTCATTTCACTTTGCCATCGATGCCGATGCCTTTTGTATGCCGCAAAGAGCGAGCATGGCACACTTTCAGGATTTAAAGGCTTTCAACATTCTTGTTGTGCATATTTTAAGGTCTGTGCTTTGATATTAAAGAAAATTGTGCATAAACAAAACCACAAATTTTAATAAACAAATATTGAATTACAAAACAAACAGCCAAAAAACATGCACCCACCGACCGACCGACACACACACACACCAACACACCCTCAATCTGTGTGAAACACTTTGAACTTTGCGGCTGTCGTGGACAGAAGGACGCCCGGTCAATGAATTGCCTGCGGGCGAGCAGAGGTGCGTCAAACAAAAGGCGTACACTGAGCACTAAATTTTCAAAGGGAGCTGGATTCTGTTTTGGCATTTGTATGTATTATTCTTTAACTATTCCAAAATGTAAAGTGTAACCAGAAGGGAGGGCCGCAGGAGGAAGGAGGACCTCCCTCCACTATGGATGACATTCCACAGCTTCAACGGAAACTATTTATATTGTGAACCTAATAATAAATTACAAATTCCACAGTCCAACAAATTAAGACTTTTTTGATTGTAACAGAGTAGCGACCCTTTAATTCAGAAAAAAAAAACAAAAACATATTGATTTGACCATGGTTGCAGAATAAGCTTATGGTCCAGCTGGTCTGAGTTTCTTTTTACAGTGGATCACAGTTTCCATTTTTTGGTCGAAGAGAGCATTATTCTGAGCGACAAAAAGTGTTGTAATGTCTGAGAGAATTCCTATTGTCAGAACTATATTGTGGACTAGTATGAGGCTTATTTTTGTGGAAGATCTTAACCCTCTAGCACCTCTCTTTATGGCTCAAGTTGGCCCTTTCTTCGAGAAAATCAAAGGACAATCAAGGCTTAATATGTTCTATGAAAAAAATTGAAATTTCAGGTGGGGGTCACCAAAGACAACAAAGTTGTAAATAAAGCTCTTCTCGCTTATATAGCAAAATTATACGTCAGCTTATACAAAAAATTACTGGGGTTAAAATTCGTCCCTGTTTGTGAAAGATCGATCTTTTTCGATAAAAGAAGGTGGATATTTTGGTAGAACAACACAAAAAAATACAAATTTAATATTTTTACAAAATTTTCTCTTTTGCTCCCAAAATTATAGTTAAAATATCGAACTATAAAATTTCAGAGAAAATTTCAATTTTAATTTCTTCCTTATAGACGCCGGGTTTGATGTTGAAAAGTCGCTGCGAAGCCACTTGAAAAGACTTTTGACATGGTCGAAATCATGATCGTGGTAGTCTGCAGCCAAGTAATAAATGCCACCATGCCATTTGTAAATAAATTTGCATTCTATTAAATAAAGATGCAAAATGGTCTTGAGCCAGGACAATAACCCAGTTAATATCAAATATTGATTAGAGACCAAAAAATACAAACGAAAAAACTAAAAAAAAAATCATTTTATATAATATTCAAATTATCTGACTCACTTTAAGTCTACCTTATAAATAAACAAGTAAGGAAAGGCTAAAGTCGGCGGGGCCGACTCTATGATACACTCCACTTTCTATCCGAATACAATTTAATTCGGTGAAAAAGTGAAAACGGGAAGAATTTTTGTATCCTTTAAATGTATGTGTTTGACAAAAAATGTTAAATCGGAAAGGACATTTGTATGGGGGTATATTGAAAACTGGAACGAAATAGGTGAAATATAATATATATAGTTTCGCCAAAAATCGGTTAAACATTTGGGAGCAACATTTGTATTTGCGCTATATCTAAATCTGAACCGATCGTGGCTAAGATCGGTTCACCATAGGTTTTTTACTTGGAATATAAGCTGTTGTGCCAAATTTAAAGAAAATCGAGAACAATATGTGGTTTCTAAAGAGGCAAAAGTCAAATCGGGAGCCACATTTGTTTGGGGGCTATATCTAAATCTGAACCGATCTTAACCAAGAAAATCGGGACCAATATGTGGTTTTTAGAGCGGAAAATATCAAATCGGAAGCGACATTTGTATGGGGGCTATATCTAAATCTGAACCGATCTTACCCAATTTTTATATAGGTGTTTCTAGTTGGATTATAAAATGTTGGGCCAATTTTAAAGAAAATCGGCTACAATATGTGGTTTCTAGAGCGGCAAAAGTCAAATCGGGAGCCACATTTTTTTGGGGGCTATATCTAAATCTGAACCGATCTTAACCAATTTTTGCATAGGTGTTTCTAGTTGGATTATAAGATGTTGTGTCAAATTTAAAGAAAATCGGGACCAATATGTGGTTTCTAGAGCGGAAAATATCAAATCGGAAGCGACATTTGTATGGGGGCTATATCTAAATCTGAACCGATCTTACCCAAAATTTGCATAGGCGTTTCTAGTTGGATTATAAGATGTTGTGCCAAATTTAAAGAAAATCGGGACCAATATGTGGTTTTTAGAGCGGAAAATATCAAATCGGAAGCGACATTTGTATGGGGGCTATATCTAAATCTGAACCAATCTTACCCAATTTTTGCATAGGTGTTTCTAGTTGGATTATAAAATGTTGGGCCAATCTTAAAGAAAATCGGGTACCATATGTGGTTTCTATAGCGGAAAATGTCAAATCGGGAGCGACATTTGTATGGGGGCTATATCTAAATCTGAACCGATCTTACCCAATTTTTGCATAGGCGTTTCTAGTTGGATTATAAGATGTTGTGCCAAATTTAAAGAAAATCGGGTACAATATGTGGTTTCTAGAGCGGAAAATGTCAAATCGGGAGCAACATTTGTATGGGGGCTATATCTAAATCTGAACCGATATTACCCAATTTTTGCATAGGTGTTGCTAGGTTGATTGTAAGATGTTGTGCCAAATTTAAAGAAAATCGGGTACAATATGTGGTTTCTAGAGCGGAAAATGTCAAATCGGGATCGACATTTGTATGGGGGCTATATCTAAATCTGAACCGATTTGCCTCAAATTAAATAGCGTTCGTCCTTGATCCACAAAACTTACTTGTGCCAATTTTTGTTAAGATCGGACTATAATTGCGACCTGTAATTTGATTACAACAATAGATGGACAGACGGACAGACAGACGGACAGACAGACGGACAGACGGACATTGCTAAATCGACTCAGAAAGTGATTCTATGTCGATCGATATACTTAACAATGGGTCTATCTCGCTTCCTTTTGGGTGTTACAAACAAATGCACAAAGCCATAATACTCTCGTGGAGTGTATAAAAATGTGTGTTTAAATGACCACACACCTATGTGGATATAGTGTGACTTAAATTAGAGAAATCTGTCTGAAATCAGCAGAATAGAGGTTGAGAGGTTCGAAAGTTACTGCAAAGATTTAGACATGATAGTTCGACTGCGTGCCCAAGCGGGTGCACGAAAAATCGCACAAAAAATTATCATCAATGGTCCCATACAACAAAGTGGGTCTTTATTTGTAATTTTTGGACAATATTTCATATCTTTTATTTGAGCGATATTTCGTTATGAAAATTCACCAAAAACCAAATATTTACCTTTACTCTGGGAAGCCGGCATTCGGCGAACCCCAGAGGAGAAAATCATTAAGTGCGCATTCACGCAATAAGAGTGTAAGCTTTAGTTGCATAGCGTTAGAGGTTGAAATTGGCTCTGTTGTTTTTCATCATTATTCTCCTTTCTTATATCTTTAGACTTTCGAGTGCGGTGAGGGAATTTTTTGCTAATTCTCCTTGAAACATCTCAACGGCATCTTCTTTAAAGTGCGGGGGAAAATAGTAACCAGTGGGTGCCAATGAAAACAATTTAATTCGAAGAAAAAGCGAAATCGGAACGAAATCATTAACAGATGTGACCTACTTTCACAAAGTATGACAGCTCAAAATCTGTAAGGGAATGTGACTGAGAGAAAAAAGTTAAAATGGGGAAGGTTATATTCAAACCTGAGACGCTGTCGCCCACCTTCACTATAGGTGTTCCTATTTGAAATATAATGTGTTTTGGCAAATCTGAAGAACATATATATATATACTAGCTGAACCCCCGCCCGCTTCGCAAGGCCAAAAAAAAAAGAAAACAAACGGTTAAATTAAAATCTGCTTTCATATTAATTTTTGACCTGATGGTAATGGTACATATACCAATTATAATCAATTTTATTCCCTGAGATACTAAAGAAATGGATATGTTCCATGGAAAACGTTAGTTTACGGCGAATAATGGAAAAAATTTAAAAATTAAATTGATTTTTGGTGATTCTCCTCCTTTCCATTGCCTAAACAAAAAACTTCATTCGTGAGAAGAAATTACATTACATTCAAAACACATAGAAATTGAATCAAATTGTTCACTACTCAAACAACATAAAAACTAACTAGTAAATCAAAAAAAATTTCTTTTTTCAAATCCATGCTTTATGCAAGCAGAATTCTATTGGGCCTAGAAATTCCTTTTTAGTTATCTTTTGTAGAAGGAAAAATTACTGCAAAATTTCAGTTTTTTATCTGCCATAGAACGGCATATATTCGAAAATGGGTTTTAACTTCGTATGGGAGGTGCCACGCCCACATTTCCATTACCGCCCATTTTTGTCACAACTACGCACATTAATGCTAGATGCACTTACACAAAATTACAGTAGGTGTAATTTTGGTTTTAACTTCATATGGGAGGTGCCACGCCCACTTTTGCATTACCGCCCATTTTAGGCGCAACTACGCACATTGATGCTAGATGCACTTACACAAAATTTGAGCACTATACGTGTCATAGAACTGACACTATTCGATAATATGTTTTAACTTCGTATGGGAGGTGGTACGCCCACTATTCCAATACCGCCCATTTTTGGCACAACTATGCACATTGATGCTAGATGCACTTACACAAAATTACAGCACTCTAGGTGTCATAGAACTGACTATATTCAATAATAGGTTTTAACTTCGTATGGGAGGTGCCACGCCCACTTTTCCAATACCGCCCATTTTTGGCACAACTATGCACATTGATGCTAGATGCACTTACACAAAATTTGAGCACTATACGTGTCATAGAACTGTTTTAACTTCGTATGGGAGGTGGTACGCCCACTATTCCAATACCGCCCACTTTTGGCACAACTATGCACATTGATGCTAGATGCACTTACACAAAATTTCAGCACTCTAGGTGTCATAGAACTGACAATATTCAATAGTAGGTTTTAACTTCGTATGGGAGATGCCACGCCCACTTTTCCAATACCGCCCATTTTTGGCACAACTATGCGAATTGATGCTAGATGCACCTACACAAAATTTCAGCACTCTAGGTGTCATAGAACTGACAATATTCAATAATAGGTTTTAACTTCGTATGGGAGGTGCCACGCCCACTTTTCCAATACCGCCCCTTTTTAGCACAACTATGCACATTGATGGTATATGCACTTACACAAAATTTCAGCACTCTAGGTGTCATAGAACTGACAATATTCAATAATAGGTTTTAACTTCGTATGGGAGGTGCCACGCCCCTTTGTCCAATTGGTCAAATTTTTCCATTTCCTTGTATTGTCATCGAAAATGATTAAGTGTGCAAAATTTGAGCAAAATTGGTTGAGAAAAAAGCTTTCAAAAATTGATTTCAAATTTTGTGGCACACAAGCATATATAGAAAGTAACCTTATATAAAGCATGGAAAAAGATAATATAATTTCCGTTTTCTTGACTTAAGTCGGCTGTTAACGAATGAATATTTCTCTTTTTATAACCTTTCTTTACTATTGTGCTAATAAAATACACAGATAACGTGTAATTTTACAAAATTCAAAATTCAAATTATTCGATAATAGGTTATAACTTCGTATGGGAGGTGCCACGCCCACTATTCCAATACCGCCCATTTTTGGCACAACTACGCACATTGACGCTAGATGAACTTACACGAAACTACAGCGCTCTGGGTGTCATATGCAACAACCAACCAAACAAACATACAAACTTACAAACACAGATTCATTTATGTATATAGTTTCTAGAGCGGTAAAGGTCAAATCGAGACCAACATTTTTATAGGGTCTGTCTATAAATCTGAAGAAAATCGGTTAAATCGGTGTGTTTTCAAGAGCGGAAAAAGTCAAATCGAGAGCGAAATTTGTATGGAGCTTATATCTGAATCTGAACCGATTTGACCAATTTTCGCCAGAGATGTTTCAAGTTGAATTATCGGGTACTGTGCAAAATGTGAAACAAATCTAGTAAAATGTGTGGTTTCTAGAGGGGAAAATGTCAAATCTGGAACGACATTTGTATGGGGGCTATATCTAAATCTGAACCGATTTTTTTTTCAAATTAAATAGCGTTCGTCCTTGACCCACGAAAATTACATGTACCAAGTTTTATTAAAATGAGAAAATAATTGCGACCTCTACATTGATTACAAGAATAGATGGACAGACAGACAAAGGGACATTGTTGTCTGAGTCGATCTGTATAAAACCGATGGGTCTATCTTCTTTCCTTTTGGGTGCAACAAACAAATGCGCCACGACATAATACCCTGGTGGAGAGTATACTAATCCGTCTTTTCCTTATTTCTCGGAACCCTCCCAAGGATTTTTTATACCAGGAGGGTTCAACTTACAACAGCTGAAAAAAATGAAAGTATTTCTGTACGATTTGGTAATAATCGCTGCACTCAGAAAAAAGTATGTCACGGATTAAGTAAATATGTACTAAAACTGAGGAAAATTGAACTGCGTATAGCGCTAAGGCAATAATTTCTCACATCAAGTACAAACTTTTCCTTGATTCCAGTTCGTTTAAAGTATAGATTAGTCTGAATGCATAGTATATCTAAAACCACAAGAATTTCGCAAAAAATAATATTTTGAATTTTTAACGTCCGAACCAATTGATATAGAAAAACTGAATGATACGAATACTTTCTTTGTATTCATTCTTTCAGAATTGGTTCGTATTTGCCATGTGTGCAAACAAAAATTTAATTATTATTTTTTGTTTTCTTATTAGAATTATAATTATTCCACATAGCATATCCATAGCTTCCAGTTTTTACCAGATCAATTCGTTTACTCGTTTATTCAAAACCACAAGAATTTCATATAAAAATAATATTTAGACGAATTGATATAGAACAAGTACACTCAGAAAAAAGTATGCCACGGATCAAATAAATATGTACTAACCCTAAGGAAAATTGAACTTCGTATAGCGGAAATTTTTGAATTGAATTGAAATAAATTATTTCGCTTCAGAGTATGCAACACTCATATGAAAAATTACAACATGGTATAGTTCTCAAACGTTCCATCTTACTCATACCATAAAGAGTTGAGATATTTCACCATGACTGCAGCGGAGGTTAGGTAGGCGCCTTCGCAGTGATTGTTTAGATTAATATTTGAAGTACTTATGAAGAAAGTCTCGGCTAACGAACGAGAATTGCTTCTTAGACTACTATTCATGCATTTTTCTAAACACACTGAAGTATTTTTTTATAAGTTCATTTATACTTGAATGTATGAGGAACATGGCATAAATTTAATTACATGTATTTACTTTATTTGAAGTAACAAACACATTTTTAAGTAAAAACTTCCTAAATGGATTTTTTCCATACAAAACAAGTAAGAAAGGCTAAAGTCGGGCGCGGCCGACTCTATGATACACTCCACTTTCAATCCGAATACAATTTAATTCGGTGAAAATGTGAAAACGGGAAGAATTTTTGTATCCTGTAAATGTATGTGTTTGACAAAAAATGTTTAATCGGAAAGGACATTTGTATGGGGGTATATTGAAATCTGGAACGAAATAGGTGAAATATAATATGTACAGTTTGGCCAAAATCGGTTAAACATTTGGGAGCAACATTTGTATCTGCGCTATATCCAAATCTGAACCGATCTTAGCCACTTTCACCATAGGTTTTTTACTTGGATAATAAGATGTTGTGCCAAATTTAAAGAAAATCGGGTACAATATGTGGTTTCTAGAGCGGAAAATGTCAAATCGGGAGCGACATTTGTATGGGGGCTATATCTAAATCTGATTCGATCTTACCGAATTTCTGCATAGGTGTTTCTAGTTGGATTATAGGATATTGTGCCAAATTTAAAAAAATTGGGTACAATATGTGGTTTCTAGAGCGGAAAATGCCAAATTAAAAAAAAATTGGGTACAATATGTGGTTTCTAGAGCGGAAAATGTGAAATCGGGAGCGACATTTGTATGGGGGCTATATATAAATCTGAACCGATCTTATCCAATTTTTGCATAGATATTTTTAGTTAGATTATAGGATATTGTGCCAAACTTAAAAAAATTGGGTACAATATGTGGTTTCTAGAGCGGAAAATGTCAAATCGGGAGCGACACTTGTATGAACCGATCTTACCGAATTTCTACATAGGTATTTCTAGTTGGATTGTAAGATGTTGTTTCAAATTTAAAGAAAATTGGGTACAATATGTGGTTTCTAAAGCGGAAAATGTCAAATCGGGAGCGACATTTGTATGGGGGCTATATCTAAATCTGAACCGATCTTATCCAATTTTTTCATAGGTATTTCTAGTTGGATTATAAGATGGTGTGCCAAATTTAAAGAAAATTGGGTACAATATGTGGTTTCTAAAGCGGAAAATGTCAGATCGGGAGCGACATTTGTATGGGGGCTATATCTAAATCTGAACCGATCTCACCCAATTTTTGCATAGGTATTTCTAGTTGGATTATAAGAAGGTGTGCCAAATTTAAAGAAAATTGGGTACAATATGTGGTTTCTAAAGCGGAAAATGTCAAATCGGGAGCGACATTTGTATGGGGGCTATATCTAAATCTGAACCGATCTTATCCAATTTTTTCATAGGTATTTCTAGTTGGATTATAAGATGGTGTGCCAAATTTAAAGAAAATTGGGTACAATATGTGGTTTCTAAAGCGGAAAATGTCAGATCGGGAGCGACATTTGTATGGGGGCTATATCTAAATCTGAACCGATCTTATCCAATTTTTGCATAGGTATTTCTAGTTGGATTATAAGATGGTGTGCCAAATTTAAAGAAAATTGGGTACAATATGTGGTTTCTAAAGCGGAAAATGTCAAATCGGGAGCGACATTTGTATGGGGGCTATATCTAAATCTGAACCGATTTGCCTCAAATTAAATAGCGTTCGTCCTTGATCCACAAAACTTACTTGTGCCAATTTTTGTTAACATCGGACTATAATTGCGACCTGTAATTTGATTACAACAATAGATGGACAGACGGACAGATAGACGGACAGACAGACGGACATTGCTAAATCGACTCAGAAAGTGATTCTAACTCGTTTCCTGTTGGGAGTTACAAACAAATGCACAAAGCCATAATACTCTCGTGGAGTGTATAAAAATCTGCGTTATTTTCTTTCTTAGACGCTAGTAAATTTTCTTCCGCACATGTCTGAATATACTTAATTGTAAGAAGTTTTTAGTAGATCCAAAGATAATGATTTTAGGTAAATTTACTACTCTATTTTGAGTATATGTACTATTTTTTCTGGCTTTGATATAAGGAAAGTGTACTCATATCTATTTAATTTTCCTTCTCGTAACGGAATTTTACCTAAACTGGAGTAAAATTGTTAAACTAAATTGGAGTATGGATTTTACTCAGATTTAAGAATGCTATTTTTCTGAGTGTGAATAATTATACACTCCACGAGAGTATTATGTCTTTGTGCATTTGTTTGTAACACCCAAAAGAAGCGAGATGGACCCATTGTTAATTATACCGATCGACTTAGAATCACTTTTTGAATCGATTTAACAATGTCCGTCCGTCCGTCTGTCCATCTATTCTTGTAATCAAAGTACAGGCCGCAATTGTAGCCCGAAGCAAATGAAACTTTGCACAACAAAGTTTTACGGGATAAGGACGAACGCTATTTAATTTGAAGAAAATCGGTTCAGATTTAGATATAGCCCCCATACGAATTTCACTCCCGAGTTGACTCTTTTCACGCTAGATACCACATATTACAACAGATTTTCTTCAAACTTGGCAAAACATCTTACATTTCAACTAGAAACACCTATGGTGAAAATAGGTCAGATCGGTTCAGATTTAGATATAGCCCCCATACGAATTTCACACCCGATTTGACTTTTTCTGCTGTAGAAACCACATATTTTAACAGATGTTCTTCAAAATTGGCAAAACATACTATATTTCAACTAGAGATACCCACGGTGAAAATGAGCCAGATCGGTTCAGATGTAGATATAGCCCCCATACGAATTTCACTCCCGATTTGACTTTTTCTGCTGTAGAAACCACATATTTTAACAGATGTTCTTCAAAATTGGCAAAACATACTATATTTAAACTAGAAACACCCACCGTGAAAATGAGCCAGATCGGTTCAGATTTAGATATAGCCCCCATACGAATTTCACTCCCGATTTGACTTTTTCTGCTGTAGAAACCACATATTTTAACAGATCTTCTTCAAAATTGGCAAAATATCTTATATTTCCACGAGAAACACCCAGGATGAAAATGAGTTAGATCGGTTCAGATTTATATATAGCTCCTATACAAATTTCGGATTGATTTTGCCGCCCCAGAAACAACGTATTTTCAGCGAATTACTTGAAATTAAGAACTAGAGAACCTATTGAGAAATGGGTGACTTCATTCCATGTTTGGATATAGCTCTGATACAAATATTTTTCACGATTTGACAAATTGAACCAGGACATATGATTAGGAAACATACAAAAATTCTTTCCGTTTTCACTTTTTTCCGAATTGAATTGTATTCTGATAGAATGTGGAGTGTATCATATAGTCGGCCCCGCCCGACTTTAGCCTTTCCTTACTGGTTAATATTCAGCTTTAATTACGGAGATTTAAAGGTCCAACAATTCATGCGCCGGTGGATACTTTTACGATTTCGCACCTCTTCCAATTCGAAGTCTAACCAGTTTGTTAACTATATCTAGAAAGCCATATTGCGTATCATACAGTTACTTTGCTCTCACAATCTATTTCGTTGAACATTGACGCTGAAGAGCGCTTGAAATTGCAGTTTGCAATATGTCCGGAACAGAAAACTATAAACTTACTTTTGAGATCAGTGCATATTGATTAAAAACCGCGGGAACACTGACTTAGTACAGAAAATCGTCCTCAGTTTGAACTGGAATGCATACCTAAAACAAAACAAAAAGCAAAAGTCATTAATTTGGTAAATCTTTAGAAATTTGGTCAATAGTTAGGAAATAGAAAAATGTACATGTTTAAAATTTTCACTTATACACTAAAATTAAACAAAACGATGAGCTATGTTATGGGGTTGAGTGTAAACCTATGAACATTTTATTTTTTTTTAGGAAAACTATATTACATATAGTATATATATTACATATCTGAAATGCAAAAATACTTATTGGGGTAATTTTTCACCGTGTTCATAGTTCAAAGACCCCAAGACGAACAGGAAGCCTCACCCCAAAAGTAGAACATATTGGTGTCATTTTTCACCGTGTTCATAGTTCAAAGAGCCGCCTGCTTCAATGGCCACAAATTAGTCTCGGACACAATATTTTTATTTTTTTTTTTTGTTGCATAGTGTAATTAACTATCTTCCAACAGAATAATTTGTGTCCGAAATACGTTCATCACCTGCAGATGCATGTCCAAGGAGAACATATTTTCAATTAAAAATGTATACTTTGCCACTGGACATCATGAATAACTCCAGGATTGCAACTACCACAGCTCTTGGCACCCATAGCAAATCTGCTTAAATACAAAATGCATACATCACAATAATTGGTTTGAAATTTTCACTTTGCAACAACCCTATTATTCAGCATACCACAAGAAAAATCAAATTAGGCCAAAACAGGATTTCGTAGTCATGGCCATTCTTTTCAAAAAAAAAAAAAACAAGTAAGGAAAGGCTAAATTCAGGCGAGGCCGACTATGTGATACCCTCCACTTTCTATCCGAATACAATTCAATTCGGTAAAAAAGTGAAAACGGGAAGAATTTTTGTATGATTCCTAACCACAGACTAATATGACCTGGTCCAATTTGTCAAATCGATTAGAATATTTGTATAGGGGCTATGGAATGAAGTGACTAACTTTCACAATCAATTTGAAGAAATTCGGTGAAAATATGTTGTTTCTGGGGCGGAAAAAATCAATACGGGAGCGAAATTTTTATGGGAGCTATATGCAAATTTGAACCGGTCTGACCCATTTTCACCATAGGTGTTCCTAATTTAAATATAAGATGTTTAGCAAGATTTGAATAAGATCTGTTAAAATATGTGGTTTCTAGCAGCAGAAATTTGTATGGGGGCTATATATAAATCTGAACCGATCAAGCACGCTTTAGGTGTTTCTAGTTAGATTATAAGATGTTGTGCCAAATTTAAAGAAAATCGGGTACAATATATGGTTTCTAGAGCGGAAAATGTCAAATCGGGAGCGACATTTGTATAGGGGCTATATCTAAATCTGAACCGATCTTAACCGCTTTCTGCACACTTGTTTCTGGTCCGATTATAAGATGTTGTGCCAAATTTAAAGAAAATCGGGTACAATATATGGTTTCTAAATTAAATAGCGTTCGTCCTTGATCCACAAAACATACTTGTACCAAGTTTTGTAAAGATCGGACTATATTTGATTTGATTACAACAATAGATGGACAGACGGACATTGCTAAACCGACTCAGAAAGTGATTCTAAGCCGATCTGTGTAATAAACGATGGGTCTAACTCGTCTCATTTTGGGTGTTACAAACAAATGCACAAAGCCATAATACTCTCGTGGAGTGTATAAAAACTGCTCTCGGCACATGTTGCCTGGCACCAAGCGAACATGCCCTGCTGCTGCCACAAAAATCTGTTCGAACACATTTTGTAGACTGCCCAGCACACCCACACACACACATGAGAAGGATGTTTTATAATTACGAAAATTTTAATAAAAAGAGCTCCAAGAAGGGCAGCCCGTTTACCGAAGCTTCATAAACAGACACACTTGTGCATTTGAGAACTTGGCTACGAATCCTTTGAGGGATTTTAAAAACAGAATATTCCTGGAACATACATACACACACACATTTCGGTGATAATGGCTTAAAATATACAAAAATCTATAAGAAGATAAATGCGTTCCTTTTTGGCTGTGAACCGCTCTGCACTGCAGGGCATGATGTTAAATCCACATGCATGTTGTTAGGGTGGTAGGAATTTCCAATTCTGTTCATTAAGTTCTTCCAATCGATGCAGACTTTTGTGGATTATTATTACTAAAACAAGCAAGGAAAGCAAAGAAAAACTAAAGAAACTGTTTTATGTTCAAAGTTTAGTGCTCGCTATTTTGTCACTGGCCTTTAATAATGTGGGTCTCTTTATTTGTATTACAAAAAATATTTGTATTTATAAGGGATTCGACATAGCTCTGGCTACTTAAAGTTTTCTAACTATAGCTTTCTGTTTGTGGCAGCTATGAGAACAGTTTAAAAGAATTATCGATGCAGCTGAACTTATTGGAGAATTTGTAGATTGTCAGTAGAGTGATTGTACTCTACGGATACAAATAGGATACAATAGTTTCGGGAATTGTGAGGCCTGAGACCTGGAATATCGCCCTTTAAGAAAGACAAATAACCATCTCCGTGCCTTCTAAACGGTCCGATTGGCATAACTTGTTCGCATATAAAGTAGACTTTCTATATGACATTCAAGAGCTTTGGTCGCCATGAAGATTTCTGAGATGAATTTTTTCTAAGCTTTTCAAATTAAGATTAAATTTCGTGAAAGTTTTCTTATTGATTGGTTGAGCTTGAGGCCATGAAAAAACTGGTGGTGTTGTTTATTATTTATTTCTATTTTATTTTCCCAAACCACACTTCACACGTTACAATCGATTTATTGAAGAGTAAGCTTGGTCAGCATGTTATCTCAAGAAATGGACCAGTCAATTGACCGCCATGTTCGTGCGATTTAACGCCTCTAGACTTTTTTCTTTGGGGCTATGTCAAATCATTGTTCTATGCCACCAAGCCGACGACGCACAGTGGAATATTTTCATACAACCTGCTGCAAATATTATAAGGAATAGAGCTAGGACCTTGAAATTTCGCCCTTATATCGTCAAATTAGATAAAATCAAATGTTTTGTTTAAATCCGCCCACAGCCACGCCCATCTCCCATGTAAGTTGAAATGAAAAAACGTCATAAATTTATTTTTTACATATTTTTGTGAAAACAACACATTACCAGTGATTTCATTTCAGTCCACAACTAAATAAAAATTATCAGTGCCACGCCCAACGCCCAAATAAAATTTTTGGTTTTTACGATTTTCGAAATTTTTAGTTTTTTCTTTTCTATTTTTTCCATGCTTTATATAAGGTTACTTTCTATATATGTTTGTGTGCCACAAAATTTGAAATCAATTTTTGAAAGCTTTTTTCTCAACCAATTTTGCTCAAATTTTGCACACTTAATCATTTTCGATGACAATACAAGGAAATGGAAAAATTTGACCAATTGGACAAAGGGGCGTGGCACCTCCCATACGAAGTTAAAACCTCTTATTGAATATTGTCAGTTCTATGACACCTAGAGTGCTGAAATTTTGTGTAAGTGCATCTAGCATCAATTCGCATAGTTGTGCCAAAAAGGGGCGGTATTGGAAAAGTGGGCGTGGCACCTCCCATACGAAGTTAAAACCTATTATTGAATATTGTCAGTTCTATGATACCTAGAGTGCTGAAATTTTGTGTAAGTGCATCTAGCATCAATTCGCATAGTTGTGCCAAAAAGGGGCGGTATTGGAAAAGTGGGCGTGGCACCTCCCATACGAAGTTAAAACCTATTATTGAATATTGTCAGTTCTATGACACCTAGAGTGCTGAAATTTTGTGTAAGTGCATCTAGCATCAATTCGCATAGTTGTGCCAAAAAGGGGCGGTATTGAAAAAGTGGATGTGGCACCTCCCATACGAAGTTAAAACCTATTATTGAATATTGTCAGTTCTATGACACCTAGAGCAGGCCCGTGCGCAGGATTTTCCCCTGGGGGGGTTTTCATCTACACTCAAAAAAAAATTTCCCTATAATGAGTTAAAATTAACTAAAATTTAGGAAACCAAGTACATTTTTACTAAATAAGTAGAATTTTGCTGAAATTTTCCTAAATCTAAGTAAATTTTTCCTAAAAACAAGTAATTTTTTACTAAATTTAAGCAAAATTTTCCTAAAACTAAGTAAATTTTAGTAAAATTTTGCTGAAAAAAAAATTTCCTAAAACCTAGTAAATGTTTTCAAATCAAGTAAATTTTTACTCAAACTGAGGGCAATTTTGCTGATTTTTTCCTCAAAACGAGTAAATTTTTAACTTAAACTGAGGAAAATTTTATTTTATACAAGAAAAAATGTGAAATTAAAATAAGTTATTTTTAACTAAAAAATCAAACAAATAGTTTTGATTCAGAGTATGCAAAACTGATACAAAAAATGACAACATGAAATATTTCTCAAAAGTTTCATGATACCTCTGCCATAAAGAGTTGAGCTATTACTCCATGATTGTTACGAAGGCAAAATAGGCGCCTTCGCAGTGGTTGTTTAGAATAATTCATAAAGTATTTAAGAAATAAGTCTCTGCAAACGAACGAGAATTGCTTCTTAGATTAATATTCAAGATTTTTAACAATTTCAAATGTTTTTTATAAATTAATTAATACCTAAATGTATGAAGAACTCGGCATAAATTTCAGTAAACATTTTAACTTCATTTTAGGAAAAAATACATTTTTAAGTTAAAGTAAATTTTAATTTTTTCCATACAAAAAATTTCAGATTTTTTTACTTTTCTTATTGTCAGCAAAATTACATTTCAGTAATCCATCTATCAGTACATTCAAAGGAATATGTCAGTAAAAGAAAGCAGAAAGTCTACTGAAAGAGCAGATTTTCTGCTGCTAAAAAAGAGACAGCAGACTTGTATCTGCTGAGATGGTAAACAGCCATTTGCGCATTTTGTCCCAAGCTAATATAAAAGAAAATTCGAATATTTTAATTAACAACAGCAAATTTTAGCAGACTGCAAACTCTTTAGCAGTGTGAATGGTGATGTAAGATTGCAGAAAACTACTGTAATAGCAGAAAGTGCCTGCTGATAGACAGCAGACAATCGCTGCTATTTTATCGAGGGCTTATATTTATAAGTGGCTATGAAAAAACATAACTTTTCAGGAGAGCGAAGAAACTGATTTTCTCCTTAATTTGAAGAGAAATTATTAATCATTCTTCTACAGTTTAATCTAAAAACGATTACTAAATGCTACGATTAAAAAGTTTTCGAAATTTTCTATTATTCGCGGTTTCATGGTTCATAGCCACTTTTGTATGTTTAAAATTGAGCACTATGAATGTTGAAATAAGAATACGATTTATTGTAAACTCCATAACTTTTTTCATGAAATCTTGGCAATGTTGTATAGAAAACGCGTTTTCTGTGATGTACACACGAATGTAAAAAGTTTCCAGCTTCATCCGTCAGATTGGTCGCTTGTAACATATATGTAGCCAGTCGCGAAAATCACTGCAATTGATGAAAAATCCAAAATTCATTCATAATTCTGAAACTTCATACACAAATATTCCCCATGAAGTCAGCAATAACATGCCAAAGAAATATTTTGGTATTCTCAATATAATAAAAAGTTACGGCGGTTTTTCTAAATATACTTTTCACAATTTTTGATTTTACAGCCACCATTTTTCCTATTTTAGCCTGATAACTTGGGAATCAAAATGCTATTAACGCGAAATGATGGAATTTGATAGTACGATATGCCTTAAATCTAGAATAATGTTTTAAACAAAATCGTTGTAGCGAATTATATCCTTCGGTTTTATGCTCTCCATTGTTGACATATTTTGTTTCTATTATTTTTATGTTCATTGCCACTTATGCAGTCACAAACTAACGTGCGAGAGGATAGCCAAATCAGAAATAAAAAAATGGCTTTAGAAAAAATCTTTTCCAAATTTCCCAGATGACATCCAAATCTGAGAATAGTTGGGCATCAAAAACTCATTTTCGAGCAAATGGTTCATATCCACTTTTGAATATAAATCCTCGATATATATTTTGAAGAAATATTACACAAAAAAACGATCAAATTCCTCGGCGATAAACCCTTCACCGCATTTTTTCTATGATAAATGCAGAAAATTGGATATGCTTTTTGACGAAGTATGGGTCTAAATAGGATGTTTAAAGAGTTTTGGGGTTTTTAATTTATACAGGACATGAGTAACAGGATGTTTACTCAAAATCTTTATACGCATATTCCGATTAAATAAAAAATATTTGGAAATGTTTCTTCATTTTTATAATCTTAAACATGTATAAATTCAATTAACAAATACAGTTTTTTGTATTCGATGAAATGCAAGAAGAAACAACTAGACATTTTAATTCCAAAAAACCAAATAACTGGTATTTTAGAGCATCGTTTTCCTACGTAGATCCAAGTTACTGAATTTGTTGTTTCTCTTTTGACTAATACTTGCTACATATGTACAAAAAATACTAACTCTGAAAAATATTAGACATAAGTGATAAATATAACAAAAATTTTAGTAAGTTAAGACTCATTTCTTCATTTGTCGAAATGGATTTGTATTATAA
This sequence comes from Polietes domitor, assembly GCA_947397865.1. NCBI lineage: Eukaryota > Metazoa > Arthropoda > Insecta > Diptera > Muscidae > Polietes > Polietes domitor. The sequence goes on from OX377620.1 coordinate 123,222,060, forward strand.
TTGCAAACTCCCAAAACATTGGAAGTAACAGAAAACGTTGTTGTTGCATCTGTGATGAAAATAGGACACATCGGTTCATATTTAGATACAGCTCCATAAAAATGTCCAATCGCAAATGTTACATCGCTCTAGCGCTCTACAAGCATCAAAAAAATTATTTGCTTTTATTAAGAATATTTTAGATTTCATTATGATTCTTATCTACACTTTTTTAAAATTACTAAACGATTTTGTTATTAAATTTCCAAACTTTTATTGCAGTACATAATTAAAAGTTCATAAGATATAGCTCAAGTCGAATGTCAAGAAGTGGTATCGGTGAATAAAAATGAAAATTTTCCGAACAATTGGGTGTCCATTAGCGAAATTAGTACTACACAATCTTGAAATTGGCACAATTCGTTTAGTTTATTTGTATTTTTCATAACCTTTGTCCGAAATTCAAGAAAGAGACCACGATTTTTCTATGTATTTTTCGTGTTTTCATGATTTTACTGCAAAATTACCATTTCAGACGAGTTATTTTAAAAAAATCTTAAAAATTCTATATTTTATTGCTTCAGAAAGTCTAGAAGGTTTTAAAAAGTATATGTTCGAAACCTCTCTGGGGGGGGGTTTGAATTATTTGCTTTTATTAAGAATATTTTAGATTTCATTATGATTCTTATCTACATTTTTTTAAAATTACTAAACGATTTTGTTATTAAATTACCAAACTTTTATTGCAGAACATAATTAAAAGTTCATAAGATATAGCTCTAGTCGAATGTCAAGAAGTGGTATCGGTTAATAAAAATGAAAATTTTCCGAACAATTTGGTGCCCATTAGCGAAATTAGTACTACACAATCTTGAAATTGGCACAATTCGTTTAGTTTGTTTGTATTTTTCATAACCTTTGTCAGAAATTCAAGAAAGATACCACGATTTTTCTATGTATTTTTCGTGTTTTCATGATTTTACTGCAAAATTACCATTTCAGACGAGTTATTTTAAAAAAAATCTTAAAAATTCTATATTTTATTGCTTCAGAAAGTCTAGAAGGTTTTAAAAAGTATATGTTCGAAACCTCTCTGGGGGGGGTTTGAACCCCCAAAACCCCCCCCCTGCGCACGGCCCTGACCTAGAGTGCTGAAATTTTGTGTAAGTGCATCTAGCATCAATTCGCATAGTTGTGCCAAAAATGGGCGGTATTGGAAAAGTGGGCGTGGCACCTCCCATACGAAGTTAAAACCTATTATTGAATATAGTCAGTTCTATGACACCTAGAGTGCTGTAATTTTGTGTAAGTGCATCTAGCATCAATGTGCATAGTTGTGCAAAAAATGGGCGGTATTGGAAAAGTGGGCGTGGAACCTCCCATACGAAGTTAAAACCTATTATTGAATATTGTCAGTTCTATGACACCTAGAGTGCTGAAATTTTGCGTAAGTGCATCTAGCATCAATTCGCATAGTTGTGCCAAAAATGGGCGGTATTGGAAAAGTGGGCGTGGCATCTCCCATACGAAGTTAAAACCTATTATTGAATATTGTCAGTTCTATGACACCTAGAGTGCTGAAATTTTGTGTAAGTGCATCTAGCATCAATTCGCATAGTTGTGCCAAAAAGGGGCGGTATTGGAAAAGTGGGCGTGGCACCCCCCATACGAAGTTAAAACCTATTATTGAATATTGTCAGTTCTATGACACCTAGAGTGCTGAAATTTTGCGTAAGTGCATCTAGCATCAATTCGCATAGTTGTGCCTAAAATTGGCGGTAATGCAAAAGTGGGCGTGGCACCTCCCATATGAAGTTAAAACCAAAATTACACCTACTGTAATTTTGTGTAAGTGCATCTAGCATTAATGTGCGTAGTTGTGACAAAAATGGGCGGTAATGGAAATGTGGGCGTGGCACCTCCCATACGAAGTTAAAACCCATTTTCGAATATATGCCGTTCTATGGCAGATAAAATACTGAAGACTACCACGATCATGATTTCGACCATGTCAAAAGTCTTTTCAAGTGGCTTCGCAGCGACTTTTCATCATCAAAACCGGCCTCTATAAGGAGATGATTCTCACAAACGAACAAGAAGCACAACTCACTTGCCGAATTTGCGTTTAAAAAATCGCACCAAGTAATAAAGCACACATGCCATCTTACAAGCATCTCATTGAGTTGCATATGTAAGTATGTGTATATGCAGGTATAGTTACCCAGCAATACTTCTTCCGTGCCAACGCTCAATTGTTTTAGTTTTTCGTTTACATTTTTTTGGTCTGTAATCAATATTTGGTCTTGAGGGGGCAAAATTGGAAAAAGGTGATAAAAATGGTACCAACAAAATGACCGCTGATAGAATCATGGAATGCGGAGTATACATTCCTCGTATCGTAGCCACGTAAAATATTTTTTTTCAAATTCGTACTTTATTTTGTAGCTTTTACGACAGAACAATCAACCAAACGACTGTAGCTGAAAATACACTCTCTATCCCCCAATAGTTAGGGTATTTATGAATGCTGCCTTATATATACTTTATGAATTGACGTATTATTTCCATTATAAAGGGTGATTTTTTAGCTATTATCTTTTTGACAACACTGGTTTAAACAGCTAACGCACGTTTCGTGTTTTGTTTCACTGTCAAACATCTTCAGTTTGGTCTATAATTTAACCATGAATCGTCTTACAAACGAACAACGCTTGCAAATTATTGAATTTTATTATCAAAATGCGTGCTCTGTTAAGAAAGTTCATTGTGTTCATTCAGAAAGAAATTGTGTTCAGCGACGAAGCTCATTTTTGACTCAATGGGTACGTAAATAGGCAGAATTGTCGATTTTGGAGTGAATATCAGCCAGAAGCATTGCTACCAATGCATCCAGAAAAAGTCACAGTTTGGTGCGGTTTATGGGCTGGTGGCATCATTGGACCGTACTTCTTCAAAGATGATACGAATCGTAACGTAACTGTGAATGGTGAGCGCTACCGTGAGATGATATCCAACTTTTTTTTGCCCAAAATGCAAGAGCTTGACTTGCATGACACGTGGTTTCAACAAGACGGTGCTATATAAAAGCGAAAGTTTAAAAAAAAAAAAACACATAAAATTCAGAAAATCGAGGACGCTAGCTTGCAAACGAACTGAGCTACGGTGATCAAATATTTTACAAATGTGTATAATGGCGGGGATTGAATTGGGCTAAGTCGGTCCAGAGTGAAAATGGAACTATATATAGAATTTAGGCAATGTTATTAAAAATTTCCGTCTTATATTATGATTTGGTACAGATATTTACATTAAATTGGGAACCAAAAAGGTATTTTTACTAAATTCAATCAGAGGACAAAAAATTTGGTTTGTACATAACTCTAATTGCGTAGACTTTGAAAAATATATATATATTTCGAAATTTGTACTTTTAAGGGAAAAGAGGGATGAAAGGGTACCAACCATTTAAAATTTATATTTGAACTACCGATTACTTTGACTTTGGGAGGTAGAATAACGCTATACGCTCGAAAAAAATTGGAAATTAGTAAAAACTTACTGCCAAAGTAGTGAGTCTCTAACGCAAACTGTTAGAAATGTTCAGTTTTCATGAAGCTCATTTTCATCTCGGTGGCTATGTCAATAAGCAAAATTGTCCCATATGTACATCAGAGAACACACACGTGACTATTGAGAAGCCAATGCATCTACAACGATTCAGTGTTTGGTGTGGATTTTAAGAAGTATTGAAAAATTGGGTTGATCGGATGAGGTACTGCCGAGCCAGTCGTGGTAGTCATATGAATATGATATTGTGTTCCATTATTAAATGATAATGATTCACCTGCCAATAAAACCCGAAATTTGAAAAAATAATCAGTATTTTTTATAGCCTAAAAAATAACCCATCCTATATTTTTCTTAGACTTTTTATTACTTTGTTAATAAACTTGACTTTTTGCCGCCTACATCCCATATATTTCATATTTTTTCTGGTTCAAAATTGCTACAGTGTTGTGTTGTGTTATTCACTGCAGTCTTTACTCATCCGGATTTGATTATAAAACCTTGTTATGTTTTGTCAGTCAGTGCAGTGCAGTGAGCATCTTTGTATGTAGATTGCATTGCATAATTGCTGAGATTATGCAAATCGAGGTATTCTTTTAAGAGTTTTATTTTAACAAAATTTATTATAAAGAGTGATTTTTTTGAGGTTAGGATTTTCATGCATTAGTATTTGACAGATCACGTGGGATTTCAGACATGGTGTCAAAAAGAAAGATGCTCAGTATGCTTTGACATTTCATCATGAATCGTCTTACAAACGAACAACGCTTGCAAATTATTGAATTTTATTATCAAAATGCGTGCTCTGTTAAGAAAGTTCATTGCGCGCTTCCATTTTATGGTCAGTTTAATCGACCCAGTGAAGCGGCTATTCGGGCTATTGTGACTAAATTTCGCACCAAATTTACATTGTTGGACATTAAACCACCAACACGCTTACGTAGAGTGCGAACTGAAGAAAATATCGCAGCTGTATCGGCCAGTGTTAATGATGACCACCAATTTTCGATTCGTCGCCGTTCGCACCAATTGGGTCTCTGTTACTCAAAAACGTGGAAATGCCAAAATTGGACTAAGCGGATGGACCACCTAAGACGCAGCCGCGGTCAACATTTAAATGAAATTATCTTCAAAAAGTAAATGTCATGGACCAATCTAACGTTTCAAATAAAGAACCGATGAGATTTTGCAAATTTTATGCGTTTTTTTTTTAAAAAAAGTTATCAAGCTCTTAAAAAATCACCCTTTATTTGCATATGCCAAAATTTGTATGAACTAAACTAAACGAAAGTTTTAATTACAATATTTTTTCTTCTAGGAATTGTTGTACTTTCTTGTAGTTAGATACATGTACATATTTAATACTTGTCTGTACATAATAACAATTATTTCCTACACCTACCCCCTCCCCAACCCAAACATAATGCAATTAAAGTTTGTGGTTTGTTTGTAAATTTGTGAGTAAAACTTTAACGATTACCCTTAAATATTAAACATTAGAATTTTTCGTTATTTACACTTGACTAGCTTATTACGGGAGATTCATGGGTGGAAACGAATTAAAATCGAGATATGAAAAGGTTTTTGGTTTGATGATATCTCAATAGTAAGTACTGTGAACAAAGACTTTCAAGGAAATAAGTTATGTTGACCCAAAGTAGTACAATTATTCAAAAAGGGTGTTTTTAAAAATATTTATAACAAATAAATTTTATTTGTCACAAACACGGTTTTGGCGTCATAGTAAAGCTAAGAAACCATAATTTCTAATAAGACAATTTCGGGTGTAAAACACATTTTTTCTAAAAAAATTTTAGCTATTTTCCAAATTTGGCAATGTTTTTGCACATTATTTCGTTGGGTACTCGTAACACTTGTAAATTTATTCGAATGTGAAGAGTGAGTAAACGGTCGCTTTGTTTTTTTAAAAATCCTTTAATAATTGACTGATTTATTGAAGTTTTAAATAATACAAAATTTTGGCAAAAATACAAGTTTTTCTCATTATTTTACGAGTTGAAGTTTAATAAAAATACTTAAAATTCAACAAAACAGATAAAAGTTGTAGAAAAAGACATGGCAACCACTACAAACTACAAAATCCACAATTATGGAACACATTTTCCCCACTTTGGGAATTTGGGTATTTCTGGGAAAACATGGAAAACTAGATTTTTTTCATCGTTTTTATATTTTCTATGAATTTATGAGCATTCCAGAGTTGTCTACATTATTCTTTGCGGTAGCACAGTGTAACTTGCAAATTTCATCAAAATCAGAAGACCTTCGAAAATTTATCTCCGAGCCATTTTTATCTCCGCCATATACTTACGTTCGCAAGTAAGACTTTTTATATATGGATACCATAATTTTTCTATAAGATTCCACAGGGTGGGCCATTTACAATTTTAATTTAGAATCGGTGAGTGGTACTGATTACTTTTACCAAATTTCTGGATATATTGAAAAGGTTGAACTTTGTCATTTAATACTAGAAGACAATATCATTCAGAGGACTTCCACGACTCGGCTCGGTAGTAACTCACTCGATCAACCCAATTTTTCAGTAAATTTTCGATTGTTCCGTCTCGAATCTCTTTAATGACAACATCGAATTCATATTTCAATGCTTCAATTGTCCCGGGATGGTCTGCGTAACATTTATCCTTAGAAAATAATCCAAAGGGCTCAAATCACAGCTCCGAAGCGGCCAATTCGGACATCACAATTTCGGCTGATTACTCGATTTTCAAAAACAGTGCGTAAAATATCGGTGGTTGCATTGGCTGTGTGACATGTGGCCCCGTCATGTTGAAACCAAATGTCGTCCATATCAGTCTCTTGAATTTTTCAAAACAAAAATTCGTTAACGGCTCCTTGCTCATTTTCGAAGGAAAATGGTCCAATGATGCCGCCAGCCCAAAAGCCATAGCAAACAGTGACTCGCTGTGGATGCATTGGCTTATCCATGGGCACGTGTGGGTTCTCTGAACCCCATATGCGGCAATTTTGCTGGCTGACATAGCCACCGAGATCAAAATGGGCTTCTTTTGAAAAGACGATTTTTCGGTAAAATTCTTCATCTCCTGCCAAACAATCTTCAGTACATTGGTCGTAGCGAAAACGCATCGGATGGCTTCAGTTGTTGGACCTATTAAACTTTCTATGCCTTCATACCGAGGTCTTTAAGAAAAATTCTTCTCAAAGAAGTGCTAGAAATGTTCAGTTCCTGACAACGATGACGAGTTGATGCTGATGAATGTTCTTGGATATTCTCAGCTACAGCAGCAATATTTTCGATTGAAAGCACTGGACGAAAACGTAACGGGTTGGTTTGTCCAATACCGATCCATTTTCATGAACTCACTTCACAAATAAACGCACAAATTGAACTGAAGGCCTATGTCTTCTCGAAAAATTTCCACGTAAATTTCATAATTTGTAATTTAAATCTATTGGGGCTTTTTTGAAATCGGTAGTTAAAATTTAAAATTTTAAGTGGCCCACCCTGTATAAAATATAACAATATATTTTTCTCCGTGTATGCATTCGAAAAAAAACAACTTTTGCATTGTTGCGAGCGATGCGAGCACATGCATAACATTGAATTGGCAAAGTGAGATTTTTAGTGTGTCGACTTAGTTCGGTGGAATATTTTGTTTATCAGCGCTTCTCATTTGTCATATGTGACCGCTGGTACTAATATGAACCCTGATTTAAGTCAAAGACATACATTCGTTGCTAAAGTTCTGACGAAAAGGGGTAGCGTCCATCGAAACTGCGCAGTCAACTTTTGGCTGTAACAATAAAGGTCTCACTTTGCCTTTTTGGCAATTTTGGGTTCTGCTGAAGACTTCAGCACAATCTTTGGACTTAAACCAAAATAAATGACAACAAAAAAAAAAACAATTTTTATTTTTTTAGGACGCTCCACCGTATTTTATTAATTTCTACCCTCTATAAGACATTATTTTGATAAGTTTAGTCTAGTCCTCGCCTATACCTCAAATATTGAATGTAATACAACGCTATCTCTCTCTCTAATGGCTCTAAAAGGAAGCGTTCGTTGCCATTGAAATGCAATTAATGATCTCACTAATTCATCCTGTTGGACTTGTGCCATTTACCAAAATAATGAGTTATGCGAAGAAAAAATCTATAGACTTAATTGCGTCTGAAAATGCGTATTTAAGCATTATAAAATAACACTATTCGATTTTGCTCGCTCGCTCGCTCTATCATATCTTCAAGACAATTTGCGCAAAATATCATTAACACCTTAATAAATACGCAAATTATAATATTTTTCCTCAGCCGTTTGAAACAAACCAGACCAGAATCCGTGAATACTTTTGCTGTGCAACATTTGTAAATACTAAAAATAAAATATTTGAATGCGTACAAAATTGTTGTATTTTTCGGACCATGTGGACCGTTTTCTAAACACAAAATGTGTTATTCTTGCCATTCACAAATCCCACTCAAATTAAAGCAGCAATAAATAGGGGCGGGGGTGAGGAAAAAACACGAGCGCACTTGGTTTGTCATGCCGTATGTAACACTGCGAAAAAGTCAGTGGGAAATGTTGTGGATGCAGAAATAAAAAATTCTTTATAAGTGAAGTTGGTTCAATTTGGAAGGAAAACCCTGGAACGATGTGAACCACTTTCACCTTCTTATATGTTCCTCAATGTTCTTCCCCAAAGTAGAGATATCCATTTTCGATTTTTTTCCAGCAACAAGTGCAAACAGAAATTAAGAGTTAATCAAGCTTCCATTGCCATCAATGGAGTTCAAACACACGCCAACACCATCCCACTCATGACTTCAATCAATCGTGTTTTTTCGGAGCGCTAAAAGAACGGAATTTTAACGTACGTCTGGTGTTTACAAAGGATGCCACAAAAAAGTCAAACACAAACAGAAATGCTAAAAAAATTCCATTGATTTTTGTGAATGAGCTGCTCTCCCCGTTTGGTGTAGTTTTTTTCCTGAGGATATCATTTGTGCAGATTCCACGGGGTGTCGAACACTATTTTTGGAAATTAACGTAGATTTTAATTGGACTATATCGCTGTGCAAATTTAATGAATTTGTTCAATGTTGAGATTTTTCCGGGAAAAGCGGAATGAAGTTTTCAGATGGGATAGTGATGCGGATTTTTGGCAATAAGTTTTTTTTTTTGATGAATGAAAAATTGGATGCCAAAGAGTTTTCATTTGTGAAATGGGATACATGATGGTTGTAAAGTCAAAAATTGTGAAAAGTGCTTTTAGAAAAATCTGCGTAACTCTCTATCGGCTATACTAAGTTTGTCATTCCGCTTGTAACACCTCGAAATATCGACCTGAGACCATATAAAGTATATATATTCAAGATAGTCAAAAAATTCCAAAGGAAACAAATTTTTCCCTCACAAGGACTGAAAATACCCCTAATATTTAATATTTAGAGTAATTCTGCAGGGTTTTCTGCTTAAAAAGTGTCCGCCAAATAACTTTTTTTTGAAAATGTTATTAAAAAGCTACTGAATATTTTCTCATATTTCTTTTTTTATCCTTTATCCTTCCGGTTAGTAATGGAATGGATTTCATTCAAATGGCTGCCTCGGCTGGCCATGCAGTAACCTACACGATCGGTCCAATTTTTAAGCACATTATCGATTGTGTCACCAATGGCTTCACGAATATTGTCCTTTAAAGCGTCAATTGTCTCTGGCTTGTCGGCGTAACACTTATCTTTGAGGGCACCCCACAAATAATAGTCCAACGGTGTCAAAACACAGCTCCGAGGTGGCCAAACGACATCAGCTGATAATGCGATCTTCAAAAACAGGGCGCAAAACATCGAGTGTAGCTTCGGCTGTGTGGCACGTAGCGCCGTCCTGTTGAAACCAAATGTTGCCTATATCCTCCTCTTAAGTTTTTGTGAACAAAAATTCGTTCAACATGGCCCGATAACGATCGCCATTGACTGTTACGGCCACTCCTTGTTCATTTTCGAAGAAAAATTGCCCAATTATGCCTCTGGACCAAAATCCGCACCAAACAGTGACACGTTTTGGATGTATCGGCTTTTCAATGTATGCGTGCGGGTTTTCTGTGCCCCAAATGCGACAATTTTGCTTGTTTACATACCCGCCAAAATCAAAATGAGCTTCATCTGAAAAGATGATTTTTTGGGCAAAATCGGCATCTTCTGTAAGTCGATCGCAGGCCCACTTAGCGAAGCGAAAACGCATTGGATGTTCAGTTGGCTTCAACTCCTGAACCAATTGGACTTTGTATGGCGTCATACCAAGGTTTTTATGCTAAATTCGTCTCAATGATGTCTACGAAATGTTCAATTGTTGAGAACGACGGTGAATTGATGTTGATGGCGCTTCACGCACACTTTCTGCCACAGCAGCAATATTCTTGGGTGTACGCACTGTTTTTGGATTTTCACTCTTTGGTTTATCGATTTTTTCCCAAGATAACGAACATACGGAGCTGATGGTGCTTCTCTTCTTCAAAAATCAATTTTCGCACACATTTTGCAACATTATCATGATTTTCAAAGTAATGTCGCAATATTTCCCAGCGTTGTTCAAGCGTATATACAACCATATTCGTTCAGCGGAAGGATAAAACTAATTATCTGTCAAATCAGACATGACCTAAGTGTTGCCATTCACGAAATAAGCACTAATTGAAAAAAAACGTTAGATGGCGGACCCTTTATTTAATTCATATTTGGCATAAGAATTTCCCTTATAGCATAAACGTGCTCCATTAGATTCTTATTTGCAGGGGGTGAAATGGGGGCAAAAAGGGATAAAAATGGTACCTACGACAACAGCTAGAAGCACGAAATTCAGTGTGTCCATTCCTCTAATTGAGTAGAAACATAATATAAAAGTATTTTGTCCAAATTCGTACTTTTAATGGGTTAAAAGGGAATAGAGGGATAAAAACGGTACCAACCAAACGGCTGCACCTAGAACAATGAAATCCAGTGTTTACATTCCTCTGACAGCGTAAACTAACAAAATAAAAAGTTTTTCGAAATTCGTACAGAGAATTTAAATAAATGGGTTTTTCGAAATTCGTACTTTTTGGGTTTACAATGGAAAAGGGGATAAAAATAGTACCAAGCTAATGATAGCAGCCAGAGTCATGAAATTCGGAGTATACATTTCTCTGGCTGCTTAGACACGAAATATAAATAAAATAAATATAAATAAGTTTTTTCAAATTCGTTTTTTCAAGGGATACAATGGGAGCAGGGGGATAAAAATGGTAGCCGTTTAGTGGGCTACAGCCAGAATAATGAATTTCAGTGTGAGCATCCCTCTAATTTCGTAGCCACGTAAAAGAAAGTGGTTATCTTACACTGTGTACGTGAGGGATAAGGAATTTTCAAATTTGTACTTTTGAAATTAAAATACGATGGAAATACAACCAATTGCAGCACCCACTATCTACCAATATTATCGATATATGATATGATGAATTATTTATCGATATATTTAGTATAAACGTATTTGTATCCTTGATTTATAAGCATGGTTTGAAATAATAAAAATTTTATAATCTATATATATATATAAAAGAAAGTGGCGTTAGTTACAACGCTTATAACTCAAGAACGCCTGGACCCAATTCGATGATTCGCACCAATTCGGTGTGGTCTCCGGCCAAACAAGAAGAAAATTCCAGAAATATCCCCGATTTGTATGGAGTGAATTTACAACGCCATCTTCATGATAGATGACGTTTATGTTTGAAGTTCCTGGAGCATCGCCTGGACTGTGCTGTCTCAGTGACAAGGTTAAATTACCACCATTACCTTTAGCACCAGAGCGGTATTTGCTTCTATCGAACACTCAGAAATATAACGGCTGCTTTCAAATGACTTCATTTGGAGCAGATATTATTGACGAACACGGATTCAATCCGACGTTCAAAGTAACCCATCATTTCATGCACAAAAATCATTGAATCCACACATCCAGAAATTCACCATCGAATTGGATAATTGCTACCGCTTGAAGAAATTCAATTCGCAATTCGGAAAATCAACTTGATCAGCACCAAACAATCAATACGACAATGAAAAGATGAATTCTTCGAGATCTGCAGCAGCTACTTTATGAACATCATGCATTGGTTCGGTTATTCGAAAGTGCGTTGAATCGCATGCCAAGTGATGACTATAAACTCTTGATCAGAGCGGATAAACGACCTGCTGGGACACACGAACGCTAATACAACGCTCCTGCAATAGATAAAGTTGCAATTGTGATTGTAATCACGGTGATAATGGTGGTAGAACAATCACACTCAAAGTGAAAGGAAATGATTTCTTTGCAAAACATTGAAAGCGCATTGTAACGTGGAATATTGCAATTCAGGGAATCCATCAAGTACATCTGCAAATGTGTCACGAAAGACAGTAACATGGCGGCTTTTGGTCTTCAAGCTCCTGACCGCAATGATGAAATCACGCGTTATAAAGTTGGTCGATACGTAAGCAGCAATGAGGCGATTTGGCATATATACTCCTTTTTCGGATGTGCGTTCTACTGAAACTCTTGGTTTATTAGAAGAATGATGAATGCTTTTACTTGCGTGAACCGAGTCACTTCACTTTGATTCACTTCGAACTGTCCATGTTGTAGTGTTGCCAACATTTCGTACTGCATGTCAGGAGCTCAATTGGCTTTAAAACGATACGCACTAGAACACGATAATCGCTGAAGCAACTGTTTCTGCATCTCCAAGTAAACTGCGTAAATTATTTGCGACCATTATCTATATATATAAAAGAGTTGCGTTACTGACTGACTGACTGACTTATCATTGACCAGCCCCAGACCACACGGCTGAAGCCAGGGTCATGCAATTTTCTTGCTAGTTCTCAAATATGACGCAGACCTCGACTAAGAAAGGGTTTTATGAAATTCCTACTTTTAGGGGCTAAAATGGGACAAAAAGGGATAAACATCGAACCTTCGTCCTGACTAAACAGCAGTAGCTACAAACATGTAATTCTGTATTTTCCTTGCAATGACCATGCAGATAGGGTTTTTTCGAAATTTGTACTTTTAAGGGAGGAAAGAGGCCAAAAGGGATAAAAATGGTACAAATTTAAGAATTGCAGCTAGAATCGTGCAAATTGGTATTTACATTTCTCTGACAACGTAGATTTGCAATATAAATTGATTTTTCGAAATATGTACTTATAAGTGGTGAGCGGGATAAAAATGGTACCAACTAAAATATTGTAGCTAGAATCGTGAAATTTGGTATGTAAATTCCTCTGATCATGTATAAGCGCGTTAAAATTGGATTTGTACTTTTAAGGGTTGCGAGGGACAAAAAGGGAGGAAAATGGTATAATAATCGCGAAATTTGGCGTTTAAATTCCTTTGATAACGTAGAAGAGCAATTTAAATTGTTTTTTTTTTTGAAATTTTTAGTTATAAGGGGTGAACGGGACAAAAAGGATAAAAATAGTACCAACACAAGTATTGCAGCTATCTCCTCTCGCCACAGTTAGCTTACGTCCCTGCTTTACATTAAGACCTTTTGGCCACAAGTGCTTTTTCCAATCCATAACCATAACCAAAATGTCTGATGTTATAGACAACTTTCTTTTTATTTTATGTTGCTGCAACTATTCCATTGTCCCTAATGTCTTGTCATCCACAATAGCCGGGAGACATCATTTGCAAATAAATTTATACTTGTTGGACATGATTTTCGGATAATCGGGGAATGACATGCAACAAATTGTCTGCAACGTAACACAGCAAAATGTAGACTTCATTTAATGTAGATACAATTTAACATAAATTAATAATAAACAAGTAAGGAAAGGCTAAAGTCGGCGGGGCCGACTCTATGATATACTCCACTTTCAATCCGAATACAATTTAATTCGGTGAAAATATGAAAACGGGAAGGATTTTTGTATCCTGTAAATGTATGTGTTTGACAAAAAATGTTAAATCGGAAAGGACATTTGTATGGGGGTATATTGAAATCTGGAACGAAATAGGTGAAATATAATATGTATAGTTTGGCCAAAATCGGTTAAACATTTGGGAGCAACATTTGTATTTGCGCTATATCTAAGTCTGAGCCGATCTTAGCCACTTTCACCATAGGTTTTTTACTTGGATTATAAGCTGTTGTACCAAATTTAAAGAAAATCGAGTACAATATGTGGTTTCCAAAGCGGCAAAAGTCAAATCGGAAGCCACATTTGTTTGGGGGCTATATCTAAATCTGAACCGATCTTACTCACTTTCTGCATAGGTGTTTCTAGTTGGATTAATAGATGTTGTGCCAAATTTAAAGAAAATCGAGTATAATATGGGGTTTCTAGAGCGGAAAAGTCAAATCGGGAGCGACATTTATATAGGGGCTATATCTAAATCTGAACCGATCTTACCGAATTTCGGCATAGGTGTTTCTAGTTGGATTATAAGATGTTGTGCAATATTGTTGGGACTGACATTTGTATAGGGGCTATATCTAAATCTGAACCGATCTTACCGAATTTCGGCATAGGTGTTTATAGTTGGATTGTAAGATGTTGTATCAAATTTAAAGAAAATCGGGTACAATATGTCGTTTCTAGAGCGAAAAATGTCAATTCAGGAGCGACATTTGTATGGGGGCTATATCTAAATCTGAACCGATAGCGTTCGTCCTTGATCCACAAAACTTACGTGTGCCCATTTTTGTTAAGATCGGACTATAATTGCGACCTGTAATTTGATTACAACAATAGATGGACAGACAGACTGACGGACATTGCTAAATCGACTCAGAAAGTGATTCTAAATCGATCGGTATACTTAACAATGGGCCTATCTCGCTTCCTTTTGGGTGTTACAAACAAATGCACAAAGCCATAATACTCTCGTGGAGTGTATAAATAGAGTAAAATAATGTTGTTGCATTTTAACAACAACAACTACAAGAGCAATTATATTAATATACTTATATATAAAGGGTGATTTTTTAAGAGCTTGATAACTTTTTTTTTAAAAAAAACGCACAAAATTTGCAAAATCTCATCGGTTCTTTATTTGAAACGTTAGATTGGTCCATGACATTTACTTTTTGAAGATAATTTCATTTAAATGTTGACCGCGGCTGCGTCTTAGGTGGTCCATCCGCTTAGTCCAATTTTGGCATTTCCACGTTTTTGAGTAACAGAGACCCAATTGGTGCGAACGGCGACGAATCGAAAATTGGTGGTCATCATTAACACTGGCCGATACAGCTGCGATATTTTCTTCAGTTCGCACTCTACGTAAGCGTGTTGGTGGTTAAATGTCCAACAATGTAAATTTGGTGCGAAATTTAGTCACAATAGCCCGAATAGCCGCTTCAGTGGGTCGATTAAACTGACCATAAAATGGAAGCGCGCAATGAACTTTCTTAACAGAGCACGCATTTTGATAATAAAATTCAATAATTTGCAAGCGTTGTTCGTTTGTAAGACGATTCATGATGAAATGTCAAAGCATACTGAGCATCTTTCTCTTTGACACCATGTCTGAAATCTCACGTGATCTGTCAAATACTAATGCATGAAAATCCTAACCTCAAAAAAATCACTCTTTACTTAATGAGGTCTACGATGAATATGTCAAAATGTCGCTAACGGATAAAAAGGGTATAAAAATATCTAAAAAAATGTTTTTAATTTTTCATTTGAATCTCCTCCAAACAGAGAACAAAAGTAGTAAAATTAAAAAATAAATAAAAGTAAAACGAATATTTGAAATGCATAACTATTTATACCCGCCATTAGGGTACTATGCCTTTGTGCATTTATTTGTAACACCCAAAAGGAAACGAGATAGTCCCATTGTTTAATAATAATGCAACTGCTTCAAATCACTTTCTGAGTCGATTTAGCAATGTCCGTCTGTGCGTCCGTTCATCTACTCTTGTAATCAAAGTACAGGTCAGAGTTATTGTTCGAACCTAACTAAAATTGATTCAAGTTAGTTTTGTGGTCCAAGGACGAATGCTATTTATTATTTGTTTGGTGAATAAATTTCGCTAAAATTTCAATTTTCGCTGAAGATACCTTTAATATTTGTGCTCTCATTTTGGAAATATAAGAACGATAACACCCGCTTATATGTTCAATTATAGATTATTATGATGGATATTAATATTGCGCATATCATTTCACATAGAAACAGTGGTTTAGGAACAGTCTCCACAGAATTAAGAAACAATTGATTTTTTCCTGAAAAAAATATTCTTTGTTGGCAGGAGAAGACTCGTAAAAAATGTAACAAATAATTTGTTTTATTTGTTAATAACAAATATTCTAAGAAAAAAATAAATATCTATATGTTAAGGATCTATGTAAAAATTAGGCTTTGCATTTCCCGTACTTCTTATTTCCCGGGAAACGGGAATTATTTTTTCAATTTCCCGGGATCCCGGGACAGCACGGGAAATCGTCAACATGCTGTTTACCATGAGTTGAGCTTATTTTTTCCAATGAATCCTTCACATTTAATTAAAGTAAAATAAATATATATTTCATCTTTTCAAGCATCAACATTAATTAAAGAATAGATATTTCTTACTTTATTGGAGAATGTGGACGCGACGGAGAACGATCGTTCACATTAATAGTGAGTAGAGCATTAAACGAAATGTTTTTGTCTTTGTCCTGTCGCTACGAAAACTTTAAATTCTTTATTTTGGCGTTCGGATACATGACCAAAATCTATTTTCCCCGGATTTTATTTTTTTCATATGGAGCTTGGCAGGAAAAATCCGCACAAGTGGATTTTGAGTCTAAATCCGAAAGCAGCGTAAAAATATTTTGTCATCCAACTGCAATATTTGACATACCTGATTAAAAGCAATGTGATCTAAATTTGTATACAACATTTTTAATTTTATTGAGGAAATTATGGAAAAAAATATGCGAAGAAATATGTAAAATTTTCTACGGAATTCCCGCGGGAATCCCGTACGAATTTCCCGGGATACGGAAAATGAGAAATGTGCGAATTCCCGAGAATTTTCCCGCGGGATGCAACCCGGGATACAAACCCTAGTAAAAATGCCTTATTTTATATATCACTTTTTAAATATTTGGTGAAATAGCGCGAAAACCTGCCCTAAAAATTGGACAACAGAATATATTAGCGCTGTTTTTCTTGGATAGACTTGATTGGATAACTAAACTGTGATAACAATATCCTAAATTTCACTCAAAATAAAAAATCTTTTTATACACTCCACGAGAGTATTATGTATTTGTGCATTTGTTTGTAACACCCAAAAGGAAGCGAGATAGACCCATTGTTGATTATACCGATCGACTTAGAATAACTTTTTGAATCGATTTAGCAATGTCCGTCTGTCTGTCTGTCCGTCCGTCTGTCCATATATTCTTGTAATCACGATACAGGTCGCAATTGTACACAGAACCAAACAAAACTTTGTACAACGAAGTTTTTCGGTATAAGAACGAACGCTATTTAATTTGAAGAAAATCGTTTCAGATTTAGATATAGCCCACATACGAATTTCACACCCGATTTGACTTTTTTCACTCTAGATACCACATATTTCAACAGATTTTCTTCACAATTGTCAAAACATCTTATATTTCAACGAGAAACACCCATGGTGAAAATAGGTCAGATCGGTTCAGATTTATATATAGCTCCCATATAAATTTCGCTCCCGGCTTGAATTTCTCCGCCCCAGAAATCACATATTTTATCAGATTGTCTTCAAATTAGGCAAAACATCTTATATTTAATCTAGGAACAGGTATGGTTAAAAGAAGTCAGATCGGTTCAGATTTATATTAAGCTCCCATTCAAATTTCGCTCCCGATTTGACTTTTTCTGCTGTACAAACGACATATTTTCACAGATCTTCTTCAAAATTGGTAAAACATCTTATATATTAACTAGAAACACTCATGGTGAAAATGAGTTAGGTCGGTTAAGATTTAGATATAGTCCCCATACAAATTTCACTCCCGATTTGACTTTTTCCACTCTATAAACCACATTTTTTAACAGATTCTCTTCAAATTTTTATATTTCCACTAGAAACACCCAGGGTGAAAATGAGTCAGATCGGTTCAGATTTATATATAGCTCCCGGCTTGATTTTTACGCCCCAGAAACCACGTATTTTCACTGAATTTGTTCAAATTGAGCATAACATGTTATACTTGAACTGCACCAACCTCTTGTGTAAGTGGGTCACTTCATTCCATGTTTGGATATAGCCCCGATACAATTATTCTTCTCGATTTGACATACAAATTTCAAAGTGTGTGCAAAAACAAAAAATTCTGAAAAAATAATTTTATGTTAAAAAATTTGCAATGAGAATTGTTTGGGTGATGTCCATATGTCCATACTTTGAAATGACTTTGGTATACTACTGTATAATTTGTATTTGTCTGTCGGACATTTAGATCAATTGCTATATTATTTACCATATTCGTTAAATTTGACTAAAGATGAATTTATAGCATATAAATTATATGAATATAATTTATATAATTTGTATGAACTACATAAAATTGCTCCCATGAAATACCTGGGTTTAGTAATCAAAGCGAGGTACATACGCAGGGAGTGGTGTAGGGTATTATATAGTCGGCCCCGCCCGACTTTAGGCTTTCCTTACTTGTTTTAATTTGTAAATAAATTTGCATTCTATTAAATACAGATGAAAAATGATTATCAAATCAAATATTGATTACAGACCAAAAAAAATACAAACGAAAAAACTTAAACTGGGTAACTATACCTGCATATACACATACTCACATATGCAACTCAGTGAGATGCTTGTAAGATGGCATGTGTGTTTTATTACTTGGTGCGATTTTTAAAACGCAAATTCGGCAAGTGAGTTGTGCTTCTCGTTCGTTTGTGAGAATCATCTCCTTATAGAGGCCGGGTTTGATGTTGAAAAGTCGCTGCGAAGCCATTTGAAAAGACTTTTGACATGGTCGAAATCATGATCGTGGTAGTCTGCAGCCAAGTAATAAATGTCACCATGCCATTTGTAAATAAATTTGCATTCTATTAAATATAGATGCAAAATGATCTTGAGTCAGGACAATATCCCAGTTCAAATCAATTTTTTTTTAATTTTATAAAATTTGGGATCATAACTAAGAAAACTAGTCATATTTGAAGAAAATCTATGAAGTTATGGCGGAAAATATTTTTTTAATTGTGATGAAATAGCGCGAAAAACTGCATTAAAAATTGGACTGTAGAATATGTTGTTATGTTTTAATATATTGGGTATCATGACGAATAAAACAAGGTCTAGAAAAGCTATGGATAAATGTAGAAGTTATGGCACTTATTGCAAAAATGGAAAACAAAATGTACATAAACAAAAAATATCCATAAATAAAATATCCCCAATGTAAGAAAAATATATTTTTTATTTTTAATAGCAAATATTCTAACAAAGAAAAATATATATTTTTTAAAATTTGGCAAAATAGTGCGAATAATTGTCTTATAGTATTTGGGATCTTAACGAAAATATGCCTATTTAAAGAAAATCTATGGATATCCATTTGCATATTCAAGGGCAAATTGGATGCTGAACGAACTGCTCGTCCTCTTAGCTGCAATTCTTAGCTGCAATTCCCGACGAAGGGAGATCAGATCAAAATGATCAGATTTCAACTAATGATTATGTGTTGCCAGAAGTAGTTTTGACATTTTTTTGAGAGAATTTGCAAAATGACTCCTGACGATTTTTGATTCAAAACCCATAAGAAGTTGAGGATTTTCTGGAATCTGTAGTTTTGTTCTTAAAAATAATAAAAATATTGTATAAAAGCGTTTTTTTGTGCATAAACCATCTCATAATTAGACTTCTGAAGGCACATGTCGTCATGTCGTCTGCTGAAAAAATGAACATCACAGCGATAACTTTATGGAATTGAAAAGGTTGCCCAAACATATTATAACATATAACGTAAAGAGCTCAAGGATTTTACCTCTTTATATTTGTATAAGCCTTTATTTTTTATGGATATGGATGGTCCTTTTTGTAGGCTCAAAATATTTTTAAATCAAGTTTTTTTAATTTTTATTAAAGAGCACGAACACTGCTTTAACAATTTGACAATAGAATATATTTTTAATCTATATTTATAAAAGAGAATGCCGTCCGTGTGAACACGCAAAACTTTATAACGGATCGTATGATTTTCACGATTTTGGGCTTGATGAATTCGTGTTGGCCCAAGGAAGGACATAGGATGTAAAATTGGTACATAAATATTACTGACCACGAGAATGATAAATATGATGCCGAAATTTGGATTTTCATTTTATGTGTGTGGCAATAGTGTTTTTTTTTTGAGCCAGAAGGCTGCAAATTGGAACGTATATATTACTGACCACAAGAAAGATAAATATGATGCTGGAGTTTGAATTTTCGTTTGGTGGGTAGTTGGGGCGTGGCAAAAGTGTCTTTTAGCTAGAAGGCTGAAAATTGGAACGTATATATTACTGACCACGATAATATCAATATGATAAGATCAATATGAAACCTGATTTTAATTTTACCATTTGTGTTTTTGCCTAGCGAAGCGGGCGGGGTTCAGCTAGTTTATAATATTTGGAATCTTAACAAAGCAAACTTGGCCAATTTGAAAAAAAGCTATGGATAAATGTAGAATTTATGGCTCTTTTTGGAAATTAAAAAAATCGTAAAAATATTGATTTTATGAATCAATGCTTCAATGGACAAAAAAATTGTACGAGCCATTTTTCCACTTCGTTGCTTATTACCAATACCAATAATACGTTAAGCCTATTATTTCTGATCTCTTACGTGATGCCAGAGAATTCATAAAGAAAATAATGTATTTTTTGAAGAAAACGATGGATACATTCCAAATTTATTGCCAATGTTTTTCAAAAGAAATCGTGGATAATTATCCAGCGTAAATCAAATTTATGGTTAGTCCAAAAAATTCAACATAAAATATATTTATTTATCTTTTTTGATAGAAATATTTATATTGTAGTTGGCGAGAATGTGATTTTTTTTATTTTCATACCTAAACAGCCCTAATATCTTGCAATACCAATGATGTTCACTTAATTTCATTAAAATATGAAGTTGAAATTTTATCGTTTTTATACATTCCACGAGAGTATTATGGCTTT
Organism: Polietes domitor; assembly: GCA_947397865.1. Lineage (NCBI taxonomy): Eukaryota > Metazoa > Arthropoda > Insecta > Diptera > Muscidae > Polietes > Polietes domitor. The sequence goes on from OX377620.1 coordinate 123,242,818, forward strand.
GTGCATTTGTTTGTAACACCCAAAAGGAAGCGAGATAGACCCATTGTTAATTCTACCGATCGACTTAGAATCACTTACTGAGTCGATTTAGCAATGTCCGTCTGTCTGTCGTCTGTCTATCTATTGCTGTAATCAAATTACAGGTCGCAATTATAGTCCGATCTTAACAAAAATTGGCACAAGTAAGTTTTGTGGATCAAGGACGAACGCTATTTAATTTGAGGCAAATCGGTTCAGATTTAGATATAGCCCCCATACAAATGTCGCTCCCGATTTGACATTTTCCGCTCAAGAAACCACATATATTGTATCCAATTTTCTTAAAATTTGGCACAACATCTTATAATCCAACTAGAAATACCTATGCAAAAATTCGATAAAATCGGTTCAGATTTAGATATAGCCCCCATACAAATGTCACTCCCGATTTGACATATTCCGCTTTAGAAACCACATATTGTACCCGATTTTCTTTAAATTTGACACAACATCTTATAATCCAACTAGAAATACCTATGCAAAAATTGGACAAAATCAGTTCAGATTTAGATATAGCCCCCATACAAATGTCACTCCCGATTTGTCATTTTCCGCTCTAGAAACCACATATTATACCCGATTTTCTTTAAATTTGACACAAAATCTTATAATCGAATTAGAAACACCTATGCAGAAAGTGGGTAAGATCGGTTCAGATTTAGATATAGCCCCCATACAAATGTCGCTCCCGATTTGACATTTTCAGCTCTAGAAACCACATATATTGTACCCAATTTTCTTAAAATTTGGCACAACATCTTATAATCCAACTAGAAATATCTATGCAAAATTTGGATAAAATCGGTTCAGATTTAGATATAGCACCCATACAAATGTCGCTCCCGATTTGACATTTTCCGCTCTAGAAACGACATATTGTACCCAATTTTCTATAACTTTGGCACAACATCTTATAATCCAACTAGAAATACCTATGCAAAAATTGGATAAAATCGGTTTAGATTTAGATATAGCACCCATACAAATGTCACTCCCGATTTGACATATTCCGCTCTAGAAACCACATATTGTACCCGATTTTCTTTAATTTTGGCACAACAGCTTATAGTCTAACTAGAAACACATGTGCAAAAATTGGATAAAATCGATTCAGATTTAGATATAGCGCAAATACAAATGTTGCTCCCAAATGTTTAACCGAATTTGGCCAAACTATACATATTACACCTATTTCGTTCCAGATTTCAATATACCCCCATACAAATGTCATTTCCGATTTAACATTTTTTGTCAAACACATACATTTACAGGATACAAAAATTCTTCCCGTTTTCACTTTTTTACCGAATTAAATTGTATTCGGATTGAAAGTGGAGTGTATCATAGAGTCGGCCCCGCCCGACTTTAGCCTTTCCTTACTTGTTTATTTTATTACGATATAAAATCTAATATATAGGGTCCGCCATCTAACGTTCTTTTTTCAACTATTCAACCGTTGGACTATTATTTGTGGGGTGCCCGAGGCAGCCATTTGAATGAAATTATTTTCCACTATTAACCGGAAGGATTGTACTTTCAAATAAAAAAAGAAATTTGAGAAAATATTCAGTATTTTTTTTTATAGCATTTTCCAAAAAAAAGTTATTTTGCGGACCCTTACAACGCCCTTTACATTTTTACTATCTTTAGACCAGAAAATATTTTGTTAGCCAGCGCATTTCGTTTTAGATAAAAAATATGGGTTTACTTTTGTCAACTTTACCAAAAAATGGCATGCAAATTTAATTAATATTAAAAATCTCATTAATATCTATGGCATGAAATACTGTTAAATCTGGTTCAACCAACTGCGACGATTTTTTACAATATGTTTTTTTGCACAATCCTTTTCTCACAACTTATTGCACTGAATGTGATAGAAAATGTCACTGAGTTACTAGAAAATCAATTGGAAACGTTGTTTCCTACCACCCACCTGTTTTGTATTCCAAATAGAAAATATAAGTTCGGGTTCGGCAATGTCCAACAATTTGTTGATATTAGTTAACACATCATTTGTTTTTATCAATTAGTAATTATACAAAAACGCACATACGCACACAAACTTTAGACGTTTCGACCCCCCACCCTCGGCCAAAGAGTCGTTATGAACTTTTTCAATCACCATGAATTATTTTCATTTAAAACACACACACCCTTTGCCTGCTCTCGCAGTAAGGCAACAACTTTATAACACTTGTGATAATGAAATTCTTTTGTATTTTTTTGGACCAGAATCGTATCGCATTTATTAACACTTTTTGTGGTGGGAAAAGAAAATAAATCGGAAAATCTCAATTTAATAAGAAACAAAAATCGAAACGAACCAAAACGCGCAACAACTTCACATTAATCATGGGGCCAAAGCAAACATAGCATGGCAAGTGTTGAAATGTCCATTGGAAGTGGCGAAGGGAACATAAATAATTATACGATGAGGATATTTAGCAATTAAACAATTTTTATACACAACAGTGGGATTTATTTTACAACAATTTTCTGAAGTTTTTTCACATAAATATTTTTTAGAATTATTTTTTAATTTCTTTTTTATAATTCTTAATTACTTTTATAATTTTTGTTTTTTTTATTATTTTTATTTTAGTTTTGTTTTTTTTTTTTTAATTTTTGTTTTTCGATTTTTTTCTTGTTTTAATCTTCAACAATCTGTGTAGTTTTCTGCTTTCGAAGTTGTCAACATTTTCACAATTTTTCCTGTTTTGTCATTTTTGTGTTCGTTTTCGGGAAAATGTGTTCTCTCCGCAAACACAACCGTACTTTGGTGGAAACTCGCAACAACTGAATCAAAACAATCGCCTTTCGTTGATTATATCGTCGTCGTCGCTGTCGTCGTCGTTTCGCAGCAAAATCAAACAGGCCAAAGTGAAATGGAAATGTTTTTCTATTTTTTGCTGTTGCTTGTGCTGCTGCTGCTGCTCACCAAGTGTGAGTCTGTTTTTGTCGGTCTCAAACACCGTTTGCGGAAAATACAAGAATGCCACGCATTCCCCCACACACACACGACCCACACCACACAACCCATAGAGCCACAACAATAACAACACCAACAAAACATTCGCACCAAAACAAAAACACAAAACAGATGTTTGTATTTTCTTGGTGTGGAAAACTGTGACCATTCCCCAAGTTTTCATGCAACAATCACAACACTGCCCCTCTTCCCAGCCATGAATTTATCTGCACCCAACCCCTCGTGCGATGCGCATGACTGTTCTCAGCGAGGCGCCAAAGTGGATAAAAATTCAAAAAGGTGTCGTTGGGAACACTGCGTATACCTGCCACCGACGACTTGTGGCATAAGTGTTGAGATGTCACGTTGCTAATACTTAGAAATATTCACATTCACAATAATTTGACTTAATTAAACAAATAAAAATAATAATATTATAAATAAATGTATAGTTTTAATTATTTTAAAACACACCAGGCCACCTATATTTCAGTAGCTCTATATATCGAAATAATAGTTAATTAACAATAAGGCTGTTTTTCTTTAAGCCGGGATAACAAGCTGCGATAACAAAAACGTTAATAAAAATTTATTTTTTTTTTTCTCAAAATAAAAAAATATTTTTTCACATTGTCGTCAACTACAATATAAATATTTGTATCAAAACGAATTTTCAAAAAAAAAAAAATATTTTGTGTTGATTTTTTTGGGACTTAGCCTCGATAACCATAAATTTGACTTATACTGGATAATTATCCAGGCTAAGTCCAATATTTTTAATACAAAATATTTTTTTCAAAAATTGTTTGAAACACATTTATATTGCTAATTTTTTTTATTTTCAGTGAAATTTTAACATTTTATTTAGATTTTTGTTATCGCAGCTTAGTTATCCAGTCTAAAAGAAAAGCAGCCTTAATGTAAATACACGGTGTGTTATTTAAAATTTTTAATCTGAACTACCAATCATTTGGACTTTGAAAAGTATGATAACATTCATTTTTATTTTCAGCCGATTCTGATTTAAAATTGTATATGGTCCACCCTTTATATAGAATCTCTACTTATAGACCTCCACCTAATCAAGGAATCGTGCTTCTACTTCCAAATTGACGAAATTTGTTTTTGTGAACATAATTACAACAGCATAATATAGGATAAATTTTTAATATCTCAGGAAATAATATAAAATTTCTACATGTGTGTAGAAAAAGAGAATCTTAAAGAAACTTTCAATACCTTTCAAGATCTTAACGAGTCTCGTACATTAAACTGATATGATCAATAATCGAAAATAGTGCTAAAATAACAATTGTGGAAGTTTTCTGAAAAGTGCTGACGATGTATTAATTCCCCCGCAATCTACACACTCAGATGAACACTAGACCGGGTCGCATCCCATGCAAGAAAATAAAAAAAAAATTAAAAATAATTTAAAGATTTAAAAAAAATATATTTTATTTTTGATTTTTCTGTACCTCTGAACCTCTGTAACGTTTTTGTTTATATATAAAAATATATAATGTAAAAGACAATACTTCATGGAATAATTATGTCCGCAATTATTGGTTATGCAGGGGAGCCCATTGGCATTTCTTTTCTTTGCTCATAGAATTTGTCGTCGTACTTAAAATATCTTGTGTCTTTGATGCAGAAAGTCAATATCTCTATAAATAAATCCTTTGGTATCGTGGTGAATTCTTCTATTATGTCCCATTTGTCTTCAATTGTCCTTATGGCGAGGTTGACTGGTATACTTGGGAAAAGGGACACAACGTCAAATGATATTGTTATTTCGTCGTCATCAATATGTGTGTTGTTAATTTTCTTTTTAAATTCACTCGCGTCTTTTGATATTGTATATAGAGTCCTTCGTTAAGTTCTTGAGTATATCTGCATAGTCCATAAGAAGGTGAGTTAATTGTGAATTTTGAATCACCAATAATTGCGGACATAATTATGGAACAACTTCTTGACACAGCAATTGAGAAAATGACCAGAATGACGTTGACGATCTCTTCGCAATTTTGAAGAAAAATGATGTCGATGAGACGATCAAAATACTAAATGGATACAACAGACAATACAACATTCAATTCACGATGGAAGAAGAAAAGGACAACAAATTACCATATCTGGATTCTATAGTACACAGACAAGGCAATATCACAAAACTAGACTGGTATCAAAAACCCACATCTTCAGGCCGATTAATTAACTTTTATTCGAAATTCATCGAATTTATCAATTTTATCAGAAGGGTACTAGACATAAGTGATGAGGACTTCCATAAAAATAATATAGAGAAAATTAAAAATATTTTAAGAAGAAATGGCTTTCCCATAAAAACAATAAGACAATTAATTAGAAATGTACGAAATCCCAAAAGCCACATAGAAAAAACATATATACCCGGATTCTCGGAAAGATTCAAAAACTCAGACTTATACGACAAAGAAAAATATGAATTAGCCCAAAAATCTCACAACACGGTCAACAATTTATTCAGCAAGACAAAATCAACAAGTAAGGAAAGGCTAAAGTCGGGCGGGGCCGACTTTATGATACACTCCACTTTCCAACCGAATACAGTCCAACTCGGTCAAAAAGTGAAAACGGGAGAAATTTTTGTATGTTTCCTAATCGATTCGATTTGCCAAATCGATAATGGCTATATCCAAACATGGAATAAAGTGACTAACTTTCACAATAAGTTCATCCAATTCATATATAGCTTGTTATGCTCACTTTGAAGAAATTCGGTGAAAAATCGTGGTGTCTGGGGCGGAAAAAGTCTATCCGGGAGCGAAATTTGTATGGGAGCTATATATAAATCTGAACCGATCTGACCCATTTTTACCACAGGTATTTCTAGTTGGAATATAAGATGTTTTGCCAAATCTGAAGACAATATGATACAATATGTGGTTTCTAGAGCGGAAAACGTTAAATCGGGAGCGAAATTTGTATGGGAGCTATATATAAATCTGAACCGATCTAACACATTTTTACCACAGGTGTTTCTAGTTGAAATATAAGATGTTTTACCAATTTTGAAGAAAATCTCTTGTAATAAAGAGTGATTTTTTTGAGGTTAGGATTTTCATGCATTAGTATTTGACAGATCACGTGGGATTTCAGACATGGTGTCAAAGAGAAAGATGCTCAGTATGCTTTGACATTTCATCATGAATCGTCTTACAAACGAACAACGCTTGCAAATTATTGAATTTTATTATCAAAATGCGTGCTCTGTTAAGAAAGTTCATTGCGCGCTTCCATTTTATGGTCAGTTTAATCGACCCACTGAAGCGGCTATTCGGGCTATTGTGACTAAATTTCGCACCAAATTTACATTGTTGGACATTAAACCACCAACACGCTTACGTAGAGTGCGAACTGAAGAAAATATCGCAGCTGTATCGGCCAGTGTTAATGATGACCACCAATTTTCGATTCGTCGCCGTTCGCACCAATTGGGTCTCTGTTACTCAAAAACGTGGAAATGCCAAAATTGGACTAAGCGGATGGACCACCTAAGACGCAGCCGCGGTCAACATTTAAATGAAATTATCTTCAAAAAGTAAATGTCATGGACCAATCTAACGTTTCAAATAAAGAACCGATGAGATTTTGCAAATTTTATGCGTTTTTTAAAAAAAAAAAGTTATCAAGCTCTTAAAAAATCACCCTTTATATGGTATCAAGAGTGAAAAGATTAAAATTGGGAGTGAAATTCGTATGGGAGCTATATGTAAATCTGAACCGATCTGACCCATTTTCACTACGGGTGTTTCTAGGACAAATATAATATATTTCGCCTAATTTGAAGAGGATCTGTTAAAATATGTGGTTTCTAGAGCGGAAAAAGTCTAATCGGGAGCGAAATTTGTATGGGAGCTATATATAAATCTGAACCGATCTGTCCCATTTTTACCACAGGTGTTTCTAGTTGAAATATAAGATGTTTTGCCAAATCTGAAGACAATATGTGGTTTCTAGAGCGGAAAACGTCAAATCGGGAGCGAAATTTGTATGGGAGCTATATATAAATCTGAACCGATCTGCCCCATTTTTACCACAGGTGTTTCTAGATAAGATGTTTTGCCAAATCTGAAGACAATATGATACAATTTGTGGTTTCTAGAGCGGAAAACGTCAAATCGGGAGCGAAATTTGTATGGGAGCTATATATAAATCTGAACCGATCTGACCCATTTTTACCACAGGTGTTTCTAGTTGGAATATAAGATGTTTTGCCAATTTTGAAGAAAATCTGTTGTAATATGTGGTCTCCAGAGTGAAAAGTGTCAAATCGGGAGTGAAATTCGTATGGGGGCTATATCTAAATCAGAACCGATTTTCTTCAAATTAAATAGCGTTCGTTCTTATCCCGAAAAACAGCGTTGTGCATAGTTTCATTTGGTTCTGTCTACAATTGCGACCTGTATCGTTATTACAAGAATAGATGGACAGACAGACAGACAGACAGACGGACGGACATTGCTAAATCGATTCAAAAAGTGATTCTAAGCCGATCTGTATAATTAACAATGGGTCTATCTCTCTTTCTTTTGGGTGTCACAAACAAATGCACAAAGCCATAATACTCTCGTGGAGTGTATAAAAAGAAGACAGAACGGACGTAGTATATAAAATTAAGTGTAATGGTGACAAGTCCAACTTATGCAATAAAGTATATGTTGGTACTACAGAGACAAAATTAAAAACTTGACTTTCTTCTCATAAATCTGACCCAAAAGCACTTGACAAACCATTAGAGCAAAAAACTGCACTTGCAGCCCACTGTGCACTGACTGGACACACACCCAACTTTGACAACGTAGACATATTAGCAGAAGAGAGTAACTACCATAGGAGATATACATTAGAAATGCTCTACATTACGGACGTTCCTACTGAAAAGACACTAAATTACAAGACAGACACAGACAAATGCGCACACATATACAGAAATATCATACACAAGAATAGGAAAGACGGACAGTAGTTGACAAAAACTTGTGAAAGTGGAAGGATCGTTTTGTTTTTTAAAATGTAACTATATTAATTGTTTAAAAATTGTTTGTATATTGATTGTTATTCTTATGTATATTTGTTTAGTGTAACGCCCCTGAGGATGATCGACGAAGTCGTTCGAAATATCGGGAACAAAATTGAAAAATAAAATAATAAACAAACAACATCTTGTTTTTATTTACTTGAGACCTTAAACCGGAAAATAATACAAAATATTTTAATTATATTAATTAATGTGTCATTTTCTGTTTTGTGTTAATTTAATTGTTTTAAATTTTTGGCTCTGTTCCATAAATAAATATGTGTTCTATTTTCTTTGAAAAATTGTATGATGGAGTTTTAATAGGTCATATTTTTAGAGATATTTGCAAGTTTATGTTGCATACACATATACAAATAAGATATATAATAGAAATCATTAAAACAACACGCTAGCTGTGGATGTTCTTGACTCAAAATTGGTTCTTTGATTTGTGGTCGCAAATATTTCGGCTTAATCACTGTCCATTCGAGAGCTATCCAGTTTTTTTGCTATTTAAAAATCTTCGCACATATTTGATACCACAACAACAACAAGAGGTGTTATTTTAAATCACCCGGTATTTCGGTAGTTGTCACTTTTGAAGCTTTTATTTTTTGACATTTGAAAAGTAGAAACTACGCCATTACTAAAAATGGAACGATACACGTTTCAACAATGCATTGAAATAATTAAAATTCATGAATGAAAATGATCCGGAATTCCATGGAAAAATCATCTTGACTGATGAGACCCACCTCGGTGGCTACGTCAACAAGCTAAATTGTCGCAAGTGGGGCTCTGAAAATCCAAGAGTTATTGTTGAGAAGCCTCTCCATACTCATCGTGTGACTGTTTGGTGCGGTTTATGGTCCGGCGGGGTCATTGGGCCTTACTTTTTCAAAAATGACGTTGGATCAACAGGTACGGTGAATGGATTGCGCTATCGAGTGATGATTAATGATTTTTTTTATGGTCGGAGTTGGATGGTATTGATCTGGACAACGTTTACATTCAACCAGACGGCGCTACGTGCCACACAAGCAACGAAACCATTGCTCTTTTACGGGAAAAGTTTCCGGACCGTGTTATCTCTCGAAGAGATGATCACAATTGGCCACCGAGATCTTGTGATTTAACACCTTGCAACTTCTTCCTTAGGGGCCACGTGAAAGATAAGGTCTAAGGCCAACAGCTCAGCATCGATTCAAGATAGAATTCGTGAGGCTATCGAGGACATAGGGCAGACACTTTGCGAATTGGTTAAATTTCATGATTTCATGATCAAGATGTGGTCCTGTAAGCGTGGTTGTGGTGGCCATTTGGCTGATGTTGTCTTTCATTATTAACGGCATACCTTCCTCTTTATTATGAAATAAACATCCGATCATTTATCTCAAAAAATTACATTTTTCTTTGAATACCAAAATAACACCTCTTGTTGGAAAACCCTGTATTTGTGTTTGAAAAGTAACTAAATTATAATAGCCAGTTGCACGCAATAATATTGTCCGTGAAAATATATTTTTGCCAGAGAACATAGAACGGGATAGGGTTCAATCACCCTATACCGCGAAATAAGTAATTGCCAGAATTTGACAAAATCACAGCAAACCTCAAAAGAATTCAGCGTAATTCTTCTTGGACATCCTGGCATCTTATAATTTATTCATTTTCACGACTATTACTGATTACGAATTCCCCGAACAATTCCACAAACACAGCGAATTAAACATCAAAGGCAAATTGAGCTGTTAATTGCAATTATAATTGTAATTACCACCCACACCCTAAATATCGGAGACAGACTTTTGTGCAAATGCTCCACTTAGTCCAAGGCAACTCAGAGCCAAGGTTGGGGGTAGCAATCGTGACGTCAAGTACTGCAAATGGAATGCATCATTGGCATTTGTAGTCCTTGGCCATTGCCATGTCATGTTTGTTGTCGATATAAAAAATTTCCTTTATCTTTGCCATCCAGATCATATATCAAATGCCATTAGATTATTCGTGCATCCATATTATATTAACACAGAACATACGTATACGGACGTAGATATGTTGAAAAGGCCATTGTCCTTTTGGCTGCTGGCGGCGTCTTCTTTATCTTTATTTCTTGTTCTACTCTCGCAGGAATGAAAATGTCACTAAAGTTGAAGAAAAAGAAGTTCAATAACTTGCCAAAGATTTTATTGTTTCCGATTGTTGTGCATATTTTCCTCAGTTCTTTGGCTGGAAATGTGGGAAATATTCATTTGTGTTGCCATACAAATTTGCCATAAATGCAAATTATTTTCAATTCCCAATGCTAATAACCGCATTATGGTAGAAAAGAGAAAAAAACCATCCCATCATTGATTCTTTTATGGCCAAAGTAAAATTTGGGGTTTGCAAAAGTAATAAAATGTGTGTTTGCATTTTAATGAACTTTAACGCGAGCACTGACTTCCATCTGTCCGTCCGTCCGCATGCAATGCAATTGATGTTATTGATTGCAGCCAGGACATGGGAATAATGTCTGCAGGAGATGGAATAAATGTATAAATGTGACATTTATAGCAGTTTTCAGTTGAAAAGAGAAAACTTTTGTCGTAATTTTTTTTCTCTGAAAAAATATATACCCTCCCTTGAGGGTACTTTAAATGCAAATTTTTATTCCTGGTGTAAAATAACTTTTATTTCGTATTATTGGACGTTTATATTCATCTTTTTGTGGCTTATCAAAGAGACAACCAAGAACTTATCCGTATGTTGAGGGAATATTTTATAAAATGAATGTAATTCAAATGATGCCTAAATAATGAATATCGCCCCGGCGCACAGTGGAATATTTTCATAAAAGCTGGGGACAAAAATTATAAGGAATAGAGCTAGGACATTGAAATTTTGCACACATCCCTTGTATTGTCAAATTAGATCAAAAACAAGTAAGGAAAGGCTAAAGTCGGGCGGGGCCGACTATATAATACCCTACACCACTCCCTGCTTTGATTACTAAACCCAGGTATTTTATGGGAGCAATTTTATGTAGTTCATATAAATTATACAGCTACTATAAATCATATTTAACGAATATGGTTAATAATGTGGTAATTGATCCAATTATCCGACAGACAAATACAAATTATACTGTAGTAATAGGACCGACATTTCAAAAGGGTGTCTATAACAACATTCATGGGCCTATATATTTCTCATTCACTGTAGGTATTCTTAGTTGAAAAAAATCTGCAAATTTTGATGAAGATCCGATGAAAGATGTAGTTTCTAGAGCCGTAATAGATCAGAAACATTTGTATGGGGGTATATTGAAACCTGCAACGATGTGACCCACTTTCAACATGTATGTTTATTGGTGGAATGTAATATGTAAAGTTTGGCCAAAATTGGTTAAACATTCGGGAGCGACATTTGTATGGGGGCTATATCTAAATCTGAACCGATCTTACCCACTTTCAACATAGGTGTTTCTAGTTCGATTATAAAATGCTGTGCCAATTTTAAAGAAAATCGGGTACAATATGTGGTTTCTAAAGCGGAAAAAGTGAAATAGGGAGCGACATTTGTATGGGGACTATATCTATATCTGAACCGATCTTATCCAATTTCTACATAGGTGTTTCTAGTTGGATTATAAGATGTTGTGTCAATTTTAAAGAAAATCGGGTACAATATGTGGTTTCTAAAGCGGAAAAAGTGAAATCGTATGTATGGGGACTATATCTAAATCTGAACCGATCTTACCCACTTTCAACATAGGTATTTCTAGTTCGATTATAAAATGCTGTGCCAATTTTAAAGAAAATCGGATACAATATGTGGTTTCTAAAGCGGAAAAAGTGAAATCGGGAGCGACATTTGTATGGGGGCTATATCTAAATCTGAACCGATTTCCTCCAAATTAAATACCGATTGTCCTTGGCCAGAAAAATAACTTCTGCCATGTTTAATGACAATCGGACATCAATTGCGACCTGTAGAGTGCGAACAAGCTTAGATGGACAGCAGACGGACAGAAGGACGTACAGACAGACATCGTAAAATCGATTCAGATGGTGATTCTAAGCCGATCGGTATACTTAAATAAAATCTAGCTCGATTATTTCTTGGTGTTACAAACATTTGGCGCGAAACTAACTTATAATACCTTAGACCACGAAGTGTATAAAAACGTCATAAATTTCGTATTTTGTAATCAATATTTGATATTTATGCTCAGTGCTAAATCCAAATACCAAGAAATTTTCAACAAGCGTTCGGGAATTTTAACCTGATCCCATCACGTGGTAGAATAAACGAATGAAATAGAAAACTGCGGAAAGTGATATTATTTTTCTTGTAGGTTATGTGGAAAAAAACTTTTTATTTTGCGTGTCTATGCAGTCAGAGGAATGTATACACCGAATTCCATGATTCCAGCTGCGCCCATTTGGTTGGTACCTTTTGTACCCCCTTGATGTTTCTACGCAATTAGAATTTCATCATTCTAGCTGCAGTCGTTATTTGGTACTATTTCTATCCCTCTGTACCATTGCATCCCTTGAAAGTACTACTTTCGAAAAATTCGTCTATTTTCCGTGTCTATGCAGTCAGAGGAATGTATACTCCAAATTTCATGACTCTAACTGCGGTCATTTGATTGGTACTATTGTTATCCCCTTTTTTCATTTTAACCCCAAAAAGAACGAATTTTGAAAAATCCGTGTATTTTACTTATCTATGCAATCAGAAGAATGTATACACCGAATTTCATTGTTCTAGGTACAGCCGTTTGGTTGGTACCATTTTTATCCCTCTATTCCCATTTTTTTTTAGCCCTTGTGAGGGAAAATTTTTTCCCTTTGGGCCGATTTCGCCCGTTTCAATCCCAACCGATCTACGACTATAAGATGCATTTATGGACTTGGCTAGATCGTCATAGAATTGTATGACGATGAAGAATATATACATACATATACTTTATAGGGTCTCAGGTCGATATTTCAAGGTGTTACAAACGGAATGACAAAGTTAGTATACCCTCATCCTGGAGGTGGAGGGTATAACAAAACGGTTTTCAATACCTTTACGCATTTATAAGCCTGAAACTTAGTTGGTTATCAAACGATTTCTCTCATAATTTTACGAATTTAAGTTCAATAAAAATTCTTTAAATTCGTCAAAATGTCAAAAACTATGAAAAATACTAGATTTTCCATTTTTTTTTCAAAAAAAAACGAATTCCCAAATGGAGTGTTCCAAAATTGGGGATTTTAAATTAAAATGTTCGCCATGCTTTTTTGCTGAATTTTACTTCAATTCAAAAAAATAATGTTGACCAAAACTTGGATTTTTGCAAAAATTTTGTATTAATAAAAACTTTAATAACTCAGTCAATTGCTAACAGAATTGTTTAGAAAAATGCGTTTGTCGGACAAAGGCAGGCAAATCTTAAGAAATCTACGATTTCTTAAATAAGCTATAAATGGATCGAAAGCTCCAGGTGTCTTCTTTTCAAATCCATTGGAAAAGTGAAAATTGTTTATTAACAAACTGAGGCTTAAAACCGTGCAAAAATACGAAAAACAGATTTTTTCTGTCCGTAACTCAAGAGTTTGGGGGTGTCTGGCAAAATTCAAATACAAATTCTTGTTCTACTCGACAGTACCTTTCAGAAAAATTATATCACTCCCCATATTATTTGGACTGTCGCACAGCGTTATGAAAAATTACAAAATTATAATTAAGGGGTGATTTTTTAAAAGCTATAGGAAAGTTAAAAAAACACATAAAATTCAGAAAAACTCTTTATTTGAATCGATAGTACGGTCCATATAATTTAATGTTTGAAGATTATTTCATGCAAATGTTGACCTTGACTGCGCCTCGAATGGTCTATCCAATTTTGGCATTTCCACGTTTTTGAGTAACAGAGGCCCAATTGCTGCGAACGGCGACGAATCGATAATTGATGGTCATCATTAACACTGGCCGATGCAGCTGCGATATTTTCTTCAGTTCGCACTCTACGTAAGCATGTTGGTTGTTTAATGTCCAACAATGTAAATTTGGTGCGGAATTTAGTCACAATAGCCCGAATAGCCGCTTCAGTGGGTCGATTAAACTGACCATAAAATGGAAGCGCGCGATGAACTTTCTTAACAGAGCACGCATTGTTGTTTGTAAGACGATTCATGGTTAAATTATAGACCAAACTGAAGATGTTTGACAGTGAAACAGAACACGAAACGTGCGTCAGCTGTTTAAACCAGTGTTGCCAAAAAGATAATAGCTAAAAAATTACCCTTTATAAACAATGAAAGTGTTAATTTCCACCGAGCAGGGAGGACATTTAAATTGTATTATTTTGAAAAACCATTAAACATATTTAATCAATAACACAACAATAAATAAAATATATATCTTTTGTATAACATTTCATTTCTGCATTAAGTATTTTTTCCCGGCGCATTTCTTAATTCTTCCTCACAAGTAACAGTTGAAGACGAATAGATGAAGAGAGAGTGCTATTCGTTCATCGTTTCGGTAATAATTCTGCTTTTCAACATGATAATTATCCAGTGCCTTACGTTGGTTTCTACTCCCGAGTTTTCTGTGTCATTCTACTGCCTTAATTCAATGAATCTCTCAATGATTCCTACTAAATCCTGTATATGGTGGGCCATGTAACATTTTAAATTTGAACTATCGATTACTTTGGCCTTGAAAGGTAGAATATCAATTAATTAGTTTTTATACCCTCCACTTTCACTTTTTCATTCCGTTTGTAACACCTTGAAATATTCATCGGAGACCCCATAAAGTATATATATTCTGGGTCGTGGTAAAATTCTAAGACGATACAGCCATGTCCGTCTGTCTGTCTGTCCGTCTGTCTGTTGAAAGCACGATAGCGGCCGAACGAAATGAGCTAGGAGGTTCAAATTTTTCCTAAATGTGTCTTATGGTTGTAGATCGGTTGGGATTGAAAGTGGACGAAATCGGCCCAGAGGGATAAAATTTTCCCTCACAAGGATGTTTTTTGAACAGATTAGCTTGTATTGACTTGATATTTCCAATGCGCATTCCCTTTATAGCATAAAAGGGCACCATAGAGTGATTTTTATTTGTAGGGGGCGAAATGGGACAAAAAGGGATAAAAATGGTACCTATCAAACGAAATGGGACAAAAAGGGATAAAAATGGTACCTATCAAACGACAACAGATAGAAACACGAAATTTGGCGTGTACATTCCTCTAATAGAGTAGATACATAATATAAAAGTAATTTGTCTAAATTCGTACTCTAAAGGGGTTAAATGGGGATAGAGGGATAAAAATAGTACCAACCTAACGGCTGCACCTAGAATAATGAAATTTGATATATACATTCCTCTGATTGCGTAGACACGTAAAATAAAAGAACTTTCCAAAATTCGTACTTTTTGGGGTTCAAATGGAAAAAGGGGATAAAAATAGTACCTACCAAATGACAGCAGCTAGAACCATGAAATTCGGAGTAGACATTCCTCTGACTGCGTAGACACGAAAAATAAAACGTTTTTTCCAAATTCGTACTTTCAAGGGATACAATGGCTACAGGGGATAAAAATAGTACCAACTAAACGAATACAGCTAGAATGATCAAATTCAGTGTGTACATCCCTCTAATTGTGTAGATACGTAAAAAAAAAGAGATTTTAGATAGTCGTACTCTTGAGGGGGCAAAATTGGAAAAAGGGGATAAAAATGGTACCAACAAAATGGCCGCTGATAGAATCATTCGTACTTCACTTTGTTGCTTTTACGTCAAAAAATGGTAGAATCATGAAGTTATCTTGTACTGCGTACGTGAGAGATAAGGTATTTTCAAAATTTATACTTTTGAAATTAAAATAGGATGGAAATACAACCAAACGACTGTAGCTGAAAATACACTCTCTATCCCCCAATATTTAGGGTATTTATGATTGCTCCCTTATATTTACTTTATGAATTGAAGTATTATATCCATTATATATAGTATATTGGTAGCCTTGGTTTATTAATTAAATTTCTTATTTTCATACAGTTAAAATTTGTTGCGGACATTCCTCTTGTAGCTTGGAAGCACCACAAAAAAAATAAAAGTTTTAGCGGGCGAAATGGGACAAAAAGGGATAAAATATGGCACCAATGATACGACAACAGCTAGAATCATCCCTTTAATTGCATAGACACGTAAAATAGAGGGATTTTTCTAAATTCGTACTTTTAAGGGATATAATTAAAAAGAGGGATAAAAATGGGACGGTGTATACATTCTGGCTATGAAGAGTCGAAAAAGGGTTTTTTCGAAATTTGTACATTTGGGCGGAGAATGGTGCGAATGAATGATATCTTTAAAATTTATACTTTTCTTATCACTTTGTCTGTATCTGAAGATGCTTCTTTCTAATGGCGACTGACAATCGCCTAATATTTTCGGCATGTTCACTTTCACAATTTCAGCATTTTATTTATATATAGTAGTCGATTTTAAACAGTGCGCTTAAGTATACATTATAGTTTGAAATAGTAAACAAATATAGTAATGTGCATAAAAATATCACAATTTTCGTAATATGGTACTGTGCATCTATGTAAAGTCGGCATCCTTTAATCTGCTGGTAATACTGTGGAATGTACTCCGTGGTGGAGAGTATATAAAATTCGGCCCGGCCGAACTTAACGCCTTCTTGCTTGTTTTTATTTTCAGCTACGCTCGAACAAAATTAGGAAATATTACAAACTTAGTTCCAAAGTAGTGAGATTTTAACGCAAACTGTAAGAAATTTACGTTTAAAATTTTAGTGTTTTCAGATGAAGCTCATTTTCAACTCGGTGGCTATATCAATAAGCAAAATGACCACATATGGGGTTCGGAGAACCAACACGTGACTATTGAGAATCCAATGCATCCACAGCGAGGCACTGTTTTGTTGGGTTGATCGGATGAATGATGTTGTGTTCCTTTATTAAATGACAAAGTTCAACCTTTCCAATAAAACCAGAAATTTGAAAAAATAATCAAATTAAAATTTGAAATGGCCCACTCTATAGTTATGCTGACTGCTCGACAGATATGAAGAACTTTCAAGTTTCATGCGAATGTGCACCTCGATGATCCTTTCAAGTGTCTACAGCAAGAACGACGAAAGGCTTATTGATCTGAAATATTTTGCTTATATGTGACCTCGTTTTCCCGCGTTGCGAATAGATAACTTAAAGAAAGACATTGACGGTATAGCAATAGACGAACAAAGCTCTTTCCTAGGAAAACTGATGGTTTGCATTTTAACTTGGAATTCTGGAAGCCATCCAAAGGTCATGAAAATATATAAAAAATGAATTTTTATCTAACCTTTTTCGCTGAAAAAAATTCGAATAAAATCGCACAAACAATAACTGGCATTCCAACCAGCTTCTCTGCAGGTTTTATTGCCAAAAGTTTTCGTGTGTGTGCGTGTTTTTTAAAGCCTTGTAATGCAATTCTCCAGAAAAGGGAAAACAAAACGTGGCTGCATAAAACGTACAATGGCCAAACCCATCCGCCTCATTCTCGAGTTATGACGTCGTTAAAAACATCTCTTCCAAAAATATCATTTTACTATGGTCTGCAGGACATAATTGGCCATAAACTGTTTGTTTGTTCGCTTTGTTTTTTGCTGCTGCTGTTTCCATTGTTTGTTGTTTTTCAAGTGATAAGACAACGGAGAAACTATTCGCTTAGACCATCATTACTTGTTGATCTATTTACATTGTTGGTTTTGTGACAACGGTTAAGGGCGAAAAGACTCCACTTGCAGTCAACAAGGGAGGAAACTGAGTACCAGTATGTTTTATTTATGGCATATTTGGGGACCAAGTCTCCAAGTATTTTAGAAATTTTTGTGGTTGAAAAAAAAAAACGCCATAAAAGTTGTCCACAAACTATAAAAATGTAAAATAGAAAATATAAAATGTAAATGGTGATAAAGTTAAGCATTAGCATTTGTATGGTTGTGTTGAACCACACACACTCGCGCATCCTTGGCAAGGGCTAAGAGATGTGGTTGGGTCATTTGCAAAGCCACAGACTAAATTATGACAGTCGTATATTTTTGCTAAATTGTTAGAGGCATCACACTTAATTAGGTTAAAACGCATTTAGTGTCGGCATAGTTCTATGAAATAAAGAGTTGCCTGCGCCTTTTTCCCAAACATACATATTCAGTTTTTGGGAAATTTACACATTTTCCTATTTAAATATTGAAACATGAAATGAAATTTCAAATCAATTTAGCAACGCCATCAGCACATTTCCCTTTTCAGCGTGTTAGTTATAGCCCAACGGCGGTACAATTGGCCTAAACACACACACGCACACATCCGTACTCATACCTGTTAAAGCCGAATGTAGCAATGCTTTAACCTTTTGAATCGCAAATAAATTGACCTTGAGGGCAGCCAATAGAAGCCACACACTCGCACGCAAAAGCTACCATATGGAAACCCTCATATTGTGTAAAGTTACCAGTTGCAGTTGGCTTATATGACCCCCCTCTGATGAACCCCTATAAATGAATAGACAATTTACCTTGGTAAGCATTTAGTGGTGATGTTGTCGAATTCAATATAGTGTTAACCACAATTCAGGCATTTTTTTGAGAAAACACAATTTAAATTGAGAAAACAAAAATTGAAATTTGGAAATGCAAATTTCTCCCATCAGGAGAGGTAATATTCACGAGACTAAAATACAGTCGTATACTGAAAACGGGTTTCGTGCTATCACCAAGTGTTTTGACACAGAGAAAACAAGTAAGGAAAGGCGGGGCCGACTATATGATACACTCCACTTTCTATTCGAATACAATTCAATTCGGTAAAAAAATTAAAACGGGAAGAATTTTTTATGTTTCCTAACCACAGACTAATATGACCTGTTCCAATTTGTCAAATCGATTAGAATATTTGTATCGGGGCTATATCCAAACATGGAATGAAGTGACTAACTTTCACAATCAATTTGAAGAAATTCGATGAAAATATGTTGTTTCTGGGGCGGAAAAAATCAATACGGGAGCGAAATTTTTATAGGAGCTATATGTAAATTTGAACCGGTCTGATCCATTTTCACCATAGGTGTTCCTAGTTTAAATATAAGATGTTTAGCAAGATTTGAAGAAGATCTGTTAAAATATGTGGTTTCTAGAGTCAAATCGGGAGCGAAATTTGTATGGGGGCTATATATAAATCTGAACCGATCTTAACCGCTTTCTGCACACCTGTTTCTGGTACGATTATAAAATGTTGTGCAAAATTTAAAGAAAATCGGGTACAATATGTGGTTTCTAGAGCAGAAAAAGTCAAATCGGGAGCGACATTTGAATGGGGGCTATATCTAAATCTGAACCGATCTAGCCCACTTTAGCCACATGTTTCTAGTTAGATTATAAGATGTTATGCCAAATTTAAAGAAAATCGGGTACTACAATATATGGTTTCTAGAGCGTCAAAAGGCAAATCGGGAGCAAAATTTGTATGGGGGCTATATCTAAATCTGAACCGATCTTACCCACTTTCTGCATAGTTGTTTCTAGTCGGATTATAAGATGTTGTACCAAATTTAAAGAAAATCGGGTACAATATATGGTTTCTAGAGCGGAAAAAGTCAAATCGGGAGCAATATTTGTATGGGGGCTATATCTAAATCTGAACCGACCTGGCCGATTTCTACCATATCCGTTTCAGCTTCAATTATAGGGTACTGTGCCAAATTTAAAGAAAATCGGGTACAATATGAGCTGAAAATGTCAAATCGGGAGCGACATTTGTATGACGGATATATCTAAATCCGAACCGATCTTACCCACTTTCTGCATAGTTGTTTCTAGTCGGATTATAACATGTTGTACCAAATTTAAAGAAAATCGGGTACAATATATGGTTTCTAGAGTTGAAAATGTCAAATCGGGAGCAACATTTGTATGGGGGCTATATCTAAATCTGAACCGATCTGACCGATTTCCACCATATCCATTTCAACTTCAATTATAGGGTACTGTGCCAAATTTGAAGCAAATCGAGTGAAATATGTGGTTTCCAGAGTATGGGGGCTATATCTAAATCTGAACCGATCTGACCTATTTTCACCATGGGTGTTTCTAGTTCAAATATAAGATGTTTTGCCAATTTTGAAGAAAAGCTGTTGAAATATGTGGTATCTAGAGTGAAAAGAGTCAAATCGGGAGTGAAATTCGTATGGCGGATATATCTAAATCTGAACCGATTTTCTTCAAATTAAATAGCGTTCGTCTTTACCCCGAATAACTTCGTTGTACAAAGTTTCGTTTGGTTCTGGCTACAACTTCGACCTGAACTTTGATTACAATAATAGATGGACAGACAGACGGACTTTGCTAAATCGACTCAGAAAGTGATTCTAAGCCGATCTGTATAATAAACGATAAAAATTCCTAAATTTAAGGTCGAACTTAAACCAGACGCCCGAAAATTGAAAAGCAATGAAATACATCCTATTTAAAAAGAAAGTATTTTACTTCGTAGACGCATATCTGTGGAAGAGCCGTACAAGAGAAACGGCCCCGTATAATGTTAAAACTGTCAGGAATTCGGGCATACTAAGGCCTACTGCACATTACCTACGGTATGTGTTGTTTGCGGTGATCTACACCAGTCTGCAAAATGAACTGCCCAAAACCAAGCGCAAAAGAAATGCAGTAATTGTGGCGGTAACCACACTGCAAATTATAGAGGCTGTGAGGTCGACAAGACACTTAAAAGAAGCAAGACACTTAAAGCAGTGGAGAAAACTCGTATTCAAAGGTCCTAAAAGAGACCACACAAAATGTCTCCGTCCAATAGGTGGGTTGGAGTCTATGACCCAAAGTCTGAACATGTTTATGTCCACTATGCAATCAATGATGCAAGGATTCATGCGTAACCAAAATCAGTTGATTCAAGCTCTTCTTAGCAAGAAATCAGTTCCTCCCTTAAAATATGCAGCTGGAACACGAACGGTGTAAATCAACACAGACAGGAAATTTCAAACTTTCTCAATTCTGAGAACATAGATGTGGGAGCTGGGCGTATAGGCTAGGCCGCTATCGACGGACGCCTACGTTGTGTCTTGCATGACATGCGCGACGGCGTTATGCAGACTCACCGACGCACATACTTGCATACAAATACACTGACTTACACACTCGGACGGACGGACGGACGATGTCAATAGTTTAGTTGTCGTATAGTAAAGGGTGATTTTTTAAAAGCTATAGGAAAGTTTTTCAAAAAAAAAAAAAAACACATAAAATTCAGAAAAATGCATGAAATCTTTATTTAAATCGATAGCACGGCTCATATAATTTAATGTTTGAAGATTATCTCATGCAATTGTTGATCTTGACTGCGCCTCAAATGGTCCATCCGCTTAGTACAATTTTGGCATTTCCACGTTTTTGAGTAACAGAGGCCCAATTGCTGCGATATTTTCTTCAGTTCGCACTCTACGTAAGCGTGTTGGTAGTTTAATGTCCAACAATGTAATTTTGGTGCGAAATTTAGTCACAATAGCCCGAATAGCCGCTTCAGTGGGTCGATTAAACTGACCATAAAATGGAAGCGCGCGATGAACTTTCTTAACAGAGCACGCATTTTGTTAATAAAATTCAATAATTTGCAAGCTTTGTTCATTTGTAAGACGACTCATGGTTAAATTATAGACCAAACTGAAGATGTTTGACAGTGAAACAAAACACGAAACGTGTGTCAGCTGTTTAAACCAGTGTTGTCATAAAGATAATAGCTAAAAAATCACCCTTTATTTAACAAAGATAGACGTGTTGACGAACTCAAGCCGTTCTGTATTGAATCATTAATTAATCTCACTCTTACTACTCCTAATTTAATAAATAAGTTATTTAATGTAATAAACATTTAAAAACTAGACGCGAATACCATCCCGTTGTGGTCCCCTGACAATATCGGTCATTTACTGCCCCCCACGATACCCCGTATCTGCTGAAGTATTTACAAAATTTTTTAATAGCCTTGGGCACAACTTCCTTGCTGCTGGCAACTTCCAAGGGCAGACAATTATATAATTGTCCCATGGATTGTCGAAATGACCTTAACTTTATCTCTCCACGTCAGCCTACATACTGGCCGACTGACAATAATCTAATCTGTCTGATCTAATGGATTTTGGCATTTTTAGAGGAATTGAAGAAAACAAATTGTCCGCTGAAACTTGCCCAGAATTGTCATCGGATCACTCACCCGTAATTATCCTAATTAAGATTGGGAATTCGATTGTAGACACGCACCAAAGTATTGTAAATTCTTGGACCAACTGGTTAAGATATAAACAAGTAAAAAGGCGTTAAGTTCGGCCGGGCCGAATCTTAAATACCCTCCACCACGGAGTGGATTCCATAGAATTACCGGTGGATTACCGCCTGTCGACTTTACAAAGTACGATTTGGGAGAAATACTCATATTGTGCGTGTCTACGAAGACAGACGAGTATAACCACTGAATTTCATTATTCTAGCTACCAATTTTATCCCGTTTTTATCCTAATAGTACGAATATCGAAAGATATCTTTATTTTTCGTGTCTACACAGTCACAGCAATATACAAACCGAATTTCACTATTCTAACTGCAACCGTTTAATTGGAACCATTTTTATCCCTTTCGCCCCATTTTCCGCCTAAAAGTACAATTTTCGAACAAATCCTTTAAGTTTCATGTCTACACAGTCTGATAAATGCATACACCGAATTTCATGATTTTATCTTCAGCGGTTTGGTTGGTACCATTTTTATCCCCCTTTACCAATTGTATCCCTTAAAAGTACAAATTTCAAAAAACCTTTATATTTCACTTGTCTACGTAATTATAGGAACGTACACACCGAATTTCATGTTTCTAGCTGTTGTCGTATCAAAGGTACTATTTTTATCCCTTTTGTCACATTTAATCTACAAAATCTTTTTTGTACTTTTTTGTGATTACACGTTACTGGAGGAAGGTACGAAACAAATTTTAAGTGTATAAAATTGGAAATTTTCAAAAAAATTGCTTAAATAGTCCAAATATTTGGGGTATTTTCAGTCCTTGTTAGGGAAAAAATTTTCCCTCTGGTCTGATTTTACCCGGTTTCAATCTCATCCGATCTGCAACCATAAGACATGTTTAGGGAAAATTTGAACCTCCTAGCTCATTTCGTTCGGCCTCTATCGTGCTTTCAACAGACAGACGGACATGGCTAAATCGCCTTAGAATTTTACCAGGATACAGAATATATATACTTTATGGGGTCTCCGTGGAATATTTCAAGGTGTTACGAACGGGATGACAAAGTGAATATACCCCGATCCTGGAGTTGGAGGGTATAAAAATACATAAGTAGTAGGTTCGATGACCATTTTGAAAATGATATTGACGACAGCGTAAATAAGTTCAATTCCATCTTAAACCAGACAGCTTTACATGCTACGCCTCGCCAAAATGTACCTACGGGAAATGGTGGATCACACACAAATAGGGAAATAGAGTTCCTTGTCAATGAAAAAAGACGACGTCGTCGTGAGTGACAAGTTACGCGAACACCGATCGCTAGGGTTAGGCTTAATGAGGCAACTAAAAAACTACAGGCAGCACTTAAAAATAAGAATAGATGCCTGCAAACTAGTTTTAACGAAGGCCTTACTCCAACACATTCAACGAATTTTTCGCTATCACTTCGTAATACAAGCATGCCAGTAGAGACTAACTTCCCCATTCGTAATACAAATGGAGAATAGATAACTTCAGAAGAAGATAAAACACAAGTTTAGGCCGATCACTTGGATCAAGTTTTTCGTCCAAACGAGGCTAGTAATAACATTACGTTATCTGATGCAGTGGACGACAAGGAGTGCTCTCAAATATCCTTAACAACAAATCCGTACGAACTCACACGTACTATAAAGGCTGCCATTAAACTGGGAAAAGCTCCCGGCTACGATCTTATAACGCCGAAAATGATTTTGGAACTACCATTTATGGCAATATGGTTCCTTTCAAATTTGTTCAATTGCATTTTTAGAATATGATATTTTCCAAAACATTTGAAAATCTTATTAATAAAGTTGATTCTGAAACCTGGAAAGGACAAAACAGTCCCCCTCATCCTATAGGCCTATAAGCTTACTTCCGTGCTTGTCTAAACTTTTTGAGAATATTCTCCTCGTTAAACTTAAACCATTTCTCGCATCTAAAAACGTGATTCCAGACCACCAATTTGGATTTCGCGCAAGGTCATAACACTATAGAGCAGGTAAACAGATTGACCAATGAAATACGAAATGCTTTTGAAAGAAAAGAATACTGTTGTGCTGTATTCCTCGACCCAGTTGCCCAGCCTTTTGACAAAGTTTGGCACGAAGTCCCAAACTTCAAAATTATCTGCCCGAAGTAACTTGGCTAAGACACATTGAAGCCAAAAGAACTCAAATTAACCTAAAAATCCGACAACTTCATTGGCTGCTTAACCCAAACTCGAAGCTAAATCTAGAATACAAGGTACTGCTCTACAACAGCGTGATAAAACCAATTTGACACTACGGCGCTCAATTATGGGGCAATGCATGCTCGAGCAATATCAAAAAAATCCAAAGGGTTCAGTCAATGACTTTAAGGATGATTACTGGCGCACCTTGGTACATGAGAAACGAAAATATTCGCAGAGACCTGAAAATACCTCTCGTCAAACACGAAATTCAAAACATCAAACTGAGTCATCAAGAGAAGCTTCAACGCCATGTGAACATCTTGGCAAGAAACGTTCTGAATGTTCCATGGGCTTCTCGCTTACGAAATACATTCATTTCATATTGTACTTCACAGGATTGGGTGGTCACAGAAGCAGACACAGTAAAATCCGAGGAAAACTAGAGTAGACACTCAATTTTACGAGACTGAAATACGCCCTCGCGAGAAATAATCATCCTGAAATTTTCGAAAATACGAGAGGAAAATAATTGATTATCAGAGTTACTACTCAACCTAACGAGGCTGAAATACGCCCTCACAACATATAATCATTTAGAACTCTCCAAATCGATCGCGACAACGAGGCTGAAAACGCCCTCGCGACATAAATTATATGAAACCCTTGGTAAACTACGAATCGTTAAATATGTAGACCAATCTATGTCGCGATGTCGTAATGGACCTATCAATCGCATGGCCACTTGTCTTCTCAAATCCAACAGAACAAAATAGTATCCACCCTGTCGTTACAGTGCAGAGGACCGTAGAAAATTCCAAATCCTAAACAGGATTTATTATTATATTATTTTATAAGATTCGTATACATATGCTCTTAAGGAGCAGATTCAATATCAAACGAATAAAGTATAAAAAAATGCAAATTGAAGTTGAGAAAATAAAACTTGAAATTCAGAAATTTACATTGAAATTGATAAATACAAATTGAAAATATACAATTTGATGTTAAAAAGTAAATAACTGAAAATGAGAAAATACAAATTGAAATTGAGAATAGAAATAGAGAGAGAGAAATGTAAATCGAGAAAATAAAAATTAAAATTGAGAAAATACATGTTTAATTTGAGAAAACAAAACCTGAAATTCAGAAATGTACTTTGAAAATTAGAAATGCAATTTAATATTGAGAAGTAAACAATTTAAAATGTGAAAATATATATTGAAATTGAGAATAATAATGTATGAGACAGAGAGAGAGAGAGAAATGTAAATTGAAATTGAGAAAATCCAACTTTAACTTGAGAAAATAAAACATGAAATTCAGAAAGATACTTTGAAATTGAGAAATGTAAATTGAAGTTGAGAATATACAATTTAATGTTCTGAACTTAGCACTTTAAAAAGAGAAAATACATATTGAGAATGTGAAATGACTAATTGATATTGATAAATAATATAAAGAATTGTGAAAGACGACAACAGATGCCAAATTATCGACGCCCAAACATCTATTTCATTGCCGGTATTTCATCCTCAGTAGCTACACTAATGATTAAGAGACGCAAAGGAAGCCAGAAATAGGATAAATGAATTTCGAAATAATTGGAAGTGACTCGGAAATGAATTAGAGGATATGGGTGTAGTTTGCGACAGCGTTCTCTGCCACATCCAAATTGAAAACATATCATTTTACATCTGGTCCATACAGTCCTATGTTAAATCCCATAGAATGTACAGAGTGGGTCTTTTAACATTTTAAATTTGAACTACCGATTACTTTGACTTTGAAAGGTAAAATAATATTCACTTTTTCATTTTCATTTCGCTCCCGATTTGACATTTTCCGCTCTAGAAGCCACATATTGTACCCGATTTTCTTCAAATTCGGCACAACACCTTATAATCCAACTAGAAACACCTATGCAGAAAGTGGGTAAGAACGGTTCAGATTTAGATATAACCCCCATACAAATGTCGCTCCCGATTTGACATTTTCCGCTCTAGAAACCACATATTGTACCCGATTTTCTTTAAATTTGGTACAACAGCTTGGACAAGTAAAAAACCTATGGTGAAAGTGGCTAATATCGGTTCAGATTTAGATATAGCGCAAATGCAAATGTAGCTCCCAAATGTTTAACCGATTTTGGCCAAACTATACATATTATATTTCACCTATTTCGTTCCAGAATTCAATATACCCCCATACAAATGTCCTTTCCGATTTAACATTTTTTGTCAAACACATACATTTAAAGGATACAAAAATCCTTCCCGTTTTCACTTTTTCACCGAATTAAATTGTATTCGGATTGCAAGTGGAGTGTATCATAGAGTCGGCCCCGCCCGACTTTAGCCTTTCCTTACTTGTTTTTTATTACAAACAATAAACAAAGGAGAGAGACTAAAAGAATCGATTCTTTGGAATCTTCAGTAAGAACTGGCTACATTGCCTATTGAAAATGTATTTTAGCTAAAGCGATTTTGAGCGAAAAAGGAGCAGTTATTTCGATAATTTATTCGTTGGGGCAACAGCCGGAGAAACACAAGTTGTATTTGTTTCTGGTGTATGTTTGTTTTTCGAATCTATTCGAAAGGTATGTTGTAATTCTCAATTTGTTGAAGTACTATTCCGAATAATGACTATCATGGTCCACAAATCTGTACACTGAAAGGCAAACGGTGGTACCAAGAACGAAATTGCAACGTTGCACAGTGGTTCAGAATCAAATTGCATTAATAACTTTTGTATAAATATTTGAGTTTCGTAAAAAACTGAAATAAAAGAAGAGACGGGTTATTATGTTTTTGCCTTTTTATACACTCCAATAGAGTATTATGTCTTTGTGCATTCGTTTGTAACAGCCAAAAGGAAGGGAGATAGACCCATTGTTACTTATACCGATCGGCTTAGAATCAATTTCTGAGTCGATTTAGCAATGTCCGTCTGTCTGTCCATCTATTGTTGTACTCACGATACAGGTCGCAATTGTAGCCAGAACCAAACGAAACTTTGCACAACGAAGTTTTTCGGGACAAGGACGAACGCTATTTAATTTGAAGAAAATCGATTCAGATTTAGATATAGCCTCCATACGAATTTCACTACCGATTTGACCCTTTTCACTCTAGATACCACATATTTAAACAGATTTTCTTCAAAATTCGCAAGAAACCTTATGTTTCAACTGGAAACCCTGTGGTAAAAATGTGTTAGATCGGTTCAGATTTATATATAGCTCCTATACAAATGTCGTTCCCAATTTGATTTTTTCCGCTGTTGAATCCACATATTTTAACAGATTTTCTTCAAAATTCGCAAGACACCTTATATTTCAACTGGAAACACCTGTGGTAAAAATGTGTTAGATCGGTTCAGATTTATATATTCCATTAATAACTTTTGTAAAAATATTTGAGTTTCGTAAAAAACTGAAATTAAAGAAGAGACGGATTATTATGTTTTTGTCTTTTTATACACTCCACGAGAGTATTATGTCTTTGTGCATTCGTTTGTAACAGCCAAAAGGAAGGGAGATAGACCCATTGTTACTTATACCGATCGGCTTAGAATCAATTTCTGAGTCGATTTAGCAATGTCCGTCTGTCTGTCCATCTATTGTTGTACTCACGATACAGGTCGCAATTGTAGCCAGAACCAAACGAAACTTTGCACAACGAAGTTTTTCGGGACAAGGACGAACGCTATTTAATTTGAAGAATATTTCAACTGGAAACACCTGTGGTAAAAATGTGTTAGATCGGTTCAGATTTATATATAGCTCCCATACAAATTTCGCTCCCAATTTGAATTTTTCCGCTCCATTTAAACTATTTAAACTAGGAACACGTATGGTGAAAATGGGTCGCATCGGTTCAGATTTACATATAGCTCTCATACAAATTTCGTTTCCCCAGAAACCGCGTATTTTCAGAGAATTTCTTAAAATTGAGCATAACACGTTATACTTCAACTGGAAGAACTTATTGTGAAGTTAGTTACTTCATTCCATGTTTGGGTATAGCCCCGATACAAATATTGTTCTCGATTTGACAAGTTGGGCCAGGTCATATTAGCCTGTGATTAGGAAACATACAAAAAATGTTCTCGTTTTCACTTTTTTACTGAATTGAATTGTATTCCGCCCGACTTTAGTCTTTCCTTACTTGTTTTTACCAGGATCGTTCGGTTTGAAATGGAGTGAACGATATACAGAGTCGTAGTCGTCGACTAAGTCTATCGAAATAATGCTTAATGTGTATTCAAATTGTGAATAAATGCAGAAGCTTTCTATAAATGCTTCTAAATAATCTTAATATTAGGTTTTCGGGATATTTCCAGTACTTGTTAGGGAAAATATTTTCCCTTAGGAGCGATTTCGCCCACTTGCAATGCCGACCGATCTATTACACGTACATTTGGAAAATTGGAAACTGTTAAATGCTTTTATTTAGATGATAGTCTACTTTCAAAAAAGATCGCCTTGGAATGTGGCATCCATCCATATGGTGGAGGATAGACAAACTGATTTCTGTTTTACAAATAAACTGATGTAATGATATTAATGCAAACTTTTTGTGTCGAATATAATTTTTATGGCATAGAACAAGAATTACCTAATTAAAATGTAAGTTTTAAACAAATAATAGAAGTTGTAAACAAAAAATCCCCCTAGAAAATGTTCTCATTTATAAAATGTTTGTCATTCAACTTGACTCTATCGATATGAACAAATAATCTTAAAGACAAATAACAACAACGAACAGCGAGCGATTGACTTTAATTAATACAACGAAATGCTCATTTACCCGGAATCATGAAACAACTTTTCCATCATTACGAGCATCCATCTGCTACTCAATTAATTTATTATGCAAGAAGAGCTCACTTACCTGTGGGGGTGTTGGTGGGTGTGTTGGAAAATCGAACGAGGGGGGAAAAGTTTAT
Organism: Polietes domitor; assembly: GCA_947397865.1. Lineage (NCBI taxonomy): Eukaryota > Metazoa > Arthropoda > Insecta > Diptera > Muscidae > Polietes > Polietes domitor. The sequence continues at coordinate 123,272,335 of OX377620.1, forward strand.
CTTGGCTTGTATTTCAGTTTAAAACGCAATACGAAACGATGAGACTGAAAAAAAGAATACGCCAATAAGTGAAAGAGCTTTGCAAAATTGTTGCAATAAAAATAACCAAAAACAAAGTGAATTTTAAAGTTAATAAATATTAAAATTTATTCAATTCAGTCTCATTCAATGGCATCAAAGCAACAAACGAACGACATTTGAAATTATATTCGCAAAGCACTGGTTAAACAAGGCCAACAACCGACTAGGGTAATCGAAGGTGTTTCATGAGGTCGTAAACGAATTTGTAGAGCACTACACTTTTTATATTTTAATGAACAACTGGGTATTCTCGTCGTTCTCCTGTGTTGAGCGAGTCTTGCAAGTCTGCTGTGGTTAGCGATTTTGCTAAAATATTTAATTATAATTTGGATATTATTAAGCCAATAGCGAAGTGGTAAATAGGACAGAACGGACTATAGATAGCCTTTGTTTAGGTAGAAATTAATTTGTTTTGAAGAAAAATTCAGTAAAATTTTCCTCAGTTTGAGTAATTTTTTTAATTTTGAGGAATTCCATGTAAAACAAACGAGAAATTTTAAAAAACTTTGAGATTTTTTTTCAAAAATTCAAAAATATATTTTTTTAAATTTAAATAATATTAAAAATATTCTTTCAAAAATGGCACCTGTTTTGTTTTTTTTTTATTATTTGATCTTTTCACAGTTTTTTTTCATAGTTTTTGTTGTAACTACTTACTCAGGTTCGAGATCATTTGTGTTTGCTTTCTTAGACAGAAAACAAAGTGTTTTAAAAGAAGTGTGTGACATTTATTTGGTTCGGTTGCTAGCAGCTACTGCCAGACGCTACTCCCCCGTATCAATGCCCACTGCAATGCAACAAATAGTGCGGTGATTATTAGTTAAACTCAATTGAATGAGAACTGCTACATCCCAGTCAGTAGTTACCGAAATCAAACAAATGTCCAAACTTCTTCTCGTGTGCAATCGAAATTCTCGAAAAAGGGACATTTTTTCAAAGTGGGTTTTCCATAGCACACATGTATACGAACTCTACTTAATATTCAGAAATGTGCAAAGTATTTAGAAGACTTTTTCTCAAAAATTAAAAAAAATATATTTTTTTTGAAATTTAAAAAAATATATTTTTTCAAAGTGTGGGTTTCCATAGCACAAATGTAGAAGAACTCGAGTGCACAACTAATTAAAAAAGATAAAGACATATATTTTTGACGATATTTCAGAAACTACCTAATACTCTGAAATTTTCAACGTTTTTAGAATTTTTTAAGATTTTTTTTTCAAAAAGTAAAAAATATTCTTTTAAAGTGGGGGTTTCCCCAAGCTAAAAACATATAATTTTGACGATATTTCGGTTAAACTTTTGGGAGCAACATTTGTATTTGGGCTATATTTAAATCTGAACCGATCTTACCCACTTTCACCATAGTTTAGTAAAGAAAATCGAGTACAATATGTGGTTTCTAGAGCGGTAAATGTTAAATCGGGAGCGACATTTATATGGGGGCTATATCTAAATCTGAAATCTAGTTTTTTTGTCTCCTCTTGCAGAATCCAATGTCAGAACCCCGTAATTTGTTTTGTGTTGTACTGTGTTATTTGTGCGGGAGATACTAGAAGGTTTGTGGAAAATGGATCCATCCATCCACGTTTGTAAATAATTGTAAAAATATGATCAAACATATAATCGTAACGGACTTCAGAAACCATTATAAAAGTTACTAGTATTTTGTAACAGGCGCACAGTGGTTCAGAATCAAAATCCATCGGCCGAAATTCAATAACTTTTCTTCTGTAAAAAAACCTAAATTAGACAGGGAACCAAGGATTATTTTGAGATATTAACATTAAAAATCGGAAAATCGGATATATTTTAGCTATTGGCCCAAAGTTGAATACTTTTCGAATTTAAAGACAATTAAAATTTTTATTTTTAAGTTGTTTTTAACATAATTTTACGCATTTGCTCATAATGCGAAGAAAAATTTGTATCTTTTTTTGTATTACAGATTTTCACTTTTTTCAGATTTTGAAAATTGAAAAAACCTAATTTTTCTTTTGAATTTGTCGAAGTGTTTCTCACACATTTTAAGAGATTTTGCACTCAAATTTGTTTTATTAGAAATTGTGGTTTCTTAGCTTTATTATCATGTCAAAACTATTTTAGTACAAAATCCCAAATTTTGAAATATATTTTCCCCGCTGTGGGAATTCGGGTATTTGGTTAGACAAAAATGCAAAAACTACACATTTTTCAAATGTAATTCAAAAGACAACACTTGAAATTCAAAAGACACCAGTTGAAATTCAAAAATTCCATTTGCAATTCAAAAAATATCATTTGAAATTCAAAAATTCCATTTGAAATTCAACAAATGTCAAATGAAATTCAAAACTCGTCATTTGTAATTCAAAAGACATCATTTGAAATTCAAAACTCTTCATTTGTAATTCAAAACTCGTCATTAGTAATTCAAAAGACACCATTTGAAATTCGAAAGTTTTCATTTGAAATTCAAAAATTATTCCATTTGCAATTCAAAAAGGGTAAACAAAATTATTTAAGCAAAATATACATTAGGTTGGGTAGCATTTATTTATTTCTGTAAACTTTAATATTCTGCTGTTAAGAAAACAGACTTACGCATCTCTCAAGCAAATCACTCTAACCTATTTAAATTTAAAGATTTTATAACTTCTATACGGACGATCGGAATACTCTGAATTTTGGTCATTGGTAATGTTTTCATAGACGTTTTGTACACCTGCAATATGAGCGATATTGCAAGACCCCTCACACAAATTGGCTTGAGCTTTGGTTAAAATAAAACTGATCAGTAACAATTTAATATTGGAAATGGTTTTACAATCACTTTGTACCTGTAAAATAGTTATGATTTGTTGTACCTCAAATAATCCAACCCCAAGTAAAATGCAAGTCATTATAAATTATATGCAGATGCTCTCTGAGCTGGTGAAGGTTATAAACTATATATGAAATTACCGACATTTTACATCATTATAATTATTAGTTGCTTATCATTTTATTAAAACTGTTTCCAAAACTGCAGAATTTCAAAATTTGCAGAAAAAATAAATGCTACCCCACCTAATGTATATTTTTCTTAAATGTTTACATTTTTAAATTTCAAATCGAATCTTTTGAATTTGAAATGGAATAATTTTTGAATTTCAAATGGTGTATTTTAAATTACAAATGACGAGATTTGAATTTCAAACGACGAGTTTTGAATTTCAAATGGTGTCTTTTGAATTACAAATGACGAGTTTTGAATTTCAAATGATGAGTTTTTTTATTTCAAATGATATTTTTGGAATTCAAATTGATATTTTTTGAATTGATATTTTGTGAATTTTGCGCATTGTTCAATATGAATTGGTTTTTCTAAAAAATACATTTTAATGAAACTTTTAGTTACATAATTCATTCCAGAAAAAAAAACGATTTTGAACCACTGTGGGCTGGCTACTGGCTTTGTGACAAGTCACCGTTGTGGCACCGTTGTCAACATAAGTCAATACATAGAATGTTTAAAGAGACGAGACAATGTTTTGCCAGCTGCACCTTTAATTGCCCTCCTTGTTATGCCAAATGTCCCATAGTTAGTTCTCGTCCACCATGATACACCCTTAGGGTGCATCTCAATAAAAAATGGCAATTTCATATTAAGGACACCTTTTGCAATGCAAACACAAAAGTAACAAGCGTATTAACCTTCTCAACTGCCACAGCAGATAGAGACAGCATAGAACAAGCTGGGGCCAACATTTTAAAATAGGGAATGTGACGAATGTACCAAAGGAACACTGCAAGAGGGAATGTATTAAAATATTTATGAACTTTTATTAGTCGGCTATTATTAAATATCAAATGAGGCTGAAAAGCCAGGGAGAACATTCGTTACATCCCCTCCCCCCCGCCACAACATTGTACTGCAAAGGAATATCAAATAAAAGTTATGCGCACACATAAATCTATCCCAGGACTACAAGTATGCAAATATCCTATCCCTCCGCAAGGATGTACAATCAATGTAAATGGTATGTACATCCAGCCGTGCTTACAATTCTTACAACTCCGTTGATATTGACAGTCATTGAGTTTACGGCTTAAGGTGTTGCATGTCCCTCCCGACTGGCCTCAAGCGCACTGACGGCGGCAATTACTTTGTCTGCGGCATGGGAATACAGTGGAACAAACAAAGTAACTGTCCTGTGGCAGAAATGAAATTTATTATCGCCAACTATCAACTTCACACCTGGAAAAATGTCATGTATAAAATATATTATTAATTTTCATACTTTTCACCGGCACCGGTATCATCACCATCACTGGCTATTATGCCAGTGTGCATTTGTTTGTGACAACATGTTTAATCATTTCAAAATTTAACATGACCGAGGTGGCCAAATATGAAGGGTCACTCAATAGCCCCCATACCCACTAACGATCCAAGAAAGTTAAGTCATCTGGAAAACATCTCTATTCTAAGCATGTGAAAATTCGTCGAGATGAATTTTTCAATTCAAAGAGTGCAAAAATAATCGATTCAAACCATCATGGAGGACGGTATAAATATTTAAATTTATAGTACACGCCTTATTTTACTTCAGTGTTGGTATCAAATGGAAGAGGACAACCTAAATACGAAAAATTGTATATAAAAGCCCATGAATATTTGATCTTTATACCTTCCACCCAAGAATGGAGGTATATTCGCTTTGTCATTCCGTTTGTAAAACCTTGAAATATTCATTGGAGACTTCATAAAGTACATATGTGCCAGTTAGAATGATAGTGGTCTAAGTCGCACTTTATCCGTTCTGAGATATACAATGGTTTATGTTTGAGTTAATTGAAAAGTATTTCTCCACCGAAGCACAATTTTTTTTCTTAGAATATCCTATTACTATATCGAACTTTTTATGAAAAATCGACAAAGTTGGTACCTCTCAGGGAACCACTACTTTCAGAGGACGCACTGGCTTAGACCACTTTCATTCTTCACAAAATGAAAATTTTTAATTTTTTCAAAAAGAAATATCGAGCCCTTAGCGCGGAATTATCGTAAGCGACATTTTCTGAAAATATTTTTTATAGATGAATTTAAAATTTTATCTGCTGATACATAAATAAAAATTGTCAAAATGTCAATATTGTTAACGTTTATATAAAAAATAGGGCTAAGATTTTATCGTAAGTCGCTGCTCCCATTTTCAAAGAAAGCAGTTTTATCGTAAGCGACAGTTTATGAATTTAGGCAAAAGCTTTCAGATAATGTAAGAGCTATTTATAAATGTTTTAGATAAGTCAATATATTGATGCAATATTAAATGTATTTTTATACCCTCGGCCATAGAATGAAGTGTTCGTCTGTTGGTTGAAAGTAAGATAGGTTACGAATGAACTAAGCAAAGAGGTTCGAAGTTCCCAGATATTTGTTTTATATATTTATTTATCGATCCAGAAGAAAAAAGTTTACCCACAAGAACTGAAAGTAGATCCAAATTATTGTCTTTTTAGAGAACACAAAGCCTTTTTGTATGATTTGTGGCTTATATACAATAACTTAATATACTTCTTGCAATATTCGTATATTAAGCCAAATTGTGGGTAAACGAAAATTTACCTTAAAATAGTGATGAAAATGGACACATTACCCACAATTCTATAGAGTTGATTCTATACACTCTACAATTGAATCATTTTGTAAAGGAAGAACCTTCCACCCCTTCTGAGTGGCCGACCATAATTACAAATTCCTGCACGATACCGAAGTGTTACGAAAGTATTTTACAAACCATTTAGATTTTAAGGACTGGAATTCATTTTCTACTTCCAAACTTTAAAATAAAATTTAATTGTTTGAGATCGGCATATTTTGAAACACTGGGATTTTGTACACAGTTTAAATATGGATTTTGAAGATAGTAGTAATTATTCTTTCAAAGAAAAATTCAATGATCGTTGCCAATGGGCCAAACCCGCTCAACCGTGAACAACTAAAAATGTCAGTGCAAAAATACAGAGATTTAAAAAGACTATGTGAGAAGGACCTAATTGCCAAACGATACCAACTTTAGTATTTGAATATGAATAGTGATCAAATCAATGACATATTGGCTGAGAGCGACAACGAAGATATCGATATTACCTAAAAACTTTTATATGAAATTTAACTATTAATCATAGGAATTCAAATGTGTCTAAAATAGTTTTTTATTAACGATTTGAATTACTTTACTGATCATTTTCCCTTTATAAAAGTAGTGTTATCTATTTTATTACGCTGTTTTAATACATTTTTTATAATAAAAAGTGTGTTTTTACTAAAATTTTGAGGTTTAATCTAAAAAAACTTATAGCGCCATAGTTTTTTCAGTATTTGTAGCCGCAAGTACAATATTTGTATCGCAAGCGCCAAAAGTACAGTATGATGTAAACAAATGATCAATTTTTAATAATAATTCGTTGGGTACGGCGGAATTAAAACATTTTGCATTAAAACATATTTCATTTTAATCAAATATTTCAAAATAATCGATAAAAACCTTCTCCTGTAAAATCTGTGTTTTGGCGCTTGCGATCAATCCGCGCTAAGGGCTCGATATATCCTTACCCAAATGAAAGAAAACACAAAATATTTTATTTCAAAATCAAAATTGAAAAAAATATATAAATATTTACATGTTGTTTCTCTTGAAAATTTATATTGAAATTATTTTTTACTTTTCAATTAATTTCATTTTAAATTTTATTCAAAATAAATAAATAAAACAAGTAAACACGGCCTTAAGTTCGGCCGGGCCGAACTTTATATATCCTCCACCATGGACTGTCTTCCACAGCGGCTGTCGAATTTCGTAGTAGTGCAGTAATATCACAGGAAAATATAATTTAAAAAAAAATATTGAAAAAATAATCTTATAAATAAATATAATATTTTTATTATTTCAAACCACGCTTATAAGGCAAAGCTTCGCGTTTACACTATATACATCGAAATAATAAGGCTGTTTTTCTTTATGACTGGATAACTAAGCTGCGATAACAAAAATATAAAAAAATGTTAAAATTTCAATCAAAATAAATTTTTTTTTTAAATTGTCGCCAACAGCAATATCAATGTGAGTGTGAAAACAAATTTTGAAAAAATAATTTTGTGTTAAAAATTTTTGGCTTAGCCTGGATAATTATCCAGTCTAAGTCTAAGTAAATGATGGATATCGAAGCTAAGTCCAACAAAGCGACACAAAATATTTTTTTTAATTTCTTTTGATATGTAGTTGGCGACAATGTGAAAAAATATTTTTTATTTTGAAAGTTTTTGTTATCGCAGCTTGTTATACCGGCTTAAAGAAAAACAGCCCTAATACTTCAAGTCAATTAAAAAAATAAATATTCTTATATTTATATTTGTAAATAGCATAATTATTGGTTACAGCTGGTTGTATTTCCATTCTATTTTAATTCCAAAAGTACACATTTTTAAAACCCATTATATCACGTACATAGTGCAAAATAACCTAACTTCATGATTCAACCAATTTTTGTCGTAAAAGTAATAAGTACGAATTTGGAAAACTCTTTTTAATTTGAGTGTCTATGCAGTCGGAGGCATGCATACATCGAATTCCATGATTCTAGCTCCAGCCTAGGTTGGTACCATTTTTATCCCTTTTTCCCCCTTAAAAGTACGAAATTCTAAAATATTTTTATTTTACGTGTCTACGCAATTAGAGGGATGAACACACCGAATTTCAACATTCAAGCCCTCTATAGCAATCGTATCCCCTGAAAGTTCGAATTTGGAAAAAAACTATTTATTTTTCAAGTCTACGCAGGCAGAGGAATGTATACTCCGAATTTCATGAATCTAGCTGCGGCCATTTTGTTGGTACTATTTTTATCCCCTTTTTCCATTCTAACCACAATAAGTACAAATTTCGAAAAATCCGTTTATTTTACGTGTCTACGCAATCAGAGGAATGTATACACCGTATTTCATTATTCTAGGTGCAGTCCTTTGTTTGGTACCATTTATCCCCTCTTTTTTTATTTTAACACCAAAAAGTACGAATTTCGAAAAATCCGTTTACTGTACGTGTTTATGCGATCAGAGGAATGTATACACCGAATTTGATTATTCTAGGGGCAGCCGTCTAGCTGCAGCCATTTAGCCGGCACCGATTTTATCCCTTTTTGTCCGTACCATTAAATTTCAAATTTACGCAACGTCAGCGATATATACGCCGATTTTCATTATTCTAGGTGTAGCCGTTTAGTTGGTACCATTTTCATCACTCTATTCGCATTGCAACCCCATAAAAGTATTGAGGAAAAAATATTTATTTTACGTATCTAATCAATTAGACGAATGTACACCGAATTTCGACTTTCTAGCTCTTGTCGTTTGATATGTACCATTTTTATCCCTTTTTAAAAGGGTGCCCCTATAAATAAGAATATCTTTATGGTGCACGTTTACGCTATAATATACCAAATATCAAGCTAAGCTAAAAGATATAAGAAAGTTTTTCGAAAAAAACACATAAATTTCAGAAAAATTCATGAAATCTTTATTTGAATCGATAGTACGGTCCATATAATTTAATGTTTGAAGATTATTTCATGCAAATGTTGACTTGACTGCGCATAAAATGTTGTTAGACTATTGTCTTATTTACTCATTTATAAAAAAAAAATATTCTGCCTATAGCTGCCAACATCGATTTAATTACTGAAATGGTAAAACCTTCTAAGTCAAAAATGAAATAATACTTCCTTCGTTGTTCTCTCTTCATGTATTTTGGACATTGTTTTTAAGCATACCTTAGGGATGCAATGTTTCGTGGCATGCGAGCGTGTGTAAATATTGAACCGATTAAAAATAAAATAATTTTTATCAAAAATTTCGTAAATCGTAAAAAACAAAAAATTGTATGTGGGCTTTGGCCGTGGCACTGGCAATTTCCATTTAATTGTGGAAATAAAAAGAAATCCCTGGTAATGATCGGTGGCACACCTCCATCCGATGGTCCAAATTTTCGATGACGCTGAAGCATAATTGAGGTTCTCTGCCGTTAATGTGTCGAATTATCTCATCCTTTAGCTCTTGAATTGTTGCTGGCTTATCGACGTACACCTTTTCTTTCAAATAATCCCAAACAAAGAAGTCCAACGGTGTCAAATCACATGATCTTGGTGGCCAACTGACATTGCCACCACGTGAGATAACACGGCCATTGAATTTGTCGCATTGTTTCGTTAGCTGTGTGGCAAGTGGCACGCACCGTCCTGTTGAAACCACATATCGTCCACATCCATATCTTCCAATTCGGGCCATAAAAAGTTCGTTATCATCTCACGATAGCGAAGACCATTCACAGTAACTGCCTGGCCGGCCTCATTTTGGAAAAAATACGTCCCGATGATGCCGCCAGCCCATAAACCGCATCAAAGAGTCACTCTTTGTGGGCGCATTGGTCTTTCGACAATCACTCTTGGATTATCATTCGCCCAAATGCGGCAATTCTGCTTATTAACGAATCCACTGAGGTGAAAATGTGCCTCATCATCACAAAGTGACCGATATGAATTTTGATTTGAACGCCCATTTTCATAATAAGCCTGAATAACTTTAACGCGTTGCTCGATTGTGTATCTTTCCATGGTTCAATTTGAGTTAGTCTGAAATTGAGAAATGTCAAATAAAATGCAAAAAAAAAACTTGACGTTTAGGTGTGGTTCACATTCAACATCGGCCCTTACAATTCAACCACCCTTTATAAAAGAGTTGCGTTACTGATTGAATGACTTATCGTTGACCAGCACCCAGCCCCCAGACCAAACGGCTGAAGCCAGGGTCATGCAATTTTCAGGGTAGTTCCCAAATATGACGTAGACATGGACTATGAAAAGGTTTTACGAAATTCGTACTTTTAGGGGGTAAAATAGGACTAATCGACAGTAGCTAGAAACATGAAATTCGGTGTATTCCTTGCAATGACCACGCAAACGAGGGATTTAGCGAAATTTGTACTTTTAAGAGAGGATAGAGACAAAAAAGGGATTAAAATCGTACCAATTTAAGTATTGCAGGTATATTCGTGAAAATCGGTATCTACATTTCCCTGACAAAGTAATCTATTTTTTTTTAATTTATATCCTTAGGGTTGAGCGGGACAAAGAGGGATAAAAATAGTACCAACTAAAGTATTGCAGATATAGTTGTGAAACTTGGTGTGTATATTCCTCTGACAACGTAGACTTGCAACATATATAGATTTTTCGAAATTTTTACTTTTAAGACGCGAGCGGGACAAAACGGGATGAAAATGGTACCAACTAAAGTATTGCAGCTATAGTCGTAAAATGTGTTGTGTAAATTCGTCTGACAAAGTAGAAGCGCAATCTAAATGAATTTTTCGAAATTTCGTCTCTGACAACGTAGACGTGCAACATAAAAACATTTTTGGAATTTGTACTTTTAAGGAATGAACGGGACAAAAAGGTATATAAATTGTACCAACTAAAGTATTGCAGCTAGAATCGTGAAATTTAGTATGTACATTCCTCTCACCATATAGAAGCGATATATAGGGTCCGCCATCTAACGTTTTTTTTTTCAACTATTCAACCGTTGGACTATTATTTGTGGGGTGCCGAGGCAGCCATTTGAATGAAATTATTTTCCATTATTAACCGGAAGGATTGTACTTTCAAAAAAAAAAAAAGAAATTTGAGAAAATATTCAGTAGTTTTTTTATAGCATTTTCAAAAAAAGTTATTTGGCGGACCCTATATAAATGCTTTTTTGTACTTTTAAAGGCTGAACGGCACAAAAATGTATAAAAATGGTGCCAACTAAATTATTATAGCTAGAATCGTGAAATTTGATATGTAAATTCCTCTGGCCATGTAAAGGGTGATTTTTTAAAAGCTATAGGAAACACATAAAATTCAGAGAGGTCCATATAATTTAATGTTTGAATATTATTTCATGCAAATGTTGACCTTAACTGCGCCTCAAATGGTCAATCCGCTTAGTCCAATTTTGGCATTTCCACGTTTTTGAGTAACAGAGGCCCAATTGCTGCGAACGGCGATGAATTGATAATTGATGGTCATCATTAACATTGGCCGATACAGCTGCGACATTTTCTTCAGTTCGCACTCTACGTAAGTGTGTTGGTGGTTTAATATCACTACTCAACAAAATGAAAAAAATTTCATGTACTCCGGATGCGATAATTTTTTCTGTGTAGATAACCTTGACATGAGCTCGAAAAACGCAATAAAAAAATTTTTTTTCGTTTGGTTTTTGTTTTATTTTTTTTTTTTTTTTAATTGTAAAAATTTTTTTTTGGTTAATTTGTTTCGTCCGGCATAACTCGGGAACCACTAGCCCGATTTAATTGAATTAAATTTTAAAAAATTTAAAATTACAATTCCCTTAATCTGTTCATATATTGTTTTCCTATACAAGCAACAGTTTCCAAGTTAAAAATGAATATATAAAGGAAAAAACTTATTTTTTGCCTAAAGATTTAATTTTTTTTTTTTTTTAAATCCATAAAAAATCCAAAATGAAAAAAAATGTCAAATCTTATTACTTTTACGTAAAGTCACATAACCTATGAGCAAAATGAGACAAAGATCATGAAAATCGATGCACGCGTTTCGCTTTTATTCGCAATTGAGTAAAGGTATGAATTTCAAAAATTTGCTCGACATATGCACAACTTTGTCTATGGTAAGGTTTTTTCTTTTTTTTGATTCTCAGAATTAACAAAACGGAATAAACAAAGGGTTATTTAATTTTTATGATTGCGTAAGCAAAGTAATAAACGCTAATAAATGTGCGTGAACAATTAAAAGGAAAAAAGGAAAGGGGACTTTTTTAATTATTTGGGTTTTCCGTTGGCTACCTGTATGATTTTTTTACAGAAATGCAACCCACATTTAAGGGTGGTCATTATTCGGAAAATTTAAGACTCACACATGGTGAAACAGGTATGTAGCCACCGTAAAAAAATATACACCCATTTATAAGTACCTGTCAGTAAAATACTAAACAATACACAGTATAAATAGGTCTTCATTGATCGATTTTACTCATTCAACAAGTGTCGACGAACGCGATAGTTAAAATGAGCAAACGTTCGCGAGGATTTGAATGCAATACCAATCCAAGTAATTTTTGTTACATGTGCGGAGAATACGTTTCTGAAAAAAACAAGCGTTGTTTTTCACCTAAATTGAGAGATTCATTTGAAGAGAGCTTCAATTTAAAGGTCTCAAACATAGATGAGCGGTGGACACCAAGTGCTCTATGTCCAAGGTGCTACGTACAGCTAGCTGACTCAAGGTAAGTGTAGATTACGAAATTCAAGAACATATATAACTTATTATTGAAATTCTTTCAGACGACAGCCGAGAATCATCATGCCAATGCTCTGGAGAGCTCCGCTTTGCCATGTAACAGATTGCTACTTCTGTCTTAGCAAAAAAACAGGCGTGGGAAAAAATATACGATGGACTTACGCTGCTGTTTCAACAGTGAATTTTCCAGTGCCATTTTGCGAAGAACCAGTGGACCCGCAACCGTCCGTTTCAAGATGTGCATCTAATAATGAGGCGATACATCCAACATCAGATCCGGAGACAGTAGAAACCACATCAGAATGCGAGTCAACATATACATTGCATGGAGGTCAACGCTTATGTTCCCAAGCAGAACTGAACGATTGGGTTAGAGAATTGAAACTCTCCAAGGAAGATGCAGAGTTGCATGCATCGCGCATGCAACAGTTCGGTTTCTTGGCTCCTGGTGTGGTGACAACAATCTACAGGAAGCGTCATGAACCATACGCAAGGTACTACAAAAAAAGGCAACATCTGTTTTTGTAAGGACATTCCCGGATTATTTGGTGAACTCGGGTACTCTTACGATCCAGGAGAGTGGCGTCTTTTCATCGACAGCAACAAGCAGAGCCTTAAAGCAATTTTACTGCACAACGGCAACGAGAAACCTTCGATTCCAATTGCTCATGCCGTTGACACCAAGGAAACATACGAAGTCATGGACAATCTACTAAAGTGCCTTAACTATGAGAGGCACGATTGGAAAGTTTGTGCCGACCTTAAGGTTATCGGTATCCTTTGTGGATTACAAGGTGGATTCACAAAGTACTGTTGTTTTCTCTGCCTTTGGGACAGCCGCGATCGTCAACATCATTACACCAGGAGGAGTTGGACAGAAAAAGTTAACTTCATCCCCGGCAGCGACAACGTGAAATATACACCACTCATAAAAAAGGAAAACGTTTTTCTCCCATCTCTTCACATAAAGCTCGGACTCATAAAAAACTTCGTGAAAGCTATCAACAAAGATGGCGAAGCGTTCGCCTATTTAAAAACCATTTTTCCTCACCTTTAATCGGCAAAGATTAAGGAAGGCGTTTTCGACGGTCCGCAAATTAAAAAGTTGTTGCAAGACCAACAGTTTGAGCACATTTTATCACCAAATGAAGCTGCAGCTTGGAACTCATTTCGGCAAATAGTTTCCGGATTTCTTGGAAACAACAAAAGCTCGAATTACAGAGAGATCGTCGAACAACTACTCCAAAATTATAAAAAAATTAGAGCAAATATGTCGCTTAAGATACATTTTCTACACTCGCACTTGGACTTCTTTCCGGACAACCTGGGCGATGTGAGTGACGAGCATGGTGAGCGTTTTCATCAGCAAATGAAAGAAATTGAGCACCGATACCAAGGATTTTGGAACGAAGCTATGATGGGGGACTATATCTGGTTCCTGATAAGAGAAACAGACCCACAACACAATGGGTTGCATTTCTGTAAAAAAAATCATACAGGTAGCCAACGGAAAACCCAAATAATTAAAAAAGTCCCCTTTCCTTTTTTTCTTTTAATTGTTCACGCACATTTATTAGCGTTTATTACTTTGCTTACGCAATCATAAAAATTAAATAACCCTTTGTTTATTCCGTTTTGTTAATTCTGAGAATCAAAAAAAAAAAAGAAAAAACCTTACCATAGACAAAGTTGTGCATATGTCTAGCAAATTTTTGAAATTCATACCTTTACTCAATTGCGAATAAAAGCGAAACGCGTGCATCGATTTTCATGATCTTTGTCTCATTTTGCTCATAGGTTATGTGACTTTACGTAAAAGTAATAAGATTTGACATTTTTTTTCATTTTGGATTTTTTATGGATTTAAAAAAAAAATTAAATCATTAGGCAAAAAATAAGTTTTTTCCTTTATATATTCATTTTTAACTTGGAAACTGTTGCTTGTATAGGAAAACAATATATGAACAGATTAAGGGAATTGTAATTTTAAATTTTTTAAAATTTAATTCAATTAAATCGGGCTAGTGGTTCCCGAGTTATGCCGGACGAAACAAATTAACCAAAAAAAAATTTTTAAAATTTAAAAAAAAAAAAATAAAACAAAAACCAAACGGAAAAAAAATTTTTATTGCGTTTTTCGAGCTCATGTCAAGGTTACACAGAAAAAATTATCGCATCCCGAGTACATTTTGACTGTTGACTAGTGTATCCAACAATGAAAATTTGGTACTAAATTTAGTCACACATTTAGTCAAACTGACCCTAAAATGGAAGCGCGCGATGAACTTTCTTAACAGAGCACGCATTTTGATAATAAAATTCAATAATTTCCAAGCGATGTTCGTTTGTAAGACGATTCATGGTTAAATTATAGACCAAACTGAAGATGTTTGACAGCGAAACAAAACACGAAACGTACGTCAGCTGTTTAAACCAGTGTTGCCAAAAAGATAATAGCTAAAAAATCACCCTTTATATTCAAATATGCAAATTAAACATATTGCTTTGTTAACTGAAACAAAACAGTCTTTTGTCTTTTCGAAAGTTCAAGAATAAGGGTCACCCTATTTTTATACACTCCACGAGAGTATTATGTCTTTGTGCATTTGTTTGTAACACCCAAAAGGAAACGAGATAGACCCATTGTTAATTATACCGATCGTCTTAGAATCACTTTCTGAGTCGATTTAGCAATGTCCGTCTGTCTGTCTGTCTGTCTGTCTGTCTGTCTGTCTGTCTGTCTGTCTGTCCGTCCGTCCATCTATTCTTGTAATCACGATACAGGTCGCAATTGTAGACAGAACCAAATGAAACTTTGCACAACGATGTTTTTCGGGATAAGGACGAACGCTATTTAATTTTAAGAAAATCGGTTCAGATTTAGATATAGCCCCCATACGAATTTCACTCCCGATTTGATTCTTTTCACTCTAGATACCACATATTATAACAGATTTTCTTTAGAATTGGCAAAACATCTTATATTGTAACTAGAAACACCTGTGGTAAAAATGTGTTAGATCGGTTCAGATTTATATATAGCTCCCATACAAATTTCTCTCCCGATTTAACTTTTTCCGCTCTAGAGACCACATAATGTATCAGATTGTCTTCAGATTTGGTAAAACATCTTATATTTCCACTAGAAACACCCATGGTGAATATCGGTCAGATCGGTTCAGATTTATATATAGCTCCCATACAAATTTCACTCCCGATTTGACTGTTTCCGCTCTATAAACCACATATTGTATCAGATTGTCTTCAGATTTGGCAAAACATCTTATATTTAAACTAAGAACATCTATGGTGAAAATAGGTCAAATCGGTTCAGATTTAGATATAGCCCCCATACAAATGTCGTTCCCGATTTGACATTTTCTTCTGTAGAAACCACATATTGTACTCGATTTTCTTTAAATTTGACACAACATCTTATAATCTTACTAGAAACACCTTTGCAGAAATTGGGCGAGATCGGTTCAGATTTAGATATAGCCCCCATATAAATGTCGCTCCCGATTTGACTTTTTCCGCTTTAAATGCCACATATTCTAATCGATTTTCTTTATAAAGGGTGATTTTTTAAGAGCTTGATAACTTTTTTTTAAAAAAAAAACGCATAAAATTTGCAAAATCTCATCGGTTCTTTATTTGAAACGTTAGATTGGTCCATGACATTTACTTTTTGAAGATAATTTCATTTAAATGTTGACCGCGGCTGCGTCTTATGTGGTCCATTCGGAAAGTCCAATTTTGGGCAACTTTTTCGAGCATTTCGGCCGGAATAACCCGAATTTCTTCGGAAATGTTGTCTTCCAAAGCTGGAATAGTTGCTGGCTTATTTCTGTAGACTTTAGACTTGACGTAGCCCCACAAAAAATAGTCTAAAGGCGTCAAATCGCATGATCTTGGTGGCCAACTTACCGGTCCATTTCTTGAGATGAATTGTTCTCCGAAGTTTTCCCTCAAAATGGCCATAGAATCGCGAGCTGTGTGGCATGTAGCGCCATCTTGTTGAAACCACATGTCAACCAAGTTCAGTTCTTCCATTTTTGGCAACAAAAAGTTTGTTAGCATCGAACGATAGCGATCGCCATTCACCGTAACGTTGCGTCCAACAGCATCTTTGAAAAAATACGGTCCAATGATTCCACCAGCGTACAAACCACACCAAACAGTGCATTTTTCGGGATGCATGGGCAGTTCTTGAACGGCTTCTGGTTGCTCTTCACTCCAAATGCGGCAATTTTGTTTATTTACGTAGCCATTCAACCAGAAATGAGCCTCATCGCTGAACAAAATTTGTCGATAAAAAATTTCGAACCGAACACTGATTTTGGTAATAAAATTCAATGATTTGCAAGCGTTGCTCGTTAGTAAGTCTATTCATGATGAAATGTCAAAGCATACTGAGCATCTTTCTCTTTGACACCATGTCTGAAATCCCACGTGATCTGTCAAATACTAATGCATGAAAATCCTAACCTCAAAAAAATCACTCTGTATTTGGCACAACATCTTATAATCTAACTAGAAACACCTGAGGCTAAAGCGGGCTAGATCGGTTCAGATTTAGATATAGGCCCCATACAAATGTCGCTCCCGATTTTAATTTTGCGCTCTAGAAATCACATATTGTACCCGATTTTCTTTAAATTTGGGACAACATCTTATAATCCAACTAGAAACACTATGCAGAAATTGGGTAAGATCGGTTCAGATTTAGATATAGGCCCCATACAAATGTCGCTCCCGATTTGACTTTTGCCGCTTTCTTTAAATTTCGCACAACATCTTATAATCTAACTAAACAAAGCTATGGTGAAAGTGGGTAAAATCGGTTGAGATTTAAATATAGAACAAATTCAAATGTTGGTCCCATAAGTTTAATCGATTTTGGCCAAACTATACATTTTATATTTCACCTATTTCGTTCCAGGTATTTTTGTATGAGGATATATTCAATCCTCATACAAATGTCCTTTCCGATATAAAATTTTTTGTCAAACACATACATTTACAGTATACAAAAAAAACCTTCCCGTTTTCACTTTTTCACCGAATTGAATTGTATTCGGATTGAAAGTGGAGTGTATCATAGAGTCGGCCCCGCCCGACTTTAGCCTTTCCTTACTGGTTTATCCCTATATACGAGTATGTATCATGCATGTTATGTCTATGCATGTGAATACCTACAAATATTTGCGCAAAAATATAAATACCCGGTTTGTTGTAGGTGCGTGTGATTAAACTTACGTGATTTAAGTATGTCTGTATGCGTTAGCAATTGTGTTCTCGTCGTTGTTGACTCCTCGGAACACACACTCACACACATGTATCTATAGGTAGGTGGTGCACGCACACACGTTAATACCCATTAAAATTATTTAAGCGCATTAATTCTGCAACATTCAGAGTTCGCACTCAGTCACTTCATTCAGACACGAGTTAACACACATACTGACTCACACCACCACCCATCCAGCCAGTACGTAGCACTGTGTACCGACGATGCGTCCTAATGTAAACACTGTCAGAACAGCGAAACGTGCAGGTTTCAGAAAAAAAAACAACCAACCACCACATTTTGGATAATATGCACAGAATGCACTGATTCAAGGACTCCGGAGTATAATCATATTCTTGCAAAATGCAAAGAGATTTAGATGGAATTATGACACCAAGTGAATGGATAACACTTAGGCAACATGCGCTATAAATCCCGGTTCATTTGTGAACCGCTGACAACAAGTATTGAAATATTCCGAAGTATTCGGAATCATACGAAAATCATCGAATCATTGATGTGAATCAATGGAATTAATGTATGAAAGTTTTAGTAGGTTAAGCATACTCTGTGGCCCTTGTTCCATCTTGGAATCATGGGAAACAATTTATATCAACCGATACAAATCTGAAAAAACAACAACTTAAAAATGGAGCTAAGTTTGGCCGCGCGGAATCTTATATCGAGATTATTGGCGGTATTTTTATTCGTTCTCAGGAACAATTTTCAATTCAAACCATCCACACAGTTAGATGAGCATGATATTGAATTTCGTTCCACCTACAGTCGATTGATTGGTTCCATTTTTAACATAAATTTCGCCTATTTATTATCTTTCGCCTAATTTTACGATTCTAGCTACAGCCGTTTATTTGGCACAAGTTTTATCCCCTATACCCAATTTTGTCACTAAAAGTACGAATTTGAAGAAAGCCTTGTATTTTGAGTGTCTACGAAGTCCGAGAAATTCATAAATAGCATTTCATAATTCTAGTTGCAGCCGTTTGATTGGTACCATTTTTATCCCTTTTGGGGCCGTTTTCTCTAAAAGTACAAATTTCAAAAAAATGTCTTTATATTCCGCGTCTGCACAGTCAGAGGAATCTACACATCGAATTTTATGATTTTCTGGTCAGTACCAATTTTATCCCTTTTTGCCAAATTTTGTCCCTAAAAGTATAGATATCAATAGATCGTTTTATTTTTCGAGTGAAACCAGCCAGATTTGCAGACCGATTTGTATTATTCTAGTTGCAGCCGTTTGATTGGTACCATTTTTATCCCTTTTGGGCCCGTTTTCTCTAAAAGTACAAATTTCAAAAAAAAAATTATTTATATTCCGCGTCTGCATAGTCCGAGGAATCTACACACCGAATTTTTTGATTCTCTGGTCAGTACCAATTTTATCCCTTTTTGCCAAATTTTGTCTCTAAAAGTACAGATATAAATAGATCGTATTATTTTTCGAATCTAATCAGCCAGATTTGCAGACCAATTTGCATTATTCTAGTTTCGAAAATAATGTTGCGACCATCTTGTCAGTACCAATTTTATCCCTTTTTGTCCATGTTGGCCCTAAAAGTACGGATTATTAATATATAAGTCTATTATCAGACCAATATATACGGCATCAAAAAACCAACACTAATATTATTCAGAGATTCCAGTTAAAAGTGATGCGAACAATCTCTGGTGCTCCCTACTACAGTCACTCCAAAAAGTGAATGCTCACCAAACCTTTAAACATTGATGTAAAGAATTAACACATGTTTTTAACTTTTACAATGTTTAATCGATTGCTTTTTATTTATTAAAATGGATATTAAAAAATTCAAAAATAGTTAAAATAACTACAAAAAACAAACTAAAGTCGTATTTTCAGCTCCAAAAAGTGAGTGCTCATCTTGATTTTTTTTGGCATAAATCGCTTAAAACAGTTAAAATTAATATTTAGTTTGTGATCCTTTGTTCTTTATTATTTCTTCTGGGAATCGAATTTACTAAGTTTTGAGTCACATCACTTGAAATTTTCTCCCATTCTATCTTCAGGACATTGATCAACTCATGTCTGTTCCGAATATCCCTTTCACGGATTTTTCTCTCTAAATTTGTTGTCAAGTAGTTCAATATTCGTTAATATTAGCCAATGTTCCAATAATTTAATATTGTTATTAGGGTAAATTATTCGGAATTTTTTTTCGATTTATCGTTTATTTGAAAACAAAAAAATTCCAATTAATCGAATGATGAAGTCGAGAGTTATTCGATTAACCGATTAATGGAACAATTGTCCATTTAAATAAACTATAATTAATAAGAGTTATATAGACAAGACACGCCAGTTTACGGGTAGTTCCACTATATATTGAACGTTTATTACGTATCTGATTTTGTTTAAAAATTTTAATATCAAAATCGAAATTCATTAGAAGTTGGCAAAAATTAATATCTTATCAAAATAAAGAACCTTCCCTTAAATGAGCACAATATCAGAAGTTATCCATTGATAATATGGATCATATGATTCATAACAGAACTGACTTTAACCTCAAGTTTTCTATGAATTTACTATTCTATGAAATTACTATTCTCTAAATATGAAATAATTCCGAAGCTATTGACCAGTTTTTGCAATTTTTAAATGATGTCGGATAAATCGATATTTTAATATCTGTGGAGCATACAAATCAAAAATCGAAAAAAATTGTGGTTTTATATTTGATGTTTCATAGTTTTTTACCCAAAATGGAGACAATTGGGACAATTTATTCGAATTATTCGAAAATCATGATTTTTTATTATTCGAACAAATATTTTGACAAAAATTTTCGATTAATCGCGGTTGGACACCCTAATTGTTATCCCATACAATATTTTTTTGGGAGTGGGAATCTATTCCCAAAATTTATAATATGGATGAATTTAATAAATATTTTTGTAATTACAGCTTTTCATGTGAGGCTTGAATATTATAATCCTTCCAAAGAATAATACCTACTTTGACACACTAAAGAAGCACAATAGAAGAGATGTTGTTCATTGTTATGTATAGGAACACATGGCCACACGTACTGGAATTGACTTATATAAATGCGACTTTCAAATCAAAATACAATCATTCAATTTTCTACAGCCGTCATCATATAGTGGGATACCAAATTCAAAGAAAGCTCAATATATTTCGCAGCAGTAGGTTGTCTAAGTCGACATTTATATTTTCTTTCGTAATTTTAAGCGGGTTGTCTGTTTTGCTACTAAGATTTGACTGAGTTAGAACTCCGTCAAATCTCCGCGGCGTGGTTGAAGTCTATAGCGGAAACATGCGGCGGCGGCGGCTTGTATCTCTGCATAATACCATCAATAATGTGCAATGATCCGTTACCACCTGCAATTATACAAGCCCATTCAAGCACTGACCCTCACCCATGCTTAAACGTTGGAATCAATTTTTTTCTTTGAATTCCTCATTGGTCTTTCTCCATATTTTACACCTTCCGTCGTTACCATGAATATTAAATTTACTTTCATCTATTCGAATCCAGAAGTCCATTTAATCATTTACATGAGCTTTGCCATCATTTACATGAGCTTATTGACCTTGCTGATATAGGGCTTCTTTCGAGGAATGCTACCATGATAACCGGCATCATACAGGACATTACGAACCGTATTAACACATACACGT
Organism: Polietes domitor; assembly: GCA_947397865.1. Classification (NCBI taxonomy): domain Eukaryota; kingdom Metazoa; phylum Arthropoda; class Insecta; order Diptera; family Muscidae; genus Polietes; species Polietes domitor. Next base: position 123,293,736 of record OX377620.1, read on the forward strand.
TTCTCGAAGCAAACATTTAATGATTTAGTAAATTGTGTTGCCAGGACTTTGGATTTTTTTTTAAATTTCTCGAACAATATATCTTTTTCAATTTCCGTTAGAAATTTCGGTCGACCGGATCGTGCTTATTCTTTTGCTTCTTATTTTTTTGGTATTGTTAAGTATTTTTTGGTATTGTTATTAATAAGGTCTTTTAACTATTCTGCCGATTTCCCGTAAAGATTTATTGCTCTCTCGCCAATTTATTATAATTTTTCGCTCGGGTTCCGTTGTTTCTTTACGTTTAGAGGTCATTTCGAAAATATTTGGATATAAGTCTTTCTCTACGGAAAACTTTTCACTGACTGGCTTCAACACATCGAATCCCATGATTGCTGTTCCACAACATGGTTTTGGGTCCCGCTATTTTGACCCGTTATTTAAATATACGTAAATGAGCACTCACTTTTTGGAGCTAGAATTGAGTACTTATTTTATTGTTGTTGTTATTTTAAAGACTCTGAGTATCATTTCAAATATTTATATTTGTAGCATTCAAATACGCCCCAGAAGGAATAAAAATCAATCATTAGAATATTTTTGTTTGTTAAAATTTAATTTTAACTTTCATTAATGAGGTGAGCACTCATTTTTTGGAGTGACTGTATGTCACCAACGACATTGTACAACATGACCTCAGGATATCCACTGTGGAGGAGCAGATAGCTGATTATATTTATCCCCTTTCTCCCCCTAAAAGTACAAATTCTATTCTAGCTGCAGTCATTTGGTCTGTACCAATTTTATCCCCTTTTCACATTTCTTCGCTTAAAAGTACGAATTACGAAAAATCCCCCTGAGGAGGTACACTCCGTAATTCATATCATTTGATTGGTACTATTTTTATCCCGTTTTGCTCTACTTCAGTATGGACCATTTTATCAAATATCAAGTAAATACAAGGCAGGCATCTTCAGAAAATTATTTAAATACTCGAATTATTAGGGTAAATTTTTCTTTACAATCTCAAAATGATCTACAGTCCTTATTACACTTGATCCAGATGATATGCGTCTGAAACTATAGATGAAATGTAGTAAATTGGCGTTTTTAGTTTTTTATTTCCTCATTGTGTTACACCTTAAAGTTCCAAAGTATACAATTTTACAACAATCATTTTAAATATTTGATCAATGGCTATAATTGACAAATTAAAGAGCAGAATGTGTGCTAGAAATACATTAAATTGCAACAAATTAAAAGGTAAAATATGAATAAAATAAAAAAACCGGGGTGGTAAATTTGAAATAGCTGCTAATACCGAACTAATATAGATAGAAGCACGATGTCTGCAGTAGTTTTAGCAGATATTCTCTCTCTAATTTGACACAAATAAATAAAATAATTTTTGAAGGATTGTATCCTTTGCAACTTTGTTGTTCTGTTAAGGAGCAACAGGATGAAAAACGAGAAACTAAAAACGTCAATTAACTTCATTTTGTCCATAGTTTTATACGTATATCATCCGGTTCAAGTATATATATATATATATATATATATATATATATATATATATATATATATATATATATATATATATATATATATATATATATATACTTTATAAGGTCTCAAGTCAATGTTTGAAGGTGTTACAAACTTAGTATACGCCCAGCGGATAGTGGTTTGTATCGATTAAAATTTGTTAAAAATACACATCACAGCTTAAGAAATATCTAGTTTTACAAAAAATAAATCAATTTTCAATCAATGTTCAATTTTTCTCGTGAAGTCTAGTCAGTCTATGGCGCAACGATAAATGACGTTGTTAATTTGATTATGTGCGTTTACGTGAGCGTTTGGACACCATTCATATTTTATTATCAGGATCTTCGAGAAATATGTTGATACATTCATCGTTCATCCATCTATCACACACTCGAAGGAATTTGCCAGTAAAAGAAAGCAGAAAGTCTACTGAAAGTGCAGATTTTCTGCTGAAAGAGACAGCAGATTTGCTGATCTGCTGAGATGGTAAACAGCTGTTTTCTGGTTTTAGCTATATAGAAAAAAACATACAGAAAAGTATGACCACTACATGTTAACAAAACTTTTTTTGTATACCCTACACCACTTCGTGGACTAGGGTATAATAAGTTAGTTTCGCGCCAAATGTTTGTAACACCAAGAAATAATCGAGCTAGACCCACCTTTAAGTATACCGATCGGCTTAGAATCACCAGCTGAGTCGATTTAACGATGTATGTCTGTCCGTCCGTCTGCTGACCATCTAAGCTTGTTCACACTCTACAGGTCGCAATAGTTGTCCGATTTTCATCAAACTTGGCAGAAGTTATTTTTTCTGGACAAGGACCATCTACTAGAACACCTATGCTATGCTGGGTATGATCGGTTCAGATTTAGATATAGCCCTCATACAAATGTTGCTCCCGATTTGACTTTTCCGCTCTAAAATCCACATATTGTACCCGTTTTTCTTTAAAATTGGCACAACATCTTATAATCCAACTAAAAAAACCTATCGTGAAAGTGGGTAAGATCGGTTCAGATTTAGATATAGCCCTCATACAAATGTTGCTCCCGAATGTTTAACCGATTATGGAAAAACTTTACATATTACATTTCACCATGTATGAAAGGGGGTCACATCGTTCCAGGTTTCAATATACCCCCGTACAAATGACCTTTCCGATTTAACATTTTTTTGTCAAACACATACATTTAAAGGATGCAATTTCCGATTTCACTTTTTTACCAAATTGAATTGTAATGAGATATAAAGTCTTTCCCTACTTGTTTGCGAGATGTCCATATGTCCATACTTTGGTATAACCCAAATGGTGCCCCATTCTGATCTATTACAGCTCTAGAAACTAAAACTTGCATCGGATCTTCATCAATTTTTGCAGGCCATGATATTTCTAAACTAGCAATACCTACCGTGAATGAGAAATATATAGGCCCATGTTTTGGACCAGGCGTAAAATGTTGTTATAGGCCCCCTTTTGAAATGTCGGTCCGATTCATCCTATTACTACTGTATAATTTGTATTTGTCTGTCGGATAACTGGATCAATTACCATATTATTAACCATATTCGTTAAATATGACTAAAGATGAATTTATAGTAACTGTATAATTTATATGAACTACATAAAATTGCTCCCATGAAATAACTGGGTTTAGTAATAAAAACGAGGTACATACACAGGGAGTGGTGGGGTATTATATAGTCGGCCCCGACCGACTTTAGCCTTTCCATACTTGCTTTTCTTTTCCCTATATAAATAAGTTACATTTGCTCAATACTGTGACGGTTTTTCACTAGCGTTGATTTTAATTTAGAAGAAGAAAAATCAATAGAAGCTTCGCATGCATTTGTTAGGTTAATTACAAGAACAAATCGATGAAAATATCATCGACAATAAAGAGAAGAATTGGCAGAGAACATCAAAATTAAATTTTAATTTATTTAATAAATTGAAGAACTATCCATATATTGCTCACCAATAACACCACAGATGTACCACATGTGGTACTTTTCCCTTTTCATTTTTCCCCGAATTCAACTGTAATTGGCGTAGAACGTGGAGGATATCATATAGTCGGCCCCGACCGACTTTCCTTAGTTGCTTTTAAATGGATCAGCAAGAAAAATGTGGTAGCACCACTATGCGAGTAGCAATCAACTTTCTTGTTAAGCAAATAAATTCCATAAAAATATTAAGCTCGAAATGCCAGTCGAACAGGCCTAATATACAAAACCCAGACAAACTCATATCCACAGTACCAATTTTAAAGAATTAGCAAATGCATTCGAACTGCACGAATGCAATTTCATTTCTGAACACACACTCTGCATTCAAATGAAAGTTTATGTGTTCTGGCTAGGGTTTGGGGTTTCCCGGACTTTTTGCATTTCCCGGGAAAACGGGAATGAAAAATTTCATTCCCGGGAATCCCGGGAATTCCCGGGAATAAGTAATTTATTTATAGGTATGTTCAATATGGTTTAAAAAATCAACATATAAAAACTGGTGTGTTTTTTCAATACTGTCATATTACAAATTAAAAAAGAATGTTATTGTCAAAATATTTTACAAATTATTTTTCATTTTCAAATATTTTACCCTACACCTTTTCAAGATTATATTCGGAAGATACAAATTTATATTGAGAAATATAAATTCATATTAGGGACAAACAAATTCATAATGGGTAATTTAAATTTATAATAGGAACATGTTAATTCATAATGAGATATATAAATCATAATTCATTGAGAACAATTAATTCATAATAGGAACATACCAACTCATAATGAAATATACAAGTTTGTAATCAGAAAATCCAAATTCATAATCAGAAAATACGTTTTCATATTCAGAAAGTTTGAATTCATAATGAGAAAATATAAAATCATATTGAGAAAATGTAAATTTTTTAATGAGAACATTGATAAAATATGTGTTTCTATGAAAATATCCATAGAAAAACGTACATACATAGCTTCGATTATAAATTTTAGAGTTCCTGATTATGAGTTTATATTTTATGAATATATATTCCTGAATAAGAATTTATATTTTCTCATTATCAATTTGGATTTTCTCATTTTGTATTTATATATCTCATTATCAATTTGTATGTTCTTATTATGAATTTATATTTCTCAATATGAATTTACATTTCACATTACGAATTTACAGTGCTGATTATGAATTATCATGCTCCTATTATGAATTTACATTTCTGTTATGAATTTACATTTCTCATCGTGAACATATGTGAGTTCCGATTATAAATTACATTTTCTCATTATAAACTTGAAAAGTTGTAGACTAATCGTCAGAATTGGACATTTATATCACAGGTAGAACTGACTGACACAGGAAACAAATAACTCATATGACGGAGAATGTTATGACGCATTTAAATTAAAATATTCATTTGTCTGGAGACAAAAATATTTTATAGAAACAGGGGGAATATTCTAAACTGTAAAAACAATAGAAACATAAAAAATTAATATTAATTTAATAAATTCGTAAAAAATAAAAATATTGATATAGTCCATTTAAATACACCGTAGCATATATTTATATTCCTATTGGAATTCTCTTGAAAGTTTCCAGGCGAACAATTTTTATTGTATTCCTATTTTTAGACCATTTCTTTCTGGCTACATATGTAAAGTAAATTGTTCTTGAAGAAGATATTCACCTCGATTCTTCTAGGGAAACAAGAAAATTTACATTATGTAAGCCATAGTATTGTCGGCATGATATTTTTATTTCACAATAAAGATCCTGCAAATAGCCTCACAAAAAGTTTTTATTCCCCTAGCTGGGTTTCGCATAAAATGACTATTTAGCGAATTTGAAAAGTTTTGTTTGTAGTAATATAATATAAACAAATACTCAACAAATACTCATTACTGTCAGTAATGTAAATAAATATATGAACTTGAAATACATCTAAAAATTCCAGTTTATATAGTAACATTAAATTATTGATCAACATAATAAATAAATTATTTTTTTAATATTTCCCGTATTCCCGGGAAATTGAAAATTTTTTCCCGGGAATTCCCGTCCAAATTTTTCCGGGAATTCCCGGGAAAAACGATTCGGGAATTCCCGGACCCCAAACCCTAGTTCTGGCACTTGAGATCCGTAACAGAGAATTACTGAATGGATTCATTATGTTTTGAAAAATGGCCAAAATTGAAGTTACAGTGAAATATGTTTACTGTAGGGATGTATAGTTGGAGCACAAAGTTGATTTTTCGACTTTTGCAAATAAAGGGTGATTTTTTAAAAGCTATAGGAAAGTTTTTCAAAGAAGAACACATAAAATTCAGAAAAAAGCATGAAATCTTTATTTGAATAGATAATACGGTCCATATAATTTAATGTTTGAGATGTTGACCTTGACTGCGCCTCAAATGGCCCATCCGCTTAGTCCAATTTTGGCATACTCTTTCCAACATTTCGGCCGGTATCTCACAAATAAATGCTTCACTGTTGTCTTCCAATGGATCAATTGAAGCGGGCTTGTCTGTATAGACATGAGCTTTAACATAGCCCCACAAAGACTAGACTAAATTTCTGGATGCATTGGTAGCTTTTGCAATGCTTCTGGCTGATATTCACTCCAAAATCGACAATTCTGTCTATTTACGTACCCATTGAGCCAAAACTGAGCTTCGTCGCTGAACATATCATCAAATGGAAGAAGCGCGCGATGAACTTTCTCAACATAGCACGCATTTTGATAATAAAATTCAATAATTTGCGTTGTTCGTTTGTAAGACGATTCATGGTTAAATTATAGACCAAAGTGAAGATGTTTGACAGTGAAACAAAACACGAAACGTGCGTCAGCTGTTTAAACCAGTGTTGCCAAAAAGATAATAGCTAAAAAATCACCCTTTATATGAAAAGTCGACTTTTCGACTTTTGAAAATTCGATTTTTGGATTGTTGCAAATAAATAAAAAGACGACAGTGCATACGACTGAAAAGACGAATAGACCAAATCAAAACCAAATCGAGAGACATTTGTATTGGATATATAAATCTGAACCGATCTTACCCACTTTTTGCATAGATGTTTCTAGTTGTTATGCCAAATTTGAAGAAAATCGTTTTCCAGAGCGAAAAAAGTAAAATCGGTATTCAATAACTTAAATTCATTGATGTACAAAGTCGAAAACAAAAGTCGACTTTCGACTGTTGGAAAGTCGACTTTTCGACTTTTCCCCCCAAATGTCGATTAGTCGAAAGTCGATTTATAGATCCCTTGTTTACAGTGCATTACAGCAAAGAGAAAACTCTGTAAGGAACGGCTAACGTCATACGTTTCTTTCTGGGATTCTAAGCAGTCCTGTACGCATCGTGATCTGATAGTCTTCGAATTTAAGGCTTTGAGGGCTACCATACTGTCCACATATATTCTGAATTTTGATGGATCAATGACCCTTTCCAGAACATTTCTCGTGGCTATGTCAATGACATAGACTTCAGCCTGAATGACTGTGCAAGTGATTGGTAGGTTTAATGATTCCGAAAAGACTCCCGATCCCTTTTTTCAAATCTTAAAGAAAGGTATATTTTTTAATTTTTTTAAACCAAATCTGTCCATTCTTGAGCTTGAGCCAGTTGTTTGCGACTTAATACATTTTTTATAAATCCGCAATAGACTCCACATTTTTCGTCCATCTTGTCCATCTCCAATGGGTTAAACATGAAGTAAAAACTTATACATTTGACCTAAAAACTTAAACAGATTTTGCAAACCCCGAATCAGACCAAAAATGTGAAGCTATTGCGGAATTTGAAAAAAGGAAATTATATAGCTCATGTCTTGATGTAAACCTAACGTGACCATCTCAGTTTGGTCAAAAAGTGGGATTTTGTGAGATCTAACCAAAAACGTAAAAATAAAGAATTATGCTATCTAAAGGGGGATTTTTTAAAAGCTATAGGAAAGTTTTTCAAAAAAAAAAACACATACAATTCAGAAAAATGCATGAAATCTTTATTTGAATCGATAGTACGGTCCATATAATTTAATGTTTGAAGATTATTTCATGCAAATGTTGACCTTGACTGCGCCTTAAATGGTCCATCCGCTTAGTCCAATTTTGGCATTTCCACGTTTTTGAGTAACAGAGGCCCAATTGCTGCGAACGGCAACGAATCGATAATTGATGGTCATCATTAACACTGGCCGATACAGCTGCGATATTTTCTTCAGTTCGCACTCTACGTAAGCGTGTTGGTGGTTTAATGTCCAACAATGTAAATTTGGTGCGAAATTTAGTCACAATAGCCCCGAATAGCCGCTTCAGTGGGTCGACTAAACTGACCATAAAATGGAAGAAGCGCGCGATGAACTTTCTTAACAGAGCACGCATTTTGATAATAAAATTCAACAATTTGCAAGCGTTGTTCGTTTGTAAGAGGATTCATGGTTGAAACAAAACACGAAACGTGCGTCAGCTGTTTAAACCAGTGTTGCCAAAAAGATAATAGCTAAAAAATCACCCTTTATATATACAAAAATTAATCTGTGTTTGTAAGTTTGTGGGTTTGTTTTCTTTTTTCTTTATAGCAGCCTAAACTACTGAACCGATCTTCTTGCATTTTCACAGTATGTTCATGCTTAACCGGTGGTGAAAATAGGCTATATAATTTTTTGAAATTTTCAGTGGGCGTGGCACCTCCCACACAAAATGGGGGTTTTATTCGTTTATTATAAATTAGTACTATCGCAGCTACAGTCTTGAATTTTAGTGAAAGTTCACTTAATGTTAGTCTGCACAGTTGTGCCAAAAATGGGCGGTACTGAAAAAGTGGGTGTGGCACCTCCCATACGAAGGTAAAACCAATTATTGAATATTGCCAGTTCTATGACACCTAGAGTACTGAAAATTTGTGTAAGTGCATCTATTATCAATATGCGTATTTGTGTCAAAAATGGGCGGTATTGGAAAAGTGGGTGTGGCACCTCCTATACGAAATTATAACCCATTTTCGAATATATTCAGTTCTATGACAGATACAGTACTGAAATTTTGTGTGAGTACATCTAGCATCAATGTACGTAGTTGTGCCATAAATGGGCGATATTGGGAAAGTGGGTGTTGCACATCCCATACGATGCTAAAACCTATTATCGAATACAGTTCTATAATACCTAGAGTGCTGAAATTTTGTGTTAGTAGATCCAGTGTAAATAGTTGTGCAAAGATGGGCGGAGAGTGACCGTGTCCCTTCTCATTCGAAATTAAAACATGTTTTAAAGTATATTCGACACCGAGATTCCTTTATTGTTGTGGTGAGTTACTTTATTTGTAACCTTCTTAGACCAATATACAAACGGGCGGGATTTGAAAGATGGGGAATTTTTTTTTATTTGAATTTTACACGTTTTCTTTCGTTTCTTTAGCACAATAGTAAAGAAAGGTTACAAAAAATAAATATTCATTCGTCAAAAGCCGACTTAAGTCAAGAAAATGGAAATTATATTAATTTTTTAGTTTTTGTATTGTCTGACTAGTGAACAATTTGATTGACTTTCTATATGTTTCGCATGTAGTACATTCGAACAGCTATTCGATTAAGTAGTTCTTCATACGTTGGAAGTTTTTTGTTTTTGGTAATGGTAATGGAAAGGAGGAGAATCACACTCAACCTAAAATAAATTTGATTTTTGACAATGCTTCCTTTATTCGCCGTAAACTAAAGTTCTGTTCTTCAATAGTCTCCATGGAACATATCCAAAAACTCCCATTAATTCAACGAACTTGTCTATATGAGGCAAGATACAAAATAAGTTCTAAGTTCCAGCTGATACCAGATCTTGAAACAAAGTATTATAAAACTATTTTGATTATGTCAGGTACAGCGATCTTTTCGTATTACGTATTAGCTATCAAAGAACTTTAGATGGATACGACTAACGATTTGTATATTGAATGTGAGTTTTCATATCCTCTCTTTTGATCGAATTGACATTCCATGTAATGCGCCATTAATAACACGCAAAACGGAAACGAGATAGACCCATCGTTTACTATACAGATCGGCTAAGAATAACTTTCTGAGTCTATTTAGAAATGTTCGTCGTCTGTCCATCTATTCTTGTAATTAAAGTACTGATCGCAATTATTGTCCCATCCTAAGACAAAGTAAGTTTAGTAGGCCAAGGACGAATGTTATTTAATTCGAAGCAAATCGGTTCAGATTTAGATATATCTCCCATACAAATGTCTCTCCAGATTTGACTTTTTCTGCTCTAGAAACCACATATTTTTACCGATTTTCTTCAATTTTGCCACAGTACCTTATATTTCCACTAGAAACATCTATGGCAGAAGTGAGTCAGGTCGGTTCAGATTTAGATATAGCTCTCATACTATTTTCGCTCTCATTTGACTTTTTCCGCTCTATAGACCACATAATTGTACCCATACAGAAATTGTTCCGATGTCACATTTCCACCGAATTAAATTGTAATGGGGTAGAACGTGGAGGGGTATCATATAGTCGGCCCGCACGACTTTAGTCTTTCCTTACGTGTTTTTTTGTGTGCATTGAGACATTCTGATTCATAAAATCGACACAAAAATGTGTTAATGGGTATTTTTATTAGCATTTTCCTAAAATTGAAATTTTGGCAGTCTTTATTCTTATTTTGGATATATTGGTCCGATCGCACCCGCTTATATGTTCTATAAAAGGTAATTATTATGTGTACAGCGTATACATATAGAAACAGCGGTTTAGGAACAGTATCAAAAAAAAAATATATTATAATTTTTTTGTGACATTCTATTTCTATTTATTTTTATTATCTATTTTTCCTGGCACGAGATGACGCAAATCAGAATAAAATAGAAAAAAGTAGGAAAAAATATTTTGTTTAATTTACTAGCTAACATTATAATGCAAAAACAAGTAAAAACGGCGTTATGTTCGGCCGGGCCGAACTTTATATACCCTCCACCATGGATTGCATTTCACAGAGGTTGTTGGCTTTTGTATAACTGCAGTAATATTACAGGAAAATATAATTTTTTAATATAGCCAAACCAAAACAAATACAAATATCGAAAAAATAATTTTATTAATAAATATAATATTTTAATTATTTCAAACCATTATTTATATGAATCAAAAAATAAATATTCTTATATTTATATTTTCAAAAAGCTTAAATACCATAAATATTGATAGATATTGGGGTGCTATAGTTGGTTGTATTTCCATTCTATTTTAATTCCAAAAGTACAAATTTTTGAAAATCCATTATCAGACGTACATAGTGCAAAATAACCTAACTTCATGATTCAACCAATTTTTGCCGTAAAAGAAAAAGTACGAATTTGGAAAAAAATTTTATATTTTGCGTGTCTATGCAGTCAGAGGAATGTTATACACCGAATTTCATTATTCCAGGTGCAGCCGTTTGGTTGGTACCATTTTTATCCCTCCGTACCCACTGTATCCCTTGAAAGTACGAATTTCGAAAAAAAAAACTTTAATTTTTCATGTCTACGTCGTCAAAGGAATGTATACTCCGAATTTCATGACTCTAGCTGCGGTCATTTGGTTGGTACTATTTTTATCCCCTTTTTCCATTTACACCCCAAAAAGTACGAATTTTGGTAAGTTCATTTATTTTACGTGTCTACGCAATCAGAGGAGTGTATACACCGAATTTCATTGTTCTAGTTACAGCCGTTTGGTTGGTACCATTTTTATCCCTCTATTCCCATTTTACCCCTTTAAAAGTACGAATTTGGAAAAAAATACTTTTATATTATGTATCTACTCAATTAGAGGAATGTACACACTGAATTTCGTGTTTCTAGCTGTTGTCGTTTAATATGTACCCTTTTTATCCCTTTTTTTGTCCCATTTCACCCCCAACAAATAAGAATCACTTTATGGTGCACGTTTTTGCTATAAGGGGAATGCGCATACCAAATATCAAGCAAATATAAACAGACATATTCAAAAACATGCTTAAATACGTTAAAATATTAGGGATTATTATGGGTATTTTTAGTCTTTGTGAGGGAAAAAATTTTCCCTTTGGGCCGATTTCGCCCAGTATAAATCCCAACCAATCTAGACGCATTTATGGACAATTTGAACGTTCTAGCTCCTTTCGGTTAGATGGTAGCGTGCTTTCAACAGACGGACAGACGAACGGACGGACATGGCTAGATCGTCTTAGAATTTTATGCCGACCAAGAATATATATAGGGTCCAAGGTCGATATTTCAAGGTGTTACAAACGGAATGACAAAGTTAGTATACCCCCATCCAGGAGATGGAGGGTATACTGATACTGATATATGATCTATGAATAAATTTAGAAGTTAAGATACTATTTGTAGACCATGTGAAAGTGTAATTCGCAAAATTTGTAGCCATATCATAAGTCCCTTAATTTAACATATAACCGGGTGTGTTCAGACTTATAATTCCACAATAAGTGTACAAATATTTAAGTTATCTTTTTTAATATCGTATTCTTGTTTGAAAAGCCGAAAGTCAGCTGAAAATGTAATACATGACCCTTCGACAATTTTTTTTTTGCAAAAAAGACAAATTTTACTTTTCTTTAAATCGAAATAATTATTGGTTCCTTGAGAACTTTTAGTTTTTTTACAAAACTCATAAATGTTTACTTGATCAAAAGTTCTTGAATTTTGGCCGATGGCATTTGATAATTAATTAATATATCCCAATAATTTAACGTGGCAATTGAATACAGAACATAACAAAACCCAAGTGTTGTTGGGCAACATTTGAAGCACACCAACATTGCTATCAACATCCCACCAGGTTCCTAATTTAGGATGATGACATGTCAGACAATTCTGTCTCAACAATTCAAAGGCCTATCAATCTAAGAACGTAATATCCTCTTCATCATAGGCGGAGTGTGTGCGTGCACCCTCTCGTACTCCTTCCTGCGCTTAAGGGCACTTAATTTTACCTATTTTATCTATGCGAAAATCCTCCAGCTTGCGTTCGCCTGCTGTCATTGCCACGTTCCTATAGCTACGAAATTATCATTTAAATTATAAATATATTTTTATCATGTTGCTCAGCTACTGCCGTTGCTGTGGCTGCTGCTGCTGCTGCTATAGGCCCTAATGATGACAATGATGCCCACTACTGAATACAAAACATCGGCTCCATTACAAATATTACTTGTCAACAACAACAACAACAAATAACTCAAATGTTGTCGTGAGATAAGACTTTGATTGTTGAAAATCGTTCGTCTGGATTACTCAGATTAAAAGTAAAAACTGCCTTGTCACAAAAGTTACTTTTGTGAAAATATTTATGCAAATTTGTCTGCTAAAAATACCCATGGACGTAAAATTAAATATACATATGAGTCATTCCATTTCAAGCGGTACGGGTTTTGACCTCGATAGCTGCGATTGTTTTGAAAGTTTGTGTATGTGTTGCTAATTTTGGTTTATGCTGAAGACTTCAGCACAACCTTTGGTCTTGAACCAAAATAAATGACTACACATACAACATAACATACCAACAATACATACAAACAACAACAATACCCACGAGGTACAGTGAAGACGGGACATACCGTAAAAGAACAACCTTTGCATTGTTGCGAGCGATGCGAGCACACGCCTAACATTGAATTGGCAAAGTGAGATTTTTAGTGTGTCGACTTAGTTCGGTGAAATATTTTGTTTATCAGCGCTTCTCATTTGTCGTATGTGACCGCTGGTACTAATTATGACGAGATGGGGTAGCGCCCATCGAAACTGCGCAGTCAACTTTTAGCTGCAACAATAAAGGCCTCACTTTGCCTTTTTACTAATTTTGGGTTATGCTGAAGACTTCAGCACAACCTCTGGTCTTGAACAAAATAAATGACAACAGATGAAAAAAAAATTTCACGAGTTATGATCAGAAAAAAATTAATTAATAAATTTTAAAGAACATGTGTATCAGAGAAATATATAAATATAATTTCATGCAGCCGTTGGATTTGTACCATTTTGCTCAGTTTTCTCTAAAAGTACAGATTTAAAAAAAATCTTTAAATCCTGTCCAAATTTTATGATTCTAGCTGCTGCCATTTGGTCGGTACGAAACTTATCCATTTCTGTCCATTTTGACTACGAGTATCAAAAGATCGCGTTGAGTGTGATTCTCCTCCTTTCCATAACCAAAACTATAAACTTCCTACGTAAGAAGAACTTACTTAATCGAATAGCTTGAATTCAAATGTACTACATGCGAAACATATAGAAAGCCAATCAAATTGTTCACTAATCAGACAACACAAAAACTAAAAAATTAATATAATTTCCTTTTTCTTGACTTAAGTCGCCTTTTGACGAATGAATATTTATTTTTTTGTAACCTTTCTTTACTATTGCGCTAAAAAAAACGAAAGAAAATGTGTAATTTTACAAAATTCAAATAAAAAAATTCCCCATCTTTCAAATCCCGCCCATTTGTATATTGTCTAAGAAGGTTACAGGTTAACTCACACAACAATATAGGAATCTCGGTGTCGAATATACTCTAAAACAGGTTTTAATTTCGAATGGGAAGGGACACGGTCACTTTCCGCCCATCTTTGCACAACTATTTACACTGGATCTACTAACACAACTTTTCAGCACTCTAGGTGTTATAGAAATGACAATATTCGATAATAGGTTTTAACTTTGTATGTGAGATACCACACCCAATTTTCCAATACTGCCCATTTTTGGCACAACTGCCCAGGTTTATGCTGGATACACTCACACGAAAGTTCAGCTTTGTAGCTGTTATAGAACTGACACTATTCGATAATATGTTTTAACTTCGTATGGGAGGTGGCACGCCCACTATTCCAATACCACCCATATTTGGCACAACAACGCACATTGATGATAGATGCACTTACACAAAATTTGAGCACTCTAGGTGTCCTAGAACTAACAATATTCAAAATTGGGTTTTGACTTCGAAAATATCAAAAATTTATGTAGCCTATTTTCACCACCGGTTGAGCATGAACATACTGTGAAAATTTCAAGAAGATCGGTCCGGTAGTTGAGGCTGCTATAAAGAACAAACAAACACAGATTCATTTTTATATATATAGAAATATAAAGAGTGGTTAAATTTTAAGGGCCGATATTGATTTTGAATAAAACACAAATTATTTAGGAAATTATTGTAATTTCTTTTTATTATGATAATATTGGTATGGTTCAATAATGTATGGAACAAAATATCGGCCAAATGGCCAACGAGACCTCGGCGGCACACCTCCATCCGATGGTCCAAATTTTCGATGACGCATAATTGAGGTTCTATGCCGTTAATGTGCCGAATTATCTCATCCTTTAGCTCTTGAATTTTTGCTGGTTTATCGACGTACACCTTTTCTTTCACACAACCCCAAAGAAAGAAGTCCGACGGTGTCAAATCACATGATCTGGCGGCCAATTGACATCGTCCTGTCGAAACCACATATGATCCATATCTTCCAACTCGGGCCATAAAAAGTTCGTTATCACTCTAAATAATAACTAAATAACCAAATAACTAAATAACTAAATAACTAAATAACTAAATAACTAAATAACTAAATAACTAAATAACTAAATAACTAAATAACTAAATAACTAAATAACTAAATAACTAAATAACTAAATAACTAAATAACTAAATAACTAAATAACTAAATAACTAAATAACTAAATAACTAAATAACTAAATAACTAAATAACTAAATAACTAAATAACTAAATAACTAAATAACTAAATAACTAAATAACTAAATAACTAAATAACTAAATAACTAAATAACTAAATAACTAAATAACTAAATAACTAAATAACTAAATAACTAAATAACTAAATAACTAAATAACTAAATAACTAAATAACTAAATAACTAAATAACTAAATAACTAAATAACTAAATAACTAAATAACTAAATAACTAAATAACTAAATAACTAAATAACTAAATAACTAAATAACTAAATAACTAAATAACTAAATAACTAAATAACTAAATAACTAAATAACTAAATAACTAAATAACTAAATAACTAAATAACTAAATAACTAAATAACTAAATAACTAAATAACTAAATAACTAAATAACTAAATAACTAAATAACTAAATAACTAAATAACTAAATAACTAAATAACTAAATAACTAAATAACTAAATAACTAAATAACTAAATAACTAAATAACTAAATAACTAAATAACTAAATAACTAAATAACTAAATAACTAAATAACTAAATAACTAAATAACTAAATAACTAAATAACTAAATAACTAAATAACTAAATAACTAAATAACTAAATAACTAAATAACTAAATAACTAAATAACTAAATAACTAAATAACTAAATAACTAAATAACTAAATAACTAAATAACTAAATAACTAAATAACTAAATAACTAAATAACTAAATAACTAAATAACTAAATAACTAAATAACTAAATAACTAAATAACTAAATAACTAAATAACTAAATAACTAAATAACTAAATAACTAAATAACTAAATAACTAAATAACTAAATAACTAAATAACTAAATAACTAAATAACTAAATAACTAAATAACTAAATAACTAAATAACTAAATAACTAAATAACTAAATAACTAAATAACTAAATAACTAAATAACTAAATAACTAAATAACTAAATAACTAAATAACTAAATAACTAAATAACTAAATAACTAAATAACTAAATAACTAAATAACTAAATAACTAAATAACTAAATAACTAAATAACTAAATAACTAAATAACTAAATAACTAAATAACTAAATAACTAAATAACTAAATAACTAAATAACTAAATAACTAAATAACTAAATAACTAAATAACTAAATAACTAAATAACTAAATAACTAAATAACTAAATAACTAAATAACTAAATAACTAAATAACTAAATAACTAAATAACTAAATAACTAAATAACTAAATAACTAAATAACTAAATAACTAAATAACTAAATAACTAAATAACTAAATAACTAAATAACTAAATAACTAAATAACTAAATAACTAAATAACTAAATAACTAAATAACTAAATAACTAAATAACTAAATAACTAAATAACTAAATAACTAAATAACTAAATAACTAAATAACTAAATAACTAAATAACTAAATAACTAAATAACTAAATAACTAAATAACTAAATAACTAAATAACTAAATAACTAAATAACTAAATAACTAAATAACTAAATAACTAAATAACTAAATAACTAAATAACTAAATAACTAAATAACTAAATAACTAAATAACTAAATAACTAAATAACTAAATAACTAAATAACTAAATAACTAAATAACTAAATAACTAAATAACTAAATAACTAAATAACTAAATAACTAAATAACTAAATAACTAAATAACTAAATAACTAAATAACTAAATAACTAAATAACTAAATAACTAAATAACTAAATAACTAAATAACTAAATAACTAAATAACTAAATAACTAAATAACTAAATAACTAAATAACTAAATAACTAAATAACTAAATAACTAAATAACTAAATAACTAAATAACTAAATAACTAAATAACTAAATAACTAAATAACTAAATAACTAAATAACTAAATAACTAAATAACTAAATAACTAAATAACTAAATAACTAAATAACTAAATAACTAAATAACTAAATAACTAAATAACTAAATAACTAAATAACTAAATAACTAAATAACTAAATAACTAAATAACTAAATAACTAAATAACTAAATAACTAAATAACTAAATAACTAAATAACTAAATAACTAAATAACTAAATAACTAAATAACTAAATAACTAAATAACTAAATAACTAAATAACTAAATAACTAAATAACTAAATAACTAAATAACTAAATAACTAAATAACTAAATAACTAAATAACTAAATAACTAAATAACTAAATAACTAAATAACTAAATAACTAAATAACTAAATAACTAAATAACTAAATAACTAAATAACTAAATAACTAAATAACTAAATAACTAAATAACTAAATAACTAAATAACTAAATAACTAAATAACTAAATAACTAAATAACTAAATAACTAAATAACTAAATAACTAAATAACTAAATAACTAAATAACTAAATAACTAAATAACTAAATAACTAAATAACTAAATAACTAAATAACTAAATAACTAAATAACTAAATAACTAAATAACTAAATAACTAAATAACTAAATAACTAAATAACTAAATAACTAAATAACTAAATAACTAAATAACTAAATAACTAAATAACTAAATAACTAAATAACTAAATAACTAAATAACTAAATAACTAAATAACTAAATAACTAAATAACTAAATAACTAAATAACTAAATAACTAAATAACTAAATAACTAAATAACTAAATAACTAAATAACTAAATAACTAAATAACTAAATAACTAAATAACTAAATAACTAAATAACTAAATAACTAAATAACTAAATAACTAAATAACTAAATAACTAAATAACTAAATAACTAAATAACTAAATAACTAAATAACTAAATAACTAAATAACTAAATAACTAAATAACTAAATAACTAAATAACTAAATAACTAAATAACTAAATAACTAAATAACTAAATAACTAAATAACTAAATAACTAAATAACTAAATAACTAAATAACTAAATAACTAAATAACTAAATAACTAAATAACTAAATAACTAAATAACTAAATAACTAAATAACTAAATAACTAAATAACTAAATAACTAAATAACTAAATAACTAAATAACTAAATAACTAAATAACTAAATAACTAAATAACTAAATAACTAAATAACTAAATAACTAAATAACTAAATAACTAAATAACTAAATAACTAAATAACTAAATAACTAAATAACTAAATAACTAAATAACTAAATAACTAAATAACTAAATAACTAAATAACTAAATAACTAAATAACTAAATAACTAAATAACTAAATAACTAAATAACTAAATAACTAAATAACTAAATAACTAAATAACTAAATAACTAAATAACTAAATAACTAAATAACTAAATAACTAAATAACTAAATAACTAAATAACTAAATAACTAAATAACTAAATAACTAAATAACTAAATAACTAAATAACTAAATAACTAAATAACTAAATAACTAAATAACTAAATAACTAAATAACTAAATAACTAAATAACTAAATAACTAAATAACTAAATAACTAAATAACTAAATAACTAAATAACTAAATAACTAAATAACTAAATAACTAAATAACTAAATAACTAAATAACTAAATAACTAAATAACTAAATAACTAAATAACTAAATAACTAAATAACTAAATAACTAAATAACTAAATAACTAAATAACTAAATAACTAAATAACTAAATAACTAAATAACTAAATAACTAAATAACTAAATAACTAAATAACTAAATAACTAAATAACTAAATAACTAAATAACTAAATAACTAAATAACTAAATAACTAAATAACTAAATAACTAAATAACTAAATAACTAAATAACTAAATAACTAAATAACTAAATAACTAAATAACTAAATAACTAAATAACTAAATAACTAAATAACTAAATAACTAAATAACTAAATAACTAAATAACTAAATAACTAAATAACTAAATAACTAAATAACTAAATAACTAAATAACTAAATAACTAAATAACTAAATAACTAAATAACTAAATAACTAAATAACTAAATAACTAAATAACTAAATAACTAAATAACTAAATAACTAAATAACTAAATAACTAAATAACTAAATAACTAAATAACTAAATAACTAAATAACTAAATAACTAAATAACTAAATAACTAAATAACTAAATAACTAAATAACTAAATAACTAAATAACTAAATAACTAAATAACTAAATAACTAAATAACTAAATAACTAAATAACTAAATAACTAAATAACTAAATAACTAAATAACTAAATAACTAAATAACTAAATAACTAAATAACTAAATAACTAAATAACTAAATAACTAAATAACTAAATAACTAAATAACTAAATAACTAAATAACTAAATAACTAAATAACTAAATAACTAAATAACTAAATAACTAAATAACTAAATAACTAAATAACTAAATAACTAAATAACTAAATAACTAAATAACTAAATAACTAAATAACTAAATAACTAAATAACTAAATAACTAAATAACTAAATAACTAAATAACTAAATAACTAAATAACTAAATAACTAAATAACTAAATAACTAAATAACTAAATAACTAAATAACTAAATAACTAAATAACTAAATAACTAAATAACTAAATAACTAAATAACTAAATAACTAAATAACTAAATAACTAAATAACTAAATAACTAAATAACTAAATAACTAAATAACTAAATAACTAAATAACTAAATAACTAAATAACTAAATAACTAAATAACTAAATAACTAAATAACTAAATAACTAAATAACTAAATAACTAAATAACTAAATAACTAAATAACTAAATAACTAAATAACTAAATAACTAAATAACTAAATAACTAAATAACTAAATAACTAAATAACTAAATAACTAAATAACTAAATAACAATCACTCGTGGATTATCAATCGCCCAAATGCGCCAATTCTGCTTATTGACGAATCCACTGAGGTGAAAATGTGCCTCATCAAATTGACCGAAAAAATAACGAAGTGCACGATATGCATTTTGATATGAACGCACATTTTCATAATAAGCCTAAATAACATTAAAGCGTTGCTCGATTGTGTATCTTGCCATGGTTCAAATTGAGGTAGTCTACAATTGAGAAATGTCAAATGAAATGCAGAAAAAACTTGAAGTTTAGGTGTGGTTCACATCCAAGATCGGTCTTTACAATTTAACCACCCTTTATATACTTTCTGAATTGGCTTGAAGTATAATTTCAATATATATACATATATTACAAACATATTGGTAGCCTTGTCTTATAAGCGTGGTTTAAATTAATTAAAATTTTATATTTATTAATAGAATTATTTTTTTTTTTTTCAATACATTTATTTGTTTTGGCTATATTTACAAAAAATGTAACCTTTTAGTGTAATGTTATTTAGTGTTTTAAATAATAACGACAGAGGCTAATTCAATCCATTGTGGAGGGTGTTTTTTCTTTTTATTTTCAACTGTTACGGGTTACTGCCTTTTTGTCATACAAGAATTGTCAACAATACTAGTCTCTTGCTGCTGCAATCGTTGTCAAACGTTATTTAAACTGACGCTGGCGCCAATACCCCGTGTATTGGCAAATATTTAAGAATATTTGTATCATTTTATTTCAACCAACGAAGTATTTACCAAGAAATGTCAATCCTTGCGCATACACTGACATATTGATTGATTTAATAGCGAAGATTGTATCAATCAAATTCAATATCTTGCTGAAAATGAAAGGTCCTTTCATCTTTTTGGCGCTGACGCTGGCATTTTGCGCACACTGAGAAATGCAGTTCCATGAACCCTTTTGGTTGACGGTCGGAATTTGCATAGAAAATTTATATTAAAGATAGGCAATAAACGTACATGCATGCTTACACGCTTATATACAATCGTGCGTAAACGTATACATATGTGTGATGGTACATTGGGAAGTATCGAAAAAAGCATCAAATCAAATTCTTGCAATTACTTTGTTAGACGTTGGAGTCTTATATGATGGCATCCGTCCTTCAGTCTGGATAGCTGAAGAGCATTAGAATTTTTTGCAACTTTTAATAATAATGCTGGAGCTGCACTAATTTTAATTTTCTATCCTCCCTAATACCTATACACATGTATACATACACGTGTACGTTTGTATTCACGAACATCTGTGTGGGTTGGTTTTGTCAAGCAAAATTGATTCCTTCTCCTGTCGCCATGTTCGATTGATGTTCATTTCCGTTTGTTGTCATTTTGGTTTTGCCACCTCCACCACCACAAGATGTTCGATGGAAAACTGGGTTTGTTATTTCTCTCAAACGACGTCAAAGCAGGAAAACTCAAATCAAATACACAAATTCATGTTATGGGGTCAGAGGTACTTCTTTGTACTCGTTGTTAAGAATTTATAATTTGAATCGAGTTGGGAATATTTTTTAATGTTGCATTCCATCGCACTGCGGCCAAACTGACATACAAATAGAAAAAAAGCTAAGAGGCAACACTAAAGTCGAGCGGCGCCGACCATCTTCCTAGACCAATACAAGTGTGTTATTACTAATCCTAAACTTTTAAAACGTGTTGACACTAAAATGAGTAAAAAGGAGGACTAATTTTTAGGGAAATTTAACTTCATATGACGTATGATGTCTTCGATGTCTGAAGGCGTTTTAAAATATGAGTGAAAGTTTAATCCCAGACACATTCGAAATATAGGGTGCGCCAAATATGACGTAGACGTCGACTAAGAAAGGGTTTTACGAAATTCGTACTTTTAGGGGGTAAAATGGCCCAAAAAGGGATAAACATCGAACCTTCGTCCTGACTAAACGGCACACAGTGGTCAATTTCGCGAGATAGCGGTCAAAACTCTATAACTTTTGGCCGGATTGGTATTTTTTTACGCAAATTGTTTTGTTCAATAGGAGGGACTTTAAGCTTCAATTTGCTTCAAACGTAAAAATCGACTGATAGGAACGTAAGTAATGTGGAGTTAAAAATGCATTTTAATTTTTTGTTGAGTTTCCATGTAAAAGTTGAATATTTTGACATTTTAAATAGGTATATTTTTTATAATTTCTTATTTTCTTCAATCGTATTTTACAACCAATACTTATTTATTATTCCTAAACTTAATTTTGGTCAGAAAATGCCAACATTTGGCCCCTGACATTTATTTAGTCTCAATATTCACAGGGGCCAAAGGTTGGTTTTTGTGGAAGAAAGCTAATTCTTGTGAGGATTAAACTGAAAAATAACACTGAAATTCCCAACAATATCAATACCATTTGGATATATTATATACAGAACACAACATCGATAAAATTTTAAGTAAACTTTTACTATTGATTTAAAGTGCACATATATTTTATTTAAATGTATTAATAAAAATTTATACTAAAATTAGAAACAAATTATAATCTTTAAACTAGTGTTAATTAAACAATATTAGTAAAAATTTCTTCCAAATAGCTTTGATTTTCATTTTGCAGTAGTTGTTTAGCTTCTTCATCTAACTCTAATGAGGTTGATTTCCATTTTTGTCGAATACTGGACATATATGGGTCTGATGTGCACAACAAAATATTAATAAGATCTTCATTAGTACAATATCTGGAAATTTTTCTTGTATTGTGCTCGCGAAAGAATCTGTAGTCTTTGTTCCTTTTTTCTTGCGCTTCTTCTGAGAGATCTCCAATTGGAAGCATATTGTGCTGAATTATTTGTTCCCCATGGAACAAAATTTTGTGAACTGTGGTTGGCATATGTCTCCAAGAATATTTTTGGTTATAAAGGGTTGTTGTCTCATTAGCATACTGACCAAATTTTTTTGCATCTATCTTTTTGCTACATGCTATAACTTCTAATATGATTTGGAATCGTCGTATTAAATCATAATCTACTCCAGTTATAGAAGCTGCAGTTTCTGGATCGGAAAAAAATCTCCTTGCTGTGTTTCCATCATTAGAATTTCCTTCTCCTTGCTTTGGCTGGTCAATTATAAAGCCTATCTCACGGTATTTTTCTTGAATATCTTTTTTTGCTTTCTTTTTTCCAAATTTTCTTTGTTGTTTCTCACTGTTTCGCCTAACGGGCCAAATTCCAAATCGTATCCCAATTTAAGAATATGCTCCATAAAACGAATTCTAGCATGAAGAGGTGACATTCCAAATTCATATGCTTCATTAAAACTATCGTCTTGTGTTGGTGGTTGGCTCAATTGACTTGATGTTTTTTGGCATATGGTGCAGCTTGACGAAGACTTTGTTTCGGTTAAAGCTTGTGCAACTTTTCCATCGATCATTGTAAGTGACATTTTAAAGTTAACTTCGATGCATTGGTCATTAAATTCAAATATCACTGGTTGAAGTTCCTTAATTTCATCTCTTATTTTGCCAACTTCTTCAGTTATGACATCTTTAGTTTCTTTTTTGTAAGCAAACTTTATTGGTCTACAAAATTTTGTTGACGAGGGAATTTCATTCTTCCATACATCTATCTCTGCAGCTCTACTAGTTGACGGCTCTGAACCAATATAAGTTTTTGTTAAACGTAATGGAACGAAAGAAATCATGAATAAATTGGCATCTGATGAATTTTCCGCATTACATTGTTTGTATTGTTTCTGGCCAGAGGACCCATCACATCCCCATTTAGAAATTAAAGTCATGCTGCAATTTTTAAACTTCTTTAAATAGTCAGCATCAAATGTCTTTAATAATCGTTCTGCAGTGTGTTCAAGAAGATCCTGCAATTTTATTTCTGCTGAACTTGAAGTTACACTAATAGCAGTTGGTGAAGGTAAGCAATCTTTTTTGGCAGAAACTAAATCTCGATATGATGGAAAAATTCCACAATTTTTTTCATTGGTTCGCTTCCGCAATTCTGTATATTGGTTTTTAGTCATTTTCAAATCCAAAAATAGTACAAGTGCTTCTTCTGGAGTAAATTTATTTTCTTCAGATGGTGTCGGCATACTTTCTAAAATCCTTTTTGTGCGTCTGGGGCTTGCTTCCACTATTTTTTCAATGATCGCAATTTTACTCTTTTTAGTTTTCGATGGTTGAATTTGATGCAGAAATGAATCCTTTATGATGCTACAAGAAACTTCTTCATTGATATGTTTAAGCTTGCGTCTTCGTGATCTTTCACTACAATTATCAATTGGCTTTGCTGGTCGACCACCTTTTCCAGTTTCCGTGGTAGTTACTGATGGCTTTTCAAAAATAAGTTTATTTCTTAGCCATTCTTGGTTGCGTGAGTAAAACAATTTCTTCTTTCTGGAACATTGATTGTACCGTTTTCTTAAAGTATTTAAAAAGTTTTTTATTTTTAACTTATGAATTTTAATTTCTTGTTTGTCGGATATTTTGAAGAATGGATTATTCATTATATGTAAAATAATGTCGTTTTCATCTTTCCGTTCAAAATATATATCAGATAGAACACTATAACTGAATTTAGCCATTGTTTAAACAATAATTATATAATTCACTATTAAAAACTGCACTTTCAAAATATTGACTTGTACTTTTCGCGTTCGTCGACACTTGTTGAATGAGTAAAATCGATCAATGCACACCTATTTATACTGTGTATTGTTCACTATTTTACTGACAGGTACTTGTAAATGGGTGCATATTTTTTTACCGTCGCTATATACCTGTTTCATCATGTGTGAGGTTTAAATTTTCCGAATAATGACCACCCCTAAATGTGAAAAACCCAAATAATTAAAAGTTACTTTGCTTACTATGGGTTTTTCAGTTGGCTACCTGTTTTTTACAGAAATTCAACGCACATTTAGGGGTCGTCATTATTCGCAAATGTATTTAAAACAGGTATTCTGAACGGACCTGATATTCGGAAATTGATCAAAAGTGATTCTTTCATGAACAACCTACGAAGAAAACAAGATCATCAGAACCACAAGCGTCAACTTCTGCAAGCATGGATATTGCCAATAATTGAAAAAATGTTCTGAATTTGGGTTTTATTCATATTATTATTGCGTATTAATTGCATATTATTTTATTTTCATAAAGTTTTTATAAATATTTTTTTTTGCATGATAATTTTTTAATTTTTATTTTTATTTTATTTTTTGAAATTGCGAATAAAAGCGAAACGCGTGCATCGATTTTCATGATCTTTGTCTCATTTTGCTCATAGATTATGTGACTTTGCGAAAAAGTAACTACACTTGAAACTTATTTCCGTTTTGTATTTTTTATGAATTTAAAAAAATTTTTTCTTCATTTTTTATTGGAAACTTATTTTTAACTTGTAAACTGTTGCTTGTATAGGAAAACAATATATGAACAGATTAAGGGAATTGTAATTCTTAATTTTTTAAAATTTATTTCAACTAAATCGGGCTAGTGGCTGTCGAGCTATGTCAAACAACAGGGCCTAAAACGTGATAAATTCCCCTATACGATAGTACTAACTTCAAATCGATATTAAAAATATTTCGGCAGGTAAGAAGACAAAACGAATGATGCAGAAATTTCACATACTGTTCTCAGAATTGAGTTGGCAAATCATGTGTTGTACTGTGTAATGAATAATAATGACTTTGGATGATATGTACGTCAATCGTTTCGTTTGTTTTCGTGCACGTCAATCGTTTCGTTTGGATAGCACTAAGTTGTGACAGTGCTGTTGTCTCTTTCATTTTTGTGATTCATTCTCGTTTCTAATGTTCTCTTCATTGTGTTCTGTCGTTAATGTTGGTAAAAATTGAATTTAATGTTCTATTTGGTTTGTAAGCAAAGCGAATGTTGTCAGATTCTATTGTCATTTTTGTCAAAATTTTGATACACCCTTCTATGTGGACTAGGTCCAAATATGGGCCAAATTCTCCTAATTTCAACAGAATTATTTTTTGGGTCAATAAGAACTCTTGTACAAAATTTCATCAAAATATATGCATAATAGCCACTTTCACATACAAATAACTTCTCAAAAAATATGACGTGCATTTGTACCGAATATCTTACCTTGGGTCAGAAAAATTGCTGTAGCTCAAAATGTGCAGTCCCGATGCATGGACATGTATATATAGGAATGTAGGGGAGGGTTAGGACTACAAAATAGTAAATTTGTGTTTTGACTCAGCTTGACTCACAGGAGTTGTGCTCTATGAAGTAGGAAATTTCCGATAAATTAGACCTTTTTTAAAAAAAATATTTAAATTGTTCTGCAAACAGTAGAGCTTCTACCAGTGATAGGAAATAAGTTAAGTTACAACACAAAATTTATTTCGTCCAAAAATCTTGAAAAACAAAACAGTTATGATCATTTCAACTTTAAAAATTAACTAAAAATATCATAAATATCATAAATTCTGAAAAAGCCCATTTTGGACCACCCTGTTCTCAGTGAAATAGTTAAAATAGAGTTCTAATTTTTTGGCACCCGAGGTTTACTACTGTCTACTTTCATATAAGTCTAATAACTTTAAAATCGGAGAACAAAAACCAAAAGGAGTTTTGGCCGCTATCTCAAAATAATGACCACAGTGCGGCAGTAGCTATAAACATGAAATTCGGTGAGTTCCTTGCAATGACCATGCACACGAGCTACAAATAGGGATTTATTGAAATTTGTACTTTTAAGGGGCGAGCGGGATAAAAATGGTACCAACTAATGTATTACAGCTATAAACGTGAAATTTGGTATGTAAATTCCTCTGACCATATAGAAACGAAGTAAAATTGGATTTTTCGAAATTTGTAATTTTAAGGGATGAGCAGGACAAAAGGGGATAAAAATCGGACAAACTAAATTAATACAGCTAGAATCGTGAAATTTGGTATGTAAATTCCTCTGACCATATAGAAGCGCAATAAAATTGAATTTTTCCAAATTTGTACTTTTAGGGGGTGCGCGGCAAAAAAGGGAAAAAAGTTGTACCAATTTAAGTATTGCAGCTATAGTCGTGAAATTTGGTATGTAAATTCCTCTGATAACGTAGAAGTGCAAATCTAAATAAATTTTTCGCAATTTGTACTTATTATGGGTGTGCGGGACAAAAAGGGATACAAATTGTACCAACTAAATTATTGTAGTTAGAAATGTTAAATCCGACGTGTACATTTCTCCGACCATGTAGGCAAAAACACATGTTACCTATAGTGATTTTTCAAAATGTGTACTTTTTGGGAAAGAAGTGCAAAAAGTTATAAACTGGCTGGCTGAATCTAGAAACATGAGATCGAGGATATAAATGTTTGTAATATGTTGTTCAAAACTTGGTAGAAAATTATAAAAATTATACATACGAAGTAGTTCAGCTAAAATAGTGCATATCGATAAGCACATTCCTTTGACTGTGTGTGAGTGCTAGCTAAGAGGAGGTTTCCAAATTACCATTTTAGATTTATCTATATCCACCAAAAGAAAATTAAATAAATACTATCCAAAAACAAAGACTGATAAAATTAACAAATAACTGGCTTTTTCGCGTGCGAGGCAGCGGGTACTGCCAGTGTTCCATAAATGAGTCTTATAGTCATATATCGATAGGGATTGCAACTGGGCGAAATCGGTCCAAAGGGACAAATTTTTCGTTCACAAGGACTGAAAATACCCTTAATAACTCCTAATATTTTAGAGTTATTAAGTAATGATATTGACAAAAAATGTATAAAAAAGGTATCTATCACACGACAACAGCTAGAAACACGAAAGTCCTCAATGCACTAAATGAGTAGATACAAAATATAAAAGTATTTTTGCCAAAATAATACTTTTAGAGGGTTAAAAATGGTACCAACCAAACGGCTACACTTAAAATAATGAAATTCGGTGTATACATTCCTCTGATTGCGTACACAAGTAAACTAAAGAGATTTTTCGAAAGTCGTACTTTTAAGGGATTTTTTCGAAATTCGTACTTTTTGGGGTGAAAAGTGGATAAAAATTGTACCAACGAAATGACCGCAGCTAGAGTCATGATATTCGAATTCGTGACTGCGTAGTTACCGTACTTTTTATTTCCCGGGACACGGAATCCTCAACATATTGTTTTCTATATAAAAACTTATTTTTTCCGAATAAGACATTCGAACTTTAATAAAGTAAGTTACTATATTTCTGTATTACAGACATTTGGCTTGAAACAAACTTATAATGCCCTATTACACATCACTTCGTAAGAGTGTGTAGGCATATTTTTTAAATTAAGATGTTTTTTGAAATATACAAATTTTTAAATCAGACTTTTTTCTAATTTTGTTGGAGAAAGTGAGCGCGATAGAGAACGATATTATATACTTGAGAGTTGTATTATAAGTAAATTGTTATCTAAAGTAACAACTTTGTATTAAAAATGGCTATATTGCCTCAAAATATAAATTTAGGTTTTCGAAGCTACAAGAAAGGGAACTGATAATCCTGTAGCTTTAAAAAAAATAAATTTATAAATTTTGAGACAGTAATATAGCCATTTTTATACCCTACACCACTTCATGGACCAGGGTATTATAAGTTTGTAACACCAAGAAATAGTCGAGCTAGACCCACCTTTAAGTATACCGATCGGCTTAGAATCACCACCTGAGTCAATTTGTCTGTCTGTCCGTCTATCCGTCTGTCCGTACGTCTGCTGTCCATCTAAGCTTGTTCGCACTCTACAGGTCGCAATTGTTGTCCGATTGTCATGAAACTTGGCAGAAGTTATTTTTTCTGGCCCCCATACAAATGTGGCTCCCGATTTGACTTTTTCCGTCCTATTAAGCATATATAGTACCCGATTTTCTTTAACTTTGGCACAACATCTTATAATCGAAGTAGAAACACCTATGGTGAAAGTGGGTAAGATCGGTTCAAATTTAGATATAGTCCCCATACAAATGTCGCTCCCTATTTCACTTTTTCCGCTTTAGAAACCACATCTTGTACCCGAATTTCTTTAAAATTGGCACAACATCTTATAATCGAACTAGAAACACCTATGGTGAAAGTGGGTAAGATCGGTTCAGATTTAGATATAGCCCCCATATAAATGTCGCTCCCGATTTGACCTTTTCCGCTCTAAAATCCACATATTGTACCCGTTTTTCTTTAAAATTGGCACAACATCTATGGTGAAAGTGGGTAAGATCGGTTCAGATTTAGATATAGCCCCCATATAAATGTCGCTCCCGATTTGACTTTTTCCGCTCTAAAATCCACATATTGTACCCGTTTTTCTTTAAAATTGGCACAACATCTTATGATCTAACTTAAAACACCTATGGTGAAAGTGGGTAGGATCGGTTCAGATTTAGATATAGCCCTCATACAAATGTTGCTCCCGAATGTTAAACCAATTTTGGCCAAACTTTACATATTATATGTCGTCAATAAACATTCACATCGTTCCAGGTTTCAATATACCCCCATACAAATGTCCTTTCCGGTTTAACATTTTTTGTCAAACACATACATTTACAGGATGCAAAAATCCTTCCCGATTTCACTTTTTTACCGAATTGAATTGTAATGAGATAGAAAATCCTTTCCTTACTTGTGTGGGAGATGCCCATATGTCCATACTTTGGAATACCCCAAATGGGCCCCATTCTGATCTATTACAGCTCTTGAAACTACATCTTACATTGGATATTCAATTTTGCAGATCATGATATTTTTCAACTAGGAATACCTACTGTGAATGAGAAATATATAGGACCATGTTTTGGATCAGGCCCAAAATGTTGTTATAGGCTCCCTTTTGAAATGTCGGTCGATTCATCTTATTACTACTGTATAATTTGTATTTGTATGTCGGATAATTGGATCAATTACCATATAATTAACCATATTCGTTAAATATGACTAAAGATGAATTTATAGTAACTGTATAATTTATATGAACTACATAAAATTGCTCCCATGAAATACCTGGGCTTGGTAATCAAAGCAATTTACGCAGGGAGGTATCATATAGTCGGCCCCGCCCGACTTTAGCCTTTTCTTACTTGTTAATACAAAGTTGTTACTTTAGATTGTATATATTTTAAATTTATTATATTATTATATATTTTTTCAATTTATTAGTAAAATTCCACAGATATTAGTATATCAAAACTTATTTCATAAAGAAAGCAAAAATTTTGAAATCGAAGTATCTCAAAATATTTATAACGTTATTGCGACCATCTATTCTGTTAATTTCAGATTATATTAATTATATTGAATTGTCGTATTCAAGTTAGAAGATTTATTTTAGCTGACAAATATTTAATTAAAAGTGATCTTTTTTAAATTATTTTGTACCTTTTACAATTTTATTGTGAAAAAAAATGCGAAATAGGTAAAACTTGCTGCTGAATTCCCGCGGGAATCCCGTACAAATTTCCCGGGATACGGGAAACTGAAAATTTGCAAATTCCCGGGATTTTTCCCGCGAGAAATCCCGGGATGCAAACCCTAAGCTAGAATGATGAAAATCGGCGTGTATATTCCTCTAATTGCGTAGACACGTAAAATAAAGAGATTTTAGAAAGTCGTACTATTAAGGGAGTAAAATGGGGAAAAGGAGATAAAAAAAATCATGGAATTCGCAAAATAAAAAAAGTTGTTTCCAAATTCGTACCTTTTTTACTTTTACGGAAAAATTGAGAGATAATGGATTTTCAAAATTTGTACTTTTGGAATTAAAACAGGTTCGAAGTACAACTGCGCACACGGCTGTAGCTGAAAATGAACCCACTATCCCCCAATATTTAGTGTATATGAGCTTTATTGAAGATTGCTGCCTTATATTTACTTTATTATTTCGATATATGTTTGGTCTAAGCCAAAAATCCAAAAACATTGTGATTTGCTAATATAAGTCTCTACTTTGGTGAGATCTCTAATTAAAGGATATGGGGACCACTTTATTTCGAACGGTCCCAACGCCTCTCACTCCCACCCCTTCCGGCCGAGAGGGCCACGTCCCCATAACGTAGGGACAACGTACACACCACAGTCTGAACCATGGCGGCCAAGCAGTAGAGGGTGGACACCGGCTACAGATCAAATATCTACAGCCGGTATAACAAAAATATTATTAAACAAAATATTAGTATCACATGCAAATAATGGTTATTCTTAAAGTTAATAACTAAAAATATTAAAGTAAACATATCATAACAAAAATTAATCATCCAAGCAGGAGAAAATCCTGGACTTTATTATATCGATTCCTAATCCGAAATCTATGATGTGACACAATGAATTGAAATCAATACACATTCTACGAATGGGTTCTGTGGAAGCATTATTACGTACGCTGAAAATCAATATGAAGGAATTGATAGTATCTAGAAGGTCTAAATGGCACGTTAAACTTAATCCTAGAAATAATATAGTCAGAAGAGAAATCACAATTTAAAGGGTGTCCCAAGAAGAGCGCAATTTTTTAATTTTAAATAAAACACAGATATTTAAGAAAAAATCGTGAAACTTTATTATATCGTAAAGTAGACAGAATGAGGTTATGTATGGAACAATGCAGATGGCCGCCGCGGCTTTGCTGGCATGCACGTGATCTTTTAATGAAATTTTCAATGACCGTTTTGCATGAATGCTGCGGTATTTCATTAATGCAGCGTCCAATTTCGTCTTTTAAGGCTTGAGTCCAATTTCGTCTTTTAAGGCTTGAGTCGTCGTCGGCTTATTCGCGTAAACCATCGACTTCAAAAAAACCCCAAAGAAAAAAATCTAATGGTGTTAAATCGCACGATCTAGGCGGCCAATTCCGATCTCCAAAACGCGAAATAACACGACCGGGAAATGACTGATGCAGCAATTGAATTGTTTCTCTGGCTGTATGACATGTGGCGCCGTCTTGTTGGAACCACATGCCCTCCACATTCATTTCTTCAATTCTAGGCAAGAAAAAACTGGTTATCATTTCACGATACCGAACACCATTGACTGTTTGCGCTTGACCTGCCTCATTTTCATAAAAAAAGGTCCAATGATTCCTCCAGCCCAAAAACCACACCACACAGTGACACGTTGAGGATGCATTTGCTTCTCGTGAATCACTCGAGGATTTTCCGCACCCCAAATGCGACAATTCTGCCTATTGACGAAGCCATCAAGATGAAAATGGGCCTCGTCACTGAAGATGATTTTATCCAATACCCAACTAACGAACTCCCTTCGCTGTCCATGGTCAGTTGGCTTCAGTTCCTGAGTCAATTGAACTTTGTATGCATGAAGATGCAAATCATTCGTCAAAATTCGCTGCAAAGTGGATTTGGAGACACCAATTTGCTGAGCTCGGTGTCGAATTGAGGTGGATGGAGTTTGAGCGACATCATCACGTACAGCTGCGACATTTTCGGTCGATCGACCAGGTCGATGGCGCGTTGTTGTCTTTACATCACTAACAGACCCAGTTTCGGCAAATTTATCCATTAATCTCTTTACAGTTGACTCT
The DNA here is from genome assembly GCA_947397865.1 of Polietes domitor. Taxonomy (NCBI): domain Eukaryota; kingdom Metazoa; phylum Arthropoda; class Insecta; order Diptera; family Muscidae; genus Polietes; species Polietes domitor. The sequence continues at coordinate 123,326,422 of OX377620.1, forward strand.
TTTGGAGCATTATTGTGACCCCAAATTGATCGCAATTTGCGAACTGTAGCCGCAAAACTTTCACCATTTTGGTAAAACAATTTCACAATGAGAATGCGTTGTTCATTCGTGTAGCGCTCCATTTTTACTAACCTCGTACCTTCTACTAACAAACAATAACAATTGTTCAAATGTCAAACAATGACACTTCGAATGTTGCCAGATTTAAAAATTGCGTTCTTCTTGGGACACCCTTTATAACGTCATAAACAATCACGGTGTTTAACATAACACGTCTGCTTATTAAGGATGGCAAGTCGATCAACTTCAAACTACTAGCATAAGGGGGCAGAACACAATCACTATTCCAATGTAAGTGTCTTAATGAAAAAATCAAAAATGGTTTCTGAACTGACTTAATTCTGTCAATATAGATACCATACTGAGGATCCCACACTACGGAACCATATTCTAGAATAGGCCTGAAAAGCGATATAAATAGCGATCACGTAAGGATCGGAGAACTTCTTAGCCCATCACTTAATGAAGCCAAGAACACCATATGCTTTGTTAACCATAGTAATAATATGATTGTTGAAATTCAGTTTGGAATCCATTAGAATACCAAGGTCTACGAAAGAATCAACTACCTCTAACTCAGCTCCTCCAATATTATACCTGACAAATCTTGGATTCAATCTAAAGAAACGCATGTGTCTGCATTTCCTTAGGTTGAGTTCCATACAATTCATGTCACACCAGCGTCCAAAACTATCCAAGTCATTCTGCAATGGATGAGCAAATTCTGGTCAATCATAAGAAAAAATACTTTTACATCATCTGCATACGTTTAGAGTTAATAATAGACTCTGGAAGGTCATTTATGAATAATAATAATAATAATAATAAAACAGGCCCTAGATGACTACCCTGAGGGACTCCCGATGGAATCAGAAGAACCTTAAGGGTTGAAGATAGGAATGTTCAGAAAAAATGCGGGGGTTAAAAAATATTGAGAGTCGATCATATACATATTTGACTACATTTGCGGCCTCCTAGGACCAAATTAAAAAAAAAAACATTTTTTGAGCGACCACTTACACTCCACCCACCACCTCCACTTTTTGGCTCATGAGGTTTTTTTCCGAACCCCACAAAATCTAAATCGAAAAATCGTGCACTATCGACGGGATAGTATATTGTAATGACTTCAATTTAGTTCAGGGTCGGATTTTTTTGTGTGGGAGGTACTAGAAAGTTCGTGGCACTTGATCAAATATCAAGTCTTAGTGGAGTTCAGACATCGTTATAGAAGTTGCCAAAGATTTAGTTTTACCTAGAAGAAGGACAATTGTGTGGGATGTACAAGAAGAGGCGAGGCAAAAGTATACATATTTTATAGATTTTAAGTGATTATAAAAGCATTTTCTAATATCTGATTGCAACTGATTTGGACTATCCGATCGGATGTTATATAGCTTTTGCTTTGACCAAAACTTATGCCTAGTGGGAGGTACCAATATATTACACATCCTCCTCCCCCTTGTAGGGTGAGGATTGTAGCAGGCAACGGATGAGGAAACGCATTTTTACAAAGCAATTGCGAACAGTAATAAAGCCAGCTGCATCAATAGTTCTGAGTTCCTGAGTTATCGTGCATCCAAACTGACTCTAATAGGATTATGATTCTGGATGATTGTGACACTGAAATTAAATCACATCTCTCATGTAAGAGTTTCGCAGAATTATCGCTGGATTATCAGGCAACAAGTGATTGTATAGCAGCATGACACATAATACGGGTTGGCGATTGAATGATTCCAGATTCGTAATCAATGGGTAAACTCATTGTGTTACGTTGAACACTGTGCAAACGCAGATAAGATTGTAAAACAGAAAAAATGCATCCAATTTCAAAATTAATTATGATTTAAAAAATAATAATTTTTTGTAATTTTCAAGTGATAAAGAACTTCGTCACCTGAAATCCGAAATGACGTTTTCGCATACTAAATTACATCGTAAACACACTTATGATTTACAATTACGAATTTTTATATTTATATTTTACTCTACAACACTACGCACATTGGTTTCAAACCGATTTTTAAGGCTCCAAATTCGCCAAACGTACAACTACACTGTGAGACAGTCCAAAAACTCTGGGAGGTGATATTGTTATTGAAATCCACTAGGATATTATGTCTTTGTGCATTTGTTTTAAACATCCAAAAGGAAGCGAGTTAGACTCATTGTAAAGTATACCGATCGACTTAGAATCACTTTTTGAATCGATTTAGCCATGTCCGGCTGTCTGTCCTTCTGTCCGTCGATTCTTGTAATCAAAGTACAGGTCGCAATTATTATCAGATCCTAACAAAAATTGACACAAGTGAGTTTTTCGGTCCAAGGACGAACCATATTTAAATCGGTTCAGATTTAGATATAGCCCCCATACAAATATCGGCCCGGATTTGACTTTTTCCACTCAAGAAAGCACATATTTTAACATCTTTACTTCAAATTAGGCACAGTATTTTATAATTGAACTAGAAACACCTATGGCGAAATTGGGCCAGATCGGATTTAGATATAGCTCCCATAAAAATTTCGATCCCGATTTGATTTTTTCCACTCTAGAAACCACATATTTTAACAGATTGTCTTCAGATTTGTCAAAACATCTTATATTTCCACTAGAAACAACCAGGATGACTATAGGTCAGATCGCTTCAGATTTATATATAGCTCCCATACAAATTTCGCTCCCGATTTGACTTTTTCCGCTCTAGAAACCACTTATCTCAACAGATTTTCTTCAAATTTGGCAGAAACACATATATTTCAACCGAAAACTTCTGTGGTAAAAGTGAGTCACATCGGTTCAGATTTAGATATAGCTCCCATATAAATTTCGCTCCCAATTTGACTTTTTCCGCTCTAGAAACCATTTATTTTAACAGATTTTCTTCAAATTTGGCAGATTATTATATATATTTAAACTGAAAACATCTGTGGTAAAAGTGAGTCCCATCGGTTCAGTTTTAGATATAGCTTCCATACAAATTTCTATATCGATTTGACTTTTTCCACTCTAGAAACCACATATTTTAACATATTTACTTTAAAATAAGCACAGTATCTTATAATTGAACTAGAAACACCTATGGCGAAATTGTGTGAAATCGGTTCAGATATAGATATAGCTTCCATGCAAATTTCAGCCTCCATATTTGCGCTCTAGAAAGCACATATTTTAACCTATTTTCTTCAAATTTGTCACAAACCTTTTATTTGAACTGGAAAAATGTGGTGAAAGTTAGTCAGATCGGTTCAGATTCAGATATATCTCTCATACAAATAACCATTTAAATTGTGTGGCTCTAGAAACCTCATATTTTTACCAATTTTCTTCAAATTTGTCAAAGCAACTTGTAAATGGTGATTTTTTAGCTATTATCTTTTTGGCAACACTGGTTTAAACAGCTGACGCACATTTCGTGTTATGTTTCACTGTCAAACATCTTCAGTTTGGTCTATAATTTAACCATGAATCGTCTTACAAACCAACAACGCTTGAAGAACGAAGATCCAGTTTTTACCGAAAAATTGTGTTCAGCGACGAAGCTCATTTTTGGCTCAGTGGGTACGCAAATAGGCAGAATTGTCGATTTTGGATTGAATATCAGCCTTGTCTATGCAGACAAGCTCGCTTCAATTGACGCATTGGAAGACAACATTGAAGCATTTATTCATTTCCAATAGCTTTTAAAAAATCACCCTTTATTTCAACTGGAAACCGATGTCATTCCAAAGTTGGCAAAATATATTATATTTCAACTAGAAAAACCTATAGTGAATGTAAACCACATCTTTTCAGGTTTTATTACAGCCCTCATACAAATGTCCTTCCCGATTTAACTATTCTCTCTCAAGGTATTACAGATTTTGATCTAATTTAGCAGAACACGTGAAAGTAGGTCACATCGGTTCATGATAGTTCCCGATTTCGCTTTTTTCCCCGAATTCAATTGTAATGGGGCAGAAAGTGGAGAATACCTTACAGTCGACCGCGCCCGACTTTAGCCTTTCATTACTTGTTTTTCTGATAGGTATTGTCGAGTAGAACAAGAATCGGCATTTGAATTTCCCCAGGCACCCCCAAAACTTTAAAACACGGCATCGTTAAACACTTATAAGTCTGTAATGTTGATAAACACCGTTTTCACTTTCTAATCGGGTTTGAAATGAAGAAACCTGATGCTTTCGATCGATATACAGCTTCTTCAGGAAAACTTAAGAAACCTGTATGCTCGGGTCCAGTAAACACAATTTTTAGCCATTTTTGAACTTTGGCAATATTTCGGCACTTTATTTTGTAAACATAGTTAAATAACACATTTAGTAAGGAGTAAATCGCCGCTTTGTTTTTAAAAATCCATTCATAATTGACTTGAGTTATTGAAGATTTTATGAATGCTATTTTTTTGTCAAAATACAAGTTGCGATCATTCAAGATAACATCTCTCATAATTTTACAAATTGAAGTCCAATAAAAATACAATTAAATACAATAAATTCATCAAAACAGATAAAAATGGTAAAAAAGCATGCCAATCATTTTAGTAAAAAATAAATAAAGAAAAATCCCCAATTTCGGAACACATTTTCCCAACTTTGGGAATTGAAGTATGTTTGAAAAAATTTGGAAATTCTATTATTTTTCATCGATTTTATCATTTTGACGAATTTGAAGCATTTTTAACCATCTCATTATTAGCCCGCTTTTAACATTATTTATTACACTGTGTGTGATTTTTTAAGTCATGGAAATATAACCATATATGGACACCACTACGTGATAAAATACAAAAAATCCTTCTGCATTTATCCGCAGTTTTTCTTCAAGTAAGCCTGTTTTTGAAACCAACGAGAAATTTTCGAAGACCTCCCGAGTTTTATGAAATTTGGTGTTTTTTGAAAACTGTGGCATGCAAATGCACAATATTTTATTATATTTTGAAAGCAAAATATATTGACACAATTTTTTGCAGCAGAATTGTTTGTTTTTAGCGCAAATATATATTATAAATAAATATTTTTTTTAATTATTTTTAAAAATAAATATTGAAACTTATTTTTTGAAAAAAAAATTTTCTTGTGTTCTACATACTCTGTAAATTTCAGAGTAGGCTTCTCAGTAGTTTCTGAGATGTACGCAAAACTGTAGAAGTATGTCATGTGATTTTTGCTTTTTGAGGGTTTTCGTGCCAGCGAAAAATTATTTTTTCGAAGAAAAATCAAAATTTTCTTAGTTTTTTCTGTTCTATGTGAACGTGAAAGTCGCAACATTTGTATGATGACTGCAATTGCCTTTGATTGAACATATAAACGGGTGCCATCGGACCTATAATTCCAAAATAAGAGATAAAGAATAAAATTAGAATTTTAGTAAAAAACAAGTCAAAACGGCGTTAAGTTCGGCCGAGCCGAACTTTATATACCCTCCACCATGGATTGCATTCCACAGAGGTTGTCGGTTTTCGTAGAAGTACAGTAATAGTACAGGAAAATATAATTCTTTTAATATAGCCAAACCAAAGCAAATACTAATATTGAAAAAAATAATTTTATAAATAAATATAATATTTTAATTATTTCAAACCATTATTTATTTCAAATCAAAAAATAAATATTCTTATATATAATAATAGATCGTCTTAGAAGTTAATGACGATCAAGAATTTGTATACTTTATAGGGTCTCAGGTCCCAAAACTTCAACTTCAAGGTCAAAATCGCAAATGTCGCCGTACAAATCTTATAGACTGTAGTGTGTGTAGGTAGCGTATACGTGCTGTTGATTACGGATAATATCACTCATACGTACTGTAGTCGGCCTAATGTGCAATTGCAAGAAGACTGACTGACAGTCCTGTAAGATATATTTTTCCTAACTAAACGGTGTTAATAATCATTCCTAGGAAGTTTACATGTTGTATAATGTTGGGTATATTTTAGTAGTTTGATTTTTTAGTAGTTGATTGTTTCCTGGAATTTTGAACGGTTCAAAATAGATTTTTGTAAGTTTTTTGCGATTTTGACCTTGAAGATGAAGGTTTTTTCATTTTATTTGATCTTAATGACAAGAGCTACAACTTTGGCTCAGAGAGTAAATCAAAATTACAAACGGTTTGCAAGATATGTGCCTGAGAAAATGATCACTATTTGCAAAAATGACAACGAGGCCCCAAATCTTTGGTGGCCCATAAAAAAGTGCGTGACTTTGGGCAAAACTGGCAGACACGGGTCTTTTTCGGTCTTTTATCACGTAGTGGTGTCCGTGTATGGTTATATTTTTTCGTGTGGCACTGTGTTATTTTAGATTGCTTATAAAATTCTAAATAAACCAGTGAAAAGTTATATGCAAATCTGTTACTTCACTAAGAATTTAAACGCTTCTAAAAACAAAACTTTCCGAAAAGTAGCATTTTTTGTCTTTTTTAATAAAAACGCCAAAATTTTTGATTCGCTATTAAACATTTCTTTTCTTCTTGCATTTGCACGTTTTCCCAACAAACTACCAAAATTCCCAAAGGGGGAAAATATGTTCTAAAGTCTTTATCTACTTGAAGCCACTGTGCGATTGTGACAGCAAAATTTCTTCGAATACTACTACTACTCTGTGATGTTCGATTGCTTGGCTCATTCGACGACTCCACACAGCAGTTATTGTGGGGGCAAAGTAACGAAAATAAACTTTCAACACATCAAAGTGAAATGTCATAGCAACCGTAGTCGTAAAGTACAGATGGAAAGAAACGAAATAAAATGAAGAAACGAAAAATGAAGCTAACAAAAAAAACAAATCCATCTTTAGCATCGTCATTGACATCAACGACGACATGAAAACGGTGAAGAGCACAAAGAAACATCACCAACAGAGCAGCACACTAACGCTCGTTCCTCTCATTCGCACGGCAAATTTTAAAATAACAACAATAGCACACGCACATCACAGTGTTGCCAATGATTGGCGAGAAACAAGGGCCCAGCCAAAAAAAAAAAATTGAAAGTACTTCCGTAGGAAGAACATTTTAATCGTTTCTCAAAATCCAAATGGAAATTTTTCACGCTTTTGAGGAAGCTCTTTTGAACAACTTCCAAAAAATCGATAATATGTAACATTTTACGAACAGCTTTTTCACAAGTGAATGACAAGGAATTTTTAGTATGGGGTCACAAAGGTAAGGTGTCCCCTTGGCACCCATAAGGTCTCGGGTTCGAATCGTGGATCGGGATTTTTTTTTTGTTTTTTCTTAACTTAAAAAATAGACAATGTATCATTTTGTATAATTTTAACAATTTAAAATTTTTATTTAAAAAAATACAAATAAATAAACACTTTTTGAATGGAACAGGATAGTGACCCAATAATTCCGGAAGGGCTTGTTGAGTAGATAATTTTTTGTAGAATAAACTTATAGTCCAGCTGGTCTGAGTTTCTTTTTATCGCGGGTCAAAGTAAGTGTTGTATGTTAATGTCTGAGCGAATTCTTATTGTCAAAACTATATTGTGGAATTTTATGGGGATAATTTTTGTGGAATATCTTAACCCTCGAACTCCTCTCTTTATTGGTCAATTTGAACCTTTTTCGAGGAAATCAAAAAAGACATTTAAGGATTCAAATGTTCTACGAAAAAAATCGCCGGAAAATTTGAGTGGGGGTCACCGATGACAACGAAGTTGTAAATAATTATCTTCCCGCTTAAATAGCAAAAGTACGCGCCAGCTTATAAAGGGTGATTTTTTAGCTATTATCTTTTTGGCAACACTGGTTTAAACAGCTGATGCACGTTTCACGTTTTGTTTCACTCTCAAACATCTTCAGTTTGGTCTATAATTTAACCATGAATCGTCTTACAAACGAACAATGCTTGCAACTTATTGAATTTTATTATCAAAATGCGTGCTCTGTTAAGAAAGTTCATCGCGCGCTACCGTTTTATGGTCAGTTTAATCGACCCACTGAAGCGGCTATTCGGGCTATTGTGACTAAATTTCGCACCAAATTTACATTGTTGGACATTAAACCACCAACACACTTACGTAGAGTGCGAACTGAAGAAAATATCGCAGCTGTATCTGCCTGTTTTAATGATGACCATCAATTATCGATTCGTCGCCGTTCGCAGCAATTGGGCCTCTGTTACTCAAAAACGTGGAAAATTTTGCGGAAGGATTTAGGAGTGATGCCTTTCAAAATACAGCTGGTGCAAGAATTGAAGCCGAACGACCTACCGCAACGTAAAATTTTTGGTGAATGGGCTCTTGGAAAGTTGGCCGAAGATCCACCTTTTTACCGAAAAATTGTGTTCAGCGACGAAGCTCATTTTTGGCTCAATGGGTACATAAATAGGCAGAATTGTCGATTTTGGAGTGAATATCAACCAGAAGAGCTACCAATTCATCCAGAAAGAGTCACAGTTTGGTGCGGTTTATGGGCTGGTGGCATCATTGGACCATACTTCTTCAAAGATGATGCGTATCGTAAAGTAACTGTGAATGGTGAGCGCTACCGTGAGATGATATCCAACTTTTTTTGCCCCAAATGCGAGAGTTTGACTTGCATGACATGTGGTTTCAACAAGACGGTGCCACACAGCACGCGCAACAATGGACTTATTGAGAGGCGAGTTCGGTGATCATTTTGTTTCACGTTCGGAACCGGTCAATTGACCGCCTAGATCGTGCGATTTAACGCCTTTAGACTATTTTTGTGGGGCTATGTTAAAACTCATGTCTACACAGACAATCCCGCTTCAATTGACGCATTGGAAGACAACATTGAAGCATTTATTCGTGAGATACTGACCGAAATCTTGGAAAGAGTATGCCAAAATTGGACTAAGCGGATGGACCTTTTGAGGCGCAGTCAAGGTCAACATTTGCATGAAATAAAATTCAAACAATAAATTATATAGACCGTACTATCGATTCAAATAAAGATTTCATGCATTTTTCAGAATTTTATGTGTTTTTTTTTTGAAAAACTTTCCTAAAGCTTTTAAAAAATCACAACAAAATTACTGGGGTTCAAATTGGTCCATGTGGGTATTGCAGTAGAGCACGGTATCCTATTTGTATTCTTTGTTTACTGTGCTCTACCGAAATACCCACATTTTTTGTCAAAAAAGATCGATTTTCAAAAAAACACCGGCAAATTTTAACCCCAGTAATTTTGTTGTATAAGCTGGCGTGTAATTTTGCTATTAAGCGGGAAGATCATTGTTTACAACTTTGGTGTCTTCTGAGACCCACACTGAAATTTCCCGGCAAATATTTTCCTAGAATATTTTAATCCTTAAATGTCCTATTTGAAAGGACTTTTCTTGATTTTCTCCAAAAAGGGTGAAATTGACCCATAAAGAGTACAGTTAGAGGGTTAAGATATTCCACAAAAGTGATCCTCGTGAAATTTCACTATATAGTTGTGATAATAAGAATTCTCTCAGACATTAACTTAAGTTAACATAATGCTCCCGTCGACCAAAAAATGAAAACTTTGCATCACGATAAAAAGAAACTCAGACCAGCTGGACTATAAGTTTATTCTACAAAAACGATCTACCCTTTCGGAATTATAGGGTCGCTACTCTGTTCCAAAAATTCTGTCGGATAGTGTTATTAATACTACATAATCTCAGTAAGATTAAGTAGTGTTCATTTATTTAAAGCTAATTTAATTTAATACTAATTTGTGTTTTATATTAATTCATACTAAATAAATATTTTGTTAAGTTTCCTAATGTCAGTTGTAACGACTAAAAGTAGTTTGCTTTAGTAATTCAGCACTCACAACAGAGGATAGCTGAGAAGGTTAGAGTGCCGTAGAAGGTCTGCTGTTCTACCCCGGGTAGCGGCGGATTTTTTGAAACCGAAATGGAAACTGGTGAAAAAGTGCTGCCTTTGCAACACTTTCACAATAACTTTTAAGTCTTTCAAAATAAAGGACATCCCTGCTATGACAAGTCCCAGTTAAATCCTTTGATGAAGATCTCATTTTTCACTACTTCCGAATCACAAGATGAACATCTTTTCTTTTTTTGCTGGTTGTCTGAATGAGCAAATAACAGAAAAAACGTAAGTTTCGCGGGCCAAATATGTGGAGTGCATCCCATAATATTACCGGCAGATTAGAGCGAATTAGGAAAATTACTATATTTGTCGAATAAATTCTGATGTTTCATTATTATAATTTGTAATTAAAATTAATCAATTAATTTTAAAGGGCGTGTTTTTTATTGCTTGATAGTCCTTGACCATATAACAAATATAAAAATAATTCTTCACAAAGACAGATATCTTCAAAGAAATGTGCATAAATGCCGTCCACATTAGATATTATTGTGGGTATTTTCATTCGTTGTTAGGGAAGAAAGTTTTCCGTTCGCCCATTTTCAATTCCAACCTTCCACACATATCGAATTTCGTTCGTCCATTTATCCTAAAAGTACGAATTGCGAAACTCCGTTATATTTGGCGTGCACAATGCAATGTACAGACATAATTTTACGTTTCTAGCTACCAACTGGGTACCAGTTTTATCCCTTTTATCCCAATTTCAACTTAATAGTACGAATTTTTAGAAAATCTTATTTTGGCTGTCTACGAAGTCAGAGTAATAGAATAAATAGAATTTCATGATTATTGTTGCAGCCGTTCGATTGGTACCAATTTTATGCCCTTTCGTTCAATTTTCCCTAAAAAACAAATTGTATCCCTTTTGGCTCATTTTGGCGCTAAAAGTGCGAGTATCAAAAGATTGCATTATATTTCGAGTCTGCGCAATCAGAGCTAAATATACACCGATTTTCAGTATTCTAGCAACATCTATACAGTAAGATGAATGTATACACCGAATTTAATAATTCTAGCTGCAGCCATTTAAAATTGGTAACAATTTTATCCCCTTTTCCACATTTTACTCCTTAAAAGTACGAATTTCGAAAAATCAATTTATTTTAGATGTATATGCGATTAAAGGGATATATACACACCAAATTTCACGCTACTAGTTTCCCGTTTCGATTTTGCACATCTATACCGAATTTCGTTGTTCTAGCTGCAGCCACAGTTTCCCTCTTAAAAGTGCAAAGTGCTCACCAAATTCCTCCCTGCTAGCCACAGTGGTATGATTGTACCAATTTTATCCCTTCTCCGCGTTTTCCAATAAAAGTGCAAATTTCGAAAATGACCTTAATCTGGCACTTCTATACAATCAGAGAAATGTACACAGCGAATTTTACTATTCTAGCTGCAGCCCTTTGGTCGGTACCAACTTTATCCCTTTTTCCACACTTCCCCCTTTAAAAGTACGAATTAAAAAAACTTTATTTTACGTGCATATGCGGTTTGAGGATTGTACACGCCAAATTCCATGCGGTTTGTTTTATCCCCTTTCTCCACGTTTCTCAATAGAAACACAAATTTCGAAAATTTCCTTGATTTTGCACGTTTATATAGTCAGGGGTATGTACATGAGAATTTCATTATTCAAGCTGTAGTCATTTGGTCGGTACTCCTTTTTACGCATTTTACCCTCTGAAAGTACGAATTTCGAAAAACCCTTTATTTTAGGTATACAGGCGATCAGGGAAATGTACACACCAAATTCCACGCTACTAGATGCAGCGGTTTGATTGTTACCAATTTTATCCCCGTTTCCCCATAAAAGTACAAATTTCGAAATTTGCCTTGATTTTGCATGTCTATACAGTCAGGGGAATTTTCACACCTAATTTCGTTGTTCTAGTTGCAACCATGTGGTCGGTACCAATTTTATCCCTTTACCACATTTCTCCCTTTAAAAGTACGAATATCGAAAAATCTCATTATTATACCCTCCACCTCCAGGATGGGGGTATACTAACTTTGTCATTCCGTTTGTAACACCTTGAAATATCGATCTGAGACCCTATAAAGTATATATATTCTTGATCGTCATAAAATTCTAAGACGATCTATCCATGTCCGTCCGTCTGTCCGTCTGTTGAAAGCACGCTAGCATCGAAACGAAAGGAGCTAGAAGGTTCAAATTTTCCATAAATGTGTCTTATAGTCGTAGATCGATTGGGATTGAAACGGGGCGAAATCGCCCCAAAGGGAAAAATTTTTCCCTCACAAGGACTAAAAATACCCATAACAATCCCTAATATTTTAGCGTATTCAAACATGTTTTTTGAATATGTCTGTTTATATTTGCTTGATATTTGGTATGCGCATTCCCATTATAGCAAAAAAGTGCACCATAAAGTGATTCTTATTTGTAGGGGGTGAAATGGGGCAAAAAAGGGATAAAAATGGTACATATTAAATGACAACAGCTAGAAACACGAAATTCGGTGTGTACCATCTTCTAATTGAGTAGATACATAATATAAAAGTATTTTTTTCAAATTCGAACTTTTAAGGTGTACAATGGGGGATAAAAATGGTACCAACCAAACGGCTGTACCTAGAATAATGAAATTCGGTGTATACATTCCTCTGATTGCATAGATAAGTAAAATACACGGATTTTTCAAAATTCGTACTTTTTGGGATTAAAATGGAAATAGGGGATACAAATAGTACCAATCAAATGACCGCAGCTTGAGTCATGAAATTCGGAGTAGACATTCCTCTGACTGCGTAGACACGAAAAATAAACGGATTTTTCGAAATTCGTACTTTCAATGGATACAATGTTAAAGAGGGATAAAAAATAGTACCAACTAAACAACTACAGCTAGAATGATGAAATTCTAATTGCGTATAAATGTCAAAGGGGTAAAAATGGTACCAACCAAATGGACCCAGCTGGAATCATGGAATTCGGTGTATACATTCCTCTGACTGCATAGACACGCAAAGTAAAATAAATTCGTACCTTTTCTTTTACGGCAAAAATTGGTTGAATCATGAAGTTAGGTTATTTTGCACTATGTACGTCTGATAATGGATTTTCAAAATTTTTACTTTTGGCATTAAAATAGAATGGAGATACAACCAACTGTAGCACCCACTATCTACCAATATTTATGGTATTTAAGCTTTTTGAAAATATTAATATTAGAATATTTATTTTTTGATTGGGAATAAATAATGGTTTGAAACATTTAAAATATTATATTTATTTATAAAATTATTCTTTCAATATTTGCATTTATTTTGGTTTGGCTATATTAAAAGAATTATATTTTCCTGTAATACTACTGCACTTCTACGAAAACTGACAACCTCTGTGGAATGCAATCCATGGTGGAGGGTATATAACGCCGTTTCTACTTGTTTTTAAGTATACATGCGATGTGAGGGATTTACCAAATTTCAGCTAACTAGCTATTGTCGTTTTACTGGTACCATTTTTATCCCTTTTTTGTACCATTTCGTCCCCTGAAAGTATGGATCACTTTATGGTGCGCGTTAACGCAATAAAAATATTGAACTTACCAAATGTCAAGTAAATGCACAGTTCGTTATCATTATTCTAGCTGCAGCCGTTTGGTTGGTACCATTTCTATCCCTCGATTCCTATTTTGCACCCCTTAAAAGCACGAATTTGGAAAAAACCTTTTATTTTACGTGTTTACTCAATTAGAGAAATGTATACACTGAATTTCGCGTTTCTAGCTGTTGTTGTTTGAAAGGTACAATTTCCTGTCCTTGTCAGGGAAAATTTTTTCTATCTAGTCCTTTTCTGGGAAAATTGGGAAGTCCTGGCTCATCTCGTTTATATGCTAGCGTGCTTTCAACAGACGAATTGAAGGACGAACATGCTAGATCGTCTTAGAATTTTAAAAAGATCAACAATATATATACTTTGTAGGGTCTCTGGCCGATAGTTCAAGGTGTTACAAACGGAATGACAAACTATAGTGAGTAGGGTATAAGAAGTAAAAAAGGCGTTAAGTTCGGCAGGGCCGAACTTTATATACCCTCCACCATGGATTGCATTCCACAGAGGTTGTCGGTTTTCGTAGAAGTGCAGTAATATTACAGGAAAATATAAATTTTGTAATATAGCCAAACCAAAACAAATACAAATATTGAAAAACTAATTGTATAAATAAATATAATATTTAAATTATATCAAACCATTATCTATTTCAAATCAAAAAATAAATATTCTTATATTTATATTTTCAAAAAGCTTAAATACCATAAATATTGGGTGCTACAGTTGGTTGCACTTCCATTCTATATTAATTCCAAAAGTACAAATTTTGAAAATACATTATCAGACGTACATAGTGCAAAATAACCTAACTTCATGATTCAACCAATTTTTGCCGTAAAAGAAAAAGTACGAATTTGGAAAAAAAACTTTTTATTTTGCGTGTCTATGCAGTCAGAGGAATGTATACACCGAATTCCATGATTCCAGCTGCGCCCATTTGGTTGGTACCATTTTACCCCTTTGACATTTCTACGCAATTAGAATTTCATCATTCTAGCTGTAGTCGTTTAGTTGGTACTTTTTTATCCCCCTGTACCATTGTATCCCTTGAAAGTACGAATTTCGAAAAATCAGTATTTTTTTTTGGTGTCTACTCAGTCAGAGGAATGTATACTCCGAATTGCATGACTCTAGCTGCGGTCATTTGGTTGGTACTATTTGTATCCCCTTTTTCCATTTTAATCCCAAAAAGTACAAATTTCGAAAAAATCAGTCTATTTGTCGTGTCTACGCAGTCAGAGGAATATATACTCCGAATTTCCTGACTCTAGCTGCGGTCATTTGATTGGTACTATTTTTATCCCCTTTTTCTTTCTAACTCCAAAAAGTACGAATTTCGAAAAATGTGTTTATGTTAAGTGTCTACGCAATCAGCGGAATGTATACACCGAATTTCATTATTCCAGGTGTAGCCGTTTGGTTGGTACCATTTTTATCCCTCCGTACTCATTGTATCCCTTGAAAGTACGAATTTGGAAAAAAACTTTTATTTTCCATGTCTACGTAGTCAAAGGAATGTATACTCCGAATTTCATGACTCTAGCTGCGGTCATTTGGTTGGTACTATTTTTATCCATCTATCCCCATTTACCCCTTAAAAGTACCAATTTGGAAAAATGCTTTTTATTATGTATCTACTCAATTAGAGGAATGTACACACCGAATTTCGTATTTCTTGCTGTTTTCGTTTAATATTTACCATTTTTATCCCTTTTTTGCCCCATTTCACCCCCTACAAATAAGAATCACTTTATGGTGCACGTTTTTGCTATAAGAGGAATGCGCATACCAAATACCAAGCAAATATAAACAGACATATTCAAAAAACATGCTTAAATACGCTAAAATATTAGGGATTATTATGGGTGTTTTTAGTCCTTGTGAGGGAAAAATGTTTCCCTTTGGACCGATTTCGCCGTTCTAGCTCCTTTTGTTTAGATGGTAGCGTGCTTTCAACAGAAGGACGGACATGGCTAGATCGTCTTAGAATTTTATGACGATCAAGAATATATATACTTTATAGGGTTTCAGATCGATATTTCAAGGTGTTACAAACGGAATGACAAAGTTAGTATACCCCCATCCTGGTGGTGGAGGGTATAAAAAAGTCAGATTTAGCTGGGGAAAATTGTTAAATTGGCAACATTGGCGCACAGGCACTCAATCGCAAAATTCAGAAATGGAAGGAAAATGCCGAAAATACCTCAAATAAGTGTGTCTGTGTGGGTGCGTGTTTGACAGATAGCAGTAAAAATTCACACACAACCACACACACTCGTATGCGCCTTCACTATCCCAGCGGGAATATTTGGAAGGCCTCCCCTTAGAAGGCCTTCTAAAATGCCTTCTCTTCGGATCCGCAACACATTCCTGTATGCCTTCTGAAAATATGCATTCCAGAAGGCCTTCTTCGCGCATGAAAAAGACTCGGCACACATGCTCACCTCGCTTCTCTAAGAAGGCCTACCACAAGGCCAAATCATCAGCATTTAGAAATCCTATACTCATTATTGACTGCCTTCTTTGAGAAGGCATTTAGAAAGGCCTTCTCATTTCCTATTAGATGCAGATGCAGTGGACATTCTTCATTGCCTTCCTTTAGCAGGCCTGCTAGCATGCTGGAAGAATGAAGGCAGTACGGATGGAGTCGATTTTATTATTTACGAGTTTTATGAAAGATATTTTTACAATTCTCCTGATTTGAACTCAGTTAAAATACATTTATTAAAAATAATAGGAAATTACTACATTTAAAATTATTTTTTAAATGTTTTGTTTATTTAGTGTTAAAAATATTTGTTGTCGTTGTGCCTTTGTTTGGAACAACTAAAAGAGGCAATATAATACAGATCGACATAGATCCACTTTCTGAGTCGATTTAGCAATGTCTGTCTGTCTGTACGTCTATTCCTGTAATCAAACTACAGGTCGCAATTCTTGACCGATTCAAATGAAACTTTATATGTGGATTTTGTCGGGATAATAACGAACGATATCGGTTTAAATGTAGATATAGCCTTTAAACAAATTGGTTTATACATGTTTTCATATAGACCCATTTATCAGGGATGAAACAGAAAAATATTTAACTCCTCTTGAAGAACAAACAAACAATGTTCTTACTTTATTACCAAAATAATATATCATATCCTTCATACTTTCTTCAGAAATATTATTACACGTCCGACACCCATTCCTGAAGGCCTTCTACGAAAAGGCATTTTAGAAGGCCTTACCATTAGATGCTACACGATCGATAACTCATGCTTGCTTGCCTTCTTCGGATAGGCATGCTAGAAGGCCTTGCGAGAGAAGGCAGCGCGGAAGGTGTTCCTACTTCCCTTCTTTCGCCAGGCATGCTAAAAGGCCTGCCAAAAGAAGGCAGCAGCGAAGGTGTTCGCTTTGATTAAGGGTCGTGTGTTTCTATAAACTTTTTGACACAAAAAGACAATAAAGTTGTGTAGTTTAGTAGGTAGCACTTTCGATTAACAATGCGAAGATCATGGGTTCAAATTCCAGCCGAGGCAAATAAAAATGTTGAAAGATTTTAATTGAAAAAATTTTGAAAGATTTAAATTTATCAAATGTTGAAAGATTTAAATTGAAAATTAATATAATGCCAACAACAAGGCCAGAAATATTGAAAAAATTCTGGTCATATTTTTATACCCTCCACCTCCAGGATGGGGGTATACTAACTTTGTCATTCCGTTTGTAACACCTTGAAATATCGACCTGAGACCCTATAAAGTATATATATTCTTGATCGTCATAAAATTCTAAGACGATCTAGCCATGTCCGTCCGTCCGTCCGTCTGTCCGTCTGTTGAAAGCACGCTAGCATCTAAACGAAAGGAGCTAGAACGTTCAAATTTACCATAAATGCGTCTTATAGTCGTAGATCGGTTGGGATTGAAATGGGGCGAAATCGGCCCAAAGGGAAAAATTTATCCCTCACAAGGAATAAAAATACCCACAATAATCCCTAATATTTTAGCGTATTTAAGAATGTTTTTTGAATATGTCTGTTTATATTTGCTTGATATTTGGTATGCGCATTCCCCGTATAGCAAAAAAGTGCACCATAAAGTGATTCTTATTTGTAGGGGATGAAATGGGACCAAAAAGGGATAAAAATGGTACATATTAAACGACAACAGCTAAAAATACGAAATTCGGTGTGTACATTCCTCTAATTGAGTAGATACTTAATATAAAAGTATTTTTTCCAAATTCGTACTTTTAAGGGGTAAAATAGGAATAGAGGGATAAAAATGGTACCAACCAAAAGGCTGTACCTAGAATAATGAAATTCGGTATATACATTCTTCTGATTGCATAGATAAGTAAAATACACGGATTTTTCAAAATTCGTACTTTTTGGGGTTAAAATGAAAAAAGGGGATAAAAATAGTACCAATCTAATGACCGCAGCTAGAGTCATGAAATTCGGAGTATAAATTCCTCTGAGTGTGTAGAAACGGAAAATAAACTGATTTTTCGAAATTTGTACTTTTTGGGGTTAAAATGAAAAAAGGGGATAAAAATAGTACCAATCAAAATACCTCAGCTAGAGTCATGAAATTAGGATGATACATTCCCCTGACTGCGTAGACACGGAAAATAGACGAATTTTTCGAAATTAGTACTATCAAGGGATACAATGGTACAGAGGGATAAAAATAGTACCAACTAAACGACTACAGCTAGAATGATGAAATTCTAATTGCGTAGAAACGTCAAGGGGGTAAAAATGGTACCATCCAAATGGGCGCAGCTGGAATCATGGAATTCGGTGTATTCATTCCTCTGACTGCATAGACACGCAAAATAATTTTTTTTTTCAAATTCGTACTTTTTCTTTTACGGCAAAAATTAGGTTATTTTGCATTATGCATGAAGTTAGGTTATTTTGCATTATGTATGTACGTCTGATAATGGATTTTCAAAATGTGTACTTTTGGAATTAAAATAGAACCAACTGTAGCACCTACAATATTTATGGATTTGAAAATATAAACATAAGAATATTTATTTTTTGAATTGACGTATTGGTAGCATTACATTATAAGCGTGGTTTGAAATAATTAAAATATTATATTTATTTATAAAATTAATTTTTCAATATTTGTATTTCTTTTGGTTAGGCTATATTAAAAAAATTATATTTTCCTGTAATATTACTGCACTTCTACGAAAACCGACAACCTCTGTGGAATGCAATCCATGGTGGAGGGTATATAAAGTTCGGCCCGGCCGAACTTAACGCCGTTTTTACTTGTTTTATTTTTCGCCTTATTTTTGGACCTTCTGGAAGGGCTTTGGTTGCAGGCCTTCCGGAAGGTCTTTGGTATGAGCTCTTCTAGATGGCCTTTTGTCAGAGCTCTTCTAGAAGGCCTGCAAATAGAAGCGAGAGGGAAGGCCTTGCTCTCTAATATTACCCTGTGTTAATTTTAAATGAGTGTTGAATGCAGCAAGCATGCCTTGCGCCTCCCTAAGAAGGCCTGTGAGAAGGCCTTGCGTGCACCTTCCTTTTCCCGCTGGGTTGCAGTCAGTACAAATTCACACATACACGTACATACATGTAAACCCATCCATCCATCCATATATTTAGACACAGTCGCATCGGAAAGAGTAAGTTTGATGTCCTGGCAAAGTATTTTTTGAGTATGTTGTTGTTGTTGTTTTTTTTCTTTGTTTCTTGCTTTCTTGTCTTTCATGAAAACAGTCAGAGATCATAAAAAATAAAGTTTATGACATACTTCTTACAACGGTTGCACCATGGCGATGATGCTGTTGCTGCTGTCGTTGAGGGTGAAGGTGATGGTAGATGTATGATGGTAGATGGGGTAGTTGAAGATAGTGAATATGTTGCTCATCTCCCCAGCTGTTGGCATTATGTTCGAGTGCGGTTAGATAAAAGCAATCAAAGGATTGCTTTGTTTCCGTTCCTAAAGATACGCATTCCCTTTCTTTTCGCTTGTGCCTTGTGTCTTGAGAGCTGTGTCGTAAATACCATCATAAATTCTTTAATGCGGATTTTTATCATGTTTTGTCGTTATTTCTTGTTAATAAATCTTGTCAATCGGCTGCACAGTGCTTTGGTGTGCGGAATTAGCTGAAACATGATAGGCAGACAGTTACAGATATACGAGAAGGGTACGTTGTTGACATAAATGTCACCATGCCATTTGTAAATAAATTTGCATTCTATTAAATATAGATGCAAAATGGTCTTGAGCCAGGACAATATCCCAGTTCAAATCAAATATTGATTACAGACCAAACAAAAAATACAAACGAAAAAACTAAAATAAATTAAATCATTTCCTTAATCCACGATAAACCCTATTAAAATCAGAAATTAAAATATATTTTTCATCTGCTATTAACGTAGTAAGCAATTTCTAGTTAAAAAAATCGATGAACAAATGTTAAAGTTATGCCCATTCTATGTCTATGTGTCGTCTTAAACTAATTTAAGCAAAAACTTCATCTGACAGAAAAAATATGGAACATGGCTTCTTGAATTTCTTCTTCTTGCATTTATCACTAGATTACCTTCAAGAATGACTTTTAGATTTTGTATTCCCTCCACCACAGGGGTATACTAAGTTTGTCATTCCGTTTGTAACACCTTGAAATATTGACTTAAGACTCTATAAAGTATATTATTGATCGCCATAAAATTCTAACGCAATCTAGCCATGTCTTTCCGTCCGTCTGTTAGCATCTAAAATAAATGAGCTAGAACGTCAAAATTTTCCAAGAATACGTCTAATAGTTGTAGATCAGTTGGGACTGAAAATGTGCGAACTCGGCATAGACGGAAAAATTGTTCCCTAACAAGGACTGAAAATACCCCTAAAATTTAGAGTATTCAAGCATGTTTTTCAATATGTCTACCTTTATTTTCAATATATCTACCTTTATTTACTTGCTATTGGGAATGCACATTCCCCTTGTATCAAAAACGATCACCATAAAATGATTGTTATACGTAGGAGGTGAAATGGGACACAAAGCGATAAAAATGGTACAAGACAACATCTGGAAATACGAAATTGGATGGGTACATACCTCTAATTGAATAGATAATAGATGTAAAACTATTTTTTTTTTAAATTCGTATTTTTAGGGGGTCAAATGGTAATCTATATATAATAGAGTTGCATGATTGAGTGACTGACTGATCACTCCCCAGACCAAACGGCTAGAGTTAGAATCATGAACATTTCTCTTACAGTGTAGAGGTGTGATAAGACGGGGTTTTTCGAAATTCGTACTTTTAAGGGGTAAAATGGGGTAAAAAGGGATAAAAATGGTACCACTGCAATGATCAAACGGCTTTGCCTAGAATCTTAAAATTTGGTATGGGCATTCCTCTTGAGGCATGAAGGCATCCCAAAAAGTGGATTTTGAAAAATTCGTACTTTTGGGGGTAAAATGGGACAAAAAGGACAAAAATGGTACAAACAAAACGAGTGAAGCTAGAATCATGAGATTTGGTGTGTACATTTTTCTTACAGCGTAGAGATCAGATATGAAGTGAGTTTTTCGAAATTCGTACTTTTAAGAAATAAAAATTCTAGGCTGGGCCTAGAATCTTGAAATTTGGTACACAAATTCCTCTTATAGCTTTAAAGCGCCCAACAAAATATTTTTCAAAATTTGTACTTTTTGGAGGTGAAATCGGGTAAAAAGGGATAAAAAGTTACCAACAACACGGATGACGCTACAATAATGAAATTCGGTGTGTACATTCGTTTTACTGCGCTGATCTCTGATAAGAAGGAATTTTTCAACATTTGTACTTTTAAGGGATAAAATGGGATAAAAATTGTACCACCGCCCTGACCGCCAAACGGCTGGGCCTAGAATCTTGAAATTTGGAATGGACATTACTCTTATAACACGAATGCGGCCAAGATAATGTTATTCAAAATTCGTACTTTTTGTGGGTGAAATCGGGTGAAAAGGGATAGAAATCGAACGGATGGAGCTGGAATCATAAAGTTAGGTGTGTACATCCCTCAAAATGCTTAGAAACGCAAAATGGCTGAATTTTGTGAAATTCGTACTTTTAAAAGGTAAACGGGGAAAAGGGGATAAAAAAGGTACCAACAACACGGATGACGCTACAATATTGAAATTCGGTGTGTATGTTCGTTTTACAGCGCAGATCACTGACAAGAAGCCATTTTTCGAAATTTGTGCTTTTAAGGGATTAGATGGGATAAAAATTGTACCACATCCCAGACCAAACGACTGGGCCTAGAATCATGAAATTCGGAACGGGCATTACTTTTACAGCACGAATGTGACAAAGAAAATAGTTTTCAAAATTCGTACTTTATGTGGGTGAAAATAGGTAGAAAGGGATAAAAATGGTACCAATCAAACAGGAGGAGCTGAGATCATGAAATTCGGCAGGTATATCCCTGAAAATGCTTTCAAACGCAAAATGAAGGAATTTTTCGAAATTCGTACTTTTAAAGGTATATGAGAAAGGCGGGATATAAAAGGTACCAACAACATGGATGGCGCTGCAATAATAAAATTCGGTGTGCATATTCGTCTTACAGTGTAACTGAGTGATAACAACGAAATTTTCCGAAATTTGTACTTCTAAGGGAATAAATGGGTTAAAAATTGTATCACCGACCCGACCAAACGACTGGGCCTAGAATCTTTAAATTTGGAACACATATTACACATTATAACGCGAATGCGATTGCAAAGTTTGTACTTTTAGGAATGAAATTGGGTAAAAGCGTATGAAGTTCGGTTTGTAAAGGGTGTTTTTTATTGGGGTATAGAACTTTAAGTTGGCATCACTTTTTTAACTGGTGGCCATTTTGTCAGCTGTCAAGTGATTAATATTTAGTTTGGTTTGCCATTTCATCATGAACAGGTTGACAAAAGAACAACGCTTGCAAATCGTGCAAATTTATTTCGAAAGTAATGGTTCAGTTCGCGAAATTCACCGCAAGCTCCGTCCATTTTATGGTCGACATAATCGTCCATCAGAGCAATTAATTCGGTTAACCATGGATCGTTTTCGCACTACGTTTACTCTATGTGATAATACGCATCCGCAGAGACGTCGAACAGTGCGCACCGAAGAAACAATTGCCGCTGTAGAGCAAAGTGTTGAAGAGGACCCGAATTAAAACGATTTTCTTGTGTTTTATTTCAATTCGAAGTTCTATACCTCAATAAAAAACACCCTTTACATGCATAGAAAAACAAAATTAATGGATTTATCGAAATTCGTACCTTTTTATATCCGAATAACAACATGGCTGGAAAGAAGAGTAAAAATACGACAAAATATAATGTATTGGTAATGTTCCACACTAGCAACTTACACGATGAACTATAATAATATTACCACCAACAACAACACTTACTGGACCAACAACAACACTTACTGGACGTCCGGAAAACTAGTTTTCGCACGTAAGCTCCCTTTTCGTAGACCAGGTCACACATAATTACTGCAATACAAAAAGATTGTATCAAATGTGTACTATAAAGGGGGAAGCGAATCAAAAGTGGTTCAAATGGTACCAACCAAATTGAGGGAATCGGGATAAAGATGGTACAAACCAAAGTTTTCAGCTAGAATATTGAAAAGCTATTAGAAATGTGTGTATGTTTCTCCGAGTACGTAGACGCGCAACATAAATTCTTTTTCGAAATATGTATGTTTAAGGGCGCAAGCGGCTCAGGGAGAGTTCTGTGTGATCAGTCAGTGATAGTCATTATCCCCAGCTAAAGAAAAAATAACTAAAAAATGTTTGTTCTATTTATATGCTCCGATTACAATTCATCAGTATATTGGTTATATGTAAGGGTTTTAATTTTAATTTGGATAGGGACTACAAAGGGTGTGCCAAAAGCAAAAATATTTTGTAGGTTTAGAGTGATTATAAAAACATTTTATAATCTCGAATTGCAACTAATTTCGATCATACGTCTGGAAGTTATTTTGACCAAAGCTTGTGTCAACTTTCGTGGAAAGGGTGTGACAATATATGCTGCCCATATGCTGTTATGTGAAAATATTGCTAACTATAATATTTAGGTTTAATTTTACGTATGTGCGGGTCGTTTATTTTGGAATATCGACTATACGTGTGTGGGTACCATAAGATGTATATCAATTTCTCCCATTTCCGAATTTAAACTAAGTTTGGGAATATAGTACAATGTGCAGAGTTTGAATAAATTCTTTAAGTCCCTTCCAGAGTTTTCGTGTATACCAGCGAGCCAGACGGACGTGAAAGGGACGCGAGACATACTTATGGTTATAAATCTCTCCTTCAATGCGTTACACTTGTTTCTATCCCAAATGATACATATGCTCCTACTCTGTAGTGAGGGTATAATTATCACAGCTTTATATGATTTTTGTAAAAAATTGTTTGCATTTTGTACCCATAAATTAAACTATTGACTACGTATAAATGGATGACACAGTGTAAATGGATTTCTTTTTTTAAATTTGTTCAAGGTGTATAAATTGAATCGAAAAGTTAGTGTGAATAATACCGCTGAATACGTAGTTGCGCAAAGTAAAACGATTTTTCAAAAGTTATGATCGTTTACAAACGATTTACCCTGGAAGTGATATCCTTAGACTAAGGCAATTTCAAAATATAAAAAACAAGTAAGGAAAGGCTAAAGTCGGGCGGGGCCGACTATATAATACCCTACACCACTCCATGCGTATGTACCTCGCTTTGATTACTAAACCCAGTTATTTCATGGGAGCAATTTTATGTAGTTCATATAAATTATACAGTTACTATAAATTCATCTTTAGTCATATTTAACGAATATGGTTAACAATATGGTAATTGATCCAATTATCCGACAGACAAATACAAATTATACAGTAGTAATAGGATGAATCGGGCCGACATTTCAAAAGGGGCCTATAACAACATTTTGGGCCTGGTCCAAAACATAGGCCTATATTTTTCTCATTCACGATAGGTATTCCTAGTTGAAAAATATAATGATCTGCAAAATTTGATGAAGATCTGTGTAAGATGTAGTTTCTAGAGCTGTAATAAATCAGAATGGTGCCCCATTTGGGTTATACCAAAGAATGGACATATGTGCATCTCTCAAATAAGTAAGGAAAGGCTAACGACGGACGGACTTTCCATCTCATTACTATTCAATTCGGTAAAAAAGTGAAATCGGGAAGGATTTTTGCATCCTGTAAATGTATGTGTTTGACAAAAAATGTTAAATCGGAAAGGACATTTGTATGAGGGTATATTGATACCTGGAACGATGTGACCCACAATCACCATGTATGTTTATTGGTGAAATATAATATGTAAAGTTTGGCCAAAATCGGTTAAACATTCGCGAGCAACATTTGTATGAGGGCTATATCTAAATCTGAACCGATCTTACCCACCATAGGTGTTTCTAGTTCGATTATAAAATGTAGTGCCAAATTTAAAGAAAATCGGGTACAATATGTGGTTTATAAAGCGGAAGAAGTGAAATAGGGAGCGACATTTGTATGGGGGCTATATCTAAATCTGAACCGATCTTACCCAAATTCTGCATAGGTGTTTCTAGTTCGATTATAAAATGTTGTGTAAATTTTAAATAAAATCAGGTAAAATATGTGGTTTCTAAAGCGGAAAAAGTCAAATCGGGAGCGACATTTGTCTGAAGGCTATATCTAAATCTGAACCGATCTTACCCAAATTCTGCATAGGTGTTTCTAGTTCGATTATAAAATGTTGTGTCAATTTTAAAGAAAATCGGGTACAATATGTGGTTTCTAAAGCGGAAAAAGCGAAATCGGGAGCGACATTTGTATGATGGCTATATCTAAATCTGAACCGATCTTACCCACTTTCAGTGTAGGTGTTTCTAGTTCGATTATAAAATGTTGTGTCAATTTTAAAGAAAATCGGGTACAATATGTCGTTTCTAAAGCGGCAAAAGTGAAATCGGGAGCGACATTTGTATGGGGGCTATATCTAAATCTGAACCGATCTTACCCAATTTTTGCATACGTGTTTCTAGTTGGATTATAAGATGTTCTGCAAAATGTAAAGAAAATCGGGTACAATATGTCTTTTCTAGAGCGGAAAATGTCAAATCGGGAGCGACATTTGTATGGGGGCTATATCTAAATCTGAACCGATTTCCTCCAAATTCAATACCGATGGTCCTTGTCCAGAAAAAATAAATTCTGCCAAGTTTCATGACAATCGGACAACAATTGCGACCTGTAGAGTGCGAACAAGCTTAGATGGACAGCAGACGGACGGACGGACGGACGGACAGACATCGTTAAATCGACTCAGCTGGTGATTCTAAGCCGATCGGTATACTTAAAGGTGGGTCTAGTTCGATTATTTCTTGGTGTTACAAACATTTGGCGCGAAACTAACTTATAATACCCTAGACCACGAAGTGGTGTAGGGTATAAAAAACAGTTTGAATACCGAGACAAAATACTGTCAATACCACCCCACTTGAAAAATTTCCGCGTACGAAGTAGCGGGTATTTGCTAGTAGAGTGATAAAAATGGTACCAACAAACGGCTGAAATGAAACTCGGCGTATACATTCCTCTGATTGTGTAGACACGTCAAATATAAAGAATTTTTGGGGGTAAAATGGAAAAAAGGGATAAAAATTGTACCAAGCAAATGGTCGCAGCTAGAATCGTGGAATTTCGTGTATTCACTTCACACTCTGACTACAGTGACACGCAAAATAAAAATATTTTTCCAATTTCGTACTTTCTTATTTAATTTTACGGGAAAATGGGAAAAGTGTTAAAACTGGTAGCGAGCAAATGGCCAGAACCATGAATTTAGGTTAAAATTTATACTTTTGGTATTAAACTAGGATAGAAATACAACCAACCAATCCCCCAATATTTAGGGTATTTAAACTTTTTTGGAGATGACTGTCTCGTTATATATAATTTTTGAACTAACTTGAAGTATTATCTCGATATAAAATAAATGGTTTCAAATAATTAAAATTTTATATTAATTTATATTTTTTTTCCAATATTTTCAGTTGCAATTTAATTTCATATTTATGTATGCAATCTGTGGAATACAATCCATGATTTTTTGGCACATGATGGCTGACTTCATGGGGAATGTGTGTTTCAGTATCCTGAATAGAGAATGAAGTTAAAATATAAGCAATTGCGAGTTTTGTTTTTTTTCAAAATTGCAGCGATTTTCGCTGCAATACTCGAAATAATAATAAATACTCGAAATATTAGGGGTAATTGCATGTATTTCCTGTCTCTGTAGAGATTTCGCCCATTTTGAAAGAGACTAATTTGATTAAAATCAATTGAAGTCAAGCCACTGTTTACAAATAAAAATTCCACACTATGTGTGGTCCATACCAGTGTGGCACAAAAAAAACGCTCTCAAACTAATGTGTGCTATTCCTTTAAACTGAAAAAGCGAAAGGACTTCCAAGGAGGAATTTACTGGGTCGTTGCTTTAATGTAATTCAAGTTAATTGAATCGTCTAATTTTCGTAAAGTTGTGCCAGTATTTAGTTGTTCAGACGCGCACAGACATATGTCAGTGTTGTTCCGTCAGAGTTGTCAGTTACACCTACAACCAACCGACCACCCGACCAAGCATCCACCTACATTCCATTCCTCCCATACATTCCACATTAACCACCAACACCTCGTTTTTGCGAACGAGTATGTGTGTCTCTGGCTAGATAAATGGAACCACAATGTCGTGTCTCGCACAACGACTGTTGAAGTAAAATAAACGTAAAGTAAACATTCCCACAAAATGTTCCATCAAACCTCAGCGTAGTCATCATCATCATCGTCCGCATCATCATCATCATTGTCGGCATCCCAGGCACACGGTCTTCTCCCTCCTGGCGGTGAGGTTGTTATATTTTTTACAATTTCATTTCGTTTCGTTGCCTGGAACATCTTGTTTGTGGCTGAATGAATGAATGAATGAATGGATGGATGGATGGATGTTGGTGGAACGACCAGTAAAGACATTTCGTTCGTGTATGTTTATACCAGTCATCACATCATGGTGGATGGCACCTATTAAGTTGGTCATTCCATTTGCTACAAATGAAAATATCCAAGGCAGTCAACACTTCATGGCTTATTAAAGGCCAAAAGGAATCATACTTTTTCAGAAAACTCCCAAATCTCGACTTTAATGATTGAATAAGCATATTCTAAAATTAAAATTATTAATTAAATTTAGCTGCATTTATATTATTGATTTTCTACAGCATAAAACGATATTCGCGATACCGACCGATGCCTCGGCATTTGGAAATATTGTTAAACTATTGTCATATTTATTAATTTTATAAAGAATATTCTGCTTATAGCTGCAAACATCGATTTAACGACTGAAATGGTAAAGCCTTCTAGGCCAAATATGAAGCAATACTTTCTTCGTTGTTCTCTCTTCATGTATTTTGCAAAATTTATTTAAAGCATACCTTAGGGATGTAAGGATTTGTGGCATGCGAGCGCATGTAAATATTGGGCCGATATTAATCTTAAGTTATTTATAATGTTATAATAGCCTTTCGATTGCAAAAAAAACAATTACAACAATTTTTATCAAAAATTTCGCAAAAAAAAAGAAATAAAATTTTAATTTCATTGTGGACTAAAATGAAATCACTGGTAATGATTTGGGAGTTAGGCGTGGTTGTGGTATATGACGATATAAGGGATGTGTGCGAAATTTCAAGGTCCCAGCACTTTTTTGCCGCAGCTTGTATGAAAATAATGCACTGTGCGGGGCCGACTGTATGATACCCTCCACTTTCTACCCCATTGCCATAGAATTCTGGGGGAAAAAAATAATATCGCGAACGATTTTTTTGTATGGGTACTATATATGTGGTCTCGAGTGCGGAAAAGGTCAGCTCGAGTGAGAGATTTGTATGGGAGATATATATATATATATATATAAATCTAAAACGATCTGACTCACTTTCACCATAGACGTTTCTAGTTAAAATATAAGGTTTTGTGCCAAATTTAAAGCAAATGGAGTATAATGGAGTTATTTATATACCTTTTTCAATTGTAATTCAAAAGACATCACTTGAAATGCAAAAGACACCTGTTGAAATTCAAAAATTCCATTTGTAATTCAAACAAGTAAGAAGGCGTTAAGTTCGGCCGGGCTGAATCTTATATACCCTCCACCACGGAGTGCATTCCACAGTATTACCGGCAGATTAAAGGATGTCGACTTTACATAGAAGCACAGTACCATATTACGAAAATTGTGATATGCTTTTGCACATTACTATATTTGTTTACTATTTCAAACTATAATGTATACTTACTATTTAAAATCGGCTACTAAAGGGTGTTTTTTATTGAGGTATAGAACTTCGAATTGAAATAAAACACAAGAAAATCGTTTTAATGTCCATCAATTTGGCTTTATTGGAAGGATAATTTTATGCCATTAATGTTTAAATATGATTTCGGGCATGTGGCCGCCGCGGCTGGCTCGAATATAGCCAATTCTACAGGTCCAATTTTCAACCACTTTTTCGAGCATATGGGGCCGTATGTTGGCAATAACGCCACGAATGTTGGCTTCCAAGTCCCCTAACGTTTCTGGTTTGTTGGCGTAGACGAGCGACTTCACATATCCCCAAAGAAAATAATCCAATGGTGTCAAAGCACACGATCTTGGTAAACCGAATTAATTGCTCTGATGGACGATTATGTCGACCATAAAATGGACGGAGCTTGCGGTGATCTTCGCGAACTGAACCATTACTTTCGAAATCAATTTGCACGATTTGCAAGCGTTGTTCTTTTGTCAACCTGTTCATGATGAAATGGCAAACCAAACTAAATATTAATCACTTGACAGCTGACAAAATGGCCGCCAGTTAAAAAAGTGATGCCAACTTAAAGTTCTATACCCCAATAAAAAACACCCTTTATATATAAATAAAATGCTGAAATTGTGGATGTGAACATGCCTAAATATTAGGAGATTGTCAGTCGCCTTTTTCGAGTCTTCATAGTCAGAATGTATACACCGAATTTCATGATTTCAACTTCAGCGGTTTGGTAGGTCCCATTTTTATCCCTGTTTTTATTTATATCCCTTAAAAGTACGAATTTCGAAAAATCCCTCTATTTTACGTGTCTATGCAATTAGAGGAATGTACACACTGAATTTCATCATTCTAGCTGTATTCGTTTAGTTGGTACTATTTTTATCTCCTGTAGCCATTGTATCCCTTGAAAGTACGAATTTGGAAAAAACGTTTTATTTTTCGTGTCTACGCAGTCAAAGGAATGTATACTCCGAATTTCATGATTCTAGCTGCTGTCATTTGGTAGGTACTATTTTTATCCCCTTTTTCCATTTGAACCCCAAAAAGTACGAATTTTGGAAAGTTCTTTTATTTTACGTGTCTACGCAATCAGAGGAATGCATATATCGAATTTCATTATTCTAGGTGCAGCCGTTAGGTTGGTACTATTTTTATCCCTCTATCCCCATTTAACCCCTTAAAAGTACGAATTTAGAAAAAATACTTTTATATTATGTATCTACTCTATAAGAGGAATGTACACGCCGAATTTCGTGTTTCTATCTGTTGTCGTTTGATAGGTACCATTTTTATCCCTTATTGCCCCATTTCGCCCCCTATAAATCAAAAATCACTCTATGGTGCCATTTTATGCTATAAAGGGAATGTGCATTGCAAATATCAAGTACAAGTACAAGCTAATATGTTCAAAAAACATGCTGAAATACTCTAAATATTAGGGGTATTTTCAGTCCTTTTGAGGGAAAAAATTTTCCCTCTGGGCCGATTTCGTCCACTTTCAATCCCAACCGATATACAACCATAAGACACATTTAGGAAAAATTTGAACCTCCTAGCTCATTTCGTTCGGCCGCTATCGTGCTTTCAACAGACAGACAGACGAATTCAAATGGTGTATTTTGAATTACAAATGACGAGCTTTGAATTTCAAATGAGGAGTTTTGAATTTCAAATGATGAGTTTTAAATTTCAAATGGTGTCTTTTGAATTACAAATGACGAGTTTTGTATTTCATATGACGACTTTTGAATTTCAAATGATGTCTTTTGAATTTCAAAAGGTGTCTTTTGAATTACAAATGATGAGTTTTGAATTTCAAATGATATTTTTTGAATTTCAATTGATATTTTTTGAATTCCAAATGGATTTTTGAATTTCAATTGATATTTTTTGAATTTCAAATGGAATTTTTTAATTTCAAATGGTTTCTTTTGAATTACACTTAAAAATGGTGTCGAGCAGAAAAAGTTAAATCGGGAGCGAAATGAAAACTTTTAGCCGCTATAAAATGAGACTCAGACCAGCTGGACTATAAGTTTATTCTACAGAAATGATCTACTCAATATTTCCTTGAAATATTTGTCAAAAGGCAATGGTTGTGTGAAAAGTTCCTGAAGTATTTAAGGGGTTATACAGCTTGTTGTTTACGATTTTTTCTGAGAATATATTGGAGCTGAAAAAATATTGGGAGTTGGTCAGACATTTGACTACACTAGCGGCCTCCTTGCGCCAGTAAGAGAGGTGGGAAAGAAATGTATAAAAAGAAGTCAGAAAAGGTCAGTCGGCTAAACCGACTTATATATACCCTCACTCTCAGAGATCGTGCATATGGAAATACTTAAATTTAGCTTAGCGTCGGAGTATGTAGGTGGGAGGTGCTATAAGTGTGTGCCAATTGACCCAGCTTCCACATTTCTTAATAATTGTAAAAACATGATCAAATATCAAGTCATAATGGATTTCAGGAGTTACAAAGCATATAATTTTACCTAGGATAGAGACAATTATGTGGGAGGTACAAGAAGGGGCGTGGCTAAAGTGTAAATATTTGTTTAAATTAATTATAAAAACGTATAAAAAATGATTTTGATTACCCGTGTGGATGTTATGTCGGTTTTAATGTAAACAAAGTTTATGCCACTTTGTGTGGGAGGTACCAAAAGGGGTGTGGCAATTTCGCCCATATTCACATTTCACAGTATTCCGATCATTTGTGTAGAAGTTACAACAGCTTTAATATTACGTACTTTAGAGTGTTTTGTGTGGGAGGTACTAGAAAGAGCGTGGCAAAACCCGCCTTACGTAGTACACTTGAGGTGATTAGAAAGATATTATCAACTACCAAAATGTAGCTGACTCCGAGTGGAAGTTACATTGGTTTTAGTTAAACATAGAAATATTGGTCATTTGTGTGGGAGGTACCAGAAGAGACGTCTTCGAACTTAAACTAAGTTTGAGGAAAATATTACCATGTGCAAAGTTTGAATTGATTTTGCAAGTTGTTGTGACGGACGGACATGGATCAAACATCTAAAAAAGTCGTGAAACGGATTTTGACCAAACATACATAGGGTCTTAAGTCACTCCTTCAGTGCATTACACTTTTTGTGTGCCAAATGATATATACCCACCTACTCTGTAGAGTGAGGGTATAATAATTAAAACAAAATATATATGGAGACCGCCTTAAATGTTGAAGATAGAAAATGTTCTGAGAAAATATTGGAGCTGAA
Source organism: Polietes domitor (assembly GCA_947397865.1). Taxonomy (NCBI): domain Eukaryota; kingdom Metazoa; phylum Arthropoda; class Insecta; order Diptera; family Muscidae; genus Polietes; species Polietes domitor. The sequence goes on from OX377620.1 coordinate 123,358,525, forward strand.
AAAATATTGGGGGTTGGTCATACATTTGACTCCCCTGGGGCCTCCTTGGAGCAGTTATAGTGTTGGGAGCAAATTCTATAAAAAACAGATTTTGTTTAGGAGCCCCATTAAGGAAGGGTAAGTTTGTTCTGAAAAAATGTTAATGGAGGTAGGTGTTACATTTAAACCAGCTAGGGGCGACTCCGGGGTAGTTTTGGTCCTTATGTAATAACAAAAATTATAAAAAATAAAAAAATCGTATGGAAACAACCACAAGGTTTGAAGATAGGAGGTAGGTATGGTCAGAGAAAATGCGGGGGTTGAAAAAATATTTGCAGTCGGTCATAGATTTTACTACACTAGCGGCCACCTTGGGCCAGTAAGAACAGTGGGAATCAAATTTTATAAAAAAAAAAAATATTTTTTTGTATGGGAGCCCCATTGTGGTATGTGTGTTCGAAAATAATGTTGGGGAGGGAAAATTAATGGAGGTAGGTCTTACATTTAACTCCTCTGTGGGCGACTCCGAGACAGTTGTGCATTTTTACCCCATTTTTCTCACCTTTGACCCCGATGAGCGCCCACTTACACTGACCCCAGCACCCCCATTTTTTTGGCTCATTATTTTGTGTCCGAACCTCACAAAATTAGGGGTTCTAGTATAACGAAATCGAAAAGTCGTGCACTATCCCACCCCTAGTGGACATAGCCAAGTCGACTCAGATAGTAATTCCGTTATATCTATCTATATATATATAAAAGAGTTGCGTTACTGACTGACTGACTTATCATTGACCAGCCCCCAGAACAAACGGCTGAAGCCAGGGTCATGAAATTTTCAGCGTAGTTCCCAAATATGACGTAGACGTCGACTAAGAAAGGGTTTTACGAAATTCGTACTTTTAGGGGGTAAAATGGGACAAAAAGGGATAAACATCGAACCTTCGTCCTGACCAAACTGTAGTAGCTAGAAACATGAAATTCGGTATGTTCCTTGCTATGACCATGCAGACGAGCTAAAAATAGGGATTTTTCGAAATTTGTACCTTTAAGGGAGGAAACAGACAAAAAAGGGATAAAAATGGTACCAATTTAAGAATTGCAGCTAGAATCATCATAGAAACATTTCTCTGACAACGTAGACTTCCAATTTAAACCGATTTTTCGAAATTTGTACTAATAAGGGGTGAGCAGGACAAAAAGGGATAAAAATGGTACCAACTAAAGTATTGCAGCTAAAGTCGTGTAATTTAGTGTGTAAATTCCTCTGACAAAGTAAAAGCGCAAATTTAAATTGATTTTTCGAAATTAGTACTTATAAGGGGTGAGTGGGACAAAAAGGGATAAAAATGATACCAACTAAAGTATTACAGCTAGAATCGTAAAATTTGGTATGTAAATTCCTCTGACCATGTATAAGAGCATTAAAATTGGATTTCACAAAATTTGTACTTTTAAGGGTTGCGAGGGACAAATGAGGGATAAAAATGGTAATGAAAGTATTGCAGCTATAGTCGCGAAACTTGGTGTGTAAACTCCTTTATCAACGTAGAAGTGCAATCTAAATGTATTTATTCGAAATTTGTACTTATAAGGGGTGAACGAGACCAAAAGGGATATAAATGGTACCATCTAAAGTATTGCACCTATAGTTGTGGAAGTTGGTGTGTAAATTCCTCTGAGAACGTAGAAGCGCAATCCAAATGGATTTTTCGAAATTTTTTCTTATAAGGGGTAAAAATGGTACCAACTAAATTATTATAGCTAGAATCGTGAAATTTAGTATGTGGAAGCGCGTTAAAATTGGATTTTTTCAATGTTGTATTTATAAGGGTTGACCGGGATAAAAATAGCACCAACTAAAGTATTGCAGCTATATTCGTGAAAATGTGATGTGTAAATTCCTCTGACAACGTAGAATGGATTTGTTCGAAATTTGTACTTTTAAGGGACAAAAAAGGATATAAATTGTATCAACTTTAATATTACTGCTAGAATCGTGAAATTTTGTATGTAAATTCCTCTTACCATGTAGAGGCGCCATCAAAATGGATTTTCTTTCCGAAATTTTTTCTTATAAGTTGGTTATTTTTTGTTCAAAACTGGGTAGAAAATGATAAAGACACGAAGGGAGTTCAGCTAAAATAGTGCACATCGAAAAGCAAATTCCTTTGACTGTACATGAGTGTTATATAATAGGAGGTTTCCAAATTACTATTTTAGATTTATCTATATCCACTAATCCAAAATCAGAGACGGATAAAGCTAATAACAAATAACTTGCTCTTTTACTATATATAACATATATATAACAAATCTATCCAACTTCTGTGGGGTGTAGGCTATAAAAAGGTTTTTTCTTTAAAACTGGATAACACGCGGAAAAGAACGCAGGGTACACACGATGCTGCTAGACCTAAACTGTCACAATATCACTACTTATTTGTTAGTTTTTCTCGTATTCGCCGTGCTTTGCTTTGTTGTTCTTTCTGACCAAATTTGATGTTTGTCGTTCCTTTATTACGTCTTTGAGATGATGTTGCTGCTGTTGTTGTTGAAGATTTATTTGTGTTTTATTTGGGAAATTACATTCATTTGTAATTTATGTCTTTTTCAATGAAAACCATGCCATCCATTGTGCGTCTGGCTGTGTGTTTGTGTTTGCTAAAGATGTTACGCCGGCAAGGACATGGACAGCAACGAATTGCTCAAAGCAGTCAGCATTCCTCGACAGGAATGTGTCACCGAAGGGCTCGCCCGTTACAATGGGAAATATTTAATTGATCATTGGCAATTTTTATTAATTTCCACGAATTTCGCAGTCAACGCAATTGGCGGACAGATTGCTGAGAGAATTCACGGCATTTCGATTCGATTCGAGTCGATTCAATTCAGTGGGGTGAAATAAAAGCACAACACGTCCACGCGGTGAAAACTTTATTTGTCCATTAGACATGTGTCAGGTGTACAATTTCCGTAATAAATACTCAAGCAAACAAAACAAAAGGACAAGTTGCAAATTTCAACGAAACTTGTCCACCAAACGTTAAATTGTTGTTGTTATTTCAATGCTGGAATTGTGAAATATTAAACTCAATTATAATGTGTGAATGACACCATTTCGAACGCTAAGCGCTGGTTGCGGAAGTGTTTGTATCTGATTGCGCTGTGTCCAATTTGTGATGTACACCGCCCACTATCTGACTGTGATATCATAATTGAATGGCTATGATAGTGTGAGTCATTTTGCATTTAATAATGGAACACAATATCATTCATATGACTAGCACGACTGGCTCGGCAGTACCTCATCCGATCAACCCTATTTCTCAGTACAGCCCAAAATCGACACCAAACAGTGATGGATTGTCTTCTCAATAGTCACGTGTGCGTTCTCTGAACCCCATATGTGGTTATTTTGCTCATTGACATAGCCACCGAGATGAAAGTGAGCTTCATCTGAAAACACTAAAATTTTCCACATAAATTTTTAAATTTTTATAGTTTGCGTTAACGTTTCATTCCTTTGGAAGTAAGTTTTTAATATTAATCGAGCGTATGGCGTCCCATTTTGCAAATGTCAAACATAAACCTGAAAATTAAAATAAAAATGAATGTTATTCTACCTTGCAAAGTCAAGGTAACCGGTAGTTCAAATTTGGGAATTCCTACCTACTCTATTGCTATACTAATGTAGATATCAGCTTATCTCCCTCGGGAATGTCATATCAGTGGGCCAGACATTAGCCCGTTTAGCCCAGAGGATCTGCCTTTGATTTCAAATGGATGGCAATTTTAAACTCAGGAAGGTTAGCCCCCTTACCCACAACTGTAGTGCCAGTCGTTAGACAATTAGTAATAGTTATTGCGCACTAAGCCTCTTCTCCAAATTAATACACAGAAAAAACTAAAATCAGTTTTCAATTAAAAACTTCGCAGATTCAATTAAAAAATTTATTGATTTCGGACCTATAAACAAAATCCGCAAATTCAATTAAAAAATTTAATTGAAATGTTTCGAGAAATTTAATTAAATAATTTAATTGCATTTACTAACAGTTTGTTTATTTTTTTTAATTTTCAATTAAATGTTTTAATTGGATCAATGAATACTTTAATCAATATATTTAAAAAAAAATCAATTAAATATTTTAATTGGACCAATTAAAATTTTAATCAAAATATTTTAAAAATTTCAATTAAATGTTTTAATTGAGACAATTACTTTAATCAAAAAGTACGAATATCGAAAAATCCCTCTATTTTACATGTCTATGCAATTAGAGGAATGGACACACCGAATTTCAGGATTCTAGCTGTTGTCGTATAATTGGCACTATCCCATTTTGTCCCATTTAGCCCACTAAAACTTTTATTTTCTTTGTGGTGCTTCCAAGCTACAAGAGGAATGTCTGCAACAAATTTTAACTGTATGAAAATAAGAAATTTAATTAATAAGCCAAGGCTGTCAATATTTGTATACTATATATATAATGGATATAATACTTCAATTCATAAAGAAAATAAAAGGGAGCAATAATAAATACCCTAAATATTGGGGGATAGAGAGTGTACTTTCAGCTACAGTCGTTTGGTTGGTACTATTTCCATCCTATTTTAATTTCAAAAGTATAAATTTTGAAAATACTTTATCCCTCACGTACGCAGTATAAGACAACTTCATGATTCTACCATTTTTTGTCGTAAAAGCAACAAAATAAAGTACGAATTTGGAAAAAAAATATTTTACGTGGCTATGCAGTCAGAGGAATGTATACACCGAATTCCATGATTCTATCAGCGGCCATTTTGTTGGTACCATTTTTATCCCCTGTAGCCACTCTATCCCTTGAAAGTACGAATTTGGAAAAAACGTGTTATTTTTCGTGTCTACGCAGTTAGAGGAATGTATACACCGAATTCCATGATTCTATCAGCGGCCATTTTGTTGGTACCATTTTTATCCCCTTTTTTCGCATTTTACCCCTTAAAAGTACGACTTTCGAAAATCTACGTATTTAACGTTTCTATGTAATTAGAGGGATGTACATCATTCTAGCTGTAGCCTTCTAGTTGGTACCATTTGTATCCCTCTGCTCCCATTGAATCCCTTGAAAGTACGAATTTGGAAAAAACGTTTTATTTTTCGTGTCTACGCAGTCAGAGGAATGTATACTCCGAATTTCATGATTCTAGCTGCTGTCATTTGGTAGGTACTATTTTTATCCCCTGTTTCTATTTGAACCCCAAGAAATACGAATTTTGAAAAGTTCTTTTACTTTACGTGTCTACGCAATCAGAGGAATGCATATATCGAATTTCATTATTCTAGGTGCAGCCGTTAGGTTGGTACTATTTTTATCCCTCTATCCCCATTTAACCCCTTAAAAGTACGAATTTAGAAAAAATACTTTTATATTATGTATCTACTCTATTAGAGGAATGTACACGCCGAATTTCGTGTTTCTATCTGTTGTAGTTTGATAGGTACCATTTTTATCCCTTTTTGTCCCATTTCGCCCCCTACAAATAAAAATCACTCTATGGTGCCCTTTTATGCTATAAAAGGAATGTGCATTGCAAATATCAAATAAATACAAGCTAATATGTTCAAAAAAAGGCTGAAATACTCTAAATATTAGGGGTATTTTTAGTCCTTGTGAGGGAAAATTGTTTCCCTCTGGGCCGATTTCGCCCACTTTCCATCCCAACCGATCTACAACCATAAGACACATTTAGGAAAAATTTGAACCTCCTAGCTCATTTCGTTCGGCCGCTATCGTGCTTTCAACAGACAGACAGACAAACGGACAGACGTACATGGCTATATCGTCTTAGAATTTTACCACGACCTATATATTCTGGGTTTATGGGGTCTCAGACGAATATTTTAAGGTGTTACAAACGGAATGACAAAGTGAATATACCCCCATCCTGGAGGTGGAGGGTATAACAAACGGCATTGGTTGGAACAAACTATGCCGCTGTGCGTTTATTTTAATATACATTCAATTTAATTTAGTTTTTTTTAGATTTTTAAATATTTTGATAAAAGTATTTAAAGTATTTAAAAAATATTTCGTTTAAAATTTTAAGTGGTCCAATTATAAAATGTAATTGATTTTTTAAATATTTTGACTAAAGTATTAATTGAACCACTTAAAACATTTAAATTCAATTAAATTATATAATTCAATTTCCGGAAATATTTCAATTAAATTTTTTAATTGAATCTGCGAATTTTTTAATTGATTTCTGACTTTAAACGCAAAGGTGCCGTTGTGCCTTTATTTTAATATACAAACAATTGAACTTATTTTTTCTGATTTTCAAATATTTTGTTTAAAGTATTAATTCAAATATTTAATTGAAATTTTTAAAATATTTTGATTAAAATTTTAATTTGGCCAATTAAGAAATTTAATTGAAAATTTTTTGAATATTTTTATTAAAGTATTAATTGGTCCTATTAATTTAGTTTTTTTTTTCAGATTTTTAAATATTTTGATAAAAGTATTAATAGGCCCATTTAAAATATTTAATTGAAATTTTTAAAAAATATTTCGATTAAAATTTTAATTGGTCCAATTAAAAATGTTATTGATTTTTTTAAATATTTTGACTAAAGTATTAATTGAACCAATTAAAACATTTAAATTCAATTAAATTATTTAATTCAATTTCCGGAAATATTTCAATTAAATTTTTTAATTGAATCTGCGAATTTTTAATTGATTTCTGACTTTAAACGCACAGGTGTCGCTGTGCCTTTATTTTAATATACAAACAATTGAAGTATTAATTCAAATATTTAATTCAAATTTTTAAATTATTTTGATTAAAATTTTAATTGGGCCCATTAAGAAATTTAATTGAAAATTTTTTGAAGTAGTTAAGGCTGTAAATAGCTTGAAAAACAACATAGACTGTTTATTATCAATTCGGAAGACACTACCAAATTAACCTAAAATTTTAAGTTACGGCGCACAGTGGAATATTTTCATACAAGCTGCGGCAACAATTATAAGGAATACAGCTATGACATTGCAATTTTGCACACATCCCTTATATTGTCAAATTATATCAAAAAGATGTAGTTGTTGTTTAAATCCGCCCAGAACCACGCCTACCTCTCATCTATATATATAAAAGAGTTGCGTGATTGAGTGACTGACTGATCACTCCCCAGACCAAACGGCTAGAGCTAGAATCATGAAATTTGGTGTGTACATTTCTCTTATAGTGTAGAGGTGTGATAAGATGGGATTTTTTCGAAATTCGTACTTTTAAGGGTTAAAACGGGGTAAAAAGGGATAAAAATGGTACCACCGCTATGACCAAACGGCTGGTCCTAGAATCTTGAAATTTGGTATGGATATTCCTCTTGCGGCATGAAGACAACACATAAAGTGACATTTTAAAAATTCGTACTTTTGGAGGGTTAAATGGTACAAAAAGGGGCACAAATGGTACCTATAACATGGTTGAAGCTAGAATCATGAAATTTGGTATGTACATTTCCCTTACAGTGAAGAAATCACATTTTTAGGGAGTTTTTCGTAATTCGTACTTTTAAGGGGTAAAGAGGGATAACAATTGAACCACCGCAATGACCAAATGGCTGGGACTAGAATCTTGGAATTTGGTACAAAAATGTTTCTTATAGCTTCAACGCGCCCAAGAAAATATTTTTAAAAAATCGTACTTTTTGGGGGTGAAATATGGTAAAAAGGGCTAAAAATAGTACCAATAAAATTGATGGAGCTGAAACCATAAAATTCGGTGTGTACATCCCTCAAAATGTTTAGAATCGCAAAATGAAGGAATTTTTCGAAATTTGAACTTTTAAGGGATTAAATGGGATAAAAATTGTACCACCGTCCTGACCAAACGGCAGGGACTAGAATCTTGAAATTTGGAACGGGCATTACTTTTATAGCACGAATGCGACCAACAAAATATTTTTAAAGTCGACTTTTTGTGGGTGATATCGGGTAAAAAGGGATACAAATGGTACCAATCAAACGGATGGAGCTGGAATAATAAAATTCGGTGTGTATATACCTCAAAACCCTTAGAAACGCAAAATGACCGAATCTTTTTAAATTCGTACTTTTAGTAGGTAAACGGGGAAAGGGGATAAAAAAAAGTACCAACAACACGGATGACACTACAATAATGAAATTCGATATGTATATTCGTTTTATAGCCCAAATCACTGATAAGAAGACATGTGTGCTTTTAAGGGATTAAATGGGATAAAAATTTTACCACAGCCCAGACCAAAGAACTGGGCCTAGAATCATGAAAATCGGAACGGGCATTACTTTTCAGCACGAATGCGACTAAGAAAATATTTTTCAAAATTCGTACTTTTTGTGAGTGAAATTGGGTAGAAAGGGATGGTACCAATCAAAATGGTACCAATCAAACAGACGGAGTTGGAATCATGAAATTCGAATGCAAATTGAAGGAATTTTTCGAAATTCGTACTTTTAAAGGGTAAACGAGAAAAGCGGGATAAAAAAAGGTGCCAAGAACATGGATGACGCTACAATAATTAAATTCGGTACGCATATTCGTCTTACAGTGTAGATGATTACTAACAAGGAATTTTCCGATATTTGTTCTTTTAAGGGATTAAATGGGTTAACAATTGTACCACCGCCAAATTGTGCCAAAATACTGTGCCTAGAATCTTGAAATTTGGAACTCATATTACTCTTATAACGCGAATATGACCACGAAAATATTCTTCATTAATTTAAACTTTTATGTGTGAAATTGGGTAAAAACGAATAACAGCGGTACCAATCATGAAATTCGGTTTGTAAAGAGTGATTTTTTTGAGGTTAGGATTTTCATGCATTAGTATTTGACAGATCACGTGGGATTTCAGACATGGTGTCAAAGAGAAAGATGCTCAGTATGCTTTGACATTTCATCATGAATAGACTTACTAACGAGCAACGCTTGCAAATCATTGAATTTTATTATCAAAATGCGTGCTCTGTTAAGAAAGTTCAGAAAGAAAGAAATTGTGTTCAGCGACGAAGCTCATTTTTGGCTCAATGGGTACGTAAATAGGCAGAATTGTCGATTTTGGAGTGAATATCAGCAAGAAGCATTGCAAGAGCTACCAATACATGGCTACCAGAGCTGGTGGCATCATTGGACCGTACTTCTTCAAAGATGATGCGAATCGTAACGTAACTGTGAATGGTGAGCGCTACCGTGAGATGATATCCAACTTTTTTTGCCCAAAATGGAAGAACTGAACTTGGTTGACATGTGGTTTCAACAAGATGGCGCTACATGCCACACAGCTCGCGATTCTATGGCCATTTTGAGGGAAAACTTCTCAAGAAATGGACCGGTAAGTTGGCCACCAAGATCATGCGATTTGACGCCTTTAGACTATTTTTTGTGGGGCTACGTCAAGTCTAAAGTCTACAGAAATAAGCCAGCAACTATTCCAGCTTTGGAAGACAACATTTCCGAAGAAATTCGGGCTATTCCGGCCGAAATGCTCGAAAAAGTTGCCCAAAATTGGACTTTCCGAATGGACCACCTAAGACGCAGCCGCGGTCAACATTTAAATGAAATTATCTTCAAAAAGTAAATGTCATGGACCAATGTAACGTTTCAAATAAAGAACCGATGAGATTTTGCAAATTTTATGCGTTTTTTTTTTTAAAAAGTTATCAAGCTCTTAAAAAATCACCCTTTACATGCATAGAAACACAAAAGAAATATATTTTTCGAAATTCGCACCTTTTTATATCCCTATGGTACCAACAACAGGGCTGAAACTAGAATCGTGAAATTGGGTGTGTATATTCCTCTGACAGTGTAGACGCGAAACATTAACTGATTTTCAATATTTATACTTTTAAGTTGATCTTGGAGAAAAGCGATTAAATGGATACTGCAATACAATTGGATTGTATCAAATGTGTACTTTAAAGGGGGAAGAGGATCAAAGTGGTGCATATGGTACAAATGGTATGGATTTGGGATAAAGATAGTACCAACCAAAGTTTTCTGCTAGAATAAGAAAAGTAATTCGGTGTGTACATTTCTCCGAGTACATAAATTAATTTTTCGAAATTTGTATGTTTAAGGGCACAAGCGGCACAGAAGGAGTTATGTGTGAACATTATAGTCAAAATAAAAGATAGATACAAAATGTCTGTTCCATTTATAAGTTCAGACTTCAAGTCACGCACCGGTATAGAAGTTATGGTTTTAATTTTCACTTGGATAGCGACTACAAGGGACGCAGATAAGCATACATATTTTGTATATTTAAAGTGATTATAAAAACATTTTAAAATCTCGAATTGCAACTAATTTCAACCATACGTATGGAAGTTATATCAGTTTTATTTTGCCCAAAGCTTATGTCAATTTGCGTGGAAACTATAGAAGTTATATTAGGTTTAATTTTACGTACTGGTTGTTTGTTTTGGAATATGGACTATACTTGTGTGGGTACCATAAGATGTACATCAATTTCCCCCATTTTTCGAATTAAAATCAAGTTTGGGAAAATAGTACTATGTGCAGAGATTGAATAAATTCTTTAAGTCCCTTCCAGAGTCATCGTGCATACCAGCGAGCAGACGGACGTGAAAGGGACTTGGGACATACTTATGGTTTTAAACATCTCCTTCAATGCGTTACACTTTTTTTCTATCCCAAATGATATTTTCACAGCTTAAGAAAGAAACGGGCAAATAATTTTCTATTTTCTATGATTTTTTGTAGAAAAATTGTCTCCATTTCGTGCCTATAAATTAAACTATTGACTACGTATAAACGCTGAAAGTGATATCCTTAAAAAGAGTTTGAATACTGATACATACTACTGTCTTACCATACCATTTTCCGCATACGAAGTTTGCTAGTACAATATATATTTGGCACTCACAGTGTTTCAAATTGTGATTGTCATGATTGCTCCAAAAATAAACTAATTTTGATTTATATAACATTTCTGTTTGTTCTTATTTAAAAATTCTGTGGGGTGTAAGTGCCTCCGAAATGGTTTTACAATGGTACAGCTGTCGTTATCATCCGTATGGATCAGCTGCAATCTAAAGCAGACACAGACAGACTAGCATTCCTTTTCAAGTTCTATGATTTGTACACATTCCACGAGAGTATTATGTCTTTGTGCATTTGCTTGTAACACCCAAAAGGAAGCGAGATACACCCATTGTTAATTATACCGATCGACTTAGAATCACTTTCTGAGTCGATTTAGCAATGTCCGTCTGTCTGTCTGTCCAGCTATGCGTGTAATCAAAATACAGGTCGCAATTATAGCCGGAATAAATCAAACAAACTTTGCACAACGAAGTTTTTCGGGATAAGGACAAAAGCTATTTAATTTGAAGAAAATCGGTTCAGATTTAGACATAGCCCCCATACGAATTTCACTCACGATGTGACTGTTTTCACTCTAGATACCACATATTTTAACACATCTTCTTTAAATCCAGCAAAATATCTTATATTTCAACTAGAAACACCCAGTCAGATTTATATATAGATCCCATACAAATTTCGCTCCTTAAGGTACCTTCGCCGAAAATTGGAATTTTAGTAAACAAATAAAAAAAAATCCATAAAAAACTAATTTTTACTATCTAAATACTAAAATAGATCAGAGACAAATTTGTTGTTGCATAAAATCGATTAAAGTCATAAAAAATGTAATGCTCATGCATTTCTAGAATGTTGTGAATCTTTAAAAGGTCTATTCGATCTCAATTATTGGATATATCAAAAATATTGCAATTTTCAAACTGAGCAAGCTCAAGCAAGTTTGTACATTGTCCATTGAAGGCATGGTCTGATCCATTGTCAAGAAGAAAACAACACTGTCAGTGTTTCACTTTGCGGTTCTCTCTCTCTCTGTCTGAATAAAGTTCTAAAATAAATTTTGGAGGCCTTGTTGGTCTCCCCTAGACAGAGTCTAGAGGAGACGATTTATTTCAACCAAAAATAGTTTTTAATACTTTAAATCAGCAAGTAATACTGCTACGTACGGAGTACACAAAACAACTGATTTTACAACCATAAAGGACACCATACCGCCATCTATATGTTGATTATATAGCGTTGCCATAGACGCGTCAGCTGCGATCGATCATAAGGTCTATCTTCAGCATGTGGATGATACAGCGTTGTCATATACGCAACAGCTGAGAACAATCAAAAGGTCGATCTTCAACAACTATAATTTTTCCTAAATGTTTATAATCACTGGGAGTTCCCTGGAAATATTAGGATCATTCAATAACATCTACAAGGATTTTTTTAAGATTCATTTTCGACGAAATGCTTTCGTTTTCACAGTTTGCACAGGCATGAGCAAAATTAATTTTATAAAATTTCCTCATTTTGGGTATAATTCGGCGAAAGGTATTTCTAAAGCCGAAAATGCCGAATAAAATCCAAAAATGAACACAGTTCCTTCAGTGACGTGCCCCTACCTGATGTTATGTAGGTACGTCCAATGGCCGTAGGTAGGTAGACGAGGTAGAAGCACTGCAAATCCTCAACGGAACCCTAACATGGTGTAACGATGTTCAGAGTTACTAGAGAGTTTATATTGACTCTCTGACGAAATAGTACTCAACTGACGCTCGGCACAGATAGTTGCGTTCAACAGTCAGCAACTGGGACACATTTACACATTAGTAACTGATAAAGTTTGACAGAAGCCTTGAGAAGAAGTCAACCTAACCTAGCCATGGCTGCAGTGAAATCATCCATCATCACATTTTGTCATTTGTGGAAAATAGATAATTGCCCTACAGATAAATGGATAAGCTCTACATTATTTGCCGCTGAAGGTTACGAAGATAGAAAGTTTCAACTAGAAATTTACAAGTCGAACATTGGCCTGAATATAGGCATTAGAGGTATACCCTTTCCATATTCATTTCAGTACAAATGGCAATGCCGCATAGTAAATGCTGAAGGAGTAGGATATTGTGCTGTAAAAGAAATGCCCGGTCCATTTAGAATTGTAAAAGGAAACATTGCCGATGTTGAGATATCAACACTGGATCAGTTATCGATAAATGACTCATTTAGGCTACTTTGTGAAATTAATATGCCGGTTCCTGGAGAAGATCTTAAGCAGTCGGACAGGAAGTCAGTTAAATTTGTGAAAACGGGAAATGTGTTCAAACCAGTGGCTCCTGTTGACCTTAGCCCATGGGATGTAAGCAACACGCAGGAATGTAGGCATCACTGCTGAGCGATAAAATGGACAATGTCATCAAGACGCTCAATTCAAATATGTGTACATTGATCGATAAAATTGCAAAAATACCTTCGGATCTATCCGAATTGCGTGGTCGTAACGCTGCGGTTCAAACACAAACCAGCGATGCCATCTGTCCGAACGATTCGCACAACCCCAACGACACTGATGACGTTGTACATTCGAATCACAAGAAGTCCATGGAAACTACACAGCCGGAATCACCTAACCATCAGGATGAGGAGAGACAAGAAGAAGCAGCAAAACTGGTCAATGCTGCAGATACAAGATGTTCGGATGAAAACATCCGATCGAATGTGATCGTTTCGCACGAAACCACCAACCATACCATGGAAACAACTGACCAACGGAAAGATTCGTTCGTATTGATCGATGATGATGCCGATAAACTTATCGGTGCTGACACTGAATGTGACACTGCCGAAGTTACCTCCTCTCCTCCATCCAATGTTAACATATCGGACGATTCATCCGAACACTTCAAAATCGCTAAAAAGCTAATATTAGCCGCATGTACTGATGCCTTTAACGCCACTGGTGGCGAAGCGCAGAACTATCGCGATGTCATCGCGCAAGTGTTCGCTCTCATTCGCACTGGCCACTTATCAACGATGGAGAAATTGAGCGCAGATCTGTTGAAAACAGCTGTTAAATATGATATGAAAACTCTGAAAATTATTTGTGAGTCTGTGCTATTGGATCGCAATTTAAGCATCGATACTGCTATACAATCGCTTATCTTGGCCGATCGTCTCGAGGTGCATGAGTTAAAAGCGCGGTCGATACAGTTCATTATCGCGAATATCTCAAACATCGTTAAGACAGCTGAATGGAGAGACTTCAACATCGACTACTCACATTTGGTAGTTGATATTTTTAATTTCATTAACTCTAAATAATTTCTTGAGATGTAATGATTCTTGTCAACACATCATTGGATTAAAATTATAATTATACTATAATAAACTTACTTTTTATAGCAATTCCTAATGAATAAAAAGAAGAAATATTTCAAGGGGGAACATGGAAAGGCTCAAGGATCGGAACTACAGGCAAACTAGAATGTTTTCAAATATCGTCTTAGTGAATGTATTTTTTGTGCGAGGGAAAATAATAAGTTTATGACAACGGATTCTGATAGGGGGGGGGGTATACAAAAGTTTTTCAAAATCTCGACGCAGAACTCTATACAGGCAGGTATTCATTCTTTTCTAGCAGACATATACTGGACATTGTCTGATAACTTTATAGAATTACCAAGAGCTAAAAGAAAAAAAATAATAAATAATGTCTTGTTTAATTATCCAAATTACTGCTGCTATTTGAATTATATATAGAACAGCTTGCTTTTGTGCGCTGACTTGTAGTGAAATTTGATGTAGAATATTTTTTCCATTCACACCATCCCCCTAATATGCAGCTTTGTAGACCACTTTAGCAGCAATTGGAAAAAGTACGACATTAATATCAAAATTAAGGCATTAAGTTTTGACTTATTTCTCACATTTAGGTTGAGTTTTGGTTTTTGGTGTATTCAGAGACTTAAAGTAGAATTTTATGGCACATATTTTTGCAGAACATGTTGACCCGTTAATCGCCTGTTTAGGTTTTTGTTTTTGACACTTTTGTACAAACAGGGTGCAAAATACCCCAAGGGTGTGAAGATAAATTCGTAAGTTAAATACGTCCCACACCCAAGACACAAACCAATTTAGCTTGTGGAACGTATTTAAAAAAATACATTTTTTTAATAAAAACACTAAAAATAATAAAAATGAAAGGAATTATGTAAAAATGAAAGGAAAAATGTATTTTTTAACAATATTTCCCGTTCCTATTATATGAATGCATCAAATCAGTCAAAAGTCCAAAAACTATACAAAAAAGGCCATTTTAGGCCATGTATTATTGTGACATTGAAGAGCCGATATCTCGAAAACTAGAATACATGATTCGGGTATTCCAAAGGCAATATCGGACAATCAAAATTCTATATATATATATACCCGATATCTTAAAAGCTATATATCTCCGATCTCAAACGGAATTTGGACCAACTCTTTTTTGGAAAATATTATCCTTACCAAGGGCTAAATAATTGCCTTTGGAATACCCGATTCATGTATTCTAGTTTTCTAGTTATCGGCTCTTCAATGTCACAATAATACATGGCCTAAAATGGCCTATTTTGTATAGTTTTTGGACTTTTGACTGATTTGATGCATTCAAATAATTGGAACGGGAAATATTGTTATAAAATAATTACATAATTCCTTTTATTTTTAGTGTTTTTATTAAAAAAAAATATTTTTTAAATACGTTCCACAAGCTAAATTGGTTTGTGTCTTGGGTGTGGGACGTATTTAACTTACGAATTTATCTTCACACACTTAAAGACCCCTATATTGGGGAGCTAGAGAGTTAAACTGTTCAACAAAAATGTTCCTCGAACACATAATATACTTAAAATGTAAGGATCGCAAGGTTTCCTATGGCGATTCATCGTAAGATGACTTTCATTCCTTCTTTTGCACTGTGGAACCCTGTTACACAATGTAGTTAACCTGGACAACCGAATATAAATGGGGTTTCACAAAAATAACTGAAAACAACCGATCCCAGAAAGTCATTACACCGCGGTTCATTGTATTTCTTGCAATTTTGGAAGCCTTGTGCAGCCTCTTACCCATCCCCTGTTGCAGTCTCCTTGGCTTGACTTTTTCCGCCCAGAAACCACGTATTTCCACTAGAGTAATCTAAAACCCATTTTATAGCAATGTCGGGTTTTCGGGTTTTCCGAAAACCACGATTTAAAAAAAACGGTTGCCCGGGTTTCAATTTTAGAAAAAAAAACGGTCGGACCGGGTTTTCGGGCTTAATTTCGATAAGAGTTAATTGCAACTATCTCCATTAAAGTGAAAGTAATAAGAACGAAGTCCAAAAGGGCGCGCTTGCCGCGATATTTTCATAAACTTCTCAATTCTTCACTAACATGAATAAATTCAATTTATATATATTTACAGTATTTATTAGTTTTTTACAATAACTGGAACATTAAACAAATGTTTCCCATATACAGGGTTTTCCAACAAGAGGTGTTATTTTGAATCACCCGGTATTTCGGTAGCTGTCACTTTTGAAGCTTTTATTCTTTGACATTTGACAAGCAGAAACTACGCCATTACTAACAAGTAAGGAAAGGCTAAAGTCGGACGGGACCGAATACCCTACACCACTCCCTTTCATAGTATGTATTCTTACTTGAAATATGATACAAAATGCAAAATTTGATAAATTTCCGATGTAAGTCCTGGGTCCTAGCGGTAATAATAGAAATGGAGCCCATTTGAATGGGCGCTAAATTAAAAAGTGGGCCCCTATAGATCGCTTTCACTTTGACATGATATGCAAAATTATATCGAGATCCAACACACGATGTGGGTTTTAGAGATCCAATAGAGTAGAAAAGGGGCCCACTTTGTATGGGGGTTATACCAAAATATGGACACATATATTTGACTTTAATAGTATGTATTCTTATTTATAATATAATATCATGTGAAAAATTTAAAAAACTTCCGATGCAAAATGTGGGTCCTAGAGAGATAAAAATTCAAATGGGGGCCCACTTGTAAGGGCGCTACAGTAAAAAGTGGACCTTTATAGATCACAAAGTAGGTATTCTTTACTGAAATATAACATGATCTGCAAAATTTTATCAAGATCCAAATTAAGATGTGGGTTCTAGAGCGATAATAGTGTAAACTGGGGGCCCATTTTATGGGGGCTATTCCAAAACATTGACCTATATAGCTGGCTTTCAAAATACGTGCTTCTAGTATAAATGTAACATTGTGTGGAAAATTTGATCAAGATCCAATGTAAAATGTGCATTTTAGAGCAGTAATATTGGAAATGGGATGTACATTTGTATGGGGCTATATAAAAACTTGGACCCATGTGGTCCTCTATCCCGTGAGCTGCTTCTAGTTCAAATATAACACGATCCTGAAAATTTGGTCATGAACACATGTAAAATGTGTATTCTAGAGCAGTGATAGTGTAAATTATATGGATATTTATATGGAGGCTATATCTAAATCTGAATCGATTTTCTCCAAATTCAATACCAATCGTCCTTGGCCAAAAAAGGTAACTTCTGCCAAATTTCATGGCAATCGGACCACAATTGCGACCTGTAGAGTGCGAACAAGCTTAGATGGACAGCAGACGGACGGACAGACAGACATCGTTAAATCGACTCAACGGGTGATTCTAAGCCGATCCGTATACTTAAGGTGGATCGACTATTTCTTGGTGTTACAAACATTTGGCGGAAAACTAACTTATTATTCCCTAGTCCACGAAGTGGTGTAGGGTATAAAAATGGGTACTTGAATGATGAATGAAAATGATCCGGAATTCCATCGAAAAATCATCTTGAGGCCCATTTCCAACTCGGTGGCTACGCCAACAAGCAAAATTGTCGCATCTGGTGTTCGGAAACCCCAAGAGTTATTGTTGAGAAGCCACTCCATCCTCATCGTGTGACTGTTTAGTGCGGTTTATGGTCCGGCGGGGTCATTGGACCTTACTTTTACGAAATTGAGGTTCGATCAACAGTTACGGTGAATGAATTGCGCTATTGAGAGATGATTAATGATTTTTTATGGTCGGAGTTGGGTGGCATTGACGTGGACAACGTTTACTTACAACAAGAAGGCGCTACATGCCACGCAAGCAACGAAACCATTGCTCTTTTACGGGAAAAGTTTCCGGACCGTGTTATCTCTCGATGACGTGATCACAATTGGCCACCGAGATCTTGTGTCTTAACACAATGCGACTTCTTCCTTTGGGGCCACGTGAAAGATAAAGTCTACGCCAACAGCCCAGCGTCGATGCAAGACCTCAAAGATAGAATTCGTGAGGCTATCGAGGACATATTTCATTTCATGAAAAGGATATGGTCCTGTAAGCGTTGTCGTGGTGGCCATTTGGCTGATGTTGTTTTTCATTATTAACGGCATACATTCCTCTTTATTATGAAATAAACATCCGATCATTTATCTCCAAAAAAAAAAATAAATTTTTCTTTGAATACCAAAATAACACCTCTTATTGGAAAACCCTGTACAATTCAAAGTAAACTTCATCTTCATTATCCCAAACATAGCTGATCATCCACTTATACAATATTTTCTAACTATTTTAAATTGAGATCCCATAAATGAATGTCTGGATAGAATCCGCATATGAGTGTTTACAGACTGATCTAAAACCGATGTTGTGAACGGTACAGGAGACTAAATAGAGAAGAAACAAATTAGGCAATCATATATGATCAAAGATGAATGTACGTAGTGCGTCTCAAGTAGAATTATTAGCGATTTCTAAAGTCTCAGAACTAATAATAAACATCATGGAAATAGGCTTGTTCTGACCGAAAGATCGTCTTCATTCATGCGCTGAGCTTAA
Source organism: Polietes domitor (assembly GCA_947397865.1). Lineage (NCBI taxonomy): Eukaryota > Metazoa > Arthropoda > Insecta > Diptera > Muscidae > Polietes > Polietes domitor. The sequence goes on from OX377620.1 coordinate 123,377,285, forward strand.
ATTTGACTAAAGTCCCAAGATGATTTTACAACAAATTTGTCTTATTGTCCTATGTCAATTTGGTTCAAAAGCGTCGCGTGAGGCCACATTTTATATTAAAAGTGAAATATTATAGCGAAATTCGCACTGAAAAAACGAATTTTTCCCATAATGGAAAACCGGTCGGTCGAGAACGTCTACAAAAAACAGGTTTACCAAGTTTTCCGAAAAACAGCGATTTCGTCGGTCGGTATGAAATGAAAAACCCGGTTGGCCCGTTTTCCGCTTCCGGGTTTGATCATTCTAATTTCCACGTATTTCGAATTTCTTTAAATTAAGCATAACACGTTATAGTTGAACTGGAAGCACATGTGGAAGTGTGTCACTTCATTCCATGTTTGGATATAGCCTCGATACAAATACTCGATACCCGATTTGACAAATTGGATCAGGTCATAACAGCCTATGATTAGGAAACAGACAAAAATCCTTCCCGTTTTCACTTTCTTTACCGAATTCAATTGTATTCGCATAGAAAGTGGAGGGTATCCTATAGTCGGTCCAGCCCGACTTTAGTCTTTCCTTGATTGTTATAGATCGAGTAACTTCATATGAAGTGATCACAAATACACATTCTGGTTCTTCCCATCCATGTTGATGAAAATTTTTCTACACCATTTTCAAGTGTAATTCAAAAGACACCATTTGAAATTCAAAAAAAAATCATTTGAAATTCAAAACTCGTCATTTGTAATTCAAAAGACACCATTTGAAATTCAAAACTCGTCATTTGAAATTCAAAAAACACCATTTGAAATTCAAAAGTTTTCATTTAAAATTCAAAAATTAGTCCATTTGAAATTCAAAAATTATTCCATTTGAAATTCAAAAGTTTTCATTTGAAATTCAAAAATTATTCCATTTGAAATTCAAAAGATTCCTAAACCTATTTAAGAAAAATATACATTAGGTGGGCTAGCATTTATTTTTCTGCAAATTTGAATATTGGAACTGGTGTCTTTTGAATTTCAAGTGATGTCTTTTGAATTACAATTGAAAAAGGTGTAGATTACTACTTTTCTTTAGGGCTAATAAAGCTGCATTTCCCGATTTTCGAAAAATAAGAAATGGTAGACACTAGGTTTTATTGAAAATAAAGTATGTACTATGTATGCAAAATCCATTCCGTGTGACGTATTTCGGCTGTATGAAATCGAAATGACTTACAAGTACAAAAATTTACCTATGTCCGCCCTATAAAAAATGAATGATCTCTATAAGGAGATGATTCTCACAAACGAACGAGAAGCACAACTCACTTGCCGAATTTGATTTCGACCATGTCAAAAGTCTTTTCAAGTGGCTTCGCAGCGACTTTTCAACATCAAACCCGGCCCCTATGTGGAGATGATTCTCACAAACGAACGAGAAGCACAACTCACTTGCCGAATTTGCGTTTAAAAAACCGCACCAAGTAATAAAGCACACATGCCATCTTACAAGCATCTCATTGAATACGGGAAATATTAAAAAGTATTTTATTGATTATTTTGAGCACTAATTTAGTTACACTGTGCAACATTTTTGAAGTCATTTCAAAATAACCATATACGGACACCGCTACATGATAAAAGACCAAAAAAAAGACCCGTGTTTTTTTTCCCCCAAAGTCATGCACTTTTTTTTTATGGGCCCCCAGAGATTTGAGGCCTCGGTGTAATTTTTGGAAAAAAGTGATCATATTCTCAGGCTCATATCTTGCAAACCGTTCGGAATTTTGATTTACTCTCTGAGGCAAAGTTCTAGCTCTTGTCATAAAGAACAAAAATTGTGAACATATATAATCAAAAAAACTTCATCTTCGATTTTTAACGATTTTTTTTTAACTATTCAACTGTTGGACTATTATTTGTGGGGTGCCCGAGGCAGCCATTTGAATGAAATTATTTTCCATCATTAACCGGAAGGATTGTGCTTTCAAACAAAAAAAGAAATTTGAGAAAATATTCAGTAGTTTTTTTATAGCATTTTCAAAAAAAAGTTATTTGGCGGACCCTATATAAAAATTAATCTGTGTTTGTGTGTTTGTTTGTTCTTTATAGCAGCCGAAAGTACTGGACCGATCTGCTCGAACTTGTTACAGTATGTTCACGCTGAACCGGTGGTGAAAATAGGCTATATATAATTTTTTGATATTTTCAGTGGGCGTGGCAGCTCCCACACAAATTGGGGTTTTATACGATTTTTAAAAATTAGCATATTCGGAGAACTGTTGCAGCTAGAGCCTTGAATTTAGTCTGCATAGTTGTGCCAAAAATGGGCGGTATTGGAAAAGTGGGCGTGGCACCTCCCATACGAAGTTAAAACCTATTATTGAATATTGCCAGTTCTATGGCACCTCGAGTGCTGAAATTTTGTGTAAGTGCATCTAGCATCAATGTGAGTAGTTGTACCAAACATGAGCGGTATTGGAAATGTGGGCGTGGCACCTCCTAATTTTGAATATTGTCAGTTCTAGGACACCTAGAGTGCTGCAATTTTGTGTAAGTGCACCTAGCACCAATGTGGGTAGTTGTGCCAAAAATGGGCGGTATTGGAAAAGTGGGCGTGGCACCTCCCATACGAAGTTAAAACCTATTATTGAATATTGCCAGTTCTATGGCACCTCGAGTGCTGAAATTTTGTGTAAGTGCATCTAGCATCAATGTGAGTAGTTGTACCAAACATGAGCGGTATTGGAAATGTGGGCGTGGCACCTCCTAATTTTGAATATTGTCAGTTCTAGGACACCTAGAGTGCTGCAATTTTGTGTAAGTGCACCTAGCACCAATGTGGGTAGTTGTGCCAAAAATGGGCGGTATTGGAAAAGTGGGCGTGGCACCTCCCATACGAATTTAAAACGTATTATTGAATATAGCCAGCTCTATAACACTTAGAGTGCTGAAATTTTGTGTAAGTGCATCTAGCATCAATTTGCGTAGTTGTGCCAAAAATGGGCGGTATTGGAAAAGTGGGCGTGGCACCTACGAATTTAAAACCTATTATTGAATATTGTCAGTTCTAGGACACCTAGAGTGCTGAAATTTTGTGTAAGTGGATCTAGCATCAATGTGCATAGTTGTGCCAAAAATCGGCGGTATTGGAAAAGTAGGCGTGGCACCTTCCATACGAAGTTAAAACCTATTATTGAATATTATCAGTTCTATGACACCTAGTGTGCTGAAATTTTGTGTCAGTGCATCTAGCATTAACGTGCGTAGTTATGCCAAAAATGGTATTGAAAAAGTGTGTGTGGCACCTCCCATACGAAGTTATACCCCATTTTCGTACATATTCAGTTCTATGATAGATACAATACTGAAATTTTGTGTGAGTGTATCTAGCATCAATATGCGTAGATGTCCCAAAAGACATGGACCGATCTAGTCAAGAAAACGGAAATTATATTAATTTTTTAGTTTTTGTGGTGTTTGATTAGTGAACAATTTGACTGATTTTCTATGTGTTTTCAATGTAATGTAATTTCTTCTTACAAATGAAGTTTTTTGTTTAGGTAATGGAAAGGTGATAAGTGTGATTCTCCTACTTAACAAAACATCAATTTGATTTTGACATTTTTCCATTATTCGCCGTAAACTAACGTTATCCATGGAACATATCAATTTCATTAGTATCTAAGGGAAGTACCTTGATTATAATATGGTTCATACCGATCAGGAGAAAAATCAATATGAAAGCAGATTTTAATTTCACCACCGTTTTTTTGCCTGGCGAAGCGGGCGGGGGTTCAGCTAGTATATACATATAAGTTCTTATGATATATATATATATATATATATATATATATATATATATATATATATATATATATATATATATATTTACTTATTATTAGTGATTTAATCAGATAAATTTAAATCGAATTATACACATTTATTTCTGTGAGGAATGCTGTTATGTTATGAAATTCATTTTTGTTTGATAAAACGTTGATGTTTGTAATTATACCCTACACCACAGGGTATAATGTCTTTGTGCATTTGTGAGATAGACCCATCGTTTATTATACAGATCGACTTAGAATCACTTTTTGAGTCGATTTAGCGATGTCCGTCCGTCCGTCCGTCCATCTATTCTTGTAATCAAAGTCCAGGTCGCAATTGTTGTTAGAACTAAATGAAACTTTGCACAACGAAGTTTTATATGATAAGGACGAACGCTATTTAATTTGAAGCAAATCGGTTCAGATTTAGATATAGCTCCCATACAAATTTCGCTTCCGATTTTAATTTTTCCGCTCTATATGCTACATATTTCAACACATTTTCCCCCAATTTGGCAAGACGCCGTATATTTCAACTAAAAACAGCTCTGGTGAAAATTGGTCAGATGAGTTCAGATATTTATATATGTATATAGCTCCATTACAAATTTCGCTACTGAATTGATTATTTCCGCTCTAGAATTAGCATTTTTGTACAGATTTTCTTCTAATTCGGCACATCAGCTAATGTTTCAAATAGAAATTACTATAGCGAAAGTGGGTCACATCGGTTTAGATTATATATAGCTCCCGATTTGATTCTTTCTGCTCTAGAAATCACATATTTAGCACTCCATAAAATTTGGGAAAGCGTCTAATATTTCAACTAGAAAACCTTTGCTATATAGCTCCCATTCAAAGTTTGTGTTCAAATTTTCTTACACATACAGATAGAAGTATTGAATTTGTAGTATATTCTCCTGTTATAGCTGCATCGTATATAATCCGGTTCAAATGTAATGACCTTTTTATATCCTACACCATAGGGTATCATGACTAAGTGTAGGGTATCATATAGCCGGCCACGCACGACTTTGACCTTCCTTACTTGTTTTTTTTTTCTATGTAGTAGACAAGCCTTTTACTTATCCTTATTTCAACTGAAATTTTTGTCGAGTCCTTCATACATTTAAGTATTAATGAACTTATAAAAAATTCACTTCAAATTGTTAAGAAAATTCTTAAATATTAATCTAAGAAGCAATTCTAATACCTTTGTCGAGACTTATTTCTTAAATACTTCAAGTAGTATTCTAAACGACCACTGCGAAGCCGCTTCTCCTGCCTTCGCAGCAATCATGGAGTAATAGCTGAACTCTTTATGGCAGAGGTATCATGAAACTTTTGAGAAATACATCATGTTGCCATTTTTTGTGTTAGTTTTACACACTGTGAAACAAAGCCATTTGTTCGAATTTTTTTTTTGTTAAATTGATCTTATTTTCAGTTCACTTTTTTCCTCGTATCAGTAAAAATTTTCCTCAGTTTAAGTAAAAAATTTTCTTGTTTTGAGGGAAAATCATCAAATATGTCCTCAGTTTAAGTAAATATTTACTTGATTTGAGTAAAAATGTACTGTAAATTTTAGGAAATTTTCAGCAAAATTATACGTAGATTTAGTAAAAATTTTTACTTGGTTTGAATAAAAATTTATTTAGTTTTAGGAAAATTTTACTTAGATTCAGTAAAAATGTGCTTGGTTTTAGGATAGTTTTACTAAGATTTAGAAAATTTTCAGCAAAATTTTAGTTAGATTTAGTAAAAATTTACTTGGTTTGAGGAAAAACTAACTGCAATTTTACTCAGTTTGAGTAAATATATACATGGTTTCGCGCTATACGAAGTTCAATTTTCCTAATTTTTGGTTCATTTTAAATCATTTTCTGAGTGTACGATTTTCGACATAAAAATCAAAATTTCCTATTTTTACTGTTTTAAGAAAAACCAGATTAACCGGAAACCAGATTTTCCAAACAGGAAAACGGAGCAACCCGTTTTTTTCAAACTCACAAATGCAAAAACCGGGATTTTGATGACCGTACTATAGACCACATATTTTACTCGATTTGCTTCAAATGTGGCACAACAACCTATAATTCAACTAGAAACATCGGTGGTGAAAATGTGTCACATCATTTCAGATTTAGATATAGGTCCCATACAAATTACGAGCCCATTTTAACAGATTTTCATCTGAAGACGTTATATTTCACCTGGAAACATACATTGTGCAAGGGGGTCTTATTGGTCCAAGCTATAGGACACTTGCCAAAATCTTCACCGAATTAAATTGTAATGGCGTAGAAAGAGGGAGGGTATCATATAGACGGTGCCGCCCGATTTTAGCCTTTCCTTATGTATTTTTGAAAATATTTGCTTGATATTTGGTATGTGAATTGCGCTTATAGCAAAAAGTGGTTCTTATTGATAGAGGATAAAATGGGGAAAAAGGGATAAAAATTGTACGAATCAACCGACAACAACGAAATTCGGTGTTTACATTCCTCTGTTGCGTAGATACATAATATAAAAGGATTTTTTCCAAATTCGAACTTTAAGGGAGTAAAATGCGAACAGAGGGATAAAAATGGTGCCAACCAAACGGCTGCACCTAGAATAATGAAATTCGGTGCACATATTCCTCTGACACGTAAGACACGAAGAATAGAATAGACACGAAAAATAAAAAGGCTTTTCCAAATTCGTTCAACTGAACATACAGCTAGAATGATGAAAATCGGTGTATACATTCCTCTGATTGCGTAGACACGTCAAATAAAGAGATTTTCGAAAGTTTTACTTTTAAGGGGGTAAAATGGAAAAAGGGGGATAAGAATGGTACCCATCAAAGGACGGCAACTAGAATCACATCATATTCATATACATGCAAAACAAAGAGATTTTTCGCAAAGACAAATTCGTACTTTTTTCTTTGGTAAAAATGGGAAAATTGATAAGACTGGTAGCGAGCAAACGGCTATAAGGGATTCTCAATATTCGTACTTTTGGTAACAAAATAGGTTGTAACTACAACCAACCAAACGGCTGTAGCTGAAAATGCACAAGCATTTGAAGATTGCTGCCTTATAATTACTTTTATTATTTATATATATATAGTCGGTGACTATCACGCATTAAATATATAAAAAAATAATTAGAACGCTCTATATTTATTATTTATTATTACACTCCACGAGAGTATTATGTCTTTGTGCATTTGTTTGTAACACCCAAAAGGAAGCGAGACAGACCCATTGTTAATTATACCGATCGACTTAGAATCACTTTTTGAATCGATTTAACAATGTCCGACTATAGTTGTAATCAAATTACAGGTCGCAATTATAGTCCGATCTTAACAAAAATTGGCACAAGTAAGTTTTGTGGATCCAGGACGAACCCTATTTAATTTGAGGCATACCGGTTCAGATTTAGATATAGCTCCCATACAAAAGTCGCTCCCTATTTGACATTTGCCGCTCTAGAAACCACATATTGAACCCGATAGTCTTTAAATTCGGCAAAATATCTTATAATGCAACTAGAAACACCTATGCTGAAAGTGGGTAAGATCAGTTCAGATTTAGATATAGCCCCCATACAAATGTCGGGCCCGATTTGACATTTTCCGCTCTAGGAACCACATATTGAACCCGATAGTCTTCATACATATTATATTTCACATATTTCGTTCCAGGTTTCCATATACCCCCAGACATATGTCCTTTCCAATTTAAATTTTTTTTGTCAAACACATACATTTACAGGATACCAAAATCCTTCCCGTTTTCACTTTATTGCCGAATTGAATTGTATTCGGATAGAAAGTAGAGTGCATCACATAGTCTGCTCCGCCCGACTTTAGCCTTTCCTTACTTGTTTTTTTTTTTTTGTTTGGTTATATTAAAAAACTTATTGCACTTCTACGTAATGTCGACAGTCTCTGTGGAATACACTTCCCCCACTCAAAAATGCACCAAAATCATTCTAGATGTGATTTCTATGTTCTCTGAAACTGTTATGATGGAGATTCAATAATAGAAATACTTCAAGGAACTCACTTTAAGCTGGCTCCAAAATATTTTTTGGATGTTTCTGCCCAAAAATAATCTTTGATTTGTTATAGTGCGCTGTCCCAAAATATGTCGGCTTACTCACTGTCCATTCGTGAGTAAGCCATGCAGTTTTTTTTTAAATCCCCAAAGACTTGGCCAAAGAAGATTACGGCAACAAAAATGTTCTCCATTTTGTAATTAAACGAAGAAAAACAGCTAGTGCTTATTTGACAACCCATTATAAACATGCCTTCAGTTTTTTTGCGGGGAAGGGGATGGGTAATAAATGTCTACCAATCCAGGAAACTATTGTTGCGAACAATGGACTCTGCACCAGGCCCGTGCGCAGGATTTTCCCCTGGGGGGGGGGTTTCATCTACACTCATAAAAAATTTAAACCTATAATGAGTTAAAACTAATTAAAATTTAGGAAAGCAGGTACATTTTTACTAAATATAAGTAGAATTTTTCCTAAATCTAAGTAAATTTTTCCTAAAACCAAGTAATTTTTTACTAAATTTAAGCAAAATTTTCCTAAAACTATGCAAATTTTTACTAGATCTTAGTAAAATTTTGCTGAAAATTTCCTAAAACTAATTAAATGTTTACTCAAATCAAGTAAATATTTACTCAAACTGAGGACAATTTTGCTGATCTTTTCCCTCAAAACGAGTAAACTTTTACTTAAACTGAGGAAAATTTTATTTTATACATGGAAAAAAGGTGAAATTAAAATAAGTTCAATTTAACTGAAAAAAAATCAAACAAATAGTTTTGCTTCAGAGTATGCAAAACTGATACAAAAAATGACAACATGAAATATTTCTCAAAAGTTTCATGTTACCTCTGCCATAAGTTAAAATTTCCTAAATGGAATTTTTCCCATACAAAAAATTTCAGATTTCTTTCTCACTTAAAACCTTGAAAATATTCTTCCACATAAGTTTGAATTTACTCAATTGTAAGAATTTTTTATTAGATCCAAATAAATGTTTTTTAGTAAATCTACTACCTTTCTAGTAAATGAACTATTTACTATGGCTTTGAAAGAAGGATACTGTACTCATACTTAGTTAATTTTCCAACTTTTTAGGAAATTTTTACTGGAGCGTTTGGAAACCACTCATATTTTATTGCCAGGATCTTCGAAAAATACTTTGATACATTCGTCCGACAGACATTGTCGGCAAAATTGGATTTCAGTAATCCATATATCAGTACACTCAAAGAAATATGGCAGTAAAAGAAAGCAGAAAGTCTACTGAAAGAGCAGATTTTCTGCTGTTAAAAAAGAGACAGCAGATTTGTATCTGCTGAGATGGTAAACAGCTGTTTGCTATTTTTAGCAATATATGTGATACGCATATTGTCTCAAGCTAATATAAAAGAAAATTCGAGCTAAACTCGCTTATGAACGCTTATCTATTTTGATATTTTAATTAACAACAGCCAATTTTAGCAGACTGCAAACTCTTTAGCAGAAAACTGCTGTTATGCCAAAAAAACAGCTGTAATAGCAGAAAAGTGTCTTGACTTGTTCTCAAAGTGTAGAACTTTTTTTAAATAGTTGCTTGAAATTACATACATACATATCGAGGGTTTATATGGCTATGAACAAAAACACAACTTTTCAGGAGAGCGAAAAAACTGATTTTCTCCTTAATTTGAAGAGAAATTATTAATCATTCTTCTACAGTTTAATCTAAAAAGGATTACTAATTGCTACGATTAAAAAGTTTTCGAAATTTCCTATTATTCGCGGTTTCATGGTTCATAGCCACTTTTGTATGTTTAAAATTGAGCACTATGAATGTTGAAATAAGAATAAGACTTATTGTAAACTCCATAACTTTTTTTATACAGCGAATTTAGAGATTCCACCTTCATCCGTCAGATTGGTCGCTTGTAACATATATGTAGCCAATCGCTGCAATTGATGAAAAATCCAAAATTCGCCGTTGCAATTCCTTATATTTTAACTTTGTTCATTCATAATTCTGAAATTCGTACACAAATATTCCCCATGAAGTCAGCAATCACATGCCAAAGAAATATTTTGGTATTCTCAATAAGATCAAAAGTTACGCGGGTTTTTATGAAGATACTTTTCACAATTTTTGTCTTTACAGCCACCATTTTTCCTATTTTAGCCTGATAACTGGGGAATCAAAATGCTATTAACGCGAAATGATGGAATTTGGTAGTACGATATGCCCTAAATCTAGAAAAATGTTTTAAACAAAATCGTTGTAGTGAATGTAGTTCATAGCCACTTATGCAGTCAGAAACTAACGTGCGAGGGGATAGCCAAATCAGAAAATTAAAAAAATGGCTTTAGAAAAGAATTTTCTTCTCCAAATTTATATGACAGATGACATCCAAATCTGAGAATAGTTTGACATCAAAAACTCATTTTCGAGAAAAGGGTTCATAGCCACTTTTGAATATAAGCCCTCGATATATATTTTGAAGAAATATTACACAAGAAACGATCAAATTACTCGGCGATAAACCCTTCAGTCCCGCACCTTTTCTATGATAAATGCAGAAAATTGGATATGCTTTTTGACAAATTTAATATAGGATATGAGCAACAGGATGTTTACTCAAAATCATACGCATATTCCGATTAAATAAAAAATATTTGTAAATGTTTCTTCATTTTTATAATTTTAAATATGTATAAACTCGAATAACAAATACAGTTTTTTGTATTCGATGAAATGCAAGAAGAAACAGCTAGAAATTGTAATTCCAAAAAACCAAATAATTGGTATTTTAGAGTTTCGTTTTCCTACGTAGATCCAAGTTACTGAATTTGTTGTTTCTCTTTTGAATAATACTTGTTACATATGTACAAAAAATACTAACTCTGAAAAATATTGATAAATCTAACAAAAATGTTAGTAAGTTAAAACTAATTTCTTATATTGTTTCGCAACTTTAAAGTTGATTTTAAAATAGAGACCTACACGCAAATCAAACAGTTTTCTTCGTTTGTCGAAATGGATTTGTATTATAATTGAAAACTCCCAAAACATATGTGTTGAAAATAGAACACATCGGTTCAGATTTAGATACAGCTCCATAAAAATGTCCAATCGCAAATGTTACATCTTAGCGCTCTACAAGCATCAAGCAAATTATTTGCTTTTATTAAAAATATTTTAGATTTCATTATGATATCTACACTATTGTTAAAATTACTAAACGATTTTGTTATTAAATTTCCAAACTTTTATTGCAGTACACAATTAAAAGTTCATAAGATATAGCTCTAGTCGAATGTCAAGAAATTGTATCGGTTAATAAAAATTAAAATTTTCCGAACAATTTGGTGTCCATTAGCAAAATAAGCACTACACAATCTTGAAATTGGCACAATTCGTTTAGTTTATTTGTATTTTTCATAACCTTTGTCCGAATTTCAAGAAAGTGTCCACGATTTTTTATGTAATTTTCGTGTATTCATGATTTTACTGCAAAATTACTATTTCGGGCGAGTTATTTTAAAAAGACCTTAAAAATTCTATATTTTTTGCTTCAGAAAGTCTAGAAGGTTTTAAAAAGTATATGTTCGAAACCTCTCTGGGGGTGGGTTTTAACACCCAAAACCCCCCCCCCCTGCGCACGGCCCTGCTCTGCACTCCAGTGCGAGCACATCGAATATGTATGGAATGCATGCACGTACCGACTAGAACAACTCCGTTTAATCGTCAATGATTTATGCCGATGCGCTGTAATAAAACAGAAACGGGAGTTCGCCCGAACAGCAATGACACTACTCCATATTCACGAGAACCCATAAACCAAGCATTAACGAGCATGTTCAAACATCTACGTATGTATGTCATACATGTGTGTGTGTGTGTCTGCGTGTGTAAGGATTCACAAATCCAAACATAAGTACATGTGGGACATGTTACGTGCAAAGTACATAGTGGAGGGAACCAGCTCCTTCCCCGTAGACACAACAAACTTTAATTAACAATATTTCCGGCATTTTGCCCATGAAGTAGTCTATGGCGAAGCAACACATAAGTAGTAATCATCGAATCAGACTCAAATCAGAATGTTCCGCTTTAATAAAAATGTATACCGAGGATGTGTTTGCACTTTGTTCAATATTAGCAAGTGATTTCTTATATCAAACTAGCTGAACCCCGCCCGCTTCGCCAGGCAAAATACAAATGGTAAAATTAAAATCAGGTTTCATATTGATCTTATCATATTGATATTATCGTGGTTTGTAATATGTAGGTTCCAATTTTCAGCCTTCTAGTTAAAAAAACACTTTTTCCCGTGGTCAGTAATATATATTGATCTTATCATATTGATATTATCGTGGTTTGTAATAAAGGGTGATTTTTTAAGAGCTTGATAACTTTTTTTTTAAAAAAAACGCATAAAATTTGCAAAATCTCATCGGTTCTTTATTTGAAACGTTAGATTGGTCCATGACATTTACTTTTTGAAGATAATTTCATTTAAATGTTGACCGCGGCTGCGTCTTAGGTGGTCCATTCGGAAAGTCCAATTTTGGGCAACTTTTTCGAGCATTTCGGCCGGAATAGCCCGAATTTCTTCGGAAATGTTGTCTTCCAAAGCAGGAATAGTTGCTGGCTTATTTCTGTAGACTTTAGACTTGACGTAGCCCCACAAAAAATAGTCTAAAGGCGTCAAATCGCATGATCTTGGTGGCCAACTTACCGGTCCATTTCTTGAGATGAATTGTTCTCCGAAGTTTTCCCTCAAAATGGCCATAGAATCGCGAGCTGTGTGGCATGTAGCGCCATCTTGTTGAAACCACATGTCAACCAAGTTCAGTTCTTCCATTTTGGGCAAAAAAAAGTTGGATATCATCTCACGGTAGCGCTCACCATTCACAGTTACGTTACGATTCGCATCATCTTTGAAGAAGTACGGTCCAATGATGCCACCAGCCCATAAACCGCACCAAACTGTGACTTTTTCTGGATGCATTGGTAGCTCTTGCAATGCTTCTGGCTGATATTCACTCCAAAATCGACAATTCTGCCTATTTACGTACCCATTGAGCCAAAAATGAGCTTCGTCGCTGAACACAATTTCTTTCTTTCTGAACTTTCTTAACAGAGCACGCATTTTGATAATAAAATTCAATGATTTGCAAGCGTTGCTCGTTAGTAAGTCTATTCATGATGAAATGTCAAAGCATACTGAGCATCTTTCTCTTTGACACCATGTCTGAAATCCCACGTGATCTGTCAAATACTAATGCATGAAAATCCTAACCTCAAAAAAATCACTCTTTATATACGTTCTAATTTTCAGCCTTCTAACTAAAAAAACACTTTTTTCCCGTGGTCAGTAATATATACGTTCCAATTTTCAGCCTTCTAGCTTAAAAATACTTCTAGCCAATTCCAATTTTCAGCCTACTACCTCTCAAAAACACTTTTGCCACGCCCACTCCGCCCACAAAGCGAAAATCCAAATTTCGCATCATATTTATCATTCTCGTGGTCAGTAATATATATGTGCCAATTTTCAGCCTTCTAGCTCTACAAAACACTTTTGCCACGCCCACGAAACGAAAATCCAAATTTCGGCATCATATTTATCTTTCTCGTGGTCAATAATATATATGTACCAATTTTCAGCCTACTACCTCTCAAAAACACTTTTGTCGCCCACTCCGCCCACAAAGCGAAAATCCAAATTTCGGCATCATATTTATCATCCTCGTGGTCAGTAATATATATGTACCAATTTTCAGCCTTCTAGCTCTCCAAAACACTTTTGCCACGCCCCAAAGTCCACGAAACGTAAATCCAAATTTCGGCATCAAGTTGATCTTTCTCGTGGCCAGTAATATATACATTCCAATTTTCAGCCTTCTAGCTCAAAGAACACTATTGCCACGCCCAATCCGCCCACAAAACGAAAATCCAAATTTCAGCATCAAATTGATCTTTCTCGTGGTCAGTAATATATATATACCAATTTTCAGCCTACTACCTCTCAAAAACACTTTTGCCACGCCCACTCCGCCCACAAAACGAAAATCCAAATTTCGGCATCAACTTGATCTTTCTCCTGGTCAGTAAAATATACATTCAATTTTTCAGCCTTCTAGCTCAAATAACACTATTGCCAAGCCCACTCCGCCCACAAAACGAAAATCCAAATTTCGGTATCATATTTATCATTCTCGTGATCAGTAATATATATCTACCAATTTTCAGCCTTCTAGCTCTCAAAAACACTTTTGCCACGCCCGCTCCGCCCACAAAATGAAAATCCAAATTTCGGCATCATATTTATCATTCTCGTGGTCAGTAATATATACGTTCCAATTTTCAGCCTTCTAGCTCTCAAAAACACCCCCTCCGCCCACAGAGCAAATTTTTAAAAATTCTATAGCCTATAGTTCCTTCCAGACCTACATCTATCTGCACTGAAAATTTCAACAACATCGGAAAAAAACCTGTCGTAACACGCTGTGTGGTAAAAATAAGACATTTTGAAATTTTGATTTTTTGACTGTTTTTTTTTGACTTTTTTTTAAAAACAAAACCCGTACTGAGAAAATACCTTTCTAACAAAGCATAAATCATCAAAATCGGTTTGGCCAATCTCGAGTAAATGAAAAAAGAAAATTGAAAAAAAATCGAAAATAAACCTGGGTGGTAAAAATCAGACATTTTCAAATTTTGATATTTTGAAGTTCTTTTTTTATTTTTTTTTAACTCGTGCTGAGAAAATATCTTTCCAACAAAGTACAAATCATCAAAATCGGTTTGGCCAATCTCGAGTTATGGGATTACATCGCTTCGGACACTTTCTTTTATATATATAGATTCCTTCATTCAGTCAGGTAAGGTCAGGTTCATCACAAGGTATTCCTTTTAACACTAATTAATATAAAGTCAAGTTTTTAAAATGGTATTATTTGCCATTTAACGAATGGCGGTTAATTTTCTAAAAAAAATCGAATTTTTGGGATTTATTTTCCCCATTCTGGGAATTGTGGTATTTTTATATGAAAAACTATTTTTTTACTTTTAGAATTTTTCTAAAAAAATCAACTTTTTGGGATTTAGTTTCCCCGTTTTGGGAATTATGGAATTTTTATATGAGGTATCAGAAAAACCGTTTTTTTGTAAACTATTTACGAATTTTTGGAATTTTTCTAACAAAACCAACATTTTCCCCATTTTGGAGGAGCTTAAGGGTAATCCATTTAACACTAATAAAGTCAAGTTTTTAAAATGGTAAATAAAAAACAATTTTTAGGATTTGATCAAATTTTTGGAATTTAGTTTCACCATTTTGGGAATTGTGGGATTTTAATATTAACTAGTAAATCAAAAAAAAAATTTTTTTTCAAATCCATGCTTTATGCAAGCAGAATTCTATTGGGCCTAGAAATTCTTTTTTAGTTATCTTTTGTAGAAGGAAAAATTACTGCGTTATCAGGAGCAGAAATAATAGATTTTAATTTGTGGTTTGTATGGGAGGTACCACGCCCCTTTGTCCATTCCCGCTCATATTTGCAGCAGCACTTAAAAAATGCACACCAAACCGACGTACCAAATTTTGTTCAAATACCGTTATCAGGAGCAGAAATAATAGATTTTTAATTTGTGGTTTGTATGGGAGGTACCACGCCCCTTTGTACAATCCCGCCCATATTTGCAGCAGCACTTAAAAAATCCACACCAAACCGACGTACCAAATTTTGTTCAAATACCGTTATCAGGAGCAGAAATAATAGATTTTTAATTTGTGGTTTGTATGGGAGGTACCACGCCCCTTTGTACAATCCCGCCCATATTTGCAGCAGCACTTAAAAAATCCACACCAAACCGACGTACCAAATTTTGTTCAAATACCGTTATCAGGAGCAGAAATAATAGATTTTTAATTTGTGGTTTGTATGGGAGGTACCACGCCCCTTTGTCCAATTGGTCAAATTTTTCCATTTCCTTGTATTGTCATCGAAAATGATTAAGTGTGCAAAATTTGAGCAAAATTGGTTGAGAAAAAAGCTTTCAAAAATTGATTTCAAATTTTGTGGCACACAAACATATATAGAAAGTAACCTTATATAAAGCATGGAAAAAGAAAGTGACTAAAAGGTATCCATAAAGTCGAGCAGAGCTCAAAACAGCCATACTGGAATAGTGGCATAATATACCAAACGATTTGTGATATCCAAAATTTGTTTTTCCGATGAAAAGACAAATACAATCAGTTATAGATGTCAATGGTGGATATACAGAATATTAAATTATTCGTAAATTTGATTTTTCTTACTCTTATCAGCACTTTCACATTTAGTGTAAAAACACTTCCTTGATACTATAATTACACTGACATGAGTACTTTACCATTTTTGTTCAGTGTCGTTTGTCAAGTTATCATGGAAAGACTCACACCACAACAGCGTCTCTAAATTATTCAGCTGTATTACGAAAAACAGCGTTCTGTGAGATATCGTACAAAATTCAACTTGTACAAGAATTGAAGCCAGGCGACTTAAATTTGCCCAATATTAGATTTACATCCCAGCAAAAACTTGGTAATGACACCTAATTATTTTTAGCCCTGCATTATTTTGAAGTATGAAATAACTACTTCCTTGTAATGGTTTAAATAAGTAGTTATTGGTAAGTTAAATTTCATAGAAGTTCAGATTATAAAAATTAATTTTCTACATTTCTGTGGTGAGTCAGAGAATAGCAGTGCTGTTGTTATCGCAGCTTAGTTATCCAGGTTTAAAGAAAAACAGTCCTAAATTCTGTATTCAGATTGTATATAATAAAAATATGGTATTCATCACTAATTAAGTCCATTATTGGTAATACATTATTTAACTAGTTATCAATAATGGCTTATTTTGTATCTTCCTGAGGCCACTTATTTTACAACTAGTTTAGAAGTACTTATTTATTAACTTTTCGTAAGCGTGCATGGTAGTACTTATTTCTCAGCTTTTTGCAAGCGTGAGTGGAAGTACTTATTTTTTTACAATCCCTTTATAAAAATAATTAGAAACGGATCCGCAAAATAAGTTGTGAAGGTTTTTGGTTTTGCCTTATTCCCCATATTACATGATAATGAGAGTTTTTGCTGGGATGATATCATTTTCAAACAGAAATTAAATAAATTGTTCTCTTAACCGATAATAAAAAGTTTAAGTTCGCTTTCAAATGTATGTGTTTCACTTTACATTTTAAATCAAACCTCACGATGAATCACCATATTTAGTTTTTTAATCAAATATTTAGTTTTTGCTTTTCTTTGGTTTTGTTCTATTGTAATTTTTTGCGATTTTTTGTTGTCTATTAGTACATATTATTAATAAGATAAATAAATTTAAAAACAGCTAAGATAATAGCTGAAAAAATCGTTGTCAAATAATTTTCTTGACATACTTTATACACATACGTATATATTTCTAATAAATGCCATAGAACGGCATATATTCGAAAATGGGTTTTAACTTCGTATGGGAGGTGCCACGCCCACATTTCCATTACCGCCCATTTTTGTCACAACTACGCACATTAATGCTAGATGCACTTACACAAAATTACAGTAGGTGTAATTTTGGTTTTAACTTCATATGGGAGGTGCCACGCCCACTTTTGCATTACCGCCCATTTTAGGCGCAACTACGCACATTGATGCTAGATGCACTTACACAAAATTTGAGCACTATACGTGTCATAGAACTGACACTATTCGATAATATGTTTTAACTTCGTATGGGAGGTGGTACGCCCACTATTCCAATACCGCCCATTTTTGGCAGAACTACGCACATTGATGGTAGATGCACTTACACAAAATTTCAGCACTCTAGGTGTCATAGAACTGACAATAACTTCGTATGGGAGGTGCCACGCCCACTTTTCCAATACCGCCCATTTTTGGCACAACTATGCACATTGATGCTAGATGCACTTACACAAAATTACAGCAATCTAGGTGTCATAGAACTGACAATATTCAATAATAGGTTTTAACTTCGTATGGGAGGTGCCACGCCCACTTTTCCAATACCGCCCATTTTTGGCACAACTATGCGAATTGATGCTAGATGCACTTACACAAAATTTCAACACTCTAGGTGTCATAGAACTGACAATATTCAATAATAGGTTTTAACTTCGTATGGGAGGTGCCACGCCCACTTTTCCAATACCGCCCATTTTTGGCACAACTATGCACATTGATGCTAGATGCACTTACACAAAATTACAGCAATCTAGGTGTCATAGAACTGACAATATTCAATAATAGGTTTTAACTTCGTATGGGAGGTGCCACGCCCACTTTTCCAATACCGCCCATTTTTGGCACAACTATGCGAATTGATGCTAGATGCACTTACACAAAATTTCAACACTCTAGGTGTCATAGAACTGACAATATTCAATAATAGGTTTTAACTTCGTATGGGAGGTGCCACGCCCACTTTTCCAATACCGCCCCTTTTTGGCACAACTATGCGAATTGATGCTAGATGCACTTACACAAAATTTCAGCACTCTAGGTGTCATAGAACTGACAATATTCAATAATAGGTTTTAACTTCGTATGGGAGATGCCACGCCCACTTTTCCAATACCGCCCATTTTTGGCACAACTATGCACATTGATGCTAGATGCACTTACACAAAATTACAGCACTCTAGGTGTCATAGAACTGACACTATTCGATAATAGGTTTTAACTTCGTATGGGAGGTGCCACGCCCACTTTTCCAATACCGCCCCTTTTTGGCACAACTATGCACATTGATGGTATATGCACTTACACAAAATTTCAGCACTCTAGGTGTCATAGAACTGACAATATTCAATAATAGGTTTTAACTTCGTATGGGAGGTGCCACGCCCCTTTGTCCAATTGGTCAAATTTTTCCATTTCCTTGTATTGTCATCGAAAATGATTAAGTGTGCAAAATTTGAGCAAAATTGGTTGAGAAAAAAGCTTTCAAAAATTGATTTCAAATTTTGTGGCACACAAACATATATAGAAAGTAACCTTATATAAAGCATGGAAAAAAACTGTTTTTGTACACATTTCAAGAATTTAATGAATTTTTCTAAAAACACCAATTTTTTGGGATTCATTTTTCCCGTTTGGGGGAAGCTTAAGATTATTCCCTTTAACACTAATTAATATTTAATAAAAAAAATTTAAAACGCAAATAAATAAACGAATTTTCTAAAAAAAAACAACAAATTTTTGGGATTTATTTTCCCCGTTTTGGGAAATATGGAATTTTTATATGAGGTATCACAAAAACCGTTTTTTTTTGTAAACTATTTAAGAATTTTTCGAATTTTTCTAACAAAACCAAAATTTTCGCCGTTTTGGAGGAGCTTAAGGGTATTCTCTTTAACACCAATTAATATTATAAATATAGTTTAAGTCAAGCTATTAAAAACGCAAATAAATTAACGAATGACGGTTAGTTTTCTAAAAAATCAAATTTTTGGTATTTATTTCCCCTTTTTGGAGGAGCTTAAGGGTATATATATATAAAGTGTGGTTTTTTAAAAGCTATACGAAAGTTAAAAAAACACATAAAATTCAGAAAAATGCATGAAATCTTTATTTGAATCGATAGTACGGTCCATATAATTTAATGTTTGAAGATTATTTCATGCAAATGTTGACCTTGACTGCGCCTCAAATGGTCCATCCGCTTAGTCCAATTTTGGCATTTCCACGTTTTTGAGTAACAGAGGCCCAACTGCTGCGAACGGCGACGAATCGATAATTGATGGTCATCATTAACACTGGCCGATACAGCTGCGATATTTTCATCAGTTCGCACTCTACGTCAGCATGTCCAACAATGTAAATTTGTTGCGAAATTTAGACACAATAGCCCGAATAGCCGCTTCAGTGGGTCGATTAAACTGACGATAAAATGGAAGCGCGCGATGAACTTTCTTAACAGAGCACGCATTTTGATAATAAAATTCAATAATTTGCAAGCGTTGTTCGTTTGTAAGACGATTCATGGTTAAATTATAGACCAAACTGAAGATGTTTGACAGTGAAACAAAACACGAAACGTGCGTCAGTGTTGCCAAAAGATAATAGCTAAAAAATCACCTCTTTAACACCAATTAATATTTAATATAGTTTAAGTCATGCTATTAAAAACGCAAATAAATTAACGAATGGCGGTTAATTTTCTAAAAAAATCTAATTTTTGCGACTTATTTTCCCCGTTTTGGGAATTGTGGGTTCTTTATATGAGGTATCACAAAAACTGTAAATAAATTAACGAATGATGTTTTTTTTTCTAAACAAAATCAAATTTTTGGGATTTATTTTCCCCATTTCGGGAATTGATGTTTTACATTTTTTTTGTAAACAATTTAAGATTTTGAACTGGGATATTGTCTTGGCTCAAGACCATTTTGCATCTATATTTAATAGAATGCAAATTTATTTACAAATGGCATGGCGACATTTAATACATGGCTGCAGACTACCACTATCATGATTTCGACAGCGACTTTTCAGCATCAAACCCGGCCTCTTTAAGGAAATGATTCTCACAAACGAACGAGAAGCACAACTCACTTGCCGAATTTGCGTTTAAAGCATCTCATTGAGTTGCATATGTGTGTATGTGTATATGCAGGTATAGTTACCCAGCAATAGTTCTGGCGTGCCAACGCTCAATTGTTTAAGGTTTTTCGAGGCCGGGTTTGATGTAGAAAAGTCGTTAAAATTAAAAGCTATATATAGGGTCCGTCATCTAACGTTTTTTTTTTCAACTATTCAACCGTTGGACTATTATTTGTGGGGTGCCCTCAGCAGCCATTTGAGTGAAATTATTTTCCATTATTAACCGGAAGGATTGTACCTTCAAATAAAAAAAGAAATTTGAGAAAATATTCAGTAGTTTTTTTATAGCATTTTCAAAAAAATGGCTTATTTTATTTGGCGGACCCTTTATTTCATCTAATCTGAAGGAAACAGATCGGTTTAGATTTGATGCAGCCTTCATACATATATGTACACTAGGCTGGGTGGCGGTCCATAGAAATGGGAAAAAAACATTTCCAGTCACCCTACGAAAATATAATATGGATTGTTTATTGATTATTTGCAAGATATTTCGTTCTTATATCAAGCTGTCTGTGAGTAGAACTTAAAACTTTCGTATGAATTAACCGCTGTTTTAAGGGTGTTTTTACCATTTTGCTCTTAGAGGAGCTAGAGGGTTAAACTGTTCCACAAAAATGTCCTCGCAGTGTTTTAAGCTATATTGCTGAACACATCCTATGCTTAAAATGTAAGCATCACAAGGTTCCCTATAACGATTCATCATAAGAATGTGTAACCGGGGGGGGACATATTGAACCCTCCCTTGTACAATGACCAATATTCAATATAGTTTCAAAACGCTTATATAGTTTTTTTAATCCCTCTATCCGAATCCTTGTTATTTTATTTTTGTGCTACAGTGTTATTTCGAATAAAAAAGTATTTTAATTATATTGAATCTGGTTTATTTGGAGTTATTATAATCAAAAATATCACCGACCAAATGTGAGTACTCCTTGTTAAGCTCTGCCCAGTCAATCTTCATTTTTGATACATTCGCGATAATGAACTGTATCGACCGTGTTTTAAACTCTTGCACCCCAAGACGATCGGCCAAGATAAGCGATTGCATAGCATTATCGAAGGATAAATTACGATCCATTAGCACAGACTCACACATAATTTTCAGCGTTTTCATATTATATTTAACAGCTGTTTACAATAGATCTGCGCTCAATTTGTCCATCGTAGATAAGTGGTCAGTGCGAATGAGAGCGAACACTTGCGCGATGACATCGCGATAGTTCTGCCCTTCGCCACCAGTGGCGTTAAAGGCATCAGTGCATACGGCTAATGTTAGCTTTTTAGCGTTTTTGAAGTGTTCGGATGAATCGTCCGATATGTTAACATTGGAGGAGGTATTTTCGGCAGTGTCACATTCAGCAGCATCGATAAGTTTATCGGCATCATCATCGATCAATACGAACGAATCTTTCCGTTGGTCAGTTGTTTCCATGGTATGGTTGGTGGTTTCGTGCGAAACGATCACATTCGATCGGATGTTTTCATCCGAACGTGTTGTCTCTGCAGCATTGACCAGTTGTGCTGCTGCTGCTTCTTCTTGTCTCTCCTCTTCCTGGTGGTTAGGTGATTCCGGCTGTGTAGTTTCCATGGACTTCTTGTGATTCGAATGTCAACAGTGTCGATGGAGTTGTGCGAATCGTTCGGACAGATGGCATCGCTGGTTTGTGTTTGAACCGCAGCATTACGACCACGCAATTCCGATAGATTCGAAGGGATTTTGTCAATTTTATCGATCAATTTACATATATTTGAATTGAGTGTCTTGATGATATTGTCCATTTCATCGCTCAGCTGTGATAAATCTTCATGATGCCTACATTCCTGCGTGTTGCTTACATCCCATGGGCTAAGGTCAACAGGAGCCACTGGTTTGAACACATTTCCCGTTCTGACAAATTTAACAGACTTCCTGTCCGACTGCAAGATCTTCTCCAGGGACCGACATGTTAATTTCACAAAGTAGCCTAAATGAGTCATTTATCGATAACTGCTCCAGTGTTGATATATCAACGTCGGCAATGTTTCCTTTTACAATTCTAAATGGACCGGGCATTTCTTCTACAGCACAATATCCTTCTCCTTCAGCATTTACTATGCGGCATTGCCATTTGTACTGAAATTGATATGGAAAGGGTATACCTTTAATGCCTATATTCAGGCCAATGTTCGACTTGTAAATTTCTAGTTGAAACTTTCTATCTTCGTAACCTTCGGCGGCAAATAATGTAGAGCTTATCCATTCATCTGTAGGGCAATTATCTATTTTCCACAAATGACAAAATGTGATAATGGATGTCTTCACTGCAGCCATGGCTAGGTTATGTTGACTTCTTCTCAAGGCTCGACAATGGAACTGAATTCTGTGATATTTTATGCAAATGTGTCCCAGATGCTGACTTTTGAATGCAAATATCTGCGCAGAGCGTCTAATAACTCTGAAAATCGTTGAACCATGTTAGGGTTCTGTTGAGGATTTCCACTGTACCTAAACAAAAGCAATAAACAACACAACACTATGGCTTTCCCGTTCATGAGACATATGTTTCGTGACGTCAGGTCACTTACTTAGGGATTACAACAACAATCTTTTGGGTTTTTATGATATGTCTACGACATAATGCTAGCCATGCGGATTTAGAAATATATTAAATAAACAGTTTTCCACGAATTAGGTATAAACAAATTATAGATTTAATTCTACACCTGGCCCAACTATTAAGTGGTTTAAGGGTGCCAGACGTGTTCCTTTAAAGAGTACCAAATGTGATCTTAAAACCATAACAAGTAAAAATGCGTTAAGTTCGGCCCGTCCGAAGCTTATATACCCTCCAATACGGAGTGCATTCCACTGAATTACAGCCAGATTAAAGGCTGACATCATTAAATAGAAATGAGGTGCCATATTAGGAAAATTTTGACATTTCTATACACGGTACGATATTTTCCATCATTACAAACTATAAGGCATATTTATGTGCACACCTTATTTCATGTTTCTAGCTACAGCCGTTTATATCTATACACTCCACGAGAGTATTATGTCTTTGTGCAATTATTTGTTACACCCAAAAGGAAGCGAGTTAGACCCATCGTTTTTTATACAGATCGGCTTAGCATCACTTTCTGAGTCGATTAAGCAATGTCCGTATGTCTGTCTGTCCATCTAATGTTGTAATCAAATTTCAAGTCGCAATTATATATAGATCTGCACAAAAATTGGCACAAGTAAGTTTTATGTATCAAGGACGAACGCTGTTTAATTTGAGTCAAATCGGTTCAGATTTAGATATAGTCCCCATATAAATGTCGCTCCCGATTTGACATTTTTCGCTCTAGAAACCACATATTGTACCCGATTTTCTTTAAAAATGGCACAACATCTTATAATCGGACCAGAAACAACTATGCAGAAAGTGGGTAAAATTGGTTCAGATGTAGATATAGCCCCCATACAAATGTTGCTCCCGATTTGCCTTTTGCCGCTCTAGAAACCACATATTGTACCCGATTTTCTTTAAAAATGGCACAACATCTTATAATCCGACTGGAAACAACTATGTAGAAAGTCGGTAAGATCGGTTCAGATTTAGATATAGCCCCCATACAAATGTCGCTCGCGATTTGACATTTTCCGCTCTAGAAAACATATATTGTACCCGATTTTCTTTAAATTTGGTACAAAAGCCTATAATCTAACTGGAAACACCTGTGGCTAAAGCGGGCTAGATCGGTTCAGATTTATATATAGCTGCCATTCAAATTTCGCTCCCGATTTGACTTGTTTGCTCTAGAAACCACATATTTTAACAGATCTTCTTCAAGTCTTGCAAAATATCTTATATATCATCTAGAAACACCCACGGTGAAAATGGGTCACATCGGTTCAGATTTACATATAGTAGCTCTCATACAAAATTTCCTTCCCCCAGAAACCGCGTATTTTCAGAGAATTTCTTAAAATTGAGCATAACACGATACATTTCAACTGGAAGAACTTATTGTGAAAGTTAGTCACTTCATTCCAGGTTTGGATATAGCCCCGAAACAAATATTATTCTCGATTTGACAAATTGGACCAGGTCTTAGTAGCCTCTGATTAGGAAACATACAAAATGTTTTCCCGTTTTCACTTTTTTACTGTATTGAATTGTATTCCGATAGAAAGTGGAGTGTATCATATAGTCGGCCGCGCCCGACTTTAACCTTTCCTTACTTGTTTAATATATATTTCACCTATTTCGTTTCAGGTTTGAATATACCCCTATACAAATTTCCTTTCCAATTTAACATTTTTTGTTAAACACATACATTTACAGGATACAAAAATCCTTCCCGATTTCACTTTTTTACCGAATTGAATTGTATTCGGATAGAAAGTGGAGTGTATCATAAAGTCGGCCCCGCCCGACTTTAGCCTTTCCTTACTTGTTTTTTTTCTTTTTTCATTTTAACCCTTAAAGTTCGAATTTGGAAAAATCCTCATTTTTTGTGATTCTACGCAGTCAGACGAGTGTAAACACTTAATTTCACAATTCAAGCCGCTTGGTTGGTACCACTTTTATCCCCATTTTACGCATAAAAGCAAAATTTTCGAAAAAATCCTTTGTATTTCGCATCTTCACAGTCAGATGACCCAATTTTACGATTTCAGCTTCAGCAGTTTGGTTGATTCCATTTTTATCCATCTTTTTCAATTGTATCATATAATTGAAGTCATTGAGTTCAAGCATGATTCATGATTTTATGCGAGCTTTAATTTTCTGATATTAGAGTGGTACATTAGGGTAGTAGCAACTGAGATATGATGGGTAAGTACCAGAAGGGGGTGCTTGAGCTCAATGACTTCAAAGACAAAAAAATCGGCCTCGTCGAGACAAAAAAATCGATGTATCACACTTTAAAATCCGTTTATAAATGCAGAAGGATGTAAACACCGAATTTCATAATTCTAGCTGTTGTCGTATCATTGGTACCCTTTTGTCCCAAAAGTACGAATTTCAAAAAATCCCTCTATTTTACGTGCCTACGCAATTAGAGGGATGTACAACACACCAGTTTCGCCTTTAAAGCTTTTATTTACTTTTTGGTGCTTTCAAGCTTCCAGATGTATTTTCAGTCCTTGTTATGGAAAAAAATCTTCCTCTGGGTCGATTTCGCCCACTTTAAATCCCACCCGCTCTGCAACCATAAGACACATTTAGGGAAAATTTGAAGATCCTAGCTTATTTCGTTCGGCGGCTAGCGTGCTTTCAACAGACGGACCACCAATTTTTGTTTTACTTCATTTCATCTAACGTACCTTTCAAACGAGACCAAAGACGTAAATTGGGTAGATAGTTTGTCTGTCTGTAACCCAATTATGAATCTTACAATTATTTTCACTTTTTGTTTTTTCTTCAAAACTAAAAATTAATCAATTTATAGAGCCGTTCAATAAACCACAATTTTTGTCCGATTTTGAATCGATTTTCGGATTTTTGATCGATAATAATAATATTAATTTTTGATTTGAACTGGGATATTGTCCTGGCTCAAGACCATTTTGCATCTATATTTAATAGAATGCAAATTTATTTACAAATGGCATGGTGACATTTATTACTTGGCTGCAGACTACCACGATCATGATTTCGACCATGTCAAAAGTCTTTTCAAGTGGCTTCGCAGCGACTTTTCAACATCAAACCCGGCCTCTATAAGGAGATAATGCACACAAACGAACGAGAATCACAACTCACTTGCCGAATTTGCGTTTAAAAAATCGCACCAAGTAATAAAGTACACATGCCATCTTGCAAGCATCTCATTGAGTTGCATATGTGACGGTCATGGCTAGATCGTCTTAGAATTTTACCACGACTCGGAATATATACACTTTATGGAGTCTCCGATGAATAGTTCAAGGTGTTACAAACAGAATGGAACAGAGTTACAAGCCGAACCATAATTATCGGCGGCGGCGGCGCTGTTCAAAATGGGTCGGCGGCGGCGGCTTTCGGCTGATTTGCCGGCTCGTTCTGTAATTCGATTACCCCTATTTATTTGACAATTTTGGGAAAACGGAAGGAATAATTTTCTTTTATTTTTTGGCAAGTAGTTCAATATTCGTTAATATTAGCCAATGTTAGGGTATCCAATTATTCTGACTTTTATGTTATTCGATTTATCGTTTATTTGAAAAAAATCCAATTAATCGAATAATGAAGTCGAGAGTTATTCGATTAACCGATTAATCGAACAATTGTCCACTTAAATAAAATATAATTAATAAGAGTTATATAGACAAGACACGCCAGTTTACGGGTAGTTAAACTATATATTGAACGTTTATTACGTATCTGATTTTATTTAAAAATTGTAATATCAAATTCGAAATTCATTAGAAGTTGACAAAAATTTTAATATCTTACCAAAATAAAGAACCTTCCCTTAAATGAGCATAATATCAGAAGTTATCCATTGACTTTTTTCGAATACGGATCATATGATTTATAACAGAACTGACTTTATTATCGCGGTGTTAACCTCATTTTTTCTATGAATTTACTATTCTATGAAATTACTATTCTTTAAATTTTAAATAATTCCGAAGCTATTGGCCGGTTTTTGCTATTTTTAAATGAACTGGCTATTCAAAATCAAATTATCATACAAAGCATACGACGATTTCATTATTTTTGAAGGCAAAACTTATAATATCGATTAATCGATTATTTGTTCGAATTATTCGTTATTCGAAAATCATGATTTTTTATTATTCAAAAAAATATTTGACAAAAATTATTCGATTAATCGCGGTTGGACACCCTAATTGTTATCCCATACAATAATTTTTTGGGAGTGGGTATGCATTCCCAAAATTTATAATATGGATGAATTTAATAAATATTTTTGCAATTACAGATTTTCATGTGAGGCTTGAATCATAATCCTTCCAAAGAATAATAATACTCTACCTATTTTGACACACTAAAGAAGCACAATAGAGGAGCTGTTGTTCATTGTTATTTATAGAAACACATGGTCACACGTACTGGAATTGACTTATATAAATCAATCATTCAATTTTCTATAGCCGTCATCATATAGTGGGATACCAAATTCAAAGAAAGATCAATATATTTCACAGCAGTAGGTTGTCTA
Organism: Polietes domitor; assembly: GCA_947397865.1. NCBI lineage: Eukaryota > Metazoa > Arthropoda > Insecta > Diptera > Muscidae > Polietes > Polietes domitor. The sequence goes on from OX377620.1 coordinate 123,404,939, forward strand.
AGTCGACATTTATATTTTCTTTTGTAATTTTAAGTGGTCAAATCTCGGCGGCGTGGTTGAAGTCGATATGAGTCGATGAAGTCGGCGGCGTGGTTGAGTCGATTTGAGCCGATGAAATCGGCGGCGGCGCGGCTCGTGCAGAAACATGCGGCGGCGGCGGCTTGTCGGCTTAAAATCGGTCGGCTTGTAACTCTGGAATGGAATGAAGTGGAGGGCATAAAAAATTATTTTCTAAAATTGTCGCCAACAGCAATATCAATGTGTGGGTGTGAAAACAAATTAATCTAGTAAATCAAAAAAAAAAAATTTTTCAAATCCATGCTTTATGCAAGCAGAATTCTATTGGGCCTAGAAATTCTTTTTTAGTTATCTTTTGTGGAAGGAAAAATTACTGCGTTACCAGGAGCAGAAATAATAGATTTTTAATTTGTGGTTTGTATGGGAGGTACCACGCCCCTTTGTCCATTCCCGCTCATATTTGCAGCAGCACTTAAAAAATGCACACCAAACCGACGTACCAAATTTTGTTCAAATACCGTTATCAGGAGCAGAAATAATAGATTTTTAATTTGTGGTTTGTATGGGAGGTACCACGCCCCTTTGTACAATCCCGCCCATATTTGCAGCAGCACTTACAACATGCACACCAAACCGACGTACCAAATTTTGTTTAAATACCGTTATCAGGAGCAGAAATAATAGATTTTTAATTTGTGGTTTGTATGGGAGGTACCACGCCCCTTTGTCCAATTGGTCAAATTTTTCCATTTCCTTGTATTGTCATCGAAAATGATTAAGTGTGCAAAATTTGAGCAAAATTGGTTGAGAAAAAAGCTTTCAAAAATTGATTTCAAATTTTGTGGCACACAAACATATATAGAAAGTAACCTTATATAAAGCATGGAAAAAAATGTTAAAATTGTTGAACTTAGCCTGGATAATTATCTAATGTAAGTCAAAATTATGACTATCGAGGCCAGGTCCAAAGAGACAACACAAAATATTTTTTTTTTTTTTGAATTTTTTTTCTTACAAATATTTATATTGTATAGATGGCGACAATGTGAAAATAAATACTTTGAGTAAACAATTAATTTTTTATTATCGCAGCTTGTTATGCCGGCTTAAAGGAAAACAACGCTACTATTGAAAATACGAAAGTCGAACTCTTAATGAGAATCCATGTTCTAAAAATTTTTTCTATACAAATTTTGATTTTTTAAATTAAAACTTTATCTTTTTTAATTGTTTGTAATCTTCGTTTTTTTTTATTTAAACATCTATTCATTCTGTAACTTTTGAGCCTTGGTTGTAAGTGGGTCTATAATAATTATTTTAATCTCCACTATTCTTACGTTGGTGCCACCTATTGGCTCCACTCACTCTCAGAGAGCAGAGCAGAGAGGAAGTTATAAGATATTAAATTTAAAATTTACGTATGGCAGGAAGGTACTATGAGGTTCGTGGCACATGGTAGTTCAGTGGTCCAAAGTTGGTTATCTCGAGGGGTTTTTTTGAGGAGAGGTCTTCCTTAGCGATATCATACCTTTGGATCGCGTCATCAGATCATAACGAAAGATATGAATATGTATAAAAAGATGAATGTCTTGTTTTTCGAGGACTCCAAAAAGTAAAATAGTTTTAATACTTTAATATCCTGAAAAACATATATTTAATCTTTTTGATTGTGTTTGTATTTTAGTTTTTTCTCTACAAAATATCAAAAATTCAGAGTGGGTGGTCATAGGCCAAAAATTTTCATTCGTATCTACATTCATCGGAGTTGTCGATGTTCCCGACTTAAATCAAAGATTGTTTTGCTTTATGTGTTCTCCCAAAATATTTCGCATTTATCATTGGCCGTTCGTAAGCTGGATGCATTCAAATCAGTTTTTTCTTGAAAAGAATTCACGCTGAGAATGGTATTGAGAAAAAAAAACTGGCAGAAATTAAAATCAAACCAAATCAAAAACATTGAATCAGTAAAAAGGACAGATTTTTCTTGGCATTTTTTTATAAAAACCTCAATAACTTCCGCATTTTTAGTGGACTAGGATATTATAAGTTAGTTTTCCGCCAAATGTTTGTAACACCAAGAAATAATCGAGCTAGACCCACCTTTAAGTATACGGATCGGCTTAGAATCGCCAGCTGAATCGATTTACCGATGTCTGTCTGTCCGTCCGTCTGATTTGTAGAGAAATCCTCCTGGTTCAAAAGAATAAATGGGACTACATACTAAAATATGAGATAACACCATCTTTCCCTTCACTCTTCATTCATCCTACCACCTATAGGAGAAAACTATATTACTTACGGGAATCAACTTTTGCCAAGGATGAAAAAATAATTAAACTTATATACACTCCACGAGAGTATTATGTCTTTGTACATTTGTTTGTAACACCAAAAAAGGAAACGAGTTAGACCCACCGTTTATTATACAAATCGGCTTAGAATCACTTTCTGAGTCGATTTAGCAATGTCCGTCTGTCTGTCCATCTATTGTTGTAATCAAATTACAGGTCGCAACTATAGTCCGATCTTAACAAAAATTGGCACAAGTAAGTTTTGTGGATCAAGGACGAACGCTATTTAATTTGAAGCAAATCGGTTCAGATTTAGATATAGCCCCATACCAATGTCGCTCCCGATTCGACTTTTCCGCTCTAGAAACCACATATTTCACTTGATTTGCTTCAAGTTCGGCTCAGTACCCTATTATTGTTAAAACAGTGATGGTGAAAATCGGTCAGATCGGTTCAGATTTAGATATAGCCCCCATACAAATGTCGCTCCCGATTTGACTTTTTCCGCTTTAGAAACCACATATTTCATTCGATTTGCTTCAAATTTGGCACAGTACCCTATAATTGGACAGGAAACAACTATGGTGAAAATCGGTCAGATCGATTCAGAGTTAGATATAGCCCCCATACAAATGTCACTCCCGATTTGACTTTTCCGCTCTATAAAACACATATAGTACCCGATTTTCTTCAAATTTGGCTTAACACCCTATAATCAAATTAGAAATACATGTGGCGAAAGCGGGTTAGATCGGTTCAGATTTAGATATAGCTCCCATACAAATGTCGCTCCCGAGTTGACTTTTTCCGCTCTATAAAACGCATATTGTACCCGATTTTCTTTAAAATTAGCACAATATCTTATAATCCAAATAAAACACCTATGGTGAAAGTGGGTAAGATCTGTTCATATTTAGATATATTATATATATATATATATATATATATATATATATATATATATATATATAAATGTTGCACCCAAATGTTAAACCGATTTTGGCCAAACTTTACATATTATATTTCATCTATAAAGATACATAGTGAATGCGGGCCACATCGTTCCATGTTTCAATATAGCCCCATGCAGATGTCCTTTCCGATTTAAAATTTTTTGTCAAACACATACATTTACAGGATACAAAAATCCTTCCCGATTTCACTTTTTTACAGAATTGAATTATAATAGAATAGCAAGTGGAGTGTATCATATAGTCGGCTCAGTCCGACTTTAGCCTTTCCTTACTTGTTTTATATGGGCATATTTTTAAATTAAGAGGTTTTTTGAAATATAAAAAAATTTTTCGTTTGTGAGAATCATCTCCTTATTCAAATGGTTCAAATGGAAAATGGGATAAAAATAGTACCAACCAAATGACCGCAGCTAGAGTCATGAAATTCGGAATATACATTCCTCTGACTGCGTAGACACGAAAAATAAAAGTTTTTTTTTTCAAATTCGTACTTTCAAGGGATATAGGCATAAAAATAGTACCAACTAAACGACTTACTAGAATGATGAAATTCGGTGTGTACATTCCTCTTATTGCGTAGACAGGCAAAATAAAGAGATTTTAGAAAATCGTACTCTTAAGGGGGTAAAATAGGAAAAAAAATAGATAAAAAGGATGCAAACATAAGAACCCTCTGAAGAAGTCAGAGGGGGCTAGATCTGAAGAATATGGTGGATGGGGAAGCAATTCGTAGCGTAATTCATTCAACTTCCTTCGAGTTTTACACGAACTGCAGCGTAATGAATGCTGCCAGAGGACCATGCTTCAGGGGAAAAAAGAAAAGTTTGGTATGTCAGGTCTGGCCCGTTTAAGCCATACGAACAGGGGATGGGTAAGAAGCTGCACAAGGCTTCCAAAATTGTTCTACGCATAATTGCAAGAAATACAATGAACCTCGGTACAATGACATTCTGGGATCGGTTGTTTTCCAGGGATCGGTTGTTTTCAGTTATTTTTGTGAAACCCCATTTATATTCGGTTGCCCAGGTTAACTACATTGTGTAACAGGGTTCCACAGTGCAAAGGAAGGAATGAAAGTCATCTTACGATGAATCGCCATAGGAAACCTTGCGATCCTTACATTTTAAGTATATTATGTGTTCGAGGAACATTTTTGTTGAACAGTTTAACTCTCTAGCTCCCCAATATAGGGGTCTTTAAGTGTGTGAAGATAAATTCGTAAGTTAAATACGTCCCACACCCAAGACACAAACCAATTTAGCTTGTGGAACGTATTTAAAAAATATTTTTTTTTTAAATAAAAACACTAAAAATAATAAAAATAAAAGGAATTATGTAATTATTTTTTAACAATATTTCCCGTTCCAATTATTTGAATGCATCAAATCAGTCAAAAGTCCAAAAACTATACAAAATAGGCCATTTTAGGCCATGTATTGTTGTGACATTGAAGAGCCGATATCTCGAAAACTAGAATACATGAATCGGGTATTCCAAAGGCAATTATTTAGCCCTTGGTAAGGATAATATTTTCCAAAAAAGAGTTGGTCCAAATTCCGTTTGAGATCGGAGATATATAGCTTTTAAGATATCGGGTATATATAAAGGGTGTTTTTTATTAGGGTATAGAACTTTAAGTTGGTATCACTTTTTTAACTGGCGGCCGTTTTGTCAGCTGTCAAGTGAATAATATTTAGTTTGGTTTGCCATTTCATCATGAACAGGTTGACAAAAGAACAACGCTTGCAAATCGTGCAAATTTATTTCGAAAGTAATGGTTCAGTTCGCGAAGTTCACCGCAAGCTCCGTCCATTTTATGGTCGACATAATCGTCCATCAGAGCAATTAATTCGCTTAACCATGGATCGTTTTCGCACTACGTTTACTCTATGTGATAATACGCATCCGCAGAGACGTCGAACAGTGCGCACCGAAGAAACAATTGCCGCTGTAGAGCAAAGTGTTGAAGAGGACCCGAATGAATCGATTCGCCACCGTGCACAGCAATTGGAATTATTGAAGGAAACATTCGATGAGCGTATAATTTCGCGGAATGGACCTGTCAATTGGCCACCAAGATCGTGTGATTTGACACCATTGGATTATTTAAACATTAATGGCATAAAATTATCCTTCCAATAAAGCCAAATTGATGGACATTAAAACGATTTTCTTGTGTTTTATTTCAATTCGAAGTTCTATACCTCAATAAAAAACACCCTTTATATAGAATTTTGATTGTCCGATATTGCCTTTGGAATACCCGAATCATGTATTCTAGTTTTCGAGATATCGGCTCTTCAATGTCACAACAATACATTGGCCTAAAATGGCCTTTTTTGTATAGTTTTTGGACTTTTGACTGATTTGATGAATTCAAATAATTGGAACGGGAAATATTGTTTAAAAATAATTACATAATTCCTTTTATTTTTATTATTTTTAGTCTTTTTATTTAAAAAAAAATATTTTTTAAATACGTTCCACAAGCTAAATTGGTTTGTGTCTTGGGTGTGGGACGTATTTAACTTACGAATTTATCTTCACACCCTTGGGGTATTTTGGACCCTGTTTGTACAAAAGTGTCAAAAACAAAAACCTTAACAGGCGATTAACGGGTCAACATGTTTTGCAAAAATATTTGCCATAAAATTCTACGTTAAGTCTCTGAATACACCAAAAACCAAAACTCAACTTAAATGTGAGAAATAAGTCAAAACTTAATGCCTTAATTTTGGGACTAATGTCGTACTTTTTCCAATTGCTGCTAAAGTGGTCTACAAAGCTGCATATTAGGGGGATGGTGTGAATGGAAAAAATATTCTACATCAAATTTCACTACAAGTCAGCGAACAAAAGAAAGCTGTTCTATATATAATTCAAATAGCAGCAGTAATTTGGATAATTAAACAAGACATTATTTATTATTTTTTTTTCTTTTAGCTCTTGGTAATTCTATAAAGTTATCAGACAATGTCCAGTATATGTCTGCTAGAAAAGAATGAATACCTGCCTGTATAGAGTTCTGCGTCGAGATTTTGAAAAACTTTTGTATACCCCCCCCCCCCTATCAGAATCCGTTGTCATAAACTTATTATTTTCCCTCGCACAAAAAATACATTCACTAAGACGATATTTGAAAACATTCTAGTTTGCCTGTAGTTCCGATCCTTGAGCCTTTCCATGTTCCCCCTTGAAATATTTCTTTTTTTTTATTTATTAGGAATTGCTATAAAAAGTAAGTTTATTATAGTATAATTATAATTTTAATCCAATGATGTGTTGACAAGAATCATACATCTCAAGAAATTATTTAGAGTTAATGAAATTAAAAATATCAACTACCAAATGTGAGTAGTCGATGTTGAAGTCTCTCCATTCAGCTGTCTTAACGATGTTTGAGATATTCGCGATAATGAATTGTATCGACCGCGCTTTTAACTCATGCACCTCGAGACGATCGGCCAAGATAAGCGATTGTATAGCAGTATCGATGCTTAAATTGCGATCCAATAGCACAGACTCACAAATAATTTTCAGAGTTTTCATATCATATTTAACAGCTGTTTTCAACAGATCTGCGCTCAATTTCTCCATCGTTGATAAGTGGCCAGTGCGAATGAGAGCGAACACTTGCGCGATGACATCGCGATAGTTCTGCCCTTAGCCACCAGTGGCGTTAAAAGCATCAGTGCATACGGCTAATGTTAGATGTTTAGCGATTTCGAAGAGTTCGGATGAATCGTCCGATATGTTAACATTGGAGGAGGTATTTTCGGCAGTGTCACATTCAGCAGCATCGATAAGTTTATCGGCATCATCATCGATCAATACGAACGAATCTCTCCGTTGGTCAGTTGTTTCCATGGTATGGTTGGTGGTTTCGTGCGAAACGATCACATTCGATCGGACGTTTTCATCCGAACGTCTTGTCTCTACAGCATTGACCAGTTGTGCTGCTGCTGCTTCTTCTTGTCTCTCCTCTTCCTGGTGGTTAGGTGATTCCGGCTGTGTAGTTTCCATGGACTTCTTGTGATTCGAATGTATTCGAATGTCAACAGTGTCGATGGAGTTGTGCGAATCGTTCGGACAGATGGCATCGCTGGTTTGTGTTTGAACCGCAGCATTACGTCCACGCAATTCCGATAGATTCGAAGGGATTTTGTCAATTCTATCGATCAATTTACATATATTTGAATTGAGTGTCTTGATGATATTGTCCATTTTATCGCTCAGCTGTGATAAATCTTCATGATGCCTACATTCCTGCGTTTTGCTTACATCCCATGGGCTAAGGTCAACAGGAGCCACTGGTTTGAACACATTTCCCGTTTTGACAAATTTAACTGACTTCCTGTCCGACTGCTTCAGATCTTCTCCACGGACCGGCATGTTAATTTCACAAAGTAGCCTAAATGAGTCATTTATCGATAACTGCTCCAGTGTTGATATATCAACGTCGGCAATGTTTCCTTTTACAAGTCTAAATAGACCGGGCATTTCTTCTACAGCACAATATCCTTCTCCTTCAGCATTTACTATGCGGCATTGCCATTTGTATTGAAATTGCAATGGACAGGGTATACCTCTAATGCCTATATTCAGGCCAATGTTCGACTTGTAAATTTCTAGTTGAAACTTTCTATCTTCGTAACCTTCAGCGGCAAATAATGTAGAGTTTATCCATTTATCTGTAGGGCAATTATCTATTTTCCACAAATGACAAAATGTGATGATGGATGATTTCACTGCAGCCATGGCTAGGTTAGGTTGACTTCTTCTCAAGGCTTCTGTCAATCTTTATGAGTTACTAATGTGTAAATGTGTCCCAGTTGCTGACTGTTGAACGCAACTATCTGTGCCGAGCGTCAGTTGAGTACTATTTCGTCAGAGAGTCAATATAAACTCTCTAGTAACTCTGAAAATCGTTACACCATGTTAGGGTTCCGTTGAGGATTTGCAGTGCATCTACCTCGTCTACCTACCTACGGCCATTGGACGTACCTACATAACATCAGGTAGGGGAACGTCACTGAAGGAACTGTGTTCATTTTTGGATTTTATTCGGCATTTTCGGCTTTAGAAATACCTTTCGCCGAATTATACCCAAAATGAGGAAATTTTATAAAATTAATTTTGCTCATGCCTGTGCAAACTGTGAAAACGAAAGCATTTCGTCGAAAATGAATCTTAAAAAAATCCTTGTAGATGTTATTGAATGATCCTAATATTTCCAGGGAACTCATAGTGATTATAAACATTTAGGAAAAATTATAGTTGTTGAAGATCGACCTTTTGATTGTTCTCAGCTGTTGCGTATATGACAACGCTGTATCATCCACATGCTGAAGATAGACCTTATGATCGATCGCAGCTGACGCGTCTATGGCAACGCTATATAATCAACATATAGATGGCGGTATGGTGTCCTTTATGGTTGTAAAATCAGTTGTTTTGTGTACTCCGTACGTAGCAGTATTACTTGCTGATATAAAGTATTAAAAACTATTTTTTGGTTGAAATAAATCGTCTCCTCTAGACTCTGTCTAGGGGAGACCAACAAGGCCTCCAAAATTTATTTTAGAACTTTATTCAGACAGAGAGAGAGAGAGAGAGAGAACCGCAAAGTGAAACACTGACAGTGTTGTTTTCTTCTTGATAATGGATCAGACCATGCCTTCAATGGACAATGTACAAACTTGCTTGAGCTTGCTCAGTTTGAAAATTGCAATATTTTTGATATATCCAATAATTGAGATCGAATAGACCTTTTAAAGATTCACAACATTCTAGAAATGCATGAGCATTACATTTTTTATGACTTTAATCGATTTTATGCAACAACAAATTTGTCGATGGGTCACGCATACCATTCTCTGATCTATTTTGGCTTTCTAAATTCGCAAACTATAGTAAAATTTGTTTTTTTATGGATTTTTTTATTTGTTTACTAAAATTCCAATTTTCGGCAAAGGTACCTTAAATATTTGTACTCTCATTTTGGAAATGTAAATCCAATAACACCGCGTTATACGTCAAATTAAAGGTGTACTCATAATGGCTACAAATATTGCGAATTATAGATTCACATAGAAATAGTGGTTTAAGAACAGTCTTCAAAAAATTAGGAAATAATTATTTTTTTTAATCTTTTTTTGCTGGCACGAAAAAATCATCAAAAATAGAAAAAAAAATGGAAAACAATTATTTTGTTTTATTTTTTAATAGCTAACATTCTAAGGCAAAATGAACGATATTTATATGTGAAAAAATCTATGGATACTCTTAGAAGACGCAAAATATTTTTTAAAAGAATCGCGATTTTTTTCTTTTTTGTTTAAATAGCGAAAAGTTGGAGTGCGATCGCCACCGTGATGAGAGACAGACGCATTACGAATCTCTTGACTATTTATTCAAAAAACCCGATTTATAAACATTTATATTTACAACATTATTTTGTTACTTTCAAAAGTGATATCACTGTAGTAAACAAACAAATATAAAATAATTAACTCAGACAACAACAACTTAAAAAAATGCTTTAAATCAAAATAACAACAACAACAAACCGGAGTGCGACAGAAAAAGAACTAGTAAATCAAAAAAAAAAAAATTTTCAAATCCATGCTTTATGCAAGCAGAATTCTATTGGGCCTAGAAATTCTTTTTTAGTTATCTTTTGTAGAAGGAAAAATTACTGCGTTATCAGGAGCAGAAATAATAGATTTTTTAAATTTGTGGTTTGTATGGGAGGTACCACGCCCACATTTCCATTACCGCCCATTTTTGTCACAACTACGCACATTAATGCTAGATGCACTTACACAAAATTACAGTAGGTGTAATTTTGGTTTTAACTTCATATGGGAGGTGCCACGCCCACTTTTGCATTACCGCCCATTTTAGGCGCAACTACGCACATTGATGCTAGATGCACTTACACAAAATTTGAGCACTATACGTGTCATAGAACTGACACTATTCGATAATATGTTTTAACTTCGTATGGGAGGTGGTACGCCCACTATTCCAATACCGCCCATTTTTGGCAGAACTACGCACATTGATGGTAGATGCACTTACACAAAATTTCAGCATTCTAGGTGTCATAGAACTGACAATATTCAATAATAGGTTTTAACTTCGTATGGGAGGTGACACGCCCACTTTTCCAATACCGCCCATTTTTGGCACAACTATGCACATTGATGGTAGATGCACTTACACAAAATTACAGCACTCTAGGTGTCATAGAACTGACAATATTCAATAATAGGTTTTAACTTCGTATGGTAGGTTCCACGCCCACTTTTCCAATACCGCCCATTTTTGGCACAATTATGCACATTGATGCTAGATGCACTTACACAAAATTACAGCACTCTAGGTGTCATAGATAATAGGTTTTAACTTTGTATGGGAGGTGCCACGCCCCTTTGTCCAATTGGTCAAATTTTTCCATTTCCTTGTATTGTCATCGAAAATGATTAAGTGTGCAAAATTTGAGCAAAATTGGTTGAGAAAAAAGCTTTCAAAAATTGATTTCAAATTTTGTGGCACACAAACATATATAGAAAGTAACCTTATATAAAGCATGGAAAAAGAACAACAACATAGAGCCAAACGTAGCTTCAAAACAATTGAGAAACAATTACTACTCAATTCTAGACAACGAAGATGATTGTGACAAACAATGCCTTCGCAAATTTGAAAAACACGTGCAAGAACGTAAAAACAAATGTGAAAATACAAATGAGACAAACATATCAGATCAAAAAAAAGTAATAACAACACAAAACACAGTAAATACTGCTGACAATAACGAATTAATTAAAAAACAAAAGATACCCCAATTAATATATATGATATTGAAACATATCGATTTGTGGATTTCCTTAAAAATGGTTTATAAATACAGGAATTTAAAATAAAACAATATAAATTTAAAAAATCGTTACTTTTGGATTCATTGAGTGACTTTACTAGAGTAAGAGCTTACCTTAAAAAAAAAACGAAAACAAAATTCTATACCTTTACAGCCAAGGGTATAAAAAACAAGACTTATCTACTAAAGGGTTTAGACCCAGATATGGACGCGAACAAAATTTTTGAAGAATTGTGCAAAAATGAAAGTGATGATCTGAAATTTTTGAAAATAACTCAATTTACTACCAAAAATTCTATTGATAAAAATTACAAATTTCCAACAAACTTAAGACAATCACTGGACTGCAACATAGATGTATCAAATGGGAACAACTGCTGCAGCAAACTGCTGCCTACCACCAAAATGTGTGAAATGTAACATTAACCATGATAAAGGAAAATCTACGGTCAATGAAGTCGCAAAGGAGGAACTATTCTGTGTAATTTGCAAGAAGGTTCATATGAAGGTTGTGAAGTGTACAAAAAGCTGCAGCAAAAACTCCATCAAAAGAAGAAGCAATTGACAGAAAACAGGACAAAGCCCACTAACTATTACACAAGCCAAGGAAATAGTTTTGCCCAAACGGTGAAGGAAAATAATGTACCTTTAGGACCCGATACTAAGTCCAATAACGCATTTTTTAAAGAGCTTAAAAATATGATGATTAATCTCACAAACCAATTTACAAAAACAGTTACGTATAGACGTACAATGACATTAAGTAGAACAACACAGAATATATATAAAAATTTAAAAATTATAGAAATTAATGTTAATTCAATAAGATATATAAGTAGAAGAATAACTCTTGCTGAGTTCATTAAAACACATAATCCAGACATAGTTATTTTGAACGAAACCAATCCAAACAATAACTATAAAGTTAATTTTGATGGATACAATATTATCAGACGAGATAGACCTGGATCAAAGGGAGACAAGAGAGGGACTGCAATTCTAATAAGAAATGATATAAAATACGAAGAATTTACAAATAATATGATAAAATCATGTAGCGTTCTGGAAACTAGCAATATCAAAATCCCAATGTTTTCTGACAATTATTTGTACATTATAGCAGCATACTACCCTTCAGGAAATAATGATACCCATATTTAAACAGAATTGCCTAGACTTTATGAATCATGAATGAATATTCAAAACATCAATAATTATTATATACTAGCGGGGGGATCTGCATTGTAAACGCAAAGAGTGGTGTAATAAAGATGAAACCCCGAAGGGGACTTTTCTTAAGAACTGGATAGCAGAAAACGAAATACATTTCAGGTGCAAATTATATGCTTCCTCAATACCCTCATTTCCAAGATCACAGTCATTCCTTGATATCTGTATAGCAGACAGTAGAATTAATATACAGTCAGAAAACAGCACACTAAATTGTATCAAAACACCAGACTACGACAGTGATCACAACGCATTGGAAATATTAGCAACCATGAAAAACGAAAGACAAACATTTGAATTCATTAAAAGAACTCCAGACAAATTACAAAGCAACAGACTGGAAGAAATTCAACGACAAAATCCCTTGTCATAGCCATTCTGTCCCAAATGGCCGTAATCTAAGTAACACCGAAATAGACCATTATCTAAACGAAATTAACACATTGATTAAAAAAATACAATAGAAGACTTAGGTACCACTAAGTTTAAACCGAATACATATTCGAAAATAACAAATCAAATTATAGAAAAATTGTATTCAAGAAAACGCAAAACATTAGAATGGAATTACTCTCACCGAAACTAATCTACTTATTCTAAAAGCAAACATAAAAAGGATAAGAAAAGCTATAAACGAGAATATTACGTTAACACTCAACATAACAGAATATCGAACACAGATTTACAAAGATCAATTCAAAAAAAGGCACTGCAGACATGTTTCAAAAAATAATTTTAGAATTAGGAAAGTCACAAGCATGAACATAGATTGCCTGAAAATTCCCCATACCTCAGAATATCTAATACAAAATGCAGAGTTAAATAGCCAAGACACAGATAAGGATTCAGAACAAAATTTCATTATCCATGATGTCCAAAATCATATAGCAAACACAATTGGTGCTTCCTTTGAGTCAATTCATTCTTATAAAGAGATTGATTGTGACAATAATTCACATATCCAAGTCAATCAACATTTTAATATATTTTTGGAAAAGAAAATATTATTTGAAATATTTGAAAATAACCGAACGACTATTACTAAGTTTTCGGAAGCAAAGAGAGCCAATGATATGAACGAGGAACAGTCTGGACAAATTTTCGTCACTCGTCACGAGCAACAAATTATCTTCAGGTTTAGACAATATACCGAATATATGTAATACTAAAACATTTACCCGAAATAATAATATCGAATTATATTACAATTTTCAATAATATGATTAATAATTCGTACTTCCCTGAAGATTGAAAAATAGCAAAAGTCGTAGTAATACCAAAAAAGGATAAAGATACTTCTAAACTCCAAAGAATCTACGTCCTATAAGTTTACTGCCTAATACAGGGTGATTTTTTAAGAGCTTGATAACTTTTTTTTAAAAAAAAACGCATAAAATTTGCAAAATCTCATCGGTTCTTTATTTGAAACGTTAGATTGGTCCATGACATTTACTTTTTGAAGATAATTTCATTTAAATGTTGACCGCAGCTGCGTCTTAGGTGGTCCATCCGCTTAGTCCAATTTTGGCATTTCCACGTTTTTGAGTAACAGAGACCCAATTGGTGCGAACGGCGACGAATCGAAAATTGGTGGTCATCATTAACACTGGCCGATACAGCTGCGATATTTTCTTCAGTTCGCACTCTACGTAAGCGTGTTAGTGGTTTAATGTCCAACAATGTAAATTTGGTGCGAAATTTAGTCACAATAGCCCGAATAGCCGCTTCAGTGGGTCGATTAAACTGACCATAAAATGGAAGCGCGCAATGAACTTTCTTAACAGAGCACGCATTTTGATAATAAAATTCAATAATTTGCAAGCGTTGTTCGTTTGTAAGACGATTCATGATGAAATGTCAAAGCATACTGAGCATCTTTCTCTTTGACACCATGTCTGAAATCCCACGTGATCTGTCAAATACTAATGCATGAAAATCCTAACCTCAAAAAAATCACTCTTTATAAGCAAAATTTTTGAAATGTGTGTGTTAATAACATACTTAATACATATTGTACAGATAAAAGGCTGATAAATGAAAAACAATTCGGATTTAAACATAGACACTCAACCGTAAATGCTACTAACATCCTGGTTTCTGATATGAATTGGAACTGGAATAGGAAATTATGCACCGGTGCGTGCTTAATTGACATGGAATAGGCTTTTGATGGCATATGGATCCCAGGACTCGTTTACAAACTGATCAACCATAAATTTCCCTTGCACCGTATAATATTAGTATATTAAATATTAAATGATAAACAACAATGTGCGTGAAGATAAATTCCGAATTTAACTAGCAGAGACACAAACCACCCATGTTAACAGTGGGCTTTTAATGGGTTAACAGAGCTATGTTAATCTTGATAGAGGATGATAATATATACACAAAATCGGATCGGCAGAAGATATATTATCGAAATTCAAAATTTGAATAGAAAATATATCAATCTCGACATATAAAGAGAGAAAATATAAAATTTTGTATTGCATATTTGTATTTTTTCAACATAAAAAAAATTTATTAATTTGTAACACAGTGGATAAACGGCAAAGTCTGGGTCAATGACTAGGGTACCAAAAAATAAGTCCTCCAATGAGCTTTCAGAATATGTATCCCACGATTCCCAAAGCAATTTTGTATTATGAAAATACCCTGTTGCAAGTCAAAATTATGTTTTTATACAAATATATGACCCCACTGTGCGCAAACCGCTAGGTCTGGGTCCATGACGTAGGTACCAAAAAATAGGTCCTCCAATGAGCTTTCAGAATATGTATCGCACGATTCCCAAAGCAATTTTGTATTATGAAAATACCCTGTTGCAAGTCAAAATTATGTTTTTATACAAATATATGACCCCACTGTGCGCAAACCGCTAGGTCTGGGTCCATGACGTAGGTACCAAAAAATAGGTCTACCAATTAGCTTTCAGAATATATACCCCACGATACCCAAAACAATTTCTTATTATGAAAATACCCTGTTGCAAGTCAAAATTCTGTTTTTATACAAATATATGACCCCACTGTGCGCAAACCGCTAGGTCTGGGTCCATGACGTAGGTACCAAAAAATAGGTCCTCCAATGAGCTTTCAGAATATGTATCGCACGATTCCCAAAGCAATTTTGTATTATGAAAATACCCTGTTGCAAGTCAAAATTATGTTTTTATACAAATATATGACCCCACTGTGCGCAAACCGCTAGGTCTGGGTCCATGACGTAGGTACCAAAAAATAGGTCTACCAATTAGCTTTCAGAATATATACCCCACGATACCCAAAACAATTTCTTATTATGAAAATACCCTGTTGCAAGTCTAAATTCTATTTTTATTCAAAAATATAACCCCACTGTGCGCAAACCCCTAGGTCTGGGTCCATGACTCGGGTACCAAAAAATAGGTCCTCCAATGAGCTTTCAGAATACATATCCCGCGATTCCCAAAGCAATTTTGTATTATGAAAATACCCTGTTGCAAGTCAAAATTCTGTTTTTATACAAATATATGACCCCACTGTGCGCAAACCGCTAGGTCTGGGTCCATGACTTGGGTACCAAAAAAATGTGAGTGAAGATAAATTCCGAATTTAAGTAGCAGAGACACCAACCACTGTCGGCTGTTAATGGTTTAACAGAGCTATGTTAAGCCGTTAACAGGGAAATATGGGAAGATAAATTCGGAATTTAAGTTGCAAAAACAAAAACCGTGTATACACCAAAATTCTGGTGTATGTTTTTTTGCCAAAAACCTCAAAAATTTCTGAACGGAATTACCTTTAATTTGATGGTAGTCCCATCAACTAAAGTATCTCCATTTGGCCACAATGGACGCACTAGTCATCCTCTCCAGAAATTTTTGAGGTTTTTGGCTAAAAATTGATATTTTGAAGATTTTTTTCAGAACTTTGGCCGATAGAAGGTGAAATTAGACGGAATTACCTTTAATTTGATGGTAGCCCCATCAACTAAAGTATCTCCATTTGGCCACAATGGACGCACTAGTCATCCTCTCCAGAAATTTTTGAGGTTTTTGGCTAAAAATTGATATTTTGAAGATTTTTTTAGAACTTTGGCTTTTGTACGGTGAAACTATACGGAATTACCTTTAATTTGATGGTAGTCCCATCAACTAAAGTATCTCCATTTGGCCACAATGGACGCACTAGTCATCCTCTGCAGAAATTTTTGAGGTTTTTGGCTAAAAATTGTTTTTTGAAGATTTTTTCAGAACTTTGGCCGATAGAAGGTGAAATTAGACGGAATTACCTTTAATTTGATGGTAGTCCCATCAACTAAAGTATCTCCATTTGGCCACAATGGACGCACAAATTCACCCCTTCAATTGTTTGGGAGCTCTGTTAACGGCTTAACATAGCTCTGTTAACTCATTAACAGCCGACAGTTTTAACAGTGGTTTGTGTCTCTGCTACTTAAATTCAGAATTTATCTCCACTCACATGACAAAACGTACATAATAAATACCATACAGAAAGGTTATGTCCCACCAGAAGCTTTCTTATATTACCTAGATAGTAAGAAATCTATCCAAAAAGATAATGGAGTCCCAGTATTTTATCACTATTACAGACGGGCAAATGTAAAGGCAATAGATGTCAAGGAAAACGATGGAATTTATCTAAGGTTTGATACCTGTGTACCAAAAAAAAGATGTAATCAATATTGCTAAATTAAATCCCACCAAATTTTGGTGGCTTACTTAACACAAATGTGTTCTTTTCTTTTAATTTTCTAACCAACTGACCACAAATTTTCATCTTAATCAAAAATCTAATGTTTGTTTTACCTTTTCATTATAAAATAATTAAGAAATACCAAAATCCTCTCGAATATTTACTAAATATATAGTTATAAGAAAATGTTTATTTATATACGACTATACTAGAGAACTCTTTAAGGGGCGTTGAATATATGTAAATATGTTGAATATATGTATAAACAATCAAAAAAAAAAATAGCGAAAAGTTGCTTTACAAACAATATAAAAGAATATAATGTTTTAATACATATAATAGGTGGCATCTTAACTAAGAAAATACGGCATTTTTGAAACAAATCTATGCATAAATGTAGAAGTTGTGATCCTGATGTAGGAATGAAGGAATTGAAAAATCTTGTGTCATTTTTTACGAAGTTTTTGTTTGAATTGATTTAGTCATACGTGAAAACGATGTGTACTTCTACAAAAGGACCATAACTTCTACAAAAAAAGAGTACACATATTTAAGGCACCTTCACCAAAAATTAGAATTTTAGTAAAAAATTAAAAAAAATACAATATTTTTTTTTGAAACCATTTTCGAGTTTAGAAAGCCAAATAATTGCATTTCGCATAGTAACACTGTCCAACAAATTAAGACTTTATGAAAGAGACAGAATAGCGGCCCTATTATTATGAAAGCACATGTTGAGTAGACCATTTTTGCAGAATAAGCCATTTTTGCAGAATAGTCCAGTTGGTCCGAGTTTCTTTTGTACAGTACTATGTTGTGGAATTTTATGAGGACCATTTTTGTGGAAGAGCTCAACCCTCGTTCTCCTCTCTTTATGGGTCAAAGGACATTTAAGGATCGATCCCAACCGACCTGTGTCCATAAGA
This sequence comes from Polietes domitor, assembly GCA_947397865.1. Lineage (NCBI taxonomy): Eukaryota > Metazoa > Arthropoda > Insecta > Diptera > Muscidae > Polietes > Polietes domitor. The sequence continues at coordinate 123,422,963 of OX377620.1, forward strand.
CGCATTTAGGGAAATTTTGAACCTCCTAGCTCATTTCGTTCGGCAGCTAGCGTGCTTTCAAAAACTCAGACCCCGTACTGAAAGATCTGGGAGAAAGGAGACCTACTCTTGGAACTGAGAAACACAAATGGGAACGTTGCGGGGAAGTTCAACGAAAGGATTGAAAAATCCTTCGATGGTAGCGTAGAAGTAAAGACACGCACAAATCAGGTTGTCTTAGAATGTAAGGGAATGGACGATATCACCACGAAAGATGAGATCTGCAGAACTCTGTAACTAGAAGTAACTGGCCATGACGAAACAATCATCCTGTCCATGCGAAAATCAAACGGAGGCATCCAGATTGCAAAAATAAGTCTACCACCCGAAACAGCTTGGAAGGCTCTAAAAAAGCAAAGGGTTAAAATTGGTTGGTCTATTTGCCGCCTAAGGGAAGCAGTTACTCTCATCAAGTGCTTCCGGTACCAAGAATTTGGTCACATAGCACGGTCATTTTAAAGCAGCTACTGACAGGTCTATGGCAATGTGGAAAATGTGGAGTCGAGGGCCATATTGCCAGAGACTGTGAATCCTTGCCAAATTGTATGCTATGCAGTTCGCTTGGCGGAGATAATCTGGAGCATATAGCAGGAAGTTATAAATGCCCGGTATTCTAAAAGGCGCTGAGTAAAACATTCCTGCGTTTTGCTTACATGGGCTAAGGTCAACAGGAGCCACTGGTTTGAACACATTTCCCGTTTTCACAAATTTAACTGACTTCCTGTCCGACTGCTTAAGATCTTCTCCAGGAACCGGCATATTAATTTCACAAAGTAGCCTAAATGAGTCATTTATCGATAACTGATCCAGTGTTGATATCTCAACATCGGCAATGTATCGTTTTACATTTCTAAATAAACCCAGTTGACCGGACTACAGCACAATATCCTTCTCCTTCAGCATTTACTATGCGGCATTGCCATTTGTACTGAAATGGCCCATGGGCCGGATTGGGTGTACGTCTAATGTCTATATCCAGGCCAATATTTGACTTGTAAATTTGTAGTTGAAACTTTCTATCTTCGTAACCTTCGGCGGCAAAGAGTGTAGAGGTTCTCCATTCATCGGCAGGGCAATTATCTATTTTCCACAAATGACTAAATGTGATGATGGATGTCTTCACTGCAGCCATGGCTAGGTTAGGTGATTTCATCTCAAGTCTCGACATTGGAACTGAATTCTGTTAAACTTTATGAGTTACTAATGTGTAAATGAGTTCCAGTTGCTGGCTTTTGAACGCAACTATCTGCGCATAGCGTCAGTTGAGTACTATTTCACCAGAGAATCAATGTAAACCGTTGGTTGCGTTGAGGATTTGCAGTACACCTACCTCGTCTACCTAAAACGGCCATTGGACATACCTACATAACATCAGGTAGGGGAACGTCACTGAAGGAACTGTGTTTATTTTTGGATTTTATTCGGCATTTTCGGCTTTAGAAATACCTTTCGCCGAACTATACCCAAAATGAGGAAATTTTATAAAATTAATTTTACTCATACCTGTGCAAACTGTGAAAACGAAAGCATTTCGTCGAAAATGAATCTTTAAAAAAACTTAGTAAATGCTATTGAATGACCCTAATATTTCCAGGGAACTCCCAGTGATTATAAAAATTTAAGAATAATTATAGTTGTTGAAGATCGGCCTTATGATCGATTTCAGCTGTTGCGCATATGACAACGCTGTATCATCCACATGCTGAAGATCGACCTTATGATCGATCTCAGCTGACGCGTCTATGGCAACGCTATATAATCAACATATAGATGGCGGTATGGTGTCCCTTATGGTTGTAAAATCACTAGTTTTGTGTACTCCGTACGTAGCAGTATTACTTGCTGAAATAAAGTATTAAACAACTATTTTTTGTTTAAATAAATCGTCTACTTTAGACTCTAGGCCACCAATTTATTTTAGAACATTATTCAGATAGAGAGAGAGAGAGAACCGCTTTCCAGGTCTAATTCCAATCCTCCAGCTAATTAAAACTAAAGAGTTTATATATTTATTATATGACTTTGGGCAAATTACAAAGTGAAACACTGATAGTGTTTTTATACACTCCACGAGAGTATTATGTCTTTGTGCATTTGTTTGTAACACCGAAAAGGAGGCGAGATAGACCCATTGTTAATTATACCGATCGACTTAGAATCACTTTTTGAATTGATTTAGCAATGTCCGTCTGTCTGTCTGTCTATATATTCTTGAAATCACGATATTTTAATCGCAATTGTAGCCAGAACCAAATGAAACTTTGCACAACAAAGTTTTTCGGGATAAGGACGAACGCTATTTAATTTGAAGAAAATCGGTTCAGATTTAGATATAGTCCGCATACGAATTTCACTCCCGATTTGACTATTTACACTCTAGATACCGCATATTTTCACAGATTTTCTTAAAAATTGGCAAAACATCTTATATTTCAACTAGAAACACCTGTGGTAAAAATGTGTTAGATCGGTTTAGATTTATATATAGCTCCCCTGCCATTCAAATTTCGTTCTCGATTTGACTTTTCCCGCCTAGAAACCACATATTCTAACAGACCTTCTTCAAATTTGGCGAAACATCTTATATTTAAACTAGGAACACTTCTGGTGAAAATAGGTCAGCTCAGTTCAGACTTTTATGTATTTTTATCTTCTTCAAATCTTGTAAAATCTATATATATATATATATATATATATATATATATATATATATATATATGCCGAAATTTGGATTTTCATTTTGTGGGCGGAGTGGGCGTGGCAAAAGTGTTTTTTGAGCTAGAAGGCTGAAAATTGGTACATATATATACTACTGATCACGAAAATGATAAATATGATGCCGAAATTTGGATTTTCGTTTTGTGGGCGGAGTGTGCGTGGCAATAGTGTTTTTGAGCCAGAAGACTGAAAATTGGAACGTATATATTACTGAACACGAGAATGATAAATATGATGCCTAAATTTGGATTTTCATTTTGTGGGCGGAGTGGGCGTGGCAATAGTGTTTTTGGGAGCTAGAAGGCTGAATATTGGTACATATATTACTGACCACGAGAAACATCAATTTGATGCCAATATTTGGAATTTCGTTTTGTGGGCGGAGTGGGCGTGGCAATAGTGTTTTTGGGAGCTAGAAGGCTGAAAATTGGTACATATATACTACTGACCACGAGAATGATAAATATGATGTAGAAATTTGGATTTTCATTTTGTGGGCGGAGTGGGCGTGGCAAAAGTGTTTTTTGAGCTAGAAGGCTGAAAATTGTAGCGTATATATTACTGAACACGAGAATGATAAATATGATGCCGAAATTTGGATTTTCATTTTGTGGGCGGAGTGGGCGTAGCAATAGTGTTTTTGAGAGCTAGAAGGCTGAAAATTGGAACATACATATTACTGAACACGAGAATGATAAATATGATGCCGAAATTTGGATTTTCATTTTGTGGACGGAGTGGGCGTGGCAATAGTGTTTTTGGGAGCTAGAAGGCTGAATATTGGTACATATATTACTGACCACGAGAATGATAAATATGATGTAGAAATTTGGATTTTCATTTTGTGGGTGGAGTGGGCGTGGCAAAAGTGTTATTGAGAGCTATTTAACCATTTGTTTTTTTTTTGCCTGGCGAAGCGGGCGGGGTTCAGCTAGTATATATATAAATCAATGTGTGTCTGTATGTTGCGTATAGGACGCCAAACCGGTGCACTATGGTCCCAAATCCATTATTTTTGGCAGAAATTCAAAAAAATTAAAATTGGAAAGTGGTAAATGTGTCTATATTTTCTTTATGGCAACACTGCAAGCAATCAAGAAAATATACTGGAGAAAATTAGGTGGCAACACCACAAGCCTGAATGGTACTTAAACTTTGCGGTTCAAAAAAAAGTGGCATTAATTTTGATATAAAGCAGTTTTACAAATTAATTAAAATCAAGACTTAAAAAGAAAATAATAAAGTGACTATATTATGAAAATTGACGGCAAGAGTTAGTAGTTGAAAAATTATATTTAACATTTTATGATTATTGTGGTCTTGTAAGTATTTATAGGTATTGTAGTATTGTGATTTGTAGAGGCTATAATCTATAAATGTCGTGGACCAAACGTTATATGTATGACTCAACTTGACTCAAAGTGTAAATGTGAAAGTGTTCGTCTGAGGTTGTAGTTTATGGTGGAATTAATATCTCGTCAGCATTTTTCGTCAAACTCCAAAAATGTTCATTTTATTTTAGCACAGTTTTTGATTAGCCATAGATATATATATATGATTATATCTCTGATTAGTTTTGTGTACGAGACCCATCAATATTTTATTTAAAAGGTATTGAATGTACCTTTAAAATGGTATACAACATCAGTCACCTTTTTCTACACATGTATACATTTTACTTTATTTCTGGAAATAATTATTTAAATTGCAGCTTAAAGTATACTATTTGCAAGCTATATTTTGCTTTTGTAATAATGTTTAGAAAAACACATTTCGTCAAAATAAACAACTCTTCATTCTTTTAAGCTTTCATAAAATTTTGTTTTTGGTCACCCTGTACCAATACAGGGTGATAATTATATTGATTGTATATTGAGTTTGTATGGGAGGTGGTAGTGGGCGTGGTCCGATCGGCCCAATTTTATTTTTATTTTTTGCGTATGATGCGTCTAGCAAATGTGCAAAATTACAAGACTGTATGTTTATTTTTCGACTTTATGCCACAAAAAATGGATTTGGGACCAGTGTGCGGTGGACCGATTCGCCTGACAATTTTACTGTATCTATCTTCTGGACAGAGGATGGTCCCTGGATAGTCTAGGTGGTACCTCCCACACAAAAAATATTTTAAAACTATCACAACAGGCATACATACACACAACGGGGATTCGCTCGATAATTTTACTGGTTCCAGGATATACTAGGTCATTATACGAAAAAGAGGCGTGACACCGCCTACACAAACTATATTTTAAAACTCTCATAAAACACGTACCGAAGTGCGGATTCTCTTGAAAATTTTATTGTGACTAACTTCTGAACTGAGGATAGTTTCTGAATGGTGACTATACAATGGTCATGATACAAATGGACGTGAGACTGCCCACACGAACTATATATTAAAATTATCACAAAACACGTAACGAATGGCGGATTCTCTTGAAAATTTTACTGTATCTAGCCTGTGGAAAGGGGACGTTTTCTGGCTATAATAGGGGAAGACACGACAAATGGGCATGACACCGCTCACAAAAAACTATATTTTAAAACTATAGCAAAATACATTGATTCACTTGAATATTTTATTGTAACGAACAGAGGATGACCTTGACTATAAAAAAGTCTTGCTACAAAAAGGGACGCGGCTCCACCCAATAAAACAATAACACGTGTCGATTTTTTTCTGCCGCTTGAATACAAGAGGTCATGGTATGAACAATTGGCACGTCTCCTCATACTCGAACCAAGCAAGGTGTTCCAGTAGATGGGTATCAAAATGTTTACACTTCATATGCATTGGGCCGTGTTTATACCGTACACCCAAACAACGTAGAATGTTATTATTTGAGAATGTTATAAGTTAACGTGAGAGAACCCACTTCAGTTTAAAATTTAAGAGCAGTTGAGAGAGGCGTGTCAGATACTGGGAGACCACATTAATGTATGCTTCTGTCAGCTGTCATCCTCTCCAGATACGAACTTTCTTTGCGACAATATTAAGAACTTGCTCGCCATCTAACCCAAAAGCCTTGTGGGAAAAATTCAAAGAGGGTAGGAGTGAGGACATTTTGCATCATTATCGCACCGTTACGATTCTATGTCATTTGCGATTAACATTTTCAACGATACGCTGCTAAAAATTTAAGACATATGCCTAGCCATCAGCAGCAAAACTCTTAATCAACTTGGAATGGTGGTGCCTGAACGTTCTACCATTGACATTAGGGATCGAGATTTGCTAAGAGAACGGCAATTCAATGTTGTTACAATCAATAATTTAATTCTGGAACAAATTTCAAGGTGATACCATTCGATTTCAGACGACTACAGTTTCCGATTGTAGCTAGCATTTTCGATGACTATAAACAAAGCACAGGGACAATCACTTGAAGTTTGTGGATTGAATATGGAAAATCCATGTTTTTCACATGGTCAGTTATATGTTGCTTGCTCTCGAGCCCAAAAACTTTAATGTGGAAAAATTGTAAATATCGTGTATCCCGAAGCACTCCAATGACAATACTGACTAACTTAACTAATAGACACAAAATACATTCTTAGAAATAATTACCATTATTAATTAACTCTCTAATAAATGTTTCATTTTCTTTAAAGAAACACTGAAAAAATACTTAAATTTCCATGAAGTTTTTATATTTTAAAAATGTAACTTATGAATTTAAATAAATAACTATTAATTTAAACTAAACTAAAGAAGTAAAAATGTACAAAACCAAAATTGCGAGCATACAAAGTTACATACGTAAGGAAGACGAAAACCCGTGCAACGCCGGGTACAAAAAGCTAGTATCTTATATTGAAACTAGAAACAGCCATGGTGAAAATGGGTCAGATCGGTTCAGATTTACATATAGTCCCATAAAAATTTCGCTCTCGTATTGACCTTTTCCGCCCCGGAAACCACATATATTCACCGAATTTCTTCAAATTGTTTGTGAAAGTTAGTCACTTCATTCCATGTTTGGATTGGTCCTGGTCCAATTTGTCAAAATTATTATATTAGCCTATGATTAGGAAACATAGAAAAATTCTTCCCGTTTTCACTTTTTTACCGAATTGAATTGTATTCGGATAGAAAATGGAGTGTATCATATAGTCGGCCCCGCCCCACTTTTGCCTTTCCTTACTTGTTATACCCTACACCACTTCGTGGGCTAGGGTATTATAAGTTAGTTTCGCCCCAAATGTTTGTAACACCAAGAAATAATCGAACTAGACCCACCTTTAAGTATACCGATCGGCTTAGAATCACCAGCTGAGTCGATTTCTGGTATTGAATTTGGAGGAAATCGGTTCAGATTTAGATATAGCCCCCATACAAATGTCGCTCCCGATTTGACTTTTTTCGCCCTATAAAGCACATATAGTACCCGATTTTCTTTAAATTTGGCACAACATCTTATAATCCAACTAGAAACACGTATGCCGAAATTGGATAAGATCGGTTCAGATTTAGATATAGCCCCCATACAAATGTCGCTCCCTATTTCACTTTTTCCGCTTTAGAAACCACATATTGAACCCGATTTTCTTTAAAATTGGCACAGCATCTTATAATCCAACTAGAAACACCTGTGCAAAAATTGGGTAAGATCGGTTCAGATTTAGATATAGCCCCCATACAAATGTCGCTCCCGATTTGACATTTTCCGCTCTAGAAACGATATATTGAAACCGATTGTCTTTAAATTTTGCAGAACATCTTAAAATCCAACTAGAAACACGTATGCAAAAATTGGGTAAGATCAGTTCAGATTTATATATAGCCCCCATACAAATGTCGCTCCCGATTTGACATTTTCCGCTCTAGAAACGACATATTGTACCCGATTTTCTTTAAATTTTGCAGAACATCTTATAATCCAACTAGAAACACGTATGCAAAAATTGGGTAAGATCGGTTCAGATTTAGATATAGCCCCCATACAAATGTCGCTCCCGATTTGACATTTTCCGCTCTAGAAACGACATATTGTACCCGATTTTCTTTAAATTTTGCAGAACATCTTATAATCCAACTAGAAACACTTAGATATATATATATATATATATATATATATATATATATATATATATATATATATATATATATATATAAATGTTGCACCCAAATGTTAAACCGATTTTGGCCAAACTTTACATATTATATTTCATCTATAAAGATACATAGTGAATGCGGGCCACATCGTTCCATGTTTCAATATAGCCCCATGCAGATGTCCTTTCCGATTTAACATTTTTTGTCAAACACATACATTTACATAATTCAAAAATCTTTCCCGATTTCACTTTTTTACCGAATTGAATTACAATGAGAATTGTTTGGGTGATGCCCATATGTCCATACTTTGGTATACTACTGTATAATTTGTATTTGTCTGTCGTACAATTGGATCAATTACCGCATTATTTACCATACTCGTTAAATTTGACTGAAGATGAATTTATAGCATATAAATTATATGAATATAATTTATATAATTTGTATGAACTACATAAAATTGCTCCCATGAAATACCTGGGTTTAGTAATCAAAGCGAGGTACATACGCAGGGAGTGGTGTAGGGTATTATATAGTCGGCCCCGCCTGACTTTAGCCTTTCCTTACTTGTTTTCTTCTTGATAATGGATCAGACCATGCCTGCAATGGACAGTGTACAAACTAGGGTTTGCATTTTCCCGTACTTTTTATTTCCCGGGAAACGGGAATTATGTTTTCAATTTCCTGGGATCCCGGGACAGCACGGGAAATCGTCAACATACTATTTACCATGAGCGTAACGTGAGATCAATTCAAACATCTTTTCAAGCTTCAAAATTAATTAAATGTTTGCAGTCAAAATTTTTGTTTGTCTGTTTGAATTAAGAGCAGACAATGCATTTACGACGTCATCAGATATTTCTTATTTTATTGGGAAATGTGGACGCGACGGAGATCGATCGTTCACATTCAACAGATGTAGTCAGTAGAGCATTAAATAAAATGTTTAAGTTGTCTGTTGTCTTTGTCCTGTCGCCTTGGAAACTATATATTCTTTTTTATTTGCTATCTTGACTTTTTTAATACAATATTGTTACTTGCGTTTTCTATAGCATTGTTTAAAATATTTTTAAGCGACTGACCTCATTTATTTTGGCCGTTCCATTACCCGAAAAAGTGAATTTTGGGTGTATATCCGAACGCATTTGTCATCGAACTGCAATATTTGACATACCAAATTAACATCGATATGAGCTAAATTATTGAACAACATTTTCATTGTGGAAATGATGGAAAAAATATGTAAAAATTTCTACCGAATTCCCGCGGGATTCCTGTACGAATTTGCCGGGATATGGGTAATGAAAAATGTGCGAATTCCCGGGAATTTTCCCGCGGGAAATCCCGCGATGCAAACCGTAGTACAAACTTGCTTGAGCTTGCTCAGTTTGAAAATTGCAATTGAAAACAGTAATTGAGATCGAATAGATCTTTTAAAGATTCACAACTATTCTTTGTACTCTCATTTTGGAAAAATAAATCCAATAACACCGGATTATATGTCAAATAAAAGGTGTACTCATAATGGCTACAAATATTGCGAATTATAGAATCACATAGAAATAGTGGTTAAAGAACAGTCTTCTGAAATTTTGGAATTTTTTTTTTTGACTATTTTTGCTGGCACGAAAAAAACCGTCAAAAAAAATCGGAAAAAAAATATTTTGCTTTACATTTTTAAAAGCTTACATTCTTACGTAAAAACAAGTAAGAAGGCGTTAAGTTCGTCCGGGCCGAATCTTATATACCCTCCACCACGGAGTGCATTCCACAGAATTACCAGCAGATAAAGGATGTCGACATAGAAGTACATAACCATATTACGAAAATTGTGATATATTTATGCACATTACTATATTTGATTACTAATACAAACTATAATGTATACTGATGCGCACTGTTTAAAATCGACTACTATATATAAATAAAATGCTGAAATTGTGAAAGTGAACATGCCTAAATATTAGGCGATTGTCAGTCGGCATTAGAAAGAAGCATTTTCAGATAGAGACAAAGTGATAAGAAAAGTATAAATTTTTAATTTCGCCCCATTCTTCGCCCAAACGTACAAATTTCGAAAAAAACATTTTTCGAGTCTTCATAGCCAGAATTTATACACCGAATTTCATGATTTCAACTTCAGCGGTTTGGTAAGTCCCATTTTTATCCCTCTTTTTCCATGCTTTATATAAGGTTACTTTCTATATATGTTTGTGTGCCACAAAATTTGAAATCAATTTTTGAAAGCTTTTTTCTCAACCAATTTTGCTCAAATTTTGCACACTTAATCATTTTCGATGACAATACAAGGAAATGGAAAAATTTGACCAATTGGACAAAGGGGCGTGGCACCTCCCATACGAAGTTAAAACCTATTATTGAATATTGTCAGTTCTATGACACCTAGAGTGCTGAAATTTTGTGTAAGTGCATATACCATCAATGTGCATAGTTGTGCCAAAAAGGGGCGGTATTGGAAAAGTGGGCGTGGCACCTCCCATACGAAGTTAAAACCTATTATTGAATATTGTCAGTTCTATGACACCTAGAGTGCTGAAATTTTGTGTAAGTGCATATACCATCAATGTGCATAGTTGTGCCAAAAATGGGCGGTATTGGAAAAGTGGGCGTGGAACCTCCCATACGAAGTTAAAACCTATTATTGAATATTGTCAGTTCTATGACACCTAGAGTGCTGAAATTTTGTGTAAGTGCATCTAGCATCAATTCGCATAGTTGTGCCAAAAAGGGGCGGTATTGGAAAAGTGGGCGTGGCACCTCCCATACGAAGTTAAAACCTATTATTGAATATTGTCAGTTCTATGACACCTAGAGTGCTGAAATTTTGTGTAAGTGCATCTACCATCAATGTGCGTAGTTCTGCCAAAAATGGGCGGTATTGGAATAGTGGGCGTACCACCTCCCATACGAAGTTAAAACATATTATCGAATAGTGTCAGTTCTATGACACGTATAGTGCTCAAATTTTGTGTAAGTGCATCTAGCATCAATGTGCGTAGTTGCGCCTAAAATGGGCGGTAATGCAAAAGTGGGCGTGGCACCTCCCATATGAAGTTAAAACCAAAATTACACCTACTGTAATTTTGTGTAAGTGCATCTAGCATAAACCTGCGTAGTTGTGCCAGAAATGGACGGTATTGGGAAAGTGGGCGTGGTACCTCACATACGAAGTTAAAACATATAATCGAATATGGTCAGTAGGTGTCATAGACCTAGAGTGCTGAAATTTTGTGTGAGTTGATCCAGTGTAAATAGTTGTGCAAAGATGGGCGGAAAGTGGACGTGACACTTCCCATCTGAAATTAAAACCGGTTTTAGAGTATTTCGACACCGAGATGGGCGGAAAGTGGCCGTGACCCTTCCCATACGAAATTAAAACCAGTTTTTTAAGTATATTCTACAACGATCTTCCTATATTGTTGTGTGTGTTTATTTAGTTGTAACCTGCTTAGACAATATGCAAATGGGCGGGATTTGAAAGGCGCATTTTTGATTCGAACTTTGTAAAATTACACGTTTTCTGTGGATTTTCTTAGCACAACAGTAAAGAAAGGTTATAAAAAAAATATTCATTCGCCAACAGCCAACTTAAGTCAAGAAAACGGAAATTATATTAATTTTTTCCATGCTTTATATAAGGTTACTTTCTATATATGTTTGTGTGCCACAAAATTTGAAATCAATTTTTTAAAGCTTTTTTCTCAACCAATTTTGCTCAAATTTTGCACACTTAATCATTTTCGATGACAATACAAGGAAATGGAAAAATTTGACCAATTGGACAAAGGGGCGTGGTACCTCCCATACAAACCACAAATAAAAATCTATTATTTCTGCTCCTGATAACGGCATTTGAACAAAATTTGGTACGTCGGTTTGGTGTGGATTTTTTAAGTGCTGCTGCAAATATGGGCGGGATTGTACAAAGGGGCGTGATACCTCCCATACAAACCACAAATTAAAAATCTATTATTTCTGCTCCTGATAACGGTATTTGAACAAAATTTGGTACGTCGGTTTGGTGTGCATTTTTTAAGTGCTGCTGCAAATATGAGCGGGAATGGACAAAGGGGCGTGGTACCTCCCATACAAACCACAAATTAAAAATCTATTATTTCTGCTCCTGATAACGCAGTAATTTTTCCTTCTACAAAAGATAACTAAAAAAGAATTTCTAGGCCCAATAGAATTCTGCTTGCATAAAGCATGGATTTGAAAAAAATTTTTTTTTTTTGATTTACTAGTTTAATTATATCCCTTAAAAGTACGAATTTATCCATAGAATTTTTACATTTTAAGCCGAGGTATATTTAAAGTTAGATTAGTTCTTGGTGTTACAAACATTTGTCGGAAAACTAAATTATAATACCCTAACCCACGAATAAAAATGAAATATTTGCAGTGCATATATTTGTATAACAATAAGTGTATAAACTAAAATTTAAAAATCTCATAAAATTAAAAACATTGTTTGTTTTCTTAAAAAATAAAAAACAAAAAAAGATTCGAACCCACGACATGCTGGATGCAAAGAGGACATCTCTCCTCTGTGAGACCACACGAAAAATTCGTTGCCACTGACTTGTGAAAATACTAAATTTTGTAAAATTGTTTAAATTAATAAAATTATACTAAATTAAATATTGTATATTTATAAAAAAATATAAATACAAAAAAAACAAGTAAGGAAAGGCTAAAGTCGGGCGGGGCCGACTATATAATACCCTACACCTCGCCTTGATTACTAAACACAGGTATTTCATGGGAGCAATTTTTGTAGTTCATATAAATTATACAGTTACTATAAATTCAACTTCAGTTAAATTTAATGACTATGGCAAATATGATACATACAGATAATACAGCGGTAATAGGATAAATAATAATAATATATGTGCTTCTCCCCAACAAGTATGGAAAGGCTAAAGACGGACAGAGCCGACTATATGGTACACCCCACTTTCTATCTCACTACAATTCAATTCGGTAAAAAGTGAAATCGGGAAGGATTTTTGAATCCTGTAAACAGGATTCCGATTTAACAAAAGATGTTAAATCGAAACGGACATCTGTATGGGGGTATATTGAAACATGGAACGATGTGACCCGCTTTCCCCATGTCTGTTTATTGGTGAAATATAATATGTAAAGTTTGGCCAAAATCGGTTAAACATTCGGGAACATTCGGGGGCTATATCTAAATCTGAGCCGATCTTACCCACTTTCACCATAGGTGTTTTTAGTTGGATTATAAGATCTCGTACCAATTTTAAAGAAAATCGGGTACAATATGTGGTTTCTAGAGCGGAAAAAGTCAAATCGGGAGCGACATTTGTATGGGGGCTATATCTAAATCTGAACCGATCTTACCCACTTTCACCATAGGTGTTTTTAGATGGATTATAAGATGTTGTGCTAATTTTAAAGAAAATCGGGTACAATATGTGGTTTCTAGAGCGGAAAAAGTCAAATCGGAAGCGACATTTGTATGGGCGCTATATCTAAATTTGAACCGATCTTACCCCCTTTCAGAATACGTGTTACTAGTTCAATTATAAGATGTTGTGCCAATTTTCAAGAAAATCGGGGAAAATATGCGGTTTCTAAAGCGGAAAAAGTCAAATCGGGAGCGACATTTGTATGGGGGCTATATCTAAATCTGAACCGATTTCCTCCAAATTCAATACCGATCTCCTAGGCCAAAAAAAGTAACTTCTGTTAAAGTTCATGATAATCGGACAGCAATTGCGACCTGTAGAGTGCGGACAAGCTTAGATGGACAGCAGACGGACGGACGGACGGACAGACAGACATCGGTAAATCGATTCAGCTGGTGATTCTAAGCCGATCCGTATACTTAAAGGTGAGTCTAGCTCAATTATTTCTTGGTGTTACAAACATTTGGCGGAAAACTAACTTATATTACCCTAATCCACGAAGTGGTGTAGGGTATAAAAATTTCCCGAACCTCAATTCGAACCCGGGACCTGCTGGATGCAAAGCAAACACCTTACCTCTGTGAGCCCAAATTCGTTGCCACTCACTTGTGAAAATACTACATTTTGTGAAATTGATCAACAAAATTATTTAAATTAATAAAATTATACAAAATTAAATATTGTATATTTATAAAAAATTATAAGAAAAAAAAAAGATTTTTTCCAGAACCTCAATTCGAACCCGGGACCTGCTGGATGCAAAGCGAACACCTTACCTCTATGAGCCCATATGAAAAATTCGTTGCCACTCACTTGTTAAAATGCTATTCATCAAATGTTCTCAGGATATTAACATATTATCAACTTTTGTGGAAGTTGTCCACTTGAACTTACTCAAATGTGGCGAACAACTTGCATTTTTTATGTTTTGCTGGGTATCTAACACCGTAAGAAAATTAAAAAAAAATCGTTACACTTGAACCGGATGTTATACATCTGAAACTATAGGCAAAGGCGAGTTTTGGTTTCTCATTTCCCCTTTAAAATTCCAGAGGATACAATTTGTCATTCGATTATTTTAAATTCTTATTCGCACCCTATGTTTATATGTCGAACGAAAGAGGAGAATATCTGCTAAAAATACTTTAAATGTCAAGCTTATATCTGTATTAGTTTAGCATTAACGACCATTTCAAGTTTCCCCACCCTCTGATATTTTACCTTTTTACAGTGGTTGTTATTGCTAAACTAATGCAGATATATGGATGCCATTTAAAGTATTTTTAACAGACATTTGACACTTACACGAGTATCATAGGGTGTGTAAATAAGTATTTAAAACTAGCAGTATTGACAGTATTTTATCTCGATATTCAAACTGTTATATTTTGAAATTGCCTTAGCCTAAGGATATCACTTTCAGGGAAAATCGTTTGTAAACGCACACAACTTTTGAAGAATCGCTACGTATTCAGAGGTATATTTCCACTAACTTTTCGCTACGATTTAAACACTGTAGAAATTAAAAATCCAATTGTATTGCAGTAATTATGCATATTCCCACTGTACCATTTTAAACGCTTTATGTTCCAAGTATAAATATTGAAAATCAGTTAATTTTTCGCCTCTACACTGTCAGAGGAATATATACACCGAATTTCAATTTCTAGCTTCAGCTGTGTCGTTGGTACCATTGGCACCATGTACAAATCGAATTTCATGATTGGTACCGCTGTTATCCGTTTTTACCCAATTTCACACCTAAAATTTTAAATTTAGCAAAAATATTTTCTGGGTCGTATTCACGTTATAAGAGTAATATGCGTTCAAAATTTCAAGGTCAGGGCGGTGGTACAATTTTTAACCCATTTAATTCCTTAAAAGTACAAATATCAGAAAATTACTTGTTATTACTCATCTACACTGTAAGACGAATATGCGCACCGAATTTTATTCTTGTAGCGTCATTCATGTTGTTGGCACCTTTTTTAACCCGCTTTTCCCGTTTACCCTTTAAAAGTACGAACTTCGAAAAATTCCTTCATTTTGCGTTTCTAAGCATTTTGAGGGATGTACACGCCGAATTTCATGATTCCAGCTCCGTCTTTTTGATGGGTACCATTTTTATCCCTTTCCACCCAATTTCGCCCACAAAAAAAACGAATGTCGAAAAATATTTTCTTTGTCGCATTCGTGCAGTAAAAGTAATACCCGTTCCGAATTTCATGATTCTAGGACCAGTCTGGGGTCTGGGCTACAAAAGTACAAATTTCGAAAAATGCCTTCTTATCAGTGATCTGCGATGTAAAACGAATAAACACACCGAATTTCTTTATTGTAGCGTCATCCGTGTTGCTGGTACATTTTGTATCCCTTTTCCCCGTTTACCTATTAAAAGTACGAATTTCAAAAAATTCGGTCATTTGGCGTTTCTAAGGGTTTTGAGTTATGTACACACCGAATTTTCTTATTCCAGCTATATCCGTTTGATTGGTACTATTTTTATCCCTTTTTACCCGATATCACCCACAAAAAGTACGAATTTTGAAAAATATTTTCTTGGACGCATTCGTGGTATAAAAGTAATGCCCGTTCCAAATTTCAAGATTCTAGGCCCTCCCGTTTGGTCCCATTTTAGCCCATTTAATCCCTTAAAAGTACAAATTTCGAAAAATTATTTCTTATTAGTGATCTGCGCTGTAAAACGAATAGACACACCGCATTTCATTATTGTAGCGTCATCCGTGTTGTTGGTACCTTTTTTTATCCCCTTTTCCCTTTAAAAGTACTAATTTCGAAAAATTCCTTCATTTTGCGATTCTAAACATTTTTGATGTACACACCGAATTTCATGGTTTCAGCTCCATCCATTTTATTGGTACTATTTTTATCCCTTTCTACCCGATTTCACCCCCAAAAAGTACGAATTTTGAAAAATATTTTCTTGGGCGCGTTGAAGCTATAAGAGGAATTTTTGTAACAATTTTCACGATTTTAGTCCCAGCCGTTTGGTCATTGCGGTGGTACAATTTTTAACCCTCTTTACCTCATTTTACCCCTTAAAAGTACGAATTACGAAAAACTTCCTTCAAATCTGATTTCTTCGCTGTAAGGGAAATGTGAATACAAAATTTCATGATTCTAGCTTCAACCATGTTGTAGGTACTATTTTTGTCCTTTTTTGCCCCAATTAATCCACTAACAGTACGCATTTTACAATGTCACCTTTTGGGATGTCTTCATGCCGCAAGAGGAATATCCATACCAAATTTCAAGATTCTAGGCCTATTTGTTTGAGCATTGCGGGATGAACCCTTTTTACCCCTTAAAAGTACGAAATCCCGTGTGATAAGATAAGACCTCTAAACTGTAAAAGAAATGTACACACCAAATTTCATGATTCTAGCTCTAGCCGTTTGGTCTGA
This sequence comes from Polietes domitor, assembly GCA_947397865.1. Classification (NCBI taxonomy): domain Eukaryota; kingdom Metazoa; phylum Arthropoda; class Insecta; order Diptera; family Muscidae; genus Polietes; species Polietes domitor. The sequence continues at coordinate 123,439,666 of OX377620.1, forward strand.
TCAGTCGGTCAGTCAATCACGCAACTCTTTTATATATATATATAGATTATTTTGAAAAAAAATGTATTCTTTGGAATTTTGAAGTCATGAGGACGGATGAGGAAATTAAGAACGAAAAACGCCATTACGCTCTATCTCCTATATTTAAGAAGTTATGGCCGATTTAAAATTTCGAACAAATTCTGGACTTTCTTCTGATCACAGATTGTCCTTCTTTTGGCTCTATCTCCTATCTTTAAGAAGTTATGGCCGATTTAAAATTTTGAACAAATTCTGGACTTTCTTCTGATCACAGATTGTCCTTCTTTTGGCTCTATCTCTTATATTTAAGAAGTTATGGCCGATTTAAAATTTTGAACAAATTCTGAACTTTCTTCTGATCACAGATTGTCCTTCTTTTGGCTCTATCTCTTATATTTAAGAAGTTATGGCCGATTTAAAATTTTGAACAAATTCTGAACTTTCTTCTGATCACAGATTGTCCTTCTTTTCGCTCCTATATTTAAGAAGTTATGGCCATTACGCCACACGTTTATCATCTGGTTCGTGTGTAATATGGACAGCCGGGCGGTGTAATTGAGTAATGATTGCCATAATTTCAAAATTTGATCAATTTTGCAGGTTCGCTCAATAAACGATGGGCCTATTTCGTTTAGTTTAGGGTGTTACGGACAAATGCACAAAGACCTAATACCCTAGTGGAGGTTATAAAAAATTGTAAATCAAACCAACATCAATCTAACATTCCAAAAGTTAAATGCCGACAAGGTCCCACTGTGCTTCCTATGTTTTTATTAGAACATCTATTTGAGAATCCTTAAACACTAGACGTGTTTTATATTTTGCTTACTCGATAGATATTGTATGAGTTTAGATAGATATATAATAAAGAGGATTGTTGGATTATTCCACAGAGCGCTTTAAATCTTAATCTATCTCCTCCAGCACAATGCGCACATCTTTGAAATGTTACTTTATTTTAAATATCTTCAATCTACAAAGAATACGTATTGTCAAAAGTAATAAAACGCCTCGTTCACAAGGAATGGGGGGGGGGGGTGTGGAAACAACAACAGCTTCCGTTTCCTATTGTATCCAGTGTGGGTTGGTGTGGAGTGGTCTGGTGAGTGATGGGGAAGTAGATAAAGGAACTCGTTTCTTTCGTCTTCTTATTGTATTTGAAATAATGCTTTAATAAATAATATCCAAACATGTAGCAAGTGTTTGCGAAAAATAAATTACAAAGAAAAGGAATACTTGGAAAAAGGTACATATGTATATGGAAAATCTGTTATTATGTCTTTTTTTTGATTACCCTCAATGTTATTAAAAACATGCGAGCAAGTAAATGGAAGAAGATATTGGTACTGCTGCAAACTGGTATGAATGAATCGTACTTTTATGGGTATGAGCGGATTCAAACGCCTTGTCGAAGGAATTACAAATGTAAATTTGACAACTTTTTCAAATTTCCGCAATTACATACATACATGCATAAGTATAGCTCTGTGTGAATAGATATTTAGAAAGGACAAAATAAATAAAAAAAATATATTAGAAGAAAAATGGTGGGGAAAATACAGTGAAGAATTTACATCGCTGCTGATATGACAATTTTAAAGACCACAAAAATGCACACATATCGAATTTCGATCCATTTTTGTCCTAAAATGTCCTAGTAGTTTTTAGTTTTTAAGAGATATTGCTGATTTTTTAAACCCTCCACGAGAGTATTATGTCTTTGTGCATATGTTTGTAACACCCAAAAGGAAGCGAGATAGACCCATTGTTAATTATACCGATCGACTTGGAATCACTTTCTGAGTCGATTTATCAATGTCCGTCTGTCCATCTATTGTTGTAATCAAATTACAGGTCGCAATTATAGTCCGATCTTAACAAAAATTTGCACAAGTAAGTTTTTTGGATCAAGGACGAACGATATATAATTTGAGGCAAATATATAATTTGAGGCTAAAGTCGGGCGGGGCCGACTATATAATACCCTACACCACTCCCTGCGTATTTACCACGCTTTGATTACTAAACCCAGGTATTTCATGGGATCAATTTTATGTAGTTCATATAAATTATACAGTTACTATAAATTCATCTTTAGTCAAATTTAATGAATGTGGTAAATAATAAAGTAATTGATCAAATTTTCCAGCAGATATTCCGAGTAAAGTAAATATAACATGATCTGGAAAAATTGATCAAGATCCAAAGACAAATACAGATTATACAGAGGTAATTGGAGGGGGCCTATAACAACACTTGAGGCCTGTGCCAAAACATGCGCCAATATATTTCTCATTCACGGTAGGTATTCCTAGTTGAAACATAGAATGATCTGCAAAATTTGATGAAGATCCGAGGTAAGATGTAGTTTCTAGAGCTGTAATAGAGCAGAATGGGCCCCATTTATGTTATACCAAAGTATGGACATATGGGCATCTCCCCAACAGTATGGAAAGGATAAAGACGGATGGAGCCGACTATATATCTCACTACAATTCAATTCATTCAAAAGTGAAATCGGGAAGGATTTTTGAATCCTGTAAATGTATTGGTTTGACAAAAAATTTTAAATCGGAAAGGACATTTGTATGGGGGTATATCGAAACCAGGAACGATGTGACCCGCTTTCACCATGTATGTTTATTGGTGAAATATAATATGTAAAGTTTGGCCAAAATCGGTTAAACATTCGGGAGCAACATTTGTATGAGGGCTATATCTAAATCTGAACCGACCTTACCCAATTTTTGCATACGTGTTTCTAGTTGGATTATAAGATGTTCTGCCAAATTTAAAGAAAATCGGGTACAATATGTCGTTTCTAGAGCGGAAAATGTCAAATCGGGAGCGACATTTGTATGGGGGCCATATCTAAATCTGAACCGATCTTACCCAATTTTTGCATAGGTGTTTCTAGTTGGATTATAAAATGTTGTGCAAATTTTAAAGAAAATCGGGTACAATATGTGGTCTATAGAGCGGAAAAAGTGAAATAGGTAGCGACATTTGTATGGGGGCTATATCTAAATCTGAACCGATCTTACATACGTGTTTCTGTTTTTGCATACGTGTTTCTAGTTGGATTATAAGATGTTCTACCAAATTTAAAGAAAATCGGGTACAATTTGTTGTTTCTAGAGCGGAAAATGTAAAATCGGGAGCGACATTTGTATGGGGGCTATATCTAAATCTGAACCGATTTCCTCCAAATTCAATACCGATGGTCCTTGGCCAGAAAAAATAAATTCTGCCAAGTTTCATGACAATCGGACAACAATTGCGACGGACGGACAGACAGACATCGTTAAATCGACTCAGCTGGTGATTCTAAGCCGATCGGTATACTTAAAGGTGGGTCTAGCTCGATTATTTCTTGGTGTTACAAACATTTGGCGCGAAACTAACTTATAATACCCTAGACCACGAAGTGGTGTAGGGTATAAAAAGAAGAAGCTTCCCAAAATCCCAAGTTGCATGTTGCCCACATTTGTGAAAATTCTTTTGAAAAACTTTGGAAAAAAAATGACAATATGTTAATATCCCGTAACATTTTACGAATAGCATCGTCACAAGTGAATGGGAACGATTTTTTGTTTTACTGAACCAAGACTCAGGGGATGTCCCCAATAAATGCAGTGCATTGCGTTTTTCAATTTCCCAGGATCCCGGGACAGCACGGGAAATCGTCAATATATCGTTTACCATGAGTTAAGCTTATTTTTTCCAATGAAACATTCACATGTTATTAAGGTGGGATGTGTGCGATTTTTCGAACGGCTATTCGGCAAGTGAGCTGTGCTTCTCATTCGTTTGTGGAAAATCATTTACTTAAAGAGGCCGGGTATGTTGTTGAAAAGTAGCTGCGAAGCCATCTGAAAAGTGGTAGTCTGCAGCCAAGTAATAAATGTCACCATGACATTTGTAAATTTTTAAATTTAATTTTTTTTTTAAAATAGACGGTCTTGACTGTTTGAATTAAGAGCAGACAATGCATTTACGACGTCTTCAGATATTTCTTATTTTATTGGGAAATGTGGACGCGACGGAGATCGATCGTTCACATTCAACAGATGTAGTCAGTAGAGCATTAAATAAAATGTTTAAGTTGTCTGTTGTCTTTGTCCTGTCGCCTTGGAAACTATATATTCTTTTTTATTTGCTATCTTGATTATCTATCTTTTTTAATACAATATTGTTACTTGCGTTTTCTATAGCATTGTTTAAAATATTTTTAAACAACTGACCTCGTTTGTCTTGGGCGTCCCATTACCCGAAAAAGTGAATTTTGGGTGTATATCCGAACGCATTTGTCATCGAACTGCAATATTTGACATACCAAATTAACATCGATATGAGCTAAATTATTGAACAACATTTTCATTGTGGAAATGATGGAAAAAAATATGTAAAAATTTCTACCGAATTCCCGCGGGATTTCCGTACGAATTTCCCGGGATACGGGAAATGAAAAATATGTGAATTCTCGGGAATTTTCCCACGGGAAATCCCGGGATGCAAACCCTAGACGGGGGTTCGAATCGTGGCTAGGGATTTTTTGGTTTTATATATTTTTTTCATAATTTTGTATAATTTTATTAATTTTGTATAATTTTACAAAATTTATTGCTTTGCTACAGTACTTCAAATATTTTTTAATTAACCAACAAATAGAGAGCAACCGAATAAGTGAAAAAGATGCTCATCTTCCTAGCAAAAAAATGGAAATACTACCGTAATCACATCTCAAAATCCTTCTTTTAAATAACTTCCAAAAAAATCGATAATATGTTAATATCTCGTAACATTTTACGGATAGCATTTTCACAAGTGAATGGGAATGAATTTTTAGCATAGGGTCACAGCGGTAAGGTGTCCTCTTTGCACCCAGAAGGACTCGGGTTCGAATCGTGGCTCGGGAAAAAACTATATATACTATACTCTTCAACAGACGGACTACTCTATAGGATCTCAGGTCGATATTACAAGGTGATACAAACCGAATGACAAAGTTAGTATACTCCCATCCTGTGGTGGAGGGTATACTCTCTCTAGGCTAAAAAGTTACATGAGTTCTTCTAATATAGTTATTTAGTTTTTTAGTTATTTAGTTATTTAGTTATTTAGTTATTTAGTTATTTAGTTATTTAGTTATTTAGTTATTTAGTTATTTAGTTATTTAGTTATTTAGTTATTTAGTTATTTAGTTATTTAGTTATTTAGTTATTTAGTTATTTAGTTATTTAGTTATTTAGTTATTTAGTTATTTAGTTATTTAGTTATTTAGTTATTTAGTTATTTAGTTATTTAGTTATTTAGTTATTTAGTTATTTAGTTATTTAGTTATTTAGTTATTTAGTTATTTAGTTATTTAGTTATTTAGTTATTTAGTTATTTAGTTATTTAGTTATTTAGTTATTTAGTTATTTAGTTATTTAGTTATTTAGTTATTTAGTTATTTAGTTATTTAGTTATTTAGTTATTTAGTTATTTAGTTATTTAGTTATTTAGTTATTTAGTTATTTAGTTATTTAGTTATTTAGTTATTTAGTTATTTAGTTATTTAGTTATTTAGTTATTTAGTTATTTAGTTATTTAGTTATTTAGTTATTTAGTTATTTAGTTATTTAGTTATTTAGTTATTTAGTTATTTAGTTATTTAGTTCACATTCACTGTTCACATTTTTGCCTCTACAGCTTTTATCCTATTTCGCTTTTATTTCAGACGTGTTTAGAAAGTTTTCATTCTTCATAATTTTTGAATTCTAAAATTTTGCATAATTGCACTTTGAGTTGGATAGTCCCTGTTTGTCTGAACCATATTAAAAATATATGTGCGGAGAGTATATGAAAATATCAATCAAGTTTTTCGTTCAACAGTTCTGCTGTTTCCGTTCCCAGCACTGTATCATCGACAATTTCAGTTCGTGGAAATGGGTTCCAGTGGGAAAACACATGTCCTCATAAATTCAAATATGTTTGTATGACAGGAGGAATCAGAATGCGAGTGAACCATGTACAGGGTGGCTAATGAATGTTATTGCAAATAAATTCCTTAATATCCCGCTGGTTCCGAAATGTACCAACAACATATATTTTTGAGCTCAAATCAAGATTCCAGCAAAAAATTGGAAATGCTTCCATAGGAAGCACATTTAGAATCGCATCTCAAAGTTAAATTTTCCCGCTTTCGAGGAAGTTCTTTTATACAACTTCCAAAAAAGTCGATAATATGTTAATATCCCATATCCCACGAACAGCATTTTCACAAGTGAATGGAACGCATTTTTAGTATGAGCTCACAGAGTTAAGGCGCCCGCTTTGCACCCAGAAGTTCTCGGGTTTGAATCGTGGCTCGGGAAAAAACTTTATTTTTTTTATTTTAACAATTTCAACAATTTTAACATTTCTGCTTAATATATACAATTTTATTGCTTTATTTATGCAATGTGCAAATATTTAATTTTCTAATAATTACACTGTCCAACAGCACTTTTGGAGAAAGGGCTGAAAGGGCTTGTAGAGTAGATCATTTTTGCAGAATAAACTAATAGTCCAGCTAGTCTGAGTTTCTTTGTATCGCGGGTCAAAGTTTCAATTTTTTGGTCGCCATATCTCTTTAAACACTACGAGGTACATTTTTGTTTAACATTTTAGCCCTGTAGTTACTAAAAATAGGGGTCTTTTTGCTGCCTTTTGTGGAAAAGGGTAAAGAACACTCCTACGAATATATTTGCCAACTCAAAACTGCAAGTACTTTACTTCAATCATCTAAAAACAAGACACACATTTGCAATTTTTCTTTCTTCCCATAGGTGCAAATTTCTGTTATTTATCATAAAGCTGATTTAATTTAGAAGCGTTTAATGCCCTTCTTCACTCATTTTGCCCAACGGACCTCCCTGTTAGTTCCACTCCAAAATTGTCAATTTTTCAATACCAAAAAAAAATTATTGTCAAAAATTATCAACTCTCGCAAAGCAACGATTAGAAAATTTTTAATATATTTTATAAACCTCAGATGTTGACTTCTTACCGCCACATCATGGCGGTAAATAAAGAAATATCGACTGTTTTAATACAAAAAAAAATCCGGAACATATTTTCCCCATTTTGTTGGACAAAAATAAAAAAAAAATCTTTTATTACAGACTTAATTATGAAGCGTTTAATGCCCTTCTTGAAACATTTCGCCCAAATATTCAACTTTTCGGTACAAAAATATGTTTAATCAAAAAATCTCAACTCGCAAAACAACGATTACAAAATTTTTATATATTTTATTAGCTTCATATGTTGCCTTCTTACTCAAGTATTACCACATCCCTTCGGTAAAAAATAAATCCCAAACTTTGGAACATATTTTGCCCACTCTGGGAATTTGGGTATTTTGTTGGACCATTAACAGAAATACATTATTTCCAGAGTAACTTGTACACACTTCACATTGTACACACTTGTCATACCGTTTGTAACACCTTGAAATATCGACCTGAGACCCTATAAAGTATATATATTCTTGATCGTCATAAAATTCTAAGACGATCTAGCCATGACCGTCCGTCCGACTGTTGAAAGCACGCTAGCATCTAAACGAAAGGAGCTAGGACGTGCAAATTTTCCATAAATGCGTCTTAACTCAAAAAACCCATAATAACCCCTAATATTTTAGAGTATTTAAGCATATTTTTTCAATGTGTCTACTTGTACTTACTTCATATTGAGTGTACGCATTTCCCCTACAACAAAAACGTGGGCCATAAAGTGATTCTTATTTGTAGAGGGTGAAATAGGGCAAAAAGGGATAAAAATGGTACCTATCAAACGACAACAGCTAGAAACAGGAAATTCTGAAATTCTGAATTCTAATTGAGTAGATACATAATATAAAAGTATTTTTCCAAATTTGTACTTTTGAGGAGTAAAATGGGAATAGAGGGATAAAAATGGTACCAATCAAACGGCTGCACCTTATCTAATGAAATGCGGCGTATACATTCCTCTGATTGCGTAGACACATAAGGAGATTGTAGAAATTCGTACTCTTAATGGGATATGAAATATGAAAAAGGGGATAAAAATGGTACCAACCAAATGGCCACACCTAGAATCTTGGAATTCGGAGTATACATTCCTCGGACTGCATATACACGCAAAATAAAAAGATTTTTCCAAATTCGTATTTTTTACTTTTACGGCAAAAATTTGGTTTAATCATGAAAAAATTGTGCTTTTGGAATTAAAATAGAATGGACAACTGTTTCACCCACTATCTACCAATATTCATGGTATTTAAGCTTTTTTGAAAATATAAATATAAGAATAGTTATTTTTTGAGTTGACTTAAAGTATTATTTCGATATGTAAACGTATTGGTAGCCTTGCCATATAAGCCTGGTTTCGAATAATAAAAATATTATATTTATTTATAAGCAGTTATTTTATGGGAACAATTTTATGTAGTTCATATAAATTATATAGTTACTATAAATTCATCTTTAATCAACTTTAATGAGTATGGTTAACAATATGGTAATTGATCCAATTATCCGACAGTCAAATACAAATTATACAGTAGTAATAGGATGAATCGGACCGACATTTCAAAAGGGGGCCTATAACAACATTTTGGGCCTGGTCCAAAACATGGGCCTATATATTTCTCATTCACGGTAGGTATTCCTAGTTAAAAAATATCATGATTTGCAAAATTTGATGAAGATCTGATGTAAGATGTAGTTTCTAGAGCTGTAATAGAGCAGAATGGGGCCCAATTTGGGTTATACCAAAGTATAAATTTATGGGCATCTCCCAAACAAAGTAAGGAAAGGCTAAAGTCGGACGGACACGACTATATGATACACCCCACTTTCTATCTCAATACAATTCAATTCGGTAAAAAGTCAAATAGGGAAGGATTTTTGAATCCTGTAAATGTATGTGTTTGACAAAAAATGTTAAATCGGAAAGGACATTTGTATGGGGGTATATTGAAACCTGTAACGATGTGATCCGCTTTCACCATGTATGTTTATTGTTGAAATATAATATGTAAAGTTTGGCCAAAATCGGTTAAACATTCGGGAGCAACATTTGTATTGGGGCTATATCTAAATCTGAACCGATCTTACCCAATTTTTGCATAGGTGTTTCTAGTTCGATTGTAAAATGTTGTGCCAATTTTAAAGAAAATCGGGTACAATATGTGGATTTTAGAACGAAAAAAGTCAAATCGGGAGCGACATTTGTATGAGGGCTATAGCTAAATCTGAACCGATCATATCCTCTTTCAGCTCAGGCGTTTCTAGTTCTATTATAAAATGTTGTGCCAATTATAAAGAAAATCGGGTACAATATGTGGTTCCTAAAGCGGAAAAAGTGAAATAGGGAGCGACATTTGTATGGGGGCTATATCTAAATCTGAACCGATTTTACCCAATTTTTGCATAGGTGTTTCTAGTTCGATTGTAAAATGTTGTGCCAATTTTAAAGAAAATCGGTTGCAATATGTGGTTTCTGAAGCGGAAAAAGTGAAATCGGGAGCGACTTTTGTATGGGGGCTATATATAAATCTGAACCGATCTAAACCGCTTTCGCCACAGGTATTTCTAGTTTGATTATAAGGTGTTAAGCCAAATTTGAAGAAAATCGGGTACTATATGTGTTTTATTGAGCGGAAAAAGTCAAATCGGGAGCGACATTTGTATGGAAGCTATATCTAAATCTGAACCGATTTCCTCCAAATTCAATACCGATGGTCCTTGGCCAGAAAAAATAACTTCTCCCAAGTTTCAAGTCAATCGGTCAACAATTGCGACCTGTAGAGTGCGAACAAGCTTAGATGGACAGCAGGCGGAGGGACGGACAGACGGACATCGTTAAATCGATTCAGCTGCTGATTCTAAGCCGATCGGTATACTTAAAGGTGGGTCTAGCTCGATTATTTCTTGGTGTTACAAACATTTGGAGCGAAACTAACTTATAATACCCTAGTCCACGAAGTGATGTAGGGTATAAAAATAATTAACCTTTAAGTATACCGATCGGCTTAGAATCACCAGCTGAGTCGATTTAACGATGTCTGTCTGTCCGTATGTCCGTCCGTCCGTCTGCTGTCCATCTAAGCTTGTTCGCACTCTACAGGTCGCAATTGTTGTCCGATTGTCATGAAACTTGGTAGAAGTTATTTTTTCTGCCCAAGGACGGCTTAACACCTTATAATCAAACTAGAAATACCTGTGGCGAAAGCGGGTTAGATCGGTTCAGATTTATATATAGCCCCCATACAAAAGTCGCTCCCGATTTCACTTTTTCCGCTTCAGAAACCACATATTGTAACCGATTTTCTTTAAAATTGACACAACATTTTATAACCGAATTAGAAACACCTATACTGAAAGTGGGTAAGATCGGTTCAGATTTAGATATAGCCCCCATACCAATGTTGCTCCCGATTTCACTTTTTCCGCTTTAGAAACCACGTATTGTACCCGATTTTCTTTAAAATTGGCACAACATCTCAAAATCCAATTAAAAAAACCTATGATGAAAGTGGGTAAAATCGGTTCAGATTAAGATATAGCCCTCATACAAATGTTGCTCCCGAATGTTTAACCGATTTTGGCCAAATTTTACATATTATATTTCACCAATAAACAGACATGGTGAAAGCGGGTCACATCGTTACAGTTTTCAATATAACCCCCATACAAATGTCCTTTCCGATTTAACATTTTTTTGCCAAACACATGCATTTACAGGATGCAAAAATCCTTCCCGATTTCACTTTTTTACCGAATTGAATTGTAATGAGATAGAAAGTCCGTCCGTCTTTAGCCTTTCCTTGGCCATATGTCCATACTTTGGTATAACCCAAATGGTGCCCACTCAGATCTATATGTTTCAACTAGGAATACCTACCGTGAATGAGAAATATATTGGGGCATGTTTTTGCAGAGGCCTCAAGTGTTGTTATAGGTCCCTTTCAAATGTTCGTCCGATTCATCCTATTACCGTCTTTTGATCTTGATCAATTTTTCCAGATCATAATATATTTACTTTACTCGAAATATCTGCTGGAAAAGTGGATCAATTACTTTATTATTTACCATATTCATTAAATTTGACTAAAGATGAATTTATAGTAACTGTATAATTTAATATGAACTACATAAAATTGCTCCCATGAAATACCTGGGTTTAGTAATCAAAGCTATGTATATATGCAGGGAGTGGTGTAGGGTATTATATAGTCGGCTCCGTCCGACTTTAGCCTTTCCTTACTTGTTTTTTTTTTTCAGTATTTGTATTTGTTTTGGTTTGGCTATATTAAAAAAATTATATTTTCCTGTAATATTACGGCACTTCTACGAACATCGACAGTCTCTGTGGAATGAATCCATGGTGGAGGGTATATAAAGTTTGGCCCGGCCGAACTTAACACTTTTTTAAATGTTTTACTTGTTACTAAATAAGTATTACCACATCCCTGCGGTAAAAAATAAAACCCAAACTTTGGAACTTATTTTCCCCAATCTGGGAATTTGGGTATTTTGTTGGACAAAAACTAGTAATACATTACTTCCGTAGTAATTGTTTCTATATAATTCCAATAGTTTCTATGTAAAATGACCGACTTCGGAGGCTCACCCAGTAGCCCCCTTACCCACAGCATTGCAAATCTTCTTGAAAACATCTCCACCATCCAGGTATATGAAGATATCGCCCAGATCACAAGTTACAGAATTAATGCCAAAAATCGATTTTGGAATGGTAGCAGCTTTCAACAGCCACACTGTATTTTGCATGTACGAGTACTCGTGTATGTGTGTGTGTGCGTTCGAAAACCCATGTTTACATGTGTTTGACTTCCTGCAAATGCGTGAGTGTGTTTAAGCATCAAAAAGGAGCAGAAAAAGTAAACTCCCTGGAAGGGACTATTGTGACTACATTAGAATACACCCTCGTTTCTGGCTGTTGTCGTCGTCGCCATCGTCTTTGCTTCGTTCATTCAGTTTGAAGGCTATGAATCATAAACACAAAATACAATTTAGATTTTGATTAGATTTTTTCTCTCTTTTGTTGTTGTTGTTGTTTTTGTTCGTTCTCCTCACAATTTGTGGAATATGTTGGAAATGCAGTGAAAGATTTGGGTAGCTGATAGCTGGCTTTTAATAGTCTGAAAAATATTCAAATTACAATTTGCCAATTTAATCGCATAATATCAGCAATTACTCGACATGGTTTTGGGGTGGTGGGGGGCGGGGGTGTGTGCCTGAGAATTGGGGGTGGATAAAAGCAGAGGCAAGCCGCTACCATTTATCAAATCATTTTGAAATGATTTCCCAAAACACCTTCCCTAACAAAAAACGAAAAAGAAAACAAGAGTGTGAATATTTATTAAATGACTCTTGGGGGAATGATTATTTATGCTTATCATTCGCTACGAGTGGAACCAACGAAACAGCCTCTCGAGATTTTCAATTGTTGGGGGGGGATATTTCCTGCTGCGTATGTCAATGTCCGTCGTCATAACATAACAGTCCATTAGTATTGACTAACTGAAACACTCCAAATAATTAGCTCAACTTACTTCGAGGATATTCGGTTAATTTGATGGAATTCATGCAGAATTAATGATGGGAAGATTTGTATGTTGCCAAATAAAAAGACTCCCCCGCAATATGGATGCAGACATTCGATTGTGCTGCTAAGAAACGCCTGGGCTATTGGCACTGGGCAACACATTGTTCTGCAACTGCAGGCACAAAAAAGTTGCACAGTTTTAAATAAAAGTTTTTTTTTTTCAGAAATTGAAAGGGAGATTGAAAAAGTCTATGTTACTAACGCTTAAAAATAAACAACAATATAGTAGATAGTAAGTATTTCACAAAAGAGTAGTGCATGCAAATGGAAATATTATAAAATAAATAAAAACTAGTTTTGCTTAAACTCCCAGCAAAAAGAGAGCACCCACAGAAGTGAAAAAGATGTTCATCTTGTGATTCGGAAGTAGTGAAAATTGGGACCTTCAACAATGAATTTAACATGGAGGCATATCCTTTATTTGGAAAGTTATTTTAAAGTGTTTGCTAAGGGGAACCACCTGTGATACCCTCCACTTTATATGCACCTACAATTGAATTCGAAGAAAAAAGTGAACGACTTTTGTATGGGTACTACCATGGACAGATGTGACCTAATTTCATAATGTGCAATTCCTGATTCCTGGACCGATGTGATCTAATTTCATAATGTGCAATTCCTGCTGACATACATATAACGTGTTCCGCTAAATTAGATCAAAATCTGTAATACCTTGAGAGATAAAAGTTAAAACGGGAAGGACATTTCTCTGAGGGTTGTATTGAAACATGAAAACATCGAAATATAATGTATTTTGCCTAATTCGAAAGCGGAAAAAGTTAAATCGGGAGCTGAATTTCTATAAGACCTATATCGACCCACTTTCATTATAATAGTTCCACTTGAAATATAAATTGATATGACTTTGAAGCAAATGGAGGTCGAAATTTATATGGGAGCTATATCTAAATCTGAACCCACTTTCATCTGTGACCCACTTCCACCACAGATGTTTCTCGTTCAAATATGAGGTTTTGTGCCAAATTTGAAAGAAATCTCTTAAAATATGTGGTTTTTAGAGGAGTAAAAGTAAAATCGACAGCGAAATGTGTCTGGGAGCTATATCTAAATCTGAACCGATATGTGATCTCTAGAGCGCAAAAAGTTAAATGGAGAACGAAATTTGTATGGGAGCTATATCTAAATCTGAACCAATATGGTCCAATTTCACCATAGATGTCTTTAGTTGAATTATAAGGTACTGTGCCAAATTTAAAGCAAATCGAGTAAAATATGTGATTTCGAGAGCGGAAAAAGTAAAATCGACAGCGAAATTTGTCTGGGAGCTATATCTAAATCTGAACCGACATGGCCCAATTTCACCATAGATGTTTTTAGTTGAATTATAAGGTACTGTGCCAAATTGAAAACAAATCGAGTAAAATATGTGATTTCGAGAGCGGAAAAAGTCAAATCGGGAGCGAAATTTGTATGGGAGCTATATCTAAATCTGAACCGATTTGACTCACTTTTACCGCAGGTGTTTCTAGTTGAAATATAAGGCTTTATGCCAAATTTAAAGCAAATCGAGTAAAATATGTGATTTCGAGAGCGGAAAAAGTCAAATCGGGAGCGAAATTCGTATGGGAGCTATATCTAAATCTGAACCGATTTGACTCACTTTTACCGCAGATGTTTCTAGTTGAAATATAAGGCTTTATGCCAAATTTGAAGAACATTGTTTAAAATATGTGAGCTCTAGAGCGCAAAAAGTTAAATGGAGAACGAAATTTGTATGGGAGCTATATCTAAATCTGAACCGATATGGCCCAATTTCACCATAGATGTTTTTAGTTGAATTATAAAGTACTGTGCCAAATTTAAAACAAATCGAGTAAAATATGTGATTTCGAGAGCGGAAAAAGTCAAATCGGGAGCGAAATTTGTGTTGGACTATATGTAAATCTGTACCGATTTTCTTCAAATAAAATAGGGTTCGTCCTTGGGCGGCAAAACTAACTTGTGCCAATTTTTGTTAGAATCGGAATATAATTGCGACCTGTACTTTGATCTAAATCGATTCAAAAAGTGATTCTAAGTCGATCGGTATACTTAATAATGGACCTAATGGAAAATGCACAAAGACATAATAGGGCTGTTTTTCTTTAAGCCGAGATAACAAGCTGCGATAACAAAAAAGTTAATTTTTTGCTCCAAATAAAAAATTATTTTATTTTATATAAATATATAAAGAGTGATTTTTTTGAGGTTAGGATTTTCATGCATTAGTATTTGACAGATCACGTGGGATTTCAGACATGGCGTCAAAGAGAAAGATACTCAGTATGCTTTGACATTTCATCATGAATAGACTTACAAACGAGCAACGCTTGCAAATCATTGAATTTTATTACCAAAATCAGTGTTCGGTTCGAAATGTGTTTCGCGCTTTACGTCCGATTTATGGTCTACATAATCGACCAAGTGAGCAAACAATTAATGCGATTGTGACCAAGTTTCGCACTCAGTTTACTTTATTGGACATTAAACCAACCACACGAATGCGTACAGTGCGTACAGAAGAGAATATTGCGTCTGTTTCTGAGAGTGTTGCTGAAGACCGTGAAATGTCGATTCGTCGCCGTTCGCAGCAATTGGGTTTGTGTTATTCGACCACATGGAAGATTTTACGCAAAGATCTTGGTGTAAAACCGTATAAAATACAGCTCGTGCAAGAACTGAAGCCAAACGATCTGCCACAACGTCGAATTTTCAGTGAATGGGCCCTAGAAAAGTTGGCAGAAAATCCGCTTTTTTATCGACAAATTTTGTTCAGCGATGAGGCTCATTTCTGGTTGAATGGCTACGTAAATAAACAAAATTGCCGCATTTGGAGTGAAGAGCAACCAGAAGCCGTTCAAGAACTGCCCATGCATCCCGAAAAATGCACTGTTTGGTGTGGTTTGTACGCTGGTGGAATCATTGGACCGTATTTTTTCAAAGATGCTGTTGGACGCAACGTTACGGTGAATGGCGATCGCTATCGTTCGATGCTAACAAACTTTTTGTTGCCAAAAATGGAAGAACTGAACTTGGTTGACATGTGGTTTCAACAAGATGGCGCTACATGCCACACAGCTCGCGATTCTATGGCCATTTTGAGGGAAAACTTCGGAGAACAATTCATCTCAAGAAATGGACCGGTAAGTTGGCCACCAAGATCATGCGATTTGACGCCTTTAGACTATTTTTTGTGGGGCTACGTCAAGTCTAAAGTCTACAGAAATAAGCCAGCAACTATTCCAGCTTTGGAAGACAACATTTCCGAAGAAATTCGGGCTATTCCGGCCGAAATGCTCGAAAAAGTTGCCCAAAATTGGACTTTCCGAATGGACCACCTAAGACGCAGCCGCGGTCAACATTTAAATGAAATTATCTTCAAAAAGTAAATGTCATGGACCAATCTAACGTTTCAAATAAAGAACCGATGAGATTTTGCAAATTTTATGCGTTTTGTTTTTAAAAAAGTTATCAAGCTCTTAAAAAATCACCCTTTATATATATATCAAAAGAAATTTTCAAAAAAAATATTTTGTGTCGACTTTATTGGACTTAGCCTCGATATCCATCATTTTGACTTACACTGGATAATTATTCAGGCTAAGTCAAAAATTTTTAACACAAAATTATTTTTTCGAAATTTGATTTCACACACACATTGATATTGCTTTTGGCGACAATTTTAAAAAAGAAGAGTTTTGTTATCGCAGCTTAGTTATCCAGTCTTAAAGAAAACCAGCCATAATATCCTAGTGGTGGGTATAAAAAGAGCGCAGCGCCACTATAGAGCACTTTTGCGTGCTCTTTGGCAGTGTTGCCACTGACATGAATTATTTCCTACCAAAATTTTCGGAAATAACTACCAAAATCGTGTAGAACCTACCAAAATATTTTAACTATAAGTTAGTTTTTAGTATTTGTAATGCGTTTAATTGAAATATGTACATAAATATATAGGTTTAGCGAAAACTTTATTTCAAACTAAATAATTAATATAAACGTATAGCAAAAGAATCTTACAAATAAAAAAAATTTAAATGTACATATGTATGATATTTGGAATACAGTTGAACTTCAATTAACCGTGATGCTCGGACCGGGCTAATCAAGCTTTTTAAAACTTGTGGAGTTACAGAGTCCCACGAAGCTGCGGCTGCCCACAAAGCTGTCTTAATATTCAAAGATTTAACGAACTCACGTCTGTCATTAGCACCAACAAGTTTTTGAACGATCAGTTTACGGTAGTGACACTTGAAGCTCCGAATTACTCCTTGATCCATAGGCTGAATCAAGGACGTGTAATTTGGTGGGAGATATTTTACTGTAACGTTTTCAGATATCGTAGCATTTACATCTGGGTGTGCTGGACAGTTGTCTAATAGTAAAAGTATTTTACAGTTATTTTTGAGACCGATGCGCCGTTGATGTTCCTTTGCTTCTGGTACAAAATTTTGATTAAACCACTCCAGAAATAGCTGTTGTGTTACCCAAGCTTTCTTATTAGATTTATAAATCACAGGAATGTCTTCAACGTTTTTTAAAGCTCTTGGATGGGCCCTTTTTATACCCTCCACCTCCAGGATGGGGGTATACTAACTTTGTCATTCCGTTTGTAACACCTTGAAATATTGACCTGAGACCCTATAAAGTATATATATTCTTGATCGTCATAAAATTCTAAGACGATCTAGTCATGTCCGTCCGTCTGTTGAAAGCACGCTAGCATCTAAACGAAAGGAGCTAGGACGTCCAAATTTTCCATAAATGCGTCTTATAGTCGTAGATCGGTTGGGATTGAAATGGGGCGAAATCGGCCCAAAGGGAAAAATTTTTCCCTCACAAGGACTAAAAATACCCATAATAATCCCTACTATTTTAGCGTATTTAAGCATGTTTTTTGAATATGTCTGTTTATATTTGCTTGATACATATTTGGTATGCGTATTACCCTTATAGCAAAAAATGTGCACCATAAAGTGATTCTTATTTGTAGGGGGTGAAATGGGGCAAAAAAGGGATAAAAATGGTACACATTAAACGACAACAGCTAGAAACACGAAATTCGGTGTGTACATTCCTCTAATTGAGTAGATACATAATATAAAAGTATTTTTTTCACATTCGTACTTTTAAGGGGTAAAATGGGAAAAGAGGGATAAAAATGGTACCAACCTAACGGCTGTACCTAGAATAATGAAATTCGGTGTATACATTCCTCTGATTGCATAGACAAGTAAAATACACGGATTTTTCAAAATTCGTACTTTTTGGGGTTAATATGAAAAAAGGGGATAAAAATAGTACCAATCAAATGACCGCAGCTAGAGTCATGAAATTCGGAGTATACATTCCTCTGACTGTGTACACACGGAAAATAAACTCATTTTTCGAAATTCGTACTTTTTGGGGACAAAATAGAAAAAGGGGATAAAAATAGTACCAACCAAATGACCGCAGCTGGAGTCATGAAATTCGAAGTATACATTCCTTTGACTACGTAGACATGACTGTGTATACACGAAAAATAAACAAGAAAAATAAAAGGTTTTTTCCAAATTCGAACTTTCAAGTGATACAATGGGTACGGAGGGATAAAAATGGTACCAACCAAACGGCTACACCTGGAATAATGAAATTCGGTGTATGCATTCCTCTGATTGCGTAGACACTTAAAATAAACAGGTTTTTCGAAATTCGTACTTTTTGGGGTTAAAATGAAGTAATAGTACCAACCAAATGACCGCAGCTAGAGTCATGCAATTCGGAGTATACATTCCTCTGATTGCGTAGAAATCCGAAAATGAACGAATTTTTCGAAATTCGTACTTTCAAGGGATACAATGGTACAGAGGGATAAAAATAGTACCAACTAAATGACTACAGCTAGAATGATGAAATTCTAATTGCGTAGAAACGTCAAGGGGTGAAAAATGGTACCAACCACATGGTCGCAGCTGGAATTATGGAATTCGGTGTATACATTCCTCTACCTGCATAGACACGCAAAATAAAAAGTTTTTTTTCCAAATTTGTACCTTTTCTATTATGGCAAAAATTGGATGAATCATGAAGTTAGGTTATTTTGCACTATGTACGTCTGATAATGGATTTTTTTGTACTTTTGGAATTAAAATAGAATGAAAATACAACCAACTGTAGCTCCCACTATCTACCAATATTTATGGTATTTAAGCTTTTTGAAAATATAAATATAAGAATATTTATTTTTTGATTTGAAATAAATAATGGTTTGAAATAATTAAAATATTATATTTATTTATAAAATTATTTTTTCAATATTTGTATTTGTTTTGGTTTGCTATATTAAAAAATTATATTTTCCTGTAATATTACTGTACTTCTACGAAAACCGACAACCTCTGTGGAATGCAATCCATGGTGGAGGGTATATAAAGTTCGGCCCGGTCGAACTTAACGCCGTTTTTACTTGTTCCTATTATCATCAATTTACACTTCTGAGTTCCTGCAGCATTTGAACAAACTAGCACTGTGATTCTCTCCTTGGATTCAATAGAATATTCATTACCACTAGCCAAAGAACTCTGAGGCAAACACCTCCAAAATAGACTGATTTTTCAGACAACATTTTAAAAGGTACTTTACGTTTTGAGTATTCATTACTCAGCTCCATTTTTTCTTTAATTGAAAGAACCTTTCTTGCTCTTTTCGCGGATTTAGTTTTTGACGGTGGCATGATGTAAGGAAAACACGTCTTGACAGATCAAATTTCACACTGATGAATGAATATGAAAATTACACTTTCATGAAAAAGGGGAATCACCGAATTTTAATATGAGAGATGTGTGTGTATTATACGAAAAAACAAACAAGCAGTCATATGGACATGTGCATCACGGATAATAGAGGTAAATCACGGTTAATAGAGGTAAAAAATCAACCACTCAGCTTCACGGTTAATAGATAATCACGGTTATAGAGTCACGGTTAATCGAAGTTCATCTGTATGTGAGTATTTTCGAAACTGTATATCTATATATGGGTTTAAAAGGCTTATTCCATTCCTTAGAAATCATCGATTTAAAATATTTATCTACTGATTAGAAATTCAATATAAAAATTCGATTCGAACACTTTAATGGAGAACATTCATAAGGCTATGATAATCATATAAAGGGTGATTTTTTAAGAGCTTGATAACTTTTTTAAAAAAAAAAACGCATAAAATTTGCAAAATCTCATCGGTTCTTTATTTGAAACGTTAGACTGGTCCATGACATTTACTTTTTGAAGATAATTTCATTTAAATGTTGACCGCGGCTGCGTCTTAGGTGGTCCATCCGCTTAGTCCAATTTTGGCATTTCCACGTTTTTGAGTAACAGAGACCCAATTGGTGCGAACGGCGACGAATCGAAAATTGGTGGTCATCATTAACACTGGCCGATACAGCTGCGATATTTTCTTCAGTTCGCACTCTACGTAAGCGTGTTGGTGGTTTAATGTCCAACAATGTAAATTTGGTGCGAAATTTAGTCACAATAGCCCGAATAGCCGCTTCAGTGGGTCGATTAAACTGACCATAAAATGGAAGCGCGCTATGAACTTTCTTAACAGAGCACGCATTTTGATAATAAAATTCAATAATTTGCAAGCGTTGTTCGTTTGTAAGACGATTCATGATGAAATGTCAAAGCATACTGAGCATCTTTCTCTTTGACACCATGTCTGAAATCCCACGTGATCTGTCAAATACTAATGCATGAAAATCCTAACCTCAAAAAAATCACTCTTTATTAATAGAAACGTAATGGTAAAGAGTGACTTTTAAGATGATTTGAATAATTTTCTGATTCAAGACTTGTTGCCGCCACTTCCTAAATTTGACAAAATTAAATACATTTAGTATTCAATGTGAAATGACCTCCACGTCTAAAAGTGTCATCTTTTGTTCTGGCCTGACGTTGTGGTTATTTTTTAATAACCAGGAAGGGCTCAATTCTATATTTGTATACTTTTTCTTCTTGTAATAAAAAATTGACAAAACCTACCAAAATAAGATTTTGCCTACCATCCTACCAAACGAAAAATAACCTACCAATTTTGGTAGGAAAGGTCCAAAAGGGCAACACTGCTCTTTGGGACTATTATGTTTTAGGGGCACTTTTGTAAAAAAAAAGTATTTCTACTCTTAAAAAAAGGTACAGGAAGTAAAAATGCACCTTCTATACTTCTTACAGGCGCGTCGTTGTTACCTTTTCACAGCAAAAAAATAAAGTAAGAAAAACAATGGATACACAAACAAATATATATATATATATATTTTTATACCCTCCATCTCCAGGATGGGGGTATATTCACTTTGTCATTCCGTTTGTAACACCTTGAAATATTCCTCAGAGACCCCATAAAGTATATATATTCTGGGTCGTGGTAAAATTCTAAGACGATATAGCCATGTCCGTCTGTCTGTCTGTTGAAAGCACGATAGCGGCCGAACGAAATAATGTTCAAATTTTTCCTAAATGTGTCTTATGGTTGTAGATCGGTTGGGATTGAAAGTGGACGAAATCGGCCCAGAGGGAAAAATTTTTCCCTCACAAGGACTGAAAATACCCCTAATATTTAGAGCATTTCAGCATGTTTTTTGAACATATTAGCTTGTATTTACTTGATATTTGCAATGCGCATTCCCTTTATAGCATAAAAGGGCACCATAGAGTGATTTTTATTTGAAGGGGGGAAGTGGGACAAAAGGGATAAAAATGGTACCTATCAAACGACAACAGATAGAAACACGAAATTTGGCGTATACATTCCTCTAATAGAGTAGATACATAATATAAAAGTATTTTTTCTAAATTCGTACTTTTAAGGGATAGAGGGATAAAAATAGTACCAACCTAACGGCTGCACCTAGAATAATGAAATTCGATATATACATTCCTCTGATTGCGTAGACACGTAAAATAAAAGAACTTTCCAAAATTCGTACTTTTTAGGGTTCAAATGGAAAAAGGGGACAAAAATAGTACCTACCAAATGACAGCAGCTAGAACCATGAACTTCGGAGTATACGTTCCTCTGACTGCGTAGACACGAAAAATAAAACGTTTTTTGCAAATTCGTACTTTCAAGGGATACAATGGCTACAGGGGATAAAAATAGTACCAACTAAACGAATAAAGCTAGAATGCTGAAATTCAGTGTGTACATCCCTCTAATTGTGTAGATACGTAAAATAAAGAGATTTTAGATAGTCGTACTCTTGAGGGGGCAAAATTGGAAAAAGGGGATAAAAATGGTACCAACAAATTGGCCGCTGATAGAATCATGGAATTCGGTGTATACATTCCTCTGACTGCATAGCCACGTAAAATATTTTGTTTTTCAAATTCGTACTTTATTTTGTTGCTTTTACGACAAAAAATGGTAGAATCATGAAGTTGTCTTATACTGCGTACGTGAGAGATAAGGTATTTTCAAAATTTATACTTTTGAAATTAAAATAGGATGGAAATACAACCAACCAAAATATCCATTATATATATAGTATACAAATATTGGTAGCCTTGGCTTATTAATTGAATTTCTTTATTTCATACAGTTAAAATTTGTTGCGGACATTCCTCATAAAAGTTTTAGCGGCCGAAATGGGACAAAAAGGGATAAAATATGGTACCAATAATACGACAACAGCTAGAATCATGAAATTCGGTGTGTACATCCCTCTAATTGCATAGACACGTAAAATAGTGGGATTTTTCGAAATTCATACTTTTAAAGGATATAATTAAAAAGATGGATAAAAATGGGACCTACCAAACCGCTGAAGTTGAAATCATGAAATTCGTTCTGACTATGAATACTCGAAAAAGGGTTTTTTCGAAATTTGTACATTTGGGCGGAGAATGAGGCGAATGGGGATATCTTTAAAATTGCTTCTTTCTAATGGCGACTGACAATCGCCTAACATTTAGGCATGTTCACTTTCACAATTTCAGCATTTTATTTATATATAGTAGTCGATTTTAAACAGTGCGCATAAGTATACATTATAGTTTGAAATAGTAAACAAATATAATAATGTGCATACAAATATCACAATTTTCGTAATATGGTACTTCCTTGCTTTTGGAATTTGTGTTTTAATATGGTCATTATCTATGTGTATACCTAAGTATTTCACTATATCTTTGTTTGTTATATTTACATTGTTAAGTGGACATTTTATACAAAATGTTCTCCAATATGTTCTAATATTATAATTACATTTTCCCACAGGTGGCCGGAAAAGGATTGTTTCACATTTATCGTGGTTAATTTGCCTATTCCAGTCAATTGAATATTTTACTACGTTGTTAAACTTATTTTGCAGTTTCTCATTAATTGTTTTTACATTGTCGTCGGCATGAAATATTATTATATCATCGGCAAGGCCGATCGAATCTTGAACTATGCTTAAAAGTCATGAATGTAAAGACTGAATAAAATCGGAGCAATCACTGTACCTTGCTGCAGACCATTGACTATGCGGAACTTCCTTGTACTTATTTCGCCCCTATTGCCTACCACGAAATATCTTTCAGTTATGATATTGTGAAGTAGAATTGTGAATTTTAATGGAAAATTATATTTTTGGAGTTTACAAATTAGACCAGGGATCCAGATATTATCAAAAGCTTTCTGAAAATCAATCGGTGTATAATTTTTTGTTCCAATTCCAGTTGATATTGGTGTCTAATAAATTAGCAGCATGGATTGTGGAATGGTTATATTTAAAACCAAATTGGTTTTCATTAACTAACATTTGTCTATCTAATAATCTTGTTATTCTTGAGTTAATACAGATTTCGAATATTTTGCTTACATTGGAAATGGTGGTTTTTTTGGGTCGCTTGGGTCTTTCTCTTTTTGGGGTAGAATAACAATTTTACCCAGTTTCCAAGAGCATGGAAAGTGTGAATTATTGATCATGTTATTGAATAATGTGCAATATTCGGTAATTAACTTTATGGGGGCGTTCCTGAGTACTATGTTTGAAATTTTGTCTATTCCAGAAGACATTTGTGCATTTAGGTTTTTAAAAATGTAAATAACCTCTTCTTGACTTACGAAGTCCTCATGGATAATTCTGCTCGCCCTTATGTTATCTGTAAAGTTTATAATTTTTATTGAACTGTTATCGAACGTTGATTTTGTTTCTAAAAATCTAGCGTAACAATCTACTACTTCTCTGTGTACCCCATTATTTAAATTGACGTCTTT
This sequence comes from Polietes domitor, assembly GCA_947397865.1. Lineage (NCBI taxonomy): Eukaryota > Metazoa > Arthropoda > Insecta > Diptera > Muscidae > Polietes > Polietes domitor. The sequence goes on from OX377620.1 coordinate 123,463,574, forward strand.
CGGAGCATAAATGGTTTCCAAATAAGCACCCACTGTATCCATTATTTGTATATTATCTTTTACAATAAATTTTCTAGTCCTCTCTTCGATATCTAGTGTTTGAGGTGAATATTTACTTTTTGAAGGAGATAAGCATCGTTTCGTTCAATTTGTAGTTTCTCAAGGATCGGAAGATCATAATTTCTATAACGCTTTCGTGCTTCTGCGAATATTCACACATATTCACACATAAATCCCCAATTTGTGTGGGAGGTGCCACGCCCACGGAAAATATCAAAAATTCATATAGCCTATTTTCAACACCGGTTCAGCATGAACATACTGTGAAAATTTCAAGAAGATCGGTTCAGTAGTTTAGGCTGCTATAAAGAATATATATATATATATATATATATATATATATATATATATATATATATATAGATATATATATATATATATATATATATATATATATATATATAAATATATATATATATATAAGAGCCTAAGCTACTGAGCCTAAACTACTGAACCGATCTTCTTGAAATTTTTTCATATAATATATATATCTTCTTGAAATTTTTTCATATATATATATATATATATATATATATATATATATATATATATATATATATATATGCTATAAAGAACAAACAAACATACAAAAACAGATTCTTATATATATATATATATATATATATATATATATATATATATATATATATATATATATATATATATATATATATATATATATATATATATATATACATATATATATTCTTTATAGCAGCCTAAACTACTGAACCGATCTTCTTGAAATTTTCACAGTATGTTCATGCTGAACCGGTGTTGAAAATAGGCTATATAAATTTTTGATATTTTCCGTGGGCGTGGCACCTCCCACACAAATTGGGGATTTATTCGTTTTTTTTATAAATTAGCATATTCGGAATACTGCTGCAGCTAGAGTCTTGAATTTTTGTGAAGGTTCACTAATTATTAGTCTGCATAGTTGTGCCAAAAATAGGCGGTATTAGAAAAGTGGGCGTGGCACCTCCCATACGAAGTTAAAACCTATTATTGAATATTGTCAGACACCTAGAGTGCTGAAATTTTGTGTAAGTGCATCTAGCATCAATGTGCATAGTTGTGCCAAAAAATGGGCGGTATTGGAAAAGTGGGCGTGGCACCTCCCATACGAAGTTAAAACCTATTATTGAATATTGTCAGTTCTATGACACCTAGAGTGCTGAAATTTTGTGTAAGTGTATCTAGCATCAATGCGCATAGTTGTGTCAAAAAGGGGCGGTATTGGAAAAGTGGGCGTGGCACCTTCCATACGAAGTTAAAACCTATTATTGAATGTTGTCAGTTCTATGACACCTAGAGAGCTGTAATTTTGTGTAAGTGCATCTAGAATCAATGTGCGTAGTTCTGCCAAAAATGGGCGGTATTGGAATAGTGGGCGTGGCACCTTCCATACGAAGTTAAAACCTATTATTGAATGTTGTCAGTTCTATGACACCTAGAGTGCTGTAATTTTGTGTAAGTGCATCTAGAATCAATGTGCGTAGTTGTGCCAAAAATGGGCGGTAATGGAAAAGTGGGCATGGCACCTCCCATATGAAGTTAAAACCTATTATTGAATGTTGTCAGTTCTATGACACCTAGAGTGCTGTAATTTTGTGTAAGTGCATCTAGAATCAATGTGCGTAGTTCTGCCAAAAATGGGCGGTATTGGAAAAGTGGGCGTGGCACATTCCATACGAAGTTAAAACCTATTATTGAATGTTGTCAGTTCTATGACACCTAGAGTGCTGTAATTTTGTGTAAGTGCATCTAGAATCAATGTGCGTAGTTGTGACAAAAATGGGCGGTAATGGAAATGTGGGCGTGGCACATTCCATACGAAGTTAAAACCTATTATTGAATGTTGTCAGTTCTATGACACCTAGAGTGCTGTAATTTTGTGTAAGTGCATCTAGAATCAATGTGCGTAGTTGTGACAAAAATGGGCGGTAATGGAAATGTGGGCGTGGCACCTCCCATACGAAGTTAAAACCCATTTTCGAATATATGCCGTTCTATGGCAGATAAAAAACTGAAATTTTGTGTGAGTGCATCCTGCGTAGTAGTGCCAAAAATGGACGGTATTGGGAAAGTGGGCGTGGTATCTCACATACGAAGTTAAAACATATTATCGAATATGATCAGTAGGTGTCATAGACCTAGAGTGCTGACATTTTGTGTGAGTTGATCCAGTGTAAATAGTTGTGCAAAGATGGGCGGAAAGTGGGCGTGACTATTCCCATCTGAAATTAAAACCGGTTTTAGAGTATTTCGACACCGAGATGGGCGGAAAGTGGCCGTGACCCTTCCCATACGAAATTAAAACCAGTTTTTTGAGTATATTCTACAACTATATTCCTATATTGTTGTGTGAGTTAATTTAGTTGTAACCTGCTTAGACAATATACAAATGGGCGGGATTTGAAAGTTGGGCCATTTTTGATTTGAATTTTGTAAAATTACACGTTTTCTGTGGATTTTCTTAGCACAATAGTAAAGAAAGGTTATAAAATGAGAAATATTCATTCGCCAACAGCCGACTTAAGTCAAGAAAACGGAAATTATATTATTTTTTTAGTTTTTGTGTTGTTTGATTAGTGAACAATTTGATTGATTTTCTATGTGTTTTGAATGTAATGTAATTTCTTCTTACGAATGAAGTTTTTTGTTTAGGTAATGGAAAGGGGGAGAATCACACTTAACAAAAAATCAATTTGATTTTGACATTTTTTCAATTATTCGCCGTAAACTAACGTTCTCCATGGAACATATCCATTTCTTTAGTATCTCAGGGAAGAACCTTGATTATAATTGGTACATATATTACCGATCAGGACAAAAATTAATATAGAAGCAGATTTTAATTTTACCGTTTGTTTTTTTTTTTTAATTTTTAAAATGAACTATTTTGTGTTTTCTTTCGCTTTTGTTATGATTTTGTATTTTTATACCCTCCACCTCCAGGATGGGGGTATACTAACTTTGTCATTCCGTTTGTAACACCTTGAAATATCGACCTGAGACCCTATAAAGTATATATATTCTTTCCATAAAATTCCAAATTTTCCATAAATGCGTCTTATAGTCGTAGATCGGTTGGGATTGAAATGGGGCGAAATCGTCCCAAAGGAAAAAATTTTTCCCTCACAAGGACTAAAAATACCCATAATAATCCCTAATATTTTAGCGTATTTAAGCATGTTTATTGCATATGTCTGTTTATATTTGCTTGATATTTGGTATGCGCATTCCCCTTATAGCAAAAACGTGCACCATAAAGTGATTCTTATTTGTAGGGGGTGAAATGGGACAAAAATGGATAAAAATGGTACATATTAAACGACAACAGCTAGAAACACGAAATTCGGTGTGTACATTCCTGTAATTGAGTAGATACATAATATAAAAGTATTTTCTCCAAAGTCGTACTTTTAAAGGGGTAAAATATGAATAGAGGGATAAAAATGGTACCAACCAAACGGTTGTACCTAGAATAATGAAATTCGGTATATACATTCCTCTGATTGCATAGATAAGTAAAATACACGGATTTTTCAAAATTCGTACTTTTTGGGGTTAAAGTGAAAAAAGGGGATAAAAATAGTACCAATCTAATGACCGCAGCTAGAGTCATGAAATCCGGAGTATACATTCATCTGAGTGTGATTTAACTGATTTTTCGAAATTCGTACTTTTTGGGGTTAACATGAAAAAAAGGGATAAAAATAGTACCAATCAAATGACCGCAGCTAGAGTCATGAAATTCGGAGTATACATTCCTCTACAGCGTAGACACGGAAAATAGACGAATTTTTCGAAATTAGTCCTTTCAAGGGATACAATGGAACAGAGCGATAGAAATAGTACCAACTAAACGACTACAGCTAGAATGATAAAATTATAATTGCGTAGAAACGTCAAAAATGGTACCAACCAAATGGGCGCAGCTGGAATCATGGAATTCGGTGTATACATTCCTCTGACTGCATAGACACGCAAAATAAAAAGTTTTTTTTTTCAAATTCGTAATTTTTCTTTTACGGCAAAAATTGGTTGAATCATGAAGTTAGGTTATTTTGCATTATGTATGTACGTCTGATAATGGATTTTCAAAATGTGTACTTTTGGAATTAAAATAAAACCAACTGTAGCACCTACAATATTTATGGATTTGAAAATATAAACATAAGAATATTTATTTTTTGAATTGACGTATTGGTAGCATTACATTATAAGCGTTGTTTGTAATAATTAAAATATTATATTTATTTATAAAATTAATTTTTCAATATTTGTATTTTTTTTGGTTTGGTTATTTTAAAAAAATTATATTTTCCTGTAATATTACTGCACTTCTGCGAAAACCGACAACCTCTGTGGAATCCAATCCATGGTGGAGGGTATATAAAGTTCGGCCCGGCCGAACTTATCGCCGTTTTTACTTGTTTTTTTTTTCGTTTGTATTTTTTGTTTGTCTGCAATCAATATTTGATTTGAACTGGGATATTGTCCTGGCTCAAGACCATTTTGCATCTATATTTAATAGAATGCAAATTAATTTACAAATGGCATGGTGACATTTATTACATGGCTGCACACTGCCACTATCGTGGTTTCCGACCTGTCAATGTCTTCGTCAGGTGGCTTCGCAGCGACTTTTCAACAACATACCCGAACATACGAAAAGTAGTCAACTTTAGGCCGATTTTTAAAATATTTCCGATTTCCCGATTTTCAATGTTAATATTTCAAAATGATCCTTGGGTACTTGTCCAATTTTTTGTTACAGAACTCAAAAATTTCTACTAGAACAAAAGTTATTGAATTTTGGCCGATGGATTTTGATTCTGAACCACAGAGCGGCGCACCGTTGGGCAATAACAGCGAATGTTGATGTTAAAGCCATTGTTAGCTTTTACAGCAAAATATTAAAATAAGAAAAACAATGAATACACACACACGAAACCAGTAAGGAAAGGCTAAAGTCAGCGGGGCCGACTATATGATACACTCCACTTTCTATCCGAATACAATTCAATTCGGTAAAAAAGTGAAATCGGGAAGGATTTTTGTATGCTTCCTAATCATAGACTAATATGACCTGACCCAATTTGTCAAATCGAGAAGAATATTTGTATCGGGGCTATATCCAAACATGGAATGAAGTGACCCATTTCACAATAGGGTCTTCCAGTTCAAGTATAACGTGTTATTCTCAATTTGAAGTAATTCGTTGAAAATACGTGGTTTCTGAGGCGGAAAGCGAAAGCCGGGAGCGAAATTTGTATAGGAACTATATATAAATCTGAACCGATCTGACTCATTTTCACCCTGGGTGTTTCTCATGGAAATATAAGATATTTTGCCAAATTTGAAGAAATTAGATGAACATACGTGGTTTCTGTATCGGAAAAACTCAAATCGGGAGTGAAATTCGTATGGGGGCTATATCTAAATCTGAACCGATCTGGCTCATTTTCACCGTGGGTGTTTCTAGTTAAAATATAAGATATTTTGCCAATTTTTAAGAACATCTGTTAAAATATGTGGTTTCTACAGCAGAAAATGTCATATTGGGAATGAAATTCGTATGGGGGCTATATCAAAATCTGAACCGATCTGACCTATTTTCATCATGGGTGTTTCTAGTTGAAATATAAGATGTTTTGCCAATTTTGAAGAAAATCTGTTCAAATATGTGGTATCTAGAGTGAAAAGAGTCAAATCGGTAGTGAAATTCGTATGGGGGCTATATCTAAATCTGAACCGATTTTCTTCAAATTAAATAGCGTTCGTCCTTATCCCGAAAAACTTCGTTGTGCAAAGTTTCGTTTGGTTCTGGCTACAACTGCGACCTGAACTTTGATTACAAGAATAGATGGACAGACAGACGGACATTGCTAAATCGATTCAAAAAGTGATTCTAAGTCGATCGGTATAATAAACGATGGGTCTATATCGTTTCCTTTTGGGTATTACAAACAAATGCACAAAGACATAATACTCTCGTGGAGTGCACACTGGTCCCAAATCCATTTTTTTTGGCATAAAGTCGAAAAATAAAGATACAATCTTGTAATTTTGCACATTTGCTAGACATATCATACGCAAAAAATAAAAATAAAATTGGGCCGATCGGACCACGCCCACTACCACCTCCCATATAAACTCAATATATAACCAACATAATTATCACCCTGTATTGGTACAGGGTGACCAAAAACAAAATTTTATGAAAGCTTAAAAGAATGAAGAATTTTTTATTTTGACGAAATGTGTTTTTCTAAACATTATTACAAAAGCAAAATATAGTATACTTTAAGCTGCAATTTAAATAATGATTTCAAGAAATAAAGTAAAATGTATACATGTGTTGACTGATGTTGTATACCATTTTAAAGGTACTTTCAATACCTTTTAAATAAAATATTGATGGGTCTCGTACACATAACTAATTCAGAGATATAATCATATATATATCTATGGATAATCAAAAACTGTGCTAAAATAAAATGACAATTTTTGGAGTTTGCCGAAAAATGCTGACGAGATATTAATTCCACCATAAACTTCAACCTCAGACGAACACTTTCACATTTACACTTTGAGTCAAGTTGAGTCATACATATAACTTTTGGTCCACGACATTTATAGATAATGTTCTCTACAAATCACAAAATTACAATACCTATGAATACTTACAAGACCACAATAATCATAAAATGTTAAATATAATTTTTCAACTACTAACTCTTTTCATAATATAGTCACTTTATTATTTTCTTTTTAAGTCTTGATTTTAATTAATTTGTAAAACTGCTTTATATCAAAATTAATCCCACTTTCTTTGAACCGCAAAGTTTAAGTACCATTCAGGCTTGTGGTGTTGCCACCTAATTTTCTCCAGTATATTTTCTTGATTGCTTGGAGTGTTGCCATAAAGAAAATATATACACATTTACCACTTTTTAATTTTTTTGAATTTCTGCCAAAAAAATGGATTTGGGACCATAGTGGAGTGTATAAATACACGAAAATGAAATGTTTATATGTGGTTGATTGCTAAATGTTTGAAATATATTTGAATTTCATAGCAAAAACTTATAAAAGCAGTAAAATAACGACAAACAATTGTGCTCTGCAGAAGCAAATGTTATTGTTGTTCGGTGGCATAACTCGCCTTTCTGCAAGTTAACATAGAAATAGCGAGATTTCCCCTCTTGTATAATTACGCTCTTTGGTATCCTTTGTTTTCTTATTTTATTTTATTTTTTGCTGTAAAAAGCTAACATGGCTTTAACATCAACATTCGCTGGTATTGCACCGTTCGGCAATAACATCTTACTCTCTATCTGTTATTACCGGCGCAACGTTGAGGAATAACAGCAAAGGTTGTTTTACAGCCATGTTAAACCATAGCAAAAGCAAATGTTATTCGTGTTCGTGAACATTGTTCGCCTTTCTGCAAGTTAACATTTTTTTCTGATCTTTATATACTTTACGCTCTCTGGCGCTCAGAGAGTCTGAGCACACAACGAAAAAACTTGTACAGTCTTTGTACAATGTTTGAGGATGATTAGATTAGTGTTACTCACCTTTTTTGAACAATTCACTCTTATTTCGCTTTCTTGTAGTATTAATTTTAGTCAGAACTATGCAATCCTAGTCCACAAAATTTATTTATTATATTTATGTGTATGTTTTGTTGTTGTCCAGTAAAACTTAACTTGCTCTCGAGACACCAAAAAACACATACAATCACATTTCAGCGAACCTTTTGCGCACCACTAACAACAAAGCACATCACACAAATAATCGAAAGGGAAAAAACGAAACACAACGATTGATAGATAGTTCTTCTCGCATAAACTGAGTTTGCGAATACTTTATCCGAGCTAAATTACCGAAAATAATATTGAAATTAAAAAAGTTTGATTATTGGCAATTCAAAGAAAATTTTCACAACGACCGCGTCCACACCGCAAAGATTCCGACACAGAACTAAACAATAGATGTTGATCCCTGTTGACTTATCCACATAAAAAGCTTAAGGGTGCGAGAAAGAGACAAAACTAGCTATGGGCGGCGAAGGAAGCGGGAAATTAAAGTTACTTTTTCAGGGTTACCCTAACCACTGCAAATGGTATCTGATATTGTTAAGAACACTTCAGAATAGCATAGGGATGTTTTATATACAGCTGCGGTCAAAAATAGCAGCAACGAGATAAAAAATGTCGACAAAGAAAAACATCAGTTTTACTTCGAAAATCCTAAAAGTTTTTACGGTGATTGAAAGGTGGTATTGTGCCATTCTTAATATGGCTTTAAATAAAAAATTAAGTTTTTGTAATTTTGAGATTAAGCCTTTTGAACCATTTATGTCAAAAATCAGACCAGTCAAAAAATAGCAGCGCTACTAAAAACTAAAAATATTTTGTTTCAATTTACTTTAATTGAAAACTTTTTTGAATATTTACTTAAATAACGATATATTATTGAATTTAACACTTAGTTGTTAATATTGCTTAATATTGCTACATAACGTCGTTTCTTGGAGTCAACTAGTATTTTGCAACTTTCATGCGGTATTTTTGACCATGCCTCTATAATTTCGAGTCAAATATCGATATAGTCTTTCAGTAGTGCTAGTGAAATCTCATTTTAGTCATCACACATAAAATTTTTGATTATATTGAGATGTGGTGTCTGCCCGAACCATTCCATAACATCGATATTATTGACTTCAAACCACCTTCTTGCAAGTCTGCTGGTGTTTTCGGGATAATTACATATTCTGCATACGTAAACATAATATTAGGCAGTTTATTGATGTACTGGACAGAGTACATAGTAGTTCTGGGTCAATGTATTGACCTAACTCCATAATATGAAAAAACAAGCCCAAGCCATTATGCTTGATCCTCCCTATTTGCCAGTTTTGGTACTATACTTGGAGATGTATTCCGTGTTCTGTGGACGTCTTACAAACTGTCGAGGGATTGTCGCACCATATAAAACAATTTTTGATTCAATTGACCATAAAACATGCACCCACTTTTTGGTTGGCTACTGCAGGTGTGTTTTTGCGAATTGCAATTTTTTGTGACATGTCTTTTATTTTTAAGTGGGTCTTTTCTCGGACTTCTGGCTTACAGATTATGTTTTCTTAGTATTCTATGAACATTTTAAACTCTCAAAGATGGACAGACATTGTTTTTTATTTCGGTGGCGGGCGTAAGTGGGTTTTTTTGTACTAGACGTTACTATTCGGAGAATGGTTGCAGGTGATCTAAACTATTTTTTTGACGTGTTTATGTTTTTTTCGTCTTATAATATCGAATTTCTGATCATTTTAATGGAACACTGGAAAAAAATCTAACTTCACTATATGATTTACCCTCAGATTTCAAACTTTTTATATGAACTCGATTTTGTTCTCCTCGCCTTACTTATGAAGAAAAATAAAACAATAACATTTCAGAAATAGTGTACATTTCATAATATCTTATTTATAACATCAAATCGAATTTAAAAATGAGACAAAATTCCTTTTTCTTGAGATTTTTTGAATGCTGCTATTATTTTGACCAGTCCAAATTTGTCGAATAGTCAAAAAAAAAAATGTGAAATTTCTAAAACAATTAAAATCATATCACCAATTAAACAATTATTTTATGTTTGTAACCTCATTACACAGCTTTTAATGCAGTAGTAGCAATAAACAAGTAAGAAGGCGTTAAGTTCGGCCGGGCCGAATCTTATTTACTCTCCACCACGGAGTGCATGCCATAGTATTACCAGCATATTAAAGCCATTGTAGCTATTGAAAGTACAAATTTGGAAAAAAACGTTTTATTTTTCGTGTCTACGCAGTCAGAGGAATGTATACTCCGAATTTCATGATTCTAGCTGCTGTCATTTGGTAGGTACTATTTTTATCCCCTTTTTCCATTTGAACCCCAAAAAGTACGAATTTTGGAAAGTTCAGAGGAATGTATATATCGAATTTAATTATTCTAGGTGCAGCCGTTAGGTTGGTACTATTTTTATCCCTCTATCCCCATTTAGCCCCTTAAAAGTACGAATTCAGAAAAAATACTTGTATATTATGTATCTATTCTATTAGAGGAATGTACACGCCAAATTTCGTGTTTCTATCTGTTGTCGTTTGATAGGTACCATTTTTATCCCTTTTGTCCCATTTCGCCCCCTACAAATAAAAATCACTCTATGGTGCCCTTTTATGCTATAAAGGGAATGCGCATTGCAAATATCAAGTAAATACAAGTTAATATGTTCAAAAAATATGCTGAAATATTTAAATATTGGGGGTATTTTCAGTCCTTGTGAGGGAAAAATTTTTCCCTCTGGGCCGATTTCGTCCACTTTCAATCCCAACCGATCTACAACCATAAGACACATTTAAGAAAAAATTTGAACCTCCTAGCTCATTTCGTTCGGCCGCTATCGTGCTTTCAACAGACAGACAGACGGACATGGCTACATCGTCTTAGAATTTTACCACGACCCAGAATATATATACTTTATTTATACGACCCAGAATATATATACCGGGATAATAAGCTGTGACAACAAAAACGTTAATAAAAAGTTAATTTTTTACTCATTTTCATATTGTCGCCAACTACGATATAAATATTTGTATCAAAACAAATTATCAAAAAATATTTTGTGTTGACTTTTTTGGACTTAGCCAGGATAAGTCCAAAATTTTTAACATAAAAATATTTTATACACACATAGATGTTGCTGTTGGCGACAATTTTAAAAAAGAATTTTTTATTTTGAATGAAATTATTTTTTTTCGTTTGTTTTATGTTGGTCTGTAATCAATATTTGATTTGAACTGGAATATTCTCCTGGCTCAAGACCATTTTGCATCTATATTTTATGAGATGCCAAGGTCAAAAATGGATACAATTGGTGCCGATCAAATGTTATGTAGTTATACGCGAAAAACTGCAATTGTTGCAAAAATCAATTGTTGCGGTAGCAATTGCATTTATTTCAACTATTTAGTCAGCAAACATATGGCAAACAATATTTCGATATTCTCTATATGATAAAAAGCTGCGCAGATTTTTCTCCAGGCACATTTCACAATTTTTAACTTTACAGCCAACATTTATCCCATTTCACTCTTATTTAGTGTTTAAAAAGTTGTCTAGATTTAGAGTATATCGCGTTATCAAATTCCATCATATCGCCGTTTATAACATTTTGCTTCCCAAGTTATCACGCTAAAATAAAAGTGATAATTTTTTTTGTATAAGTTGGCGTGTAATTTTGATTTTTAAGCGTGGCGATTTTTATACCCTACACCACTTCGTGGACTAGGGTATTATAAGTTAGTTTCACGCCAAATGTTTGTAACACCAAGAAATAATCGAGCTAGACCCACCTTTAAGTATACCGATCGGCTTAGAATCAGCAGCTGAATCGATTTAACGATGTCTGACTGTCTGTCTGTCCGTCCGTCCGTCTGCTGTCCATCTAAGCTTGTTCGCACTCTACAGGTCGCAATTGTTGTCCGATTGACATGAAACTTGGCAGAAGTTATTTTTCTGGCCAAGGACAAGGTTCAGATTTAGATATAGCCCCCATACAAATGTCGCTCCCGATTTCACTTTTTCCGCTTTAGAAACCACATATTGTACCCGATTTTTCTTTAAAATTGGCACAACATTTTATAATCGAACTAAAAAAAACCTATGGTGAAAGTGGGTAAGATCGGTTCAGATTTAGATATAGCCCTCATACAAATGTTGCTCCCGAATGTTTTTGGTATAACCCAAATGGTGCCCCATTCTGATCTATTACAGCTCTAGAAACTACATCTTACATCGGATCTTCATCAATTTTTGCAGATCATGATATTTTTCAACTAGGAATACCTACCATGAATGAGAAATATATAGGCTCATTGTTTAGACCAGCCGCAAAATGTTGTTATAGGCCCCCTTTTGAAATGTCGGTCCGATTCATCCTATTACTACAGTATAATTTGTATTTGTCTGTCGGATATTTGGAGCAATTACCATATTATTAACCATATTCGTTAAATATGACTAAAGATGATTTTATAGTAACTATATAATTTATATGAACTACATAAAATTGCTCCCATGAAATACCTGGGTTTAGTAATCAAAGCGAGGTACATACGCAGGGAGTGGTGTAGGGTATTATATAGTCGGCCCTGCCCGACTTTAGCCTTTCCTTACTTGTTATTTATAACATTGGTGTCTTTGGCGACCCGTCGACATTTTAATCCTTAAATGTCCTTTTTGAATAGACCTTTTATGATTTTCTCGAAAAATGGGTCAAATTGACCCATAAAGAGAGGAGCTAATGGGTTAAGATCTTCCACTAAAATGATCCTCGTAAAATTCCACAATATAGTTAAGACAATAACAATTGTTTCAGGTATTAAAATATAACATTTTCCACTTTGTATAATACTCCCTTCGACAAAAAAAAATTAAAACTTTCACCCACTGTAAAAAAATCAGACCAACTGGACTACATAAGGCCTCTATAAGGAGATGATTCTCACAAACGAACAATAAGCACAACTCACTTGCCAGGACAATATCCCAGATCTAATTCTCATATAGTGATTACAGAGCAAAAAAATACAAACGAAAAAACTAAGGCAAATGTGGATTGGCCCGGCAGAAGTATACCGGAATATACACATACTTACATCTGTGGTCACAACCCTTAAGCCTAACTCGAGTTAGGACACAATTGAGTTATTAGCACCATCGTATTCAGCGTATCTAAATTTATTTGCTCTAAATTTTTCATGTTTGTATCTCTTCTAGGAAGGCAATTAATCCTAAAAAACCTAATAGCTTAAGTTATTTTTCTAAATTACTGTTTTGGCATAACTGCCTAAGTCAATATAGGATTACAACAAATATAAACATTATTTTTTCATCATTGCCTAAATCAACTTAAGTCGTTAATCCAAAAAAAAAAACAAAGAAACAATTTTATTTTCCTAACTTGAGTTAAGCTCTTATTAATAATTTATGTCAATTTAGGCGCACTTAAAGTTTTTATTTAATCTGGAATAATAGCCTAACTCAACTTGAACTTTTTGACTTTCTTTCGTTCCACAATTCATAAGAGCCTATGTGTCTTTTTCGATAATATCTTTTGACTGCGAGAATAAACAACTATTTTTGTTAACAACTAAGTAAAGAAATTCGTTTCCTTGGAATCTGTAGCAAAGTTTTCCAAAAAACACCTTCTCCTGATTTTCAGTGAAGATTCAAAACTTTAAACTCCTGTACTGAAAATATTGAAAAACAGACTTAGGCTGTTATGGGTTGTGACCACAGACATATGCAACTCAATGAGATGCTTGTAAGATGGCATGTGTGCTTTATTACTTGGTGTGATTTTTAAACGCAAATTCGACAAGTGAGTTGTGCTTCTCGTTCGTTTGTAAGAATCATCTCCTTATAGAGGCCGGGTGTGATGTTGAAAAGTCGCTGCGAAGCCACTTGAAAAGACTTTTGACATGGTCGAAATCATGATCGTGGTAGCCATTTGTAAATAAATTTGCATTCTATTAAATATAGATGTAAAATGGTCTTGAGCCAGGACAATATCCCAAAATTATTATACCCTACACCACTTCGTGGGCTAGGGTATTATAAGTTAGTTTCGCCCCAAATGTTTGTAACACCAAGAAATAATCGAGCTAGACCCACCTTTAAGTATACCGATCGGCTTAGAATCACCAGCTGAGTCGATTTAACGATGTCTGTCTGTCCGTCCGTCCGTCCGTCCGTCCGTCCGTCCGTCCGTCCGTCCGTCCGTCTGCTGTCCATCTAAGCTTGTTCGCACTCTACAGGTTGCAATTGTTGTCCGATTGTCATGAAACTTGGCTGAAGTTATTTTTTCTGGCCAAGGACCATTGGTATTGAATTTGGAGGAAATCGGTTCAGATTTAGATATAGCCCCCATACAAATGTCGCTCCCGATTTGACATTTTCCACCTTAGAAACCACATATTGTACCCGATTTTCTTTACATTTGGTACAACATCTCATAATCCAACTAGAAACACCTATGCTGAAATTGGGTAAGATCGGTTCAGATTTAGATATAGCCCCCATACAAATGTCGCTCCCGATTTCACTTTTTCCGCTCTAGAAACAACATATTGTACCCGATTTTCTTTAAATTTTGCAGAACATCTTATAATCGAACTAGAAACACGTATGCAAAAATTGGGTATGATCGGTTCAGATTTAGATATAGCCCCCATACATATGTCGCTCCCGATTTGACATTTTCCGCTCTAGAAACGATATATTGTACCCGATTTTCTTTAAATTTTGCAGAACATCTTATAATCCAACTAGAAACACGTATGCAAAAATTGGGTAAGATCGGTTCAGATTTAGATATATCCCCCATACAAATGTCGCTCCCGATTTGACATTTTCCGCTCTAAAATCCACATATTGTGCCCGATTTTCTTTAAAATTGGCACAACATCTTATAATCGAACTAGAAACACGTATGCAAAAATTGGGTAAGATCGGTTCAGATTAAGATATAGCCCCCATACATATGTCGCTCCCGATTTAACATTTTCCGCTCTAGAAACGACATATTGTACCCGATTTTCTTTAAATTTGGCAGAACATCTTATAATCGAACTAGAAACACGTATGCAAAAATTGGGTAAGATCGGTTCAGATTAAGATATAGCCCCCATACATATGTCGCTCCCGATTTAACATTTTCCGCTCTAGAAACGACATATTGTACCCGATTTTCTTTAAATTTTGCAGAACATCTTATAATCCAACTAGAAACACGTATGCAAAAATTGGGTAAGATCGGTTCAGATTTAGATATAGCCCTCATACAAATGTCGCTCCCGATTTCACTTTTTCCGCTTTAGAAACCACATATTGTACCCGTTTTTCTTTAAAATTGGCACAACATCTTATAATCCAACTAAAAAACGTATGGTGAAAGTGAGTAAGATCGGTTCATACAAATGTTGCTCCCGAATGTTTAACCGATTTTGGCCAAATTTTACATATTATATTTCACCAATAAACAGACATGGTGAAAGCGGTTCACATCGTTCCAGGTTTCAATATACCCCTATACAAATGTCCTTTCCGATTTAACATTTTTTGTCAAACACATACATTTACAGGATGCAAAAATCCTTCCCGATTTCAATTTTTTACCGAATTGAATTGCAATGAGAATTGTTTGGGTGATGCCCATATGTCCATACTTTGGTATGACTTTGGTTAACTACTTTATAATTTGTATTTGTCTGTCGGACAATTGGATCAATTACCATATTATTTACCATATTCCTTAAATTTGACTAAAGATGAATTTATAGCATATAAATTATATGAATATAATTTATATAATTTGTATGAACTACATAAAATTGCTCCTATGAAATACCTGGGTTTAGTAATCAAAGCGAGGTACATACGCAGCGAGTGGTGTAGGGTATTATATAGTCGGCCCCGCCCGACTTTAGCCTTCCTTACTTGTTTTTTTTTAAATTTGTTTTCACACGCACATTGATATTGCTTTTGGCGACAATTTTAAAAAATATTTTTTTTATTTTGAGTGAAATTTTAACATTTTATTTAGATTTTTTTTGTCACAGCTGAGTCATCCAGTTAAAGAAAAAACAGCCATAATATGTGGATTGTGAGATTCCAAATGTTTGAGATAATACATATGTAAACTGGTCGTGTCCCACAAATGCAAAATTTTGTGCAAAGCAACTTTTTGCACAAACATTTTGCGTGTATTTGTAATTTAGGCTCATTTTGAAAGTATGTATGTACAGATTTAGCTGTCGCTCTCGATTTTTCCGTACGGACGTACAGAACGCTTTTCGATTAGGTTGGCCAGTAAAGGCTTTAATCTTCAATCAAAAGTCTTTTGGGTAACCCTGAAAACGAAACTTTCATTTCCCGCTTCCTACACCATTTGCTGGCTAGCTAGTGTTGTCTCTTTCGCTCCCGTTAACTTCGTGTGTGGCTAAGTCAACAGGAAAAAAATCAACATCAATCGAGTAGTTCTATGTCGTGATCTTTGCGGTGTTAACGCGGTAGTAGTGAAAATTTTCCATGAATTGCCAACAATCAAACGTTATTTAATTTCAATGTTAATTTCTCGGGTCATGTATTCGTAAACTCAGTTTATGCGAGAAGATCTAACAATCGTTGTGTTTCGTTTTTGCCTTTCGCATATTTGTGTGCGGTTCTTTGTTAGTGGGCGGGATGACGATGGTGCGCAAAAGGTTCGCTAAAATGTGATTGTATGTGTTTTTTGGTGTCGCAAGAGTAAGTTATGTTTTACTCGACAACAACACGTACATACATACGTACATATGAACGGAATAAATATATTTCTGTGGACTAGGAAGTGCAAGTGCATGGTCTGACTAAAATGAATACTACAATCATTAGTGAATGTGATGAAACGCATTATTAACAAAAAGGTGAGTATCTCTACTTTTACTATAGTAGTGCTTTAATTAATCCTCAAATTCTGTATTGAGACTGAGACCAAGTTGTTTTCGATGTGTGCTCAGACTCTCTAAGTATAGAGAGAAGAAAAATGGTTAACTTACAGAGAGGCGAACAATGCTCACGAACAAGAATAACATTTGCTTCTGCAATGTTGTAACATTCTAACATGACTGTAAAAGCAACATTCGCTGTTGTGCCGCACAGTGGTTCATAATCAAAATCAATCGGCCAAAATGCAATAACTTATGTTCTAATAGAGATTTTTAAGTTCTGTAAAAAACAAAATTAGACAATAACCCAAGGATCATATTAACATTAAAAATCGGGAAATTGGATATATTTTACAATTCGGTCCAAACTTGTCTACTTTTCGTATTTTTCGATTTTAAAGAAAATTAAAATTTTTATTTTTTGTTTTTATGTTTTTTTAATATACAGTCAGACAAAAAAAAAAGTTGTACACTAACCGAAATCAAATAAATTTAACAACAATGTGAAAAGTATAAAGTAAATATATGCTTATAATATATCAAATTAAAGCTTGAGATCCATACGATAACTTAAAATAAAAAATTATATCCGTGTTCTTTATATTTTAAGAAAAATATGTAACAAAAACAAAAATAAGCCAAATTAGCTAAACAAAAAAAAGTTGTACACTTTTCTCTTTCGTTATCAAATAGTCCCGTTATAAAATTTAAAAGGGAATATTGATAACTTGGTATGCAAAGCTAGTGAAGTTTCGCTTTTCAAACTGATCGCATCATTCCATTTTCGCAAAGTGATAAAATATGGCGAAAAAACAAATTTCAAAGGATTTGAAAGAACTAATCATAAAAGTATGGAATGAAAAAACTCTGTGCGAGATATTGGGAAAATAGTTAAAAAAACCCCACACTACTGTTCATTATGTAATAAAATCATATCAAAAAAATAAGTCTTTCGAACGACCCTGTGGAAGTGGCCGCCCAAAGAAGATAAATACGCCACAAATCGAACGCAAAGTAGTAAAATTTGTTAAAAAAGATTCAAAAGTCTCCGCCGTTCAGATCGCAAAAGAGCTTAAAAGTAGCAATATAGTTGATGTCAATCCACAGACTGTAAGAAATTTCCTGCATTCGAAAGGACTGCATGCATACGCACCTAGAAAAAAAGCCACTTCTGTCTAAAACAAACGTTAAAAAGGGCTTGGACTATGCTAATCAATTTATAGCCAAAGACAATACATTCTGGGACAAAGTTATTTTTACCGATGAGTCCAAATTTAATTTATTTACCTCTGACGGGCGATGTTACGTATGGAGAAATAAAGGAGAAGCTTTAAATCGACGTAATGTTACACATACGGTTAAACACGGAGGTGGCAATGTGATGGTCTGGGGTGCAATGGGTGCAAATGGCGTTGGAAGCCTCGTATTTGTTGAAGGAAACATGAACAAAATGGATTATTTCAATATTTTAAAGAATAATTTGGTACAATCTGCCCAAAAAATGGGTTTGGAGGATGGATTTGTGTTTGTCCAAGACAATGATCCCAAGCACTCAGCCCATATTGTTAAAGAATGGTTGCTATATAATACTAAAAAAGTACTACCTCTCCCTCCCCAGAGCCCGGACTTAAATCCAATTGAGCATCTGTGGACATTTATGAAAACAAAATTAAAGGAGTATCACATTTCCAGCAAACCCTCAAAACCGCCCTTAAGGACATATGGAATACCATACCTATAGAAGTGACTAAAAACCTGGTCCACTCGATGCAAAATAGGCTCCTAGCTGTAAAAAACTCTAAATGCCACCATACAAAATACTAATTACGCATACAATTTCGTATTTACTTGAATAATATTAAGTTTTTTTAGTGTACAACTTTTTTTGTTTGGCTAATTTGGCTTATTTCTGTTTTTGTTACATATTTTTCTTAAAATATAAACAACACGGAAATAATTTTTATTTTAAGTTATAGTATGGATATCAAGCTTTAATTTGATATATAATAAATAAATATTTACTTTATACTTTTCATATTGTTTTCAAATTTATTTGATTTCGGTTAGTGTACAACTTTTTTTGTGACTGACTGTATTTTTCCGTATTTGTTCATAATGCGAAGAAAACATTTTATTTTTTTTTTTGTATTACAGAATTTCAATTAAAAAACGTTATTTCTTTTTTTGACTTTGTCGAACTGTTTCTCACACATTTTAAGAGATTTTTCACTCAAATCTTTTTTATTTGAAATTGTGGTTTGTTGTAATGAATATTGTAAAAACATCCTTTTTGAACAAATGTCTGACAACATTACGTTTTTCCTTCAAAAAAGTGGTGTTGCTTCAAAGTCATACATATGTTCAAAAAGGATATTTTTTAAAATATTTATTACAAACAAACTATATTTGGCACAAACATATCGTCATATATAAAGCTAAGAAACTACAATTTCTAATAAAAAAATGAATGCAAAATCTCTTAAAGTTGCGGTCACCGACTCCGAATTTCGGTAGTACATTTTTTAATAGTTTGCATACGTTGTTCGTTCGTGAACTTTACCATGATAAAAATGTTGAGTTCACTGAAAACAAGGAAAGTAACAGTTTTAAATTCAAAGTTAAATTCATAGTTGTCAAGTGCCTATTGGATAACCCTATAGAAGGCAAGGAATCTCGCTCTTTGTTATTACCGACGCAACGTTGACGAATAACAGCGAATGTTGCTGTTAAAGCCATTGTTAGCTTTGTACAGCAAAATATTAAAATAAGAAAAACAATGAATACACACACAAATATACACGAAAATGAAATGTTTATATGTTGTTGATTGCTAAATGTTTGAAATATATTTGAATTTCATAGCAAAAACTTATAAAAGCAGTAAAATAACGACAAACAAGTGTGCTCTGCAGAAGCAAATGTTATTGCTGTTCGGTGGCATAGCTCGCCTTTCTGCAAGTTAACATACAGAGAACGAGATTTCCCCTCTTGTATTTTTACGCTCTTTGTTTTGTACTATTACGCTCTTTGAAGCACATGTTACCTCTCTTCCTAGCTGGCGTTTCTGCAATTGCTTTCAATTTCAAAAAGAATCACAAAAAGGGGATTTCTTCAAAAAAAAGTGGCACATTTGTTTGAAGAAAGTGGCACACTTTTTTATACACTCCACGAGAGTATTATGTCTTTGTGCATTTGTTTGTAACACCCAAAAGGAAACGAGTTGGACACATCGTTTATTATACATATCGGCTTAGAATAACTTTCTGAGTCGATTTAGCAATGTCCGTCTGTCTGTCCATCTATTGTTGTAATCAAATTACAGGTCGCAATTATAGTCCGATCTTAACAAACATTGGCACAAGTAAGTTTTGTGGATCAAGGACGAACGCTGTTTAATTTGATGCAAATCGGTTCAGATTTAGATATAGCCCCCATACAAATGCAGCTCCCGATTTTACTTTTTCCGCACTAGAAACCACACATTTCACTCGATTTGCTTCAAATTTGGCACAGTACCCTATAATTGAACTGAAAACAGCTCTGGTGAAAATCGGCCAGATCGGTTTAGATTTAGATATAGCCCCCCATACAAATGTCGCTCCCGATTTGACTTTTTCCGCTCTATGATGCACATATAGTACCTGATTTTCTTCAAATTTGGCTTAATACCTTATAATCTAACTAGAAACAACTGTGGCGAAAGCGAATTAGATCGTTTCAGATTTAGATATAGCCCTTATACAAATGTCGCTCCCGATTTGACATTTTCCGCTCTAGAAACCACATATTGTACCCGATTTTCTTTAAAATTGGTACAACATCTTATAATCGAAATAAAAACACCTATGGTGAAAGTGAGTAAGATCGGTTCAGATTTAGATGTAAATTTATTTATATATATTTTTGTCAAACACATACATTTACAGGATACAAAAATCTCTCCCGATTTCACATTTTTACAGAATTGTTTTGTAATTGGATAGAAAGTGGAGTGTATCACATAGTCGGCTCCGTCCAACTTTAGCCTTTCCTTACTTGTTTATATTTTGCATTTTGCTCCATTTTTTTTCTGAAATGAAACCACTTTAAATATAAATGTTGATTCTTGTCTTAGGGTAACCTAGTGGTCAAATTATTGGACGTTTATAGTAATTTTTATGTGTTTTTTTCATAGTGATAACTGTAAACTTTTTCGTATTTTGTGGTAGTATCTCATAAAAAATAAATAGCTGCCGCCAATACCTTTCGAATTTTTAGCTGTAACTTTAAAAACCCTCAAAAAAAATCTATCTAAGCGTCCAATAATATGACAAGTATAAAAATTTATATTTTAAGTGCTTCCAAGGTTCTACAAAAATCATAGAAAAAATTTGGACAGAAATGCAACATGAAAAAATATCACGGAAAACATTATTCTTAGAGGTGTTTTCCCAGCGACGAAATATTTTGCAGATTGTCATTAAACAATCCAATCTTCATTTCTGGGGGTGACCGCAGCATTTCATTTTCGTGATCCATCCTAATATACATATACATATATACTAAACAAAAAAATAAATTAAATTACATTTTGGTATTTATTTTTAGTTACTGTTTGGTAACTAATTTCCCATACTTTTCAATGAGATCAGTACTGGGAACCCAATCCTCCAACTCCACGTCAAGTTTTTACCTTCAACCTGTTCGATAACCTATTATTGTTATCTTCGAAAAACGCGCTCTGCGCAAGCACTGCTATGAGGCAAAGTAAAAACATATGTGGCAAATTGATACAAATTTTGATATAAATCACTTAAATTATTTTTTAAATTTCCCACTTTATACCAGAAAACTTCGACATTTATTTAGTAATTACGAATACTGCTCGTAAGTTTAATTCATTTACAAAGCCTGTGGTTTGCTAATTACATAATTAAATTCAGGCCCGATGGCAAAATAGTTGATATCTTCGTTAGATTTTATATAAAAAGGGTTATATAAAGGGTTCACATAAACTCTTGAGAACATTTTTATAATTGATATCTCTGTAAACATTATAAACTCTTTTTGAAATGTTTGTAAAAAGTTTTTTGTCATCGAAACTATATCTTCTGTGAAGTCTCACTTTGACAGTTTTTGTTTAGTGAGTTCATGATTTTAAGAATATAAATTTTAAATATATCTTACTTTTTGTTCACAGTTCTTCTTGAATAATTTTATTGTCTCCAATATTCCATCAAAAAGTGGCACCAATGATAAAAAAGTGGCACAAAAAAGCAAAAAGTAGCACATTTAGTACCACAATGGAACAGTGGCACAAAAGTATCTCGGCTCGAAAAAAGTGGCAAAATTGCCACTTTAGTGGCAAAACGGTAACACTGATTGCTTGCATTGCAGACAATGTTGCCACTGAGAATAATTATTTCCTAACAAAACTTTCGGAAAAAGCTACCGAAATCGTGTAGAACCTAGCAAAAACTATAAAAATTAGTTTTCAGTATATGTAATTCGTTTAATTGACACTGCTTATATTATATGAAATATGTACATAAATATATAGGTTTAGCAAAAACCGACGAACAAAGAAATTGAGTGCTAAAATGAAATAAAATCTTCAGGTATTGTCTGCAACAAATTTTAACTGTATGAAAATAAGAAATTTAATTAATAAGCCAAGACTACCAATATTTCTATACTATATATATATATATATATATATATATATATATATATAATGGATATAATACTTCAATTCATAAAGTAAATATAAGGGAGCAATCATAAATGCCCTAAATATTCGTTGATAGATAGTGTATTTTCAGCTACAGTCGTTTGGTTTCTTGTATTTCCATCCTATTTTAATTTCAAAAGTATAAATTTTGAAAATACCTTATCTCTCACGTACGCATTGGAAGACAACTTCATGATTCTACCATTTTTATCGTAAAAGCAACAAAATAAAGTACGAATTTGGAAAAAAAATAGTTTACGTGGCTATGCAGTCAGAGGAATGTATACTCCGAATTCCATGATTCTATCAGCGGCCATTTTGTTGGTACCATTTTTATCCCCTTTGTCCAACTTTGCTCCATCAAGAGTACGACTATCTAAAATCTCTTTATTTTACGTATCTACACAATTAGAGGGATGTACAAATCAAATTTCATCATTCTAGCTGTATTCGTTTAGTTGGTACTATTTTTATCCCCTGTATCCATTGTAGCCCTTGATAGTACGAATTTGGAAAAAACGTTTTATTTTTCGTGTCTACGCAGTCAGAGGAATGTATACTCCGACTTTCATGATTCTAGCTGCGGTCATATGGTAGGTACTATTTTTATCCCCTTTTTCCATTTGAACTCCAAAAAGTACGAATTTTGGAAAGTTCTTTTATTTTACGTGTCTACGCAATCAGAGGAATGTATACATCGAATTTCATTATTCTAGGTGTAGCCGTTAAGTTGGTACTATTTTTATCCCTCTATCCCCATTTAACCCCTTAAAAGTGCGAATTTATAAAAAATACTCTCATATTATGTATCTACTCTATTAGAGGAATGTACACGCCAAATTTCGTGTTTCTATCTGTTGTCGTTTGATAGGTACCATTTTTATCCCTTTTTGTCCCATTTCGCCCCCTACAAATAACTAATATAATAAATACTCTATGGTGCCCTTTTATGCTATGGAATACGTAAATACAAGCTAATATGTTCAAAAAACAGGCTGAAATACTCTAAATATTAGGGGTATTTTCAGTCCTTGTGAGGGAAAAATTTTTCCCTCTGGGCCGATTTCGCCCACTTTCAATCCCAACCGATCTACAACAATTAGACACATTTAGGCCAAATTTGAACCTCCTAGCTCATTTCGTTCGGCCGCTATCGTGCTTTCAACAGACAGACAGACGGACATGGCTATAACGTCTTAGAATTTTACCACGATCCAGAATATATATACTTTATGGGGTCTCCGATGAATATTTCAAGGTGTTACAAACGGAATGACAAAGTGAATATACATACCCCCATCCTGAAGGTGGAGGGTATAAAAACATTAGATAAACATGTGTATGTCTCAATAGATATTTGGAATTTGTGAGTTTGTTAGAAGTTTGCCAATCTTCAAACACTTAACGTGTTTTTAGCTAAGATATTATCGTCAAGGTGTAGAATAT
The DNA here is from genome assembly GCA_947397865.1 of Polietes domitor. Taxonomy (NCBI): domain Eukaryota; kingdom Metazoa; phylum Arthropoda; class Insecta; order Diptera; family Muscidae; genus Polietes; species Polietes domitor. The sequence continues at coordinate 123,487,342 of OX377620.1, forward strand.
TTCCTTCGGATACGCCTGTCAAAACTATTTAGCATATATCAAATACAATTTGATCTAAATATAGATTACAGTTATAATTATTTAGCCTCAGTTGGTTTAAATTAACATCTGTGGGGAAACTGTATTTCTATGGTTTTTGAAACATCAAAACTCTTCAAAATATTTTAAAAAGCTGATTCCATTTCATAGAAAGTATCGCTTTAAAATAACATATCTACTGGTTAGAGATTCAATATAAAAATTGGAAAATTTGAACGCTTTAACGGAGTCGTATCTAAAGCTATGATAATCATATGTTAAGAGAATGATTTGAATAATTTTGTGGTTCAAGCCTTGTCGCCGCCTCCTGCTAAAGTTGACAAAATTGAATATATTTAGTATTCAATGTCAAATTTTGTCCATGCCTAAAATTGGCGTATTTTGTTCTGCTCCATATTTTGCCATTCATATACGTTTTCGAAACTTTGGGCTGACGCTGCGATTATTTTTTACTAAATAGGAAATGTCCAATTGTATATTTGTATCCCCTTTTGTCGCGTGCCTGCACGATAAGAGTAAGACACAAGCTGAATTTCTTATATCAAGGTACTGCCGTTCAGTCAGGGCGAAGGTTCGATACGTAATTCCACAAGATTTCCGTCCAACATGGATGAAATTTGGCACATACATTCTACTAGTGGTTGCGGGTAATGTACTGTTTACCGTAGCTCTAAGTAGTACGTGGTTTAAGTTTTACAGTGATAGCGAGAGCGATTTTACATAATATCTAAAAATCTCTGCTCCTGTTCAGAAATTCACTAAAACAGGGATAAATTTCTGTAGTCACTTTCTTGAGAAAAAATAGGTAGATAGCCTCTCCTGGCTGGTCTCAATTGTCAATAGTCACTTTCGTGAGGTTAGCTATTGAATATGGAAAAAGTGTTAACACGGTTCCATAGTCTCTTTCTAGAAGTACTTATGACATGAGTGCTAGTGCGTAAGATATTCTAGTTTTCCAGATATGACCAGTGATCCTGACCAGAAATTCACATGGAAAAGGTCAATTTTCAATGGTCACTTTCGTGAGGTTAGCTATTGAATATGGAAGAAGTGTAAACACAATTCGTTAGCCCCTTCCTAGGACTACATACAGTATCCTGGCTGCAACGAGTGGCATACGTGGTTGTCAGATATGTCCACTAATCCTGACCAGAAATTCACTTAACAAAATAGAAAGATTGTAGGTAAAATTTTGGATGCCACAAAATGAATCTGGGTATACTACTGTATATACAGGACAGGATAGGCCCTTAAAACCCTTACTCTTAATACCCTTAATGTGTCCCCATTTGCCAGCTATGATCCCTAATACTTCTTAGATTTCCTCTTGCTCCTACTCATAGGGGCATAGGATTGATTTTTTTGAACATTATTTAAAGTACTTATTTACACCAAATGATCAGAGATACAAGCCGACCGATTTTAAGCCGCAGCCGCCGCCGATTTCATCGGCTCAAATCGACTTCAACCACGCCGCCGACTTCATCGACTCATATTGACTTCAACCACGCCGCCGAGATTTGACGGAGATCTAACTCAGTCAAATCTTACTAGAAAATAGACAACCCACTTAATGTACAATCCCGTGAGGATGTTCTGCAAGTGGACTGTATTATTTTTCTTGGTCTCACAGGATTGTAAAATATCAGTTGGTACAACCAAGATAAATAAAGAACAGAAAACTAAAACTTGTGGGCGTTTTTGCTCCTTACCGCTTCAGTCGTGAAAATCCAAGTGAACGACTTGTTGCAGATAGAAGAAAATGGTGCTCAAAATTCGAATTCAGCATCAATTGGAAACTTCATGGAAAACCTTCGTCTAATTGAGTAAAAGCTATTTCCAAACTCAATTAGACGTAGGGTTGCCATGAAGCGTGTTACATAGGGTTTGGGGTTCCCGGGAAAACGGGAATGAAAAATTTCATTCCCGGGAATTCCCGGGAAAAAGTAATTTATTTATAGGTATGTTCAATATGGTTTAAAATATCAACATTTAATAACTGGTGTGTTTTTTTCAATACTGTCAAATACAAATTAAAAACGAATGTTATTGTCAAAATATTTTACAAATTATTTTTCATTTTACAAATATTTTACTCTACACCTTTTCAAGAATATATTCGGAACATACAAATTTATATTGAGAAATGTAAATTCATATTAGGAACATATAAATTCATAATGGGTAATGTAAAATTATGATAGGAACATGTTAATTCATAATGAGAAATATAAATTCATAATGAGAATTGTTAATTTATATTAAGAACAATAAATTCATAATAGGAACGTACCATTTCATAATGAAATATACAAGTTTGTAATCAGAAAATCCAAATTCATAATCAGAAAATATGAAATCATAATGAGAAAATATAAAATCATATTGAGAAAATGTAAATTTACAATGAGAACTTTGATAAAATATGTGTTTCTACGAAAATATCCATAGAAAAACGTACATACATAGCTTCGATTATATTTATGAATATATATTCCTGAATAAGAATTTATATTTTCTCATTATCAATTTGGATTTTCTCATTTTGTATTTATATATCTCATTATCAATTTGCATATTCTTATTATGATTTTATATTTCTCAATATGAATTTACATTTCACATTACGAATTTACAGTGCTGATTATGAATTATCATGCTCCTATAATGAATTTACATTTCCTGTTATGAATTTACATCTCATCGTGAACTTACATAATCCGTAGTTAGTTGTAGACTAATCGTCAGAATTGGACATTTATATCGCAGGTAGAAGTGACTGACACCTACACTAGATTAAAAATTGAAAACGATTAAGGAAACAAATAACTCATATGACGGAGAATGTTATGACGCATTTAATTTAGAATATTCATTCGTCTGGAGACAAAAATATTTTATAGAATCAGGGGGAATATTCTAAACTGTAAAAACAATAGAAACCTAAAAAAATAATATTAATTTAATAAATTCATAAAAAATAAAATTATTTAAATAGTCCAGTCATTAATTCTTACAAAGAGCCATTTAAATACATCGTAGCATATATTTATATTCCTATTAGATTTCTCTTGAAAGTTTCCAGGCGAACAATTTTTATTGTATTCCTATTTTTATACCATTTCTTTCTGGCTACATATGTAAAGTAAATTGTTCTTGAAGAAGATATTCACCTCGATTCTTCTAGGAAAACAAGAAAATTTACATTATATAAGCCATAGTATTGTCGGCATCATATTTTTATTTCACAATAAAGATCCTGCAAATAGCCTAACAGAAAGTTTTTATTCCCCTAGCTGGGTTTCGCATAAAATGGCTATTTAGCGAATTTAAAAAGTTTTGTTTGTAGTAATATAATATATACAAATACTCAACAAATACTTATTATTGTCAGTAATGTAAATCCATATATGAATATGAAATACATCTAAAAATTCCAATTTATATAGTAACAATAAATTATTGATCAACATAATAAATACATTATTTTTTTAATATTTCCCGTATTCCCGGGAAATTGAAAATTTTTTCCCGGGAATTCCCGGAAAAATTTTTCCGGTTCGGGAATTCCCGGACCCCAAACCCTAGTGTTACAATAATAAATGAGAATAAGTGTAAATAGTACTTATAATTCATAGGGAAATTCATTTGTCTTATGTATTGAGACATATTTTAAAGATAGTAAGAAATTCATGCAACTTATGACTAAAACGAACTCGTAAGAGTTCGTTAAGGTTGAACCTGGTTCAACACTTAACATTACAAAAGAAAATATAAATGTCGACTTAGACAACCTACTGCTGTGAAATATATTGATCTTTCTTTGAATTTGGTATCCCACTATATACTATATTTGAATTTTTATATTTTGATTTGAAAGTCGCATTTATATAAGTCAATTCCAGTACGTGTGGCCATGTGTTACTATAAATAATTGTTCATTGTTATTTATAGAAACACATGGCCACACGTACAGCTTCTCTATTGTGCTTCTTTAGTGTGTCAAAGTAGGTAGAGTATTATTATTCTTTGGAAGGATTATGATATTCAAGCCTCACATGAAAAGCTGTAATTGCAAAAATATTTATTAAATTCATCCATATTATAAATTTTGGGAATGGATTAACAATCCAAAAAAAAATTATTGTTTGGGATAACAATTGGGGTGCCAACCACGATTAATCGAATAAACTTTGTCAAATATTTTTTCGAATAATAAAAAATCATGATTTTCAAATAACGAATAATTCGAATACATATTCCCATCGATTAATCGATATTATAAGTTTTGCCTCAAAAACTAATGAAATCGTCGTATGGTTTGTATGATAAATTGATTTGCTCCATTTGGGTAAAAAACTATGAAACACCAAATATAAAACCATTTTTTTTTTGATTTGTATGCTCCACAGATATTAAAATAAGGATTTATCCGACTTCATTTAAAAATAGCAAAAACTGGCCAATAGCTTCGGAATTATTTAAAATTTAAAGAATAGTAATTTCATAGAATAGTAAATTCATAGGAAACAAGTAAGGAAAGGGCGGGGCCGACTATATAATACCCTACACCACTCCCTGCGTATGTACCTCGCTTTGATTACTAAACCCAGGTATTTCATGGGAGCAATTTTATGTAGTTCATACAAATTATATAAATTATATTCATATAATTTATATGCTATAAATTCATCTTCAGTCAAATTTAACGAGTATGGTAAATAATATGGTAATTGATCTAATTGTCCGACAGACAAATACAAATTATACAGTAGTATACCAAAGTCATTTCAAAGTATGGACATATGGACATCACACAAACAATTCTCATTGCAATTCTATTCGGTAAAAAAGTGAAATCGGGAAGGATTTTTGCATCCTGTAAATGTATGTGTTTGACAAAAAATGTTAAATCGGAAAGGACATCTGTATGGGGGTATATTGAAACCTGGAACGATGTGACCCGCTTTGACCATATCTGTTTATTGGTGAAATATGATATGTAAAATTTGGCCAAAATCGGTTAAACATTCGGGAGCAACATTTGTATGAGGGCTCTGTCATAATCTGAACCTATCTTACCCACTTTCACCATAGATGTTTCTGGTTCGATTATAAGATGTTGTGCCAATTTTAAAGAAAAACGGGTACAATGTGTGGATTTTAGAGCGGAAAAAGTGAAATCGGGAGCGACATTTGTGTGGGGGCTATATCTAAATCTGAACCGATCTTACCCAATTTTTGCATACGTGTTTCTAGTTGGATTTTTGTATGGGGGCTATATCTAAATCTGAACCGATCTTACCCAATTTTTGCACAGGTGTTTCTAGTTGGATTATAAGATGTTGTGCCAAATCTAAAGAAAAGCGGGTACTATATGTGCTTTATAGGGTGGAAAAAGTCAAATCGGGAGCGACATTTGTATGGTGGCTATATCTAAATCTGAACCGATTTCCTCCAAATTCAATACCGATGGTCATTGGCCAGAAAAAATAACTTCTGCCAAGTTTCATGACAATCGGACAACAATTGCGACCTGTAGAGTGCGAACAAGCTTAGATGGACAGCAGACGAACAGACGGACAGACAGACATCGTTAAATCGACTCAGCTGGTGATTCTAAGCCTATCGGTATATATATCGATTATTTCTTGGTGTTACAAACATTTGGGGCGAAACTAACTTATAATACCCTAGCCCACGAAGTGGTGTAGGGTATAAAAATGGGTATCGGGAGCAAAAATTTATATTTTTATAGTGTTATCGTAGACTTAATTTTCTATAATAATTTCTATATAATAGTAAAATTTTCTGTAATAATAAAATTTAGATACATCTTTATCTATAATCTCATTTCATTTCATTTATTCAGTCAATGGAAGTAAAATTCCTTACAGACTATGATTACAAATATTATATAGTAAATATAAGTATGAATAATTATAAATTATTTTATTACTGTTACAAGAAATAATTTAAAGTTATCTTTTGATGTGCAGAAATCTATACATGGCTTTGAATCTTTTTGAAGATTTAGATTAATAGAATTTAGATAAAGAAATGTGCGGGTTAGGGGACTGTTAAGAGCAAATTTGTACGATGCAATGGGACATTAAAAACATCAACGAACCTCAGATTTCTTGGAGGGACATAAAACGGAATCAAAGAAACCAAATCTGGACAATCAATAATATCATTTTGTTAAATCAAAAATTAGTAAAGCAGCTTGAAATATCCTTCGATACTCCAAAGTCTGCAAACCCAACAATAAACATTCCGATCTATAAAGTGTATGATTAGGAAATATGAATGACCTAAGAGCAAATTTAACAAATATTCGCTGAACTCTCTCAATGCGAGATATATGTTTGTCACAATGTGGATTCCAAATTAATGACGCAAATTCCAATTTAGACCTGACAAAAGAAGTATAAACCAATTTCAGAGTATTAGGATCAGAAAAATCTGAACAATTTCTTTTTAGAAATGCAAGCATTTTGTAAGCTTTTGGGACAATATAATTGATGTGCGGTAAAACTGACATAGAGGAATCGAAAATAACCCCAAATATCACTACCTATTTTGAAAATAGCTTGCATAGGATTAAGAGATCTAAAAAAACGAAATATTAAAACATTTCGTAAGATTTAAATGGAGCTTATTTATCGTGCACCACTCTAGTAAATTGTCTAAATCAATTTGTAAGTCAAAAACATTACGTAATGAGTTAGCTTTACAAAATACTTTTAAATCATCAGCATATAAAAGAAAATTTGAGTTACAAAAGCACGAATAAATATCATTAATAAATAAGTTAAACAGCATTGGTCCTAATATACAGGGTTGCCCATATTCGACGGACCCATGTTTTTTTTTAAAAATCAAAGAAAAAAATAAAAATTTGGCGGTTGGCAATCTTAATCATTTAATTTATTCCAAGTAGATTTGTTTACATCAATTTTTGAATATGATATCTCTCAAATGGCCGCCTCTGGCGTTGATGGCGTATTGTGCCCTTTTTGCAGCATTTTCCATCGTTTTCGCCAACATTTCGGCCGGAATAGCGGCTATTTCTTCACGAATGTTGTCCTTGAGCTCTTCTACGGTCCTTGGCTTGTTAACGTAAACCTTTGACTTCAAATATCCCCACAAGAAGAAGTCAGGCGGCGTCAAATCGGGCGAACGCGGTGGCCAGTCCAAATCACCACTTTTCGACATCAAACGGCCCGGAAACAAATTCTTCAGAAAATCGATTGTTATGCGACGTGTGTGTGGTGGAGCGCCGTCTTGTTGAAACCAGAACTGCCTCATACGCTTTCGACGAATAATTGGCATCACAAAATTGGTCATCATGTCGCGATAACGCTCCTGGTTGATGGTAACATAATGGCCATTTTCATTTTGGAAGAAAAACGGCCCAATGACCGTTTTCGCACTAACGCCGCACCAAACTGTGACTTTTTCGTCATGAAGAGGCACTTCTTGAATCTCCTGAGGATTTTCAGTGGCGTAAATACGGCAATTTTGCTTATTTACGGTCCCATTCAATGTGAAATGGGCTTCATCGGACATGATAATTTTGTTCCAAAATTGCTCGTCATCTTCGGCCATTTCGATGACTCTTTGGGCCCATTCCAACCGACGAGGCTTGTCCACAGGCAACAATCTTTGCATCAATTGAATTTTGTACGGGAACAAATGCAAATCAACGCGAATAGTCCGTTGTAAAGTGGACCGAGCCATGCCCAACTGCTGAGAACGGCGTTTTTGGGATGTTCTTATGGACCTCTCAACACTGGCTCGTACGGCAGCGATATTCTCGGCCGATCGCCCTGGTCGACTTTTATTTGGCCTCTTCGGATTAGAAAGAGCCTCACCAGTCGAAAATTTTTCGTATAAACGCTTAATGGTGTTCTTAGAAGGCGCACTTCTCACATTTTTTAATATTTTAAAAGCACGTTGAGTTTTCACAATTGACTTGTTCTGTTGAATGTAAATTTCAACTATTTCAGAGCGCTCGCGTGGCGTGTATTGTTGCATGGTAAAAATCTGCTTGGACTGACGCTTCAAACGCGGTATGTCATTAAGCGATCTGACATCTCTGTCAAAAGTTATGGCGTTGCCAGATGGGTCCGTCGAATATGGGCAACCCTGTACTACCCTGTGGTACGCCTGATGTTTGTATGTATGGCCTAGACTCATATCCTTCTATCTGAACAAAGCACACCCTGTCTGACAAATAAGATTTGATCCATTTTAGAACATTTGAATTGAAACCAATTTGCTGCAATTTCGCAAGTAGAATACTATGCGATAACTTGTCAAAAGCTTTCGAAAAATCAGTATAAATTGCCTCGACCTGGTTACCATGTTCCAAGGCAGATGTACAATATTCACTAAATATTGTTAAATTTGTCGTAGTGGATCTTCCAGAGAAGAAACCATGCTGTTTAGGAGAAATATAAGATTTCGTTTGAAAAAATATTCTTTTATATATTACATGCTCAAATACTTTAGAAACGCATGATAATTTTGAAATAGGCCTGTAACAAGTTACATCATCTTTCATTCCATCCTTAAAAACTGGCGTGATCGAAGCCGTCTTCCAACAGTCAATAATAACGCCTTCTTTAAGGGAGAGATTTAGGAAATCCATGTATGTTAATCCATACTGTCGTACCACCATGAGGTGGTTATTGTATTAGGACTACATTATTACTCACTCATATACTCTAAATCTCAACATCCGAACTGATTGATGCAGTCCAGGTGTCTGCAGACAAAAGCATACCACCTTAAGATATTCCTAAATTAATAGACAAATAAAAATCAGGGAAAACGCGCTTGTATTCATTCCACCTGCCAAATAATTAACAAAAATTACAGCGACTTTGTTGTTGTTTTGTGAATGTACTTCCACCTAATTCGGACACGAATAAAATTAAAATACAAACACACACACAAACTGGGAATTAGCATCATCATCATCATCATTGGCAGCCAGCTCATGAGCAATTTGCGTAAACCAAGCAAAATGCTTTTCCCAATCTAAGTTGTTACATTTCTAAATGGCCATATAAATATTTTCATTTTCATTTAGTTCTCATCGTAAGTTTCGAACGAAACGAAACAAAAGCGGCAACAGCAGCCATCCCAGGAAAATCAATTAAATTCCAATTAGCACCTCATGATAGCCCATTGCTTTGCATAGCTCCACCGCACGGCCCAGCACCCCCGGTGGGCATAGGGTGGGGGCGGTCTGCTCGCAAGGTTCAACTGTTCGGAATTGAAAAATCATCCAAATAAACACATGAACAACGAAACAATTCGAAATTTTGTTTAGACAACCACGGGAGTGGAGTGTATAATTAAATTGTGTTTAAATAAATAAATTGAATTATCAAATTGAGTGCCAAAGAGAATTAAAATTAGTACCATTGTCATGAAGTCAGACTGAAACAAATAAATAAACGCAATCAAGGGAAACTAAAGTTCAAATGTGTTAACTTAACACTCTTTAGCAATGGAGGGATGCAGGAGTCATTCTTAAAATAGATATGTTGGAACGGAAGGGAAAGTTCAATGTCGGTTCAGGAACTGTGGGTTTCCTAAGAAGTTTTTCATTGCCCTCCACAGGACATCAAAATCCCAGAGAATAAAATTTTTCAAAAAATATTTTAAATACTTATTCACAGCCTATATATCTTATATATATAAAAGACTTATCATTGACCAGCCCACAGACCAAACGGCCAGTCATGAAATTTTCAGGGTAGTTCCCAAATATGGGGGTAAAATGGGACAAAAAGGGATACAAATCGAAACTTCGTCCTGTCAGGACGGCTAGATACATGAAATTCGGTGTGTTCCTTGCAATGACCATGCAGACGAGAACTGATACAAATAGGGATTTTTTCAAAATGTGTACGTTTTAAGGGAGGAAAGAGACCAAAAAGGGATAAAAATGGTACCAATTTAAGTATTACAGCTATATTCGTGAAAATCGATATCTACATTTCTCTGACAACGTAGTCTTGCAATATAAATGGATTTTTCGAAATTTGTACTTTTAAAGGGGTGAGCGGGACAAAAAGGGTTGAAAATGGCACCGAATAAAGTATTACAGCTAGAATCGTGAAATTTGGTATGTCAATACCTCTGACCATGAAGAAGCGGAATCAAAATGGATTTTTCGAAACTGTTGCTTATTAGGGGTGGTGGGACAAAAAGGGATAGAAATGGTACCAACTGAATTATTATAATATAAATGCTATATTGTACTTTGAAGGGGTGAACGGCACAAACAAAATTGGATTTTTCGAAATTTATATCTTTGCGGGATAAAAATGGTACCAATTTTAGTATTGCAGCTATAGTTGTGAAATTTGGTGTGTAAATTCCTCCGACAACATAGAAGCGCAAATCTAAATTGATTTTTGAAATTTGTACTTAGAGGGGGTGAGAGGGACAAAGAGGGATAAAAATAGTACCAACTAAAGTATTGCAGCTATAGTCGTGAAATTTGGCGTGCAAAATCCTCTGACAACGTAGACTTGCGTATTTTTTGGGAAAAAGGTGCACAAAGTTATAAACATGAGATTGAGGAAACATGAGAGGCTCTGCTGTTGTAATATTTTGTGCGAAACTGGGTAGAAAATGATACATACGAAGGGAGTTCAGCTAAAATAGAGCACATCGACAAGCACATTCCTTTGACTGTATATGAGTGATATCTAATAGCAGGTTTCCAAATTACTATTTTAGATTTATCTATATCCACCAAAAGAAAATCAAATAAATACTATCCAAAAACAGAGACGGATAGAACTAATAACAAATAACTGGCTTTTTCGCGTGGGAAGCAGCGGGTGCTGCTAGTGTCAAAAAAAGAGGAGAATATCTGTTAAAAATACTTTAAATTTCATGCTTCTATCAGTATTAGTTTAGCATTAACAACCATTTCAAGTTTACTTTTTCTTACTTTCAATTTTACTATTTCTTACTTTCAAGTTATATAATGGGAACAGAGGTATAACAAGTAAGAAGGCGTTAAGTTCGGCCGGGCCGAATCTTATATACCCTCCACCACGGAGTGCATTCCACAGTATTACCGGCAGATTAAAGGATGTCGACTTTACATACCGGGTGATTTTTTAAGAGCTTGATAACTTTTTTAAAAAAAAAAACGCATAAAATTTGCAAAATCTCATCGGTTCTTTATTTGAAACGTTAGATTGGTCCATGACATTTACTTTTTGAAGATAATTTCATTTAAATGTTGACCGCGGCTGCGCCTCAAGTGGTCCATTCGGAAAGTCCAATTTTGGCATTTCCACGTTTTTGAGTAACAGAGACCCAATTGGTGCGAACGGCGACGAATCGATAATTGATGGTCATCATTAACATTGGCCGATACAGCTGCGATATTTTCTTCAGTTCGTACTCTACGTAAGCGTCTTGGTGGTTTAATGTCCAACAATGTAAATTTGGTGCGAAATTTAGTCACAATAGCCCGAATAGCCGCTTCAGTGGGTCGATTAAACTGACCATAAAATGGAAGCGTGCGATGAACTTTCTTAACAGAGCACGCATTTTGATAATAAAATTCAATGATTTGCAAGCGTTGTTCGTTTGTAAGACGATTCATGATGAAATGTCAAAGCATACTGAGCATCTTTCTCTTTGACACCATGTCTGAAATCCCACGTGATCTGTCAAATACTAATGCATGAAAATCCTAACCTCAAAAAAATCACTCTTTAGAAGCACAGTACCATATTACGAAAATTTTGATATTTTTGTGCACATTACTATAATTGATAATAATAAAATTTTTCCCTCTGGGCCGATTTCGTCCACTTTCAATCCCAACCGATCTACAACCATAAGACACATTTAGGAAAAATTTGAACCTCCTAGCTCATTTCGTTCGGCCGTGCTTTCAACAGACAGACGGACATGGCTATATCGTCTTAGAATTTTACCACGACCCAGAATATATATACTTTATGGGATCTCCGATGAATATATCAGGGTGTTACAAACGGAATGACACAGTGAATATACCCCCATCCTGGAGGTGGAGGGTATAAAAAGTAAAACAATAAATTTATACAATTGTTAATTTAATAAAATAATACAATCTTAACACTTTTTATTTATAAAAAATAATAGAAAAAAAGGCTAAAGTCGGGCAGGTCCGACTATATAATACCCTACACCACTCCCTGCGTATGTACCTCGCTTTGATTCCTAAACCCAGGTATTTCATGGGAGCAATTTTATGTAGTTCATATAAATTATACAGTTACTATAAATTCATCTTTAGTCAAATTTAATGAGTATGTTAAATAATAAAGTAATTGATCCAATTTTCCAGCAGATATTCCGAGTAAAGTAAATATAACATGATATGGAAAAATTGATCAACATCGAATGACAAATACAGATTATACAGCGGTAATAGGATGAATCGGACGGACATTTGAAGTGGGCCTATTACAACACTTGAGGCCTGAGCCAAAACATGCGCCAATATATTTCTCATTCACGGTAGCCATTCCTAGTTGAAACATAGAATGATCTGCAAAATTTGATGAAGATCCGATGTAAGATGTAGTTTCTAGAGCTGTAATAGAGCAGAATGGGGTCCAATTTGGGTTATACCAAAGTATGGACAAATAAGTATGGAAAGGCTAAAGACGGACGGTGCCGACTATATGATACACCCCACTTTCTACCTCACTACAATTCAATTAGGTAAAAAAAATGAAATCGGAATGATTTTTGAATCCTGTAAATGTAAGTGTTTGACAAAAATGTTAAATCGGAAAGGACATTTGTATGGAGGTATATTGAAACCTGGAAAGATGTGACCCGCTTTCACCATAGGTGTTTTTAGTTAGATTATAAGGTATTAAGCCAATTTTAAAGAAAATCGGGTAAAATATGTGGTTTCTAAAGAGGAAAAAGTGAAATAGGGAGCGACATTTGTATGGGGATATATCTAAATCTGAACTGATCTTACCCACCTTCAGCATAGGTGTTTCTAGTTGGATTATAAAATGTTGTGCCAAATTTAAAGAAAATCGGGTACAAGATGTGGTTTCTAGAGCGGAAAAAGTGAAATCGGGAGCGACATTTGTATGGGGGCTATATCTAAATCTGAACCGATCTTACCCAATTTCTGCATAGGTGTTTCTAGTTAGATTATAAGATATTGTACCAAATTTAAAGCAAATCGGGTACAAGATATGGTTTCTAGAGCGGAAAATGTCAAATTGGGAGCGACATTTGTATGGGGGCTATATTTAAATCTGAACCGATCTTACCCAATTTTTGAATACGTATTTCTAGTTCGGTTATAAGCTGTTCAGCAAAATTTAAAGAAAATCGGGTACAATATGTCGTTTCTAGAGCGGAAAATGTCAAATCGGGAGCGACATTTGTATGGGGGCTATATCTAAATCTGAACCGATCTTACCCAATTTCAGCATACGTGTTTCTAGTTAGATTATAAGATGTTCTGCCACATTAAAAGAAAATCGGGTATGTTGTTTCTAGAGCGGAAAATGTAAAATCGGGAGCGACATTTGTATGGGGGCTATATCTAAATCTGAACCGATCTTACCCAATTTCTGCATAGGTGTTTCTAGTTAGATTATAAGATATTGTACCAAATTTAAAGCAAATCGGGTACAAGATATGGTTTCTAGAGCGGAAAATGTCAAATTGGGAGCGACATTTGTATGGGGGCTATATTTAAATCTGAACCGATCTTACCCAATTTTTGCATACGTATTTCTAGTTCGGTTATAAGATGTTCAGCAAAATTTAAAGAAAATCGGGTACAATATGTCGTTTCTAGAGCGCGGAAAATGTCAAATCGGGAGCGACATTTGTATGGGGGCTATATCTAAATCTGAACCGATCTTACCCACCTTCAGCATAGGTGTTTCTAGTTGGATTATAAAATGTTGTGCCAAATTTAAAGAAAATCGGGTACAAGATGTGGTTTCTAGAGCGGAAAAAGTGAAATCGGGAGCGACATTTGTATGGGGGCTATATCTAAATCTGAACCGATCTTACCCACCTTCAGCATAGGTGTTTCTAGTTGGATTATAAAATGTTGTGCCAAATTTAAAGAAAATCGGGTACAAGATGTGGTTTCTAGAGCGGAAAAAGTGAAATCGGGAGCGACATTTGTATGGGGGCTATATCTAAATCTGAACCGATCTTACCCAATTTCTGCATAGGTGTTCCTAGTTAGATTATAAGATATTGTACCAAATTTAAAGCAAATCGGGTACAAGATATGGTTTCTAGAGCGGAAAATGTCAAATTGGGAGCGACATTTGTATGGGGGCTATATTTAAATCTGAACCGATCTTACCCAATTTTTGAATACGTATTTCTAGTTCGGTTATAAGATGTTCAGCAAAATTTAAAGAAAATCGGGTACAATATGTCGTTTCTAGAGCGGAAAATGTCAAATCGGGAGCGACATTTGTATGGGGGCTATATCTAAATCTGAACCGATCTTACCCAATTTCAGCATACGTGTTTCTAGTTAGATTATAAGATGTTCTGCCACATTAAAAGAAAATCGGGTATGCCGTTTCTAGAGCGGAAAATGTAAAATCGGGAGCGACATTTGTATGGGGGCTATATCTAAATCTGAACCGATCTTACCCAATTTCTGCATAGGTGTTTCTAGTTAGATTATAAGATATTGTACCAAATTTAAAGCAAATCGGGTACAAGATATGGTTTCTAGAGCGGAAAATGTCAAATTGAGAGCGACATTTGTATGGGGGCTATATTTAAATCTGAACCGATCTTACCCAATTTTTGCATACGTATTTCTAGTTCGGTTATAAGAAAAATGTAAAATCGGGAGCGATATTTGTATGGGGGCTATATCTAAATCTGAACCGATCTTACCCAATTTTTGCATACGTGTTTCTAGTTGGATTATAAGATGTTCTGCCAAACTTAAAGAAAATCGGGTACAATAAACTAAAGTGGTCTAGGTCTAAACGAAGTGGTCTAAACGAAGTGGTCTAGGGTACAAAAACAAAAAAAGATTTTCCCGAGCCATGATTCGAACCTGAGACCAACCGGGTGCAAAGCTCACACCTTACCTTTGCTACGGCATTCGAAAAATTCGTTCCCATTCGCTTGTGTAAATGCTATTCAAAAAAATGTTTGTGTATGTTTTTAAAAGAACTTCCGCAAATGAGGGAAATATGCAAATTGGGTATGGGGATTTTGGGGATGCGACTAAAATTTGCTTCCTGTGGAAGTACTTCCTTCCAATTATTCTTGTAGTTGTATGGAGAACTGTTAAAATGTTGCCGAGGAATTGGTGACAGTGGTAGTAAACATTACATCCTGCGACTTTGAAGTATTTTATTCTTTTTTTAATTTTTTCTTTTCTATCCATAATTCCAGGGAATAAAAGCAAATATTTTTGCCATTTCCAATAATATTAATTGGAATTTGATAAGTGAATTTCTGCAATATGTATCTGTTCAATATGTAATGTATGTATGTAAATATTATATTGTTTCGTATATTTGAAACGGTCCGATATCCGATTACAGTTTTATGTTGTCATGTTCCATTGAACAGCACAACATGTGTAGTAATTACAATTGGAATTGCATTTGTCATTTTTGTTAAATTGTTCTATCGCATAGCCAATTGTAACGAATTCACAAAAAAAAACATGAATTTTAAATGAAATAACTAAGTTAAGTTCAAATGAATGAATATGAATATGATACAAGTGAACGAGCAACATGCAGTCATATTGTGAGTTATTCCATGGCAAACTGAACACAAACACATATTTGTGTTCAAAAGCTAGAGAGAGAGAATGTCAGCTAAATTAGTTCAAACGGCTTCAAATTAGAAGCAGGACATTCTGAGGTTGAACGAACGTATGGACACTCAACCTCCTACAAAATTTTGTTAATATTATCAGTTCTATCGAACAAAATGGTTGGCTTTAGGTCTTCCGCACTCAGAACAGAGGTTAGCTGAGATGGTTAGAGTGCCGTGTCCGCTGTTCAACCCACGGTAGCGGCGGATTTTTTAAAACAGAAATGAAAACTAGTGAAAAAGTGCTTGCTTTTGCTTCGACACTTTATAATAACTTTTAAGTCTTTCAAAATAAAGGACAACTCCATGAAAATTTCATTGGTGAAGTTTCTAATTTTCACAACTTTTTTATGATCCGTTTTGAAGAGAATCCCACATATTTAATGACTATTTCTATAAAATATAGATGTAAAATGGTCTTGAGGCAGCAGCATATTCCAGTTCAAATCAAATATCGAAATAAAAAACGAAAAAAATTAAAACAAATAAGTAAACAAGTAAGGAAAGGCTAAAGTCGGGCGGGGCCGACTCTACGATACACTCCACTTTCAATCCGAATGCAAATTAATTCGGTGAAAAAGTGAAAAAGGGAAGGATTTTGGTATCCTGTAAATGTATGTGTTTGACAAAAAATGTTAAATCGGAAAGGACATTTGTATGGGGGTATATTGAAATCTGGAACGAAATAGGTGAAATATAATATGTATAGTTTGGCCAAAATCGGTTAAATATTTGGGAGCAACATTTGTATTTGCGCTATATCTAAATCTGAACCGATCTTAGCCACTTTCACCATAGGTTTTTTACTTGGATTATAAGATGTTATAAGCAATATGTGGTTTCTAAAGCGACAAAGTCCAATCGCGAGCGACATTTGTATGGGGGCTATAGTTAAATCTGAACCGATCTTACCTAGTTTCTGCATAGATGTTACTAAAGAGTGATTTTTTTGAGGTTAGGATTTTCATGCATTAGTATTTGACAGATCACGTGGGATTTCAGACATGGTGTCAAAGAGAAAGATGCTCAGTATGCTTTGACATTTCATCATGAATCGTCTTACAAACGAACAACGCTTGCAAATTATTGAATTTTATTATCAAAATGCGTGCTCTGTTAAGAAAGTTCATTGCGCGCTTCCATTTTATGGTCAGTTTAATCGACCCACTGAAGCGGCTATTCGGGCTATTGTGACTAAATTTCGCACCAAATTTACATTGTTGGACATTAAACCACCAACACGCTTACGTAGAGTGCGAACTGAAGAAAATATCGCAGCTGTATCGGTCAGTGTTAATGATGACCACCAATTTTCGATTCGTCGCCGTTCGCACCAATTGGGTCTCTGTTACTCAAAAACGTGGAAATGCCAAAATTGGACTAAGCGGATGGACCACCTAAGACGCAGCCGCGGTCAACATTTAAATGAAATTATCTTCAAAAAGTAAATGTCATGGACCAATCTAACGTTTCAAATAAAGAACCGATGAGATTTTGCAAATTTTATGCGTTTTTTTTAAAAAAAAAGTTATCAAGCTCTTAAAAAATCACCCTTTAGTTGGATTATAAGATGTTGTGTCTAGAGCGGAAAATGTCAATTCGGGATCGACATTTGTATGGGGGCTATATCAAAATATGATATGAGTAAACTTAAAAGTATAAGCAAAGTATTAATAGATAAAAATGGTATATACTATATGAATGATATAAAGCAATATATTAATTTGAAGGTGTAGATTACCTTTTTACTTACCAAGGAACGCAGTATGACTTTCTGCTCCAGTTTTTTTTTATAATGACAAGATCTGAAATACAAATATTAGATAGTTTGAAAATATGATTATTAATTCTTAATTGTATTAATTTCGTTTTGCATACATTCCAATTTATTATATACGGTGGTTAACTGATCACCAAAGGCAGGATGTGAAAGCTTTTGGTTTTTTGATTGTGACATTTTAATAATAAAGGGTGTTTTTTATTGGGGTATAGAACTTTAAGTTGGCATCACTTTTTTAACTGGCGGCCATTTTGTCAGCTGTCAAGTGATTAATATTTAGTTTGGTTTGCCATTTCATCATGAACAGGTTGACAAAAGAACAACGCTTGCAAATCGTGAAAATTTATTTCGAAAGTAATGGTTCAGTTCGCGAAGTTCACCGCAAGCTCCGTCCATTTTATGGTCGACATAATCGTCCATCAGAGCAATTAATTCGGTTAACCATGGATCGTTTTCGCACTACGTTTACTATATGTGATAATACGCATCCGTAGAGACGTCGAACAGTGCGCACCGAAGAAACAATTGCCGCTGTAGAGCAAAGTGTTGGAGAGGACCCGAATGAATCGATTCGCCACCGTGCACAGCAATTGGAGCTGCACAGCAATTGGAGAAAGTGGTTGAAAATTGGACCTGTAGAATTGGCTATATTCGAGCCAGCCGCGGCGGCCACATGCCCGAAATCATATTTAAACATTAATGGCATAAAAATATCCTTCCAATAAAGCCAAATTGATGGACATTAAAACGATTTTCTTGTGTTTTATTTCAATTCGAAGTTCTATACCTCAATAAAAAACACCCTATATATACTGGAATCAAAATAAACCCATTGTTATAAGCAAGTTTTACTACTAGTTTAATCCCGAAGCTACAAGAAGATTAGACTTTTTTTAAATTGATTTTTCAGGCCGATATGGACATATTTGCCGGGGGCAACAGTGCGTCCTTGGCAACGCATACCTTTCCCCACAAGACCCCGAACTGACGAGGGAACAGCAAAATTTTCAGATTTTAAAATCTGTAAAAGGCTGTTGGTACACTCAACAGTTGGTTTATTTTTAATAAACCATATTTTTAACTTTTCGGTCAATGATATGTTCGGAATTTCGGGCACACAATTGTCCACATTCCATGTTGTTCATTGGAATTGGCACAGCTTTGCTCCAACAGTTGAGAGTCAATTGACGACTCCGGTAATATTGCCGGATTTTGCATTATTTGCAATATTCTTTCTTATCATAATTACACTATTTTGTACTCACTTCACTTTTTTAAATCTTCTTTCACTTTATTTTAGTACGGATGCAATGACTTCCAACAATTATATTATTAGCGTCTACTTTCTAGAAGTAAACAAATCAGATAACTTATCCGACCAAATGCTTGCTCATGTATGCTTGCCAACGGCGTCGTTTAATGATATCCTTTCGCAGCGGCTCGATTTCGGTTTCATTTTTGCTGTAGTGAACATCGTTGTGGCTCCTTTGACTGACATTTTTATACCCTACACCACTTCGTGGGCTAGGGTATTATAAGTTAGTTTCGCGCCAAATGTTTGTAACACCAAGAAATAATCGAGCTAGACCCACCTTTAAGTATACGGATCGGCTTAGAATCACCAGCTGAATCGATTTAACGATGTCTGTCCGTCCGTCCGTCTGTCCTTCTGTACGTCCGTCCGTCTGCCCGTCTGTCCGTCTGCTGTCCATCTAAGCTTGTTCGCACTCTACAGGTAGCAATTGTAGTCGGATTATCATGAAATTTGGCAGAAGTTACTTTTTTTGGCCAAGGACGACCGGTATTGAATTTGGAGGAAATCGGTTCAGATTTAGATATAGTCCCCATACAAATGTCGCTCCCAATTTCACTTTTTCTGCTTTAGAAACCACATATTGTACCCGATTTTCTTTAAAATTGGCATAACATTTTATAATCGAACTAGAAACACCTATGCTGAAAGTGGGTTTGATGGGTTCAGATTTAGATATAGCCCCCATACAAATGTCGCTCCCGTTTTGACTTTTTCCGCTCTAGAAAAGACATATTGTACCCGATTTTCTTTAAATTTTGCATAACATCTTATAATCCAATTAGAAACACCTATGCAGAAATTGGGTAAGATCGGTTCAGATTTAGATATAGCCCCCATACAAATGTCCCTCCCAATTTCACTTTTTACGCTCTATAAACCACATCTTATACCCGATTTTCTTTAAATTTGACACAACATCTTATAATCCAACTAGAAACACGTATGCAAAAATTGGGTAAGATCGGTTCAGATTTAGATATAGCCCCCATACAAATGTCGCTCCCTATTTGACATTTTCCGCTCTAGAAACGACATATTGTACTCGATTTTCTTTAAAATTGGCACAACATTTTATAATCCAACTAAAAAACCTATGATGAAAGTGAGTAAGATCGGTTCAGATTTAGATATAGCCCTCATACAAATGTTGCTCCAAATGTTTAACCGATTTTGGCCAAACTTTACATATTATATTTCACCAATAAACATACATGGTGAAAGCGGGTCACATCGTTCCAGGTTTCAATATACCCCCATACAAATGTCCTCTCCGATTTAACATTTTCTTTCAAACACAAAAATTTTTTGTAAAACATCCTTCTCGATTTCACTTCTTTACCGAATTGAATTGTAATGTGAATTGTTTGGCTGATGCCCATATGTCCATACTTTGGTATAACCAAAATGGTGCCCATTCTGATCTCTCTAGAAACTACATCTTACATCGGATCTTCATCAAAGTTTGCAGATCATAATATTTTTCAACTCGGAATACCTACAGTGAATGAAAAATATTCAGGCCCATGTTTTGGACCAGACCCAGAATGTTGTTAGTGGCCCCCTTTTGAAATGTCGATCCTATTACTAGTGTATAATTGCTATTTGTCTGTCGGATAATTGGATCAACTACCATATTATTAACCATATTTGTTAAATATGACTAAAAGATGAATTTATAGTAGCTGTATAATTTATATGAACTACATAAAATTGCTCCCATGAAATACCTGGGTTTAGTAATCAAAGCGAGGTACATACGCAGGGAGTGGTGTAGGGTATTATATAGTCGGCCCTGCCCGACTTTAGCCTTTCCTTACTTGTTTTCAATATTTGTGTTTGTTTTGGTTTGGCTATATTGAACAATTTATATTTTCCTTTAATATTACTGCACTTCTACGAAAACCGATAACCTCTGTGGAATGCAATCCATGGTGGAGGGTATATAAAGTTCGGCCCGGCCGAACTTAACGCCGTTTTTACTTGTTTTAGTTTCAATTTGTTTTTTATAAGAAGACTAACTTCGAAAGCATAACAACAACATACTTGCGAGTGCATTCTTTCAACATTTACAACTTACCTAGTGTGGAAACGATTCAAGTTTCAAGATTTATTGTACAACTTAACAAATTTTCAATAGATTGAAGAAGTTTTATATGTAACTTAAGGCATAGATCTAATAAATGATACAATATTTTTAATTGCATAGTTCATTATTTCATTGCATAGTTACCAAAAATTTTCTTTATTATAAAACCAGACAGATAAAGTTGTCAAACATAGCTTTAAATGATATTTTTAGTATTTTTTATTATTTGCTAAATAATGTGGATATAATTTAACATTTTTTAGAAAATATTGCACAACTTGAGTCTTAGGGCAAGAAGTGTAAAAGGGACTACAACAGTGTACTATTCACTTTAATAATGAGTTTGTCTCCATACGTATGAATTACAACAACTTATTCAAAATAATCGTCTACAAATGTATCAAAAAAATATGCGGAACTCCATGACATAAAAAATATATTTTGTGTTCAGTTCAAAAAATAGTTCTCAATCTTTAAACAAATTTTTCTTAAATACTACGCAATAGTATGTGGATCAAATTAGGATTAAGCGACTGGGGCGCCAACTTCATTCATTCCATCGTCGCCCAAATATTCTCAATTACAAATATCTTCAGATCAGAACAATTATGCTAAAATGTACTAACTATATATATACAGCCTACTATATATATATTTAGTACATTACATATTTTGTATCGACTTGATAACAATCTGAATAAAGGATTTAGGGCTGTTTTTCTTTAAGCCTGGATAACTAAGCTGCGATAACAACAGCACTGCTATTCTATGACTCACCATAAAAATTTAGAAAAATAATTTTTAAAATCTGAAGTTCTATGAAATTTAACTTACCAATAACTACTTATTTAAACCATTATAAGGAAGTAATTATTTCATACTTCAAAATAATGCAGGGCGTAACGAGCTGTCATTACTAGGTAATGCTAAAAATAATGAGGTGTCTTTACCAAGACTTTGCTGGGTACTTTTCAAGAAATAAGCATCATCGATTTCTTCAGCTTTTAAATCCACCCCAATATTCTTCATTGCAGCAGCCATAACATCAACTGCACTAGCATTATCGTCGCTCTCAACACCACTCACCACACAATCGTTCTTAACACGATTGTCATTTAAAATTTTAACAGATCTTTTCAAATCGCTTATTTCTGTTTTCAATGCTTTATTCTCTCTTTGCACTGCATCTAGCTTTTTCTTATATTCTGCTATTCCTTTCAGTACATCATCAAATTGTTTTGACATAAATGTCATCGATTCGCGCAATGCATCCATTATCTCACTCTTTATGTTTCCACCGTTTTCCTTACACAGATGTACTCTTCGCTCTCGTTATCCATTAGGCGTTTGAACTGAAGTACTAGTACAATTTTTGAAAATCCATTAGCAGACGCACATAGTGCAAAATAACCTAACTTCATGATTCAACCAACTTTTGCCGTAAAAGAAAAAGTACGAATTTGGAAAAACTTTCTATTTTGCGTGTCTATGCAGTCAGAGGAATGTATACACCGAATTCCATGATTCCAGCTGCGCCCATTTGGTTGGTACCATTTTTACTCCCTTGACGTTTCTACGCAATTAGAATTTCATCTTTCTAGCTGTAGTCGTTTAATTGGTACTATTTTTATCCCTCTGTACCATTGTATCCCTTGAAGGTACGAATTTCGAAAAATTCGTCTATTTTACGTGTCTACGCAATCAGAGGAATGTATACTCCGAATTGCATGGCTGTAGCTGCTGTCATTTGATTGGTACTATTTTTATCCCCTTTTTTCATTTTAACCCCAAAAAGTACGAATTTCGAAAAATCCATGTATTTTACGTGTCTATGCAATCAGAGGAATGTATACACCGAAAAGTGGGCAGCCGTTTGGTTGGTACCATTTTTATCCCTCTATTCCCATTTTACCCCTTAAATGTACTAATTTGAAAAAAACACTTTTATATTATGTATTTACACTATTAGAGGAATATACACACTGCTTCTAGCTGTTGTCGTTTAATATGTACCATTTTTATCCCTTTTTTGCCCCATTTCACCCCCTACAAATAAGAATCACTTTATGGTGCACGTTTTTGCTGTTGGGGGAATGCGCATACCAAATATCAAGCAAATATAAATAGACATATTCAAAAAACATGCTTAAATACGCTAAAATATTAGGGATTATTATGGGTATTTTTAGTTCTTGTGAGGGAAAAATGTTTCCCTTTCGGCCGATTTCGTCCTGTTTCAATCCCAACCGATCTACGACTATAAGACGCATTTATGCAAAACGTTTGAACGTTCTAGCTCCTTTCGCTTAGATGCTAGCGTGCTTTCAACAGACGGACGGACATGGCTAGATCGCCTTAGAATTTTATGACGATCAAGAATATATATACTTTATAGGGTCTCACGTCGATATTTCAAGATGTTACAAACGGAATGACAAAGTTAGTATACCCCCATCCTGGAGGTGGAGGGCATAAAAACTTTAACAGGAGCTCTCAGAAAATGAGAAGTTTACTCGATAAGGGTTGCCCACTAATTTTACTAATTCTCAATTGGTCATATCTTTTAACAAAATATTTTTTCGTCCACTTTAAATTAAATATTCAAATATTATTTGACATTTGCAAAATGGAACGCTATCGCTCGAACAAATTTGGGAACTATTAAAAACTTACCTCGAAAGTAGGGAGTCTTTAACGCACACCCTGATAAATTTAAGTGGAACATTTTCTAGAAGCCTAGTCTGTTATGTCTTAAAAGTATGGAAACCACCTAATATTCCTCTGAAACTTTGCTTTTGTGACCAGGACAATGTGATTCATTAAAATATGCTAAAATTATGAGAAAGACGTGTTTGAGTCTTTCACTACAGAGAAAATCATACAGAACAGCACATATAAATTAAAACTAGATTTTATTAAAACTTCAGAAAACCAAAAACATAAAAGTAAATCAGAAGCGGGTGGATTTTCGACATTTGCGTTTATACTGCGAGTCACTTTCTCTAATCAATCCCCAAATGTAATATCCCATCATGTTCTCATTGTATTGTCCTTGGTATCGCCGCTCAAATTCCATTATATCCTGATGGAAGCGCTCGCCTTGCTCCTCTGAATATGCCCCCATGTTCTCCTTGAATTTGTCAAGATGTGCATCCAGAATATGGAGTTTGAGAGACATCCTGCAGCCCATTTTGCCGTAGTTCTCCACCAGACTTTCGACCAGCTCCGCGTAGTTTGCGGCTTTGTGATTGCCTAGGAATCCCTGTATCACTGACATAAAACTCATCCAAGCAGCTTTCTCAACACGAGTGAGCTTGGGTCCACCAAGGGCTCCCACTTGACGTTGTTCCTCCCCCACTGTGAATTCAGTTCGTTGTGGCCATTCACGCTTACTGTTGTGTGCACTGTCGGCAAAGAAAGCAAGGAAACTTGGTGTAACCGCCTTGCAGGCCCATTAAGAATGTCACTATTTTGAAATCTCCGATCACTTCCCAGCCATATTGCTCATACTTCAATGCGTTCAGCACTTTCTTGACATTGTCGTAGTTCTCTTGGAGAGATACTGAATGCGCCAGAGGAAGAGACGGATACTTGTTGCCATTGTTGAGCAACACGGCTTTGAGACTCTTGCATGAGCTGTCAATGAAGAGGCGCCACTCTTTTGGTTCGAAATCAATTCCGATTTCCTCGAACAGACCGCTCACGTCGTGGCAGAAGCAGAGCCCATCTTCGCTGATGAAGAAGTTGGAAAAAAGTTCGTGACGCTTCCTCTGACATGAGACTTTAACACTAGGATCCATCAAATTCCAAGCAAAGTTATCTTGCGACAATAGCTGTTTTCTATACTTTTGGGACCTAACTGACTAGGAAATAACAATTACAACCCAGGGACAAAAATCTTGTTACATAGTGCTATTTACTAATATTTTTCAAAAAAAAAAAATGTCTATTCACATCATTTACTCATTGTACTGCCCTCGTAGTGCTGGTTTGAGTCATCATAAAGATTATAAATTTTTTATTCAATTCAGTTTTCTGCTTTGTACGGACCGACCCGACTATTGTGTTTTGTGTGCAATTTATTTACGCACATATCAATGAATAATAATTGAATGTGCAACGCACACGCACATGTTTAATAGTATTCTACCAATCAATGATCATATCATTTGAATGTTTGTTCGTAAATTAAAGGAGCTCCCTTCGAAAATTTCAATTCTATAGTCTATAGACTTACTGCCATATTCATAAACATTTATCAAGGATTTAAAGTATGATTTTGCTTTGAAAAATCGTCTTATAAACCTATGGTAAATTATTATGAATATAGCCCTAAGTGGATAGCACTCCACTCGCATGTTTGTCAAGAATCGTATTTTGTTGACTGAGTTCCCTTATTGTATATATCGAGCCACTACTACCTACATCCATTCGCTATGGAATGATGCCCTGTAATATTATTTACAATTTCATACATTTGATGATGTTCAATTGCTAATTGGCACAAACTTAATAATAAACTCGTTTCACCAAATGTTGTATTGCTGCGCACTGCAACGAAACTGGAGACTATGAAATGTTCTCTCCCTCTAGGGAAACATTTACATAATATGAATTTAGAGTAATTATGCAATATTATGATGTAGGAACAATAAATGGAGGAGGAGGCATCAGCTAAGACCATTTCCTCATGTCATGTTTTAGCCAATTAAGGATGTGTTCGTCGATGTGTATTCAGTTTCAGTATCAATTTAATGCTGCCTATGATAAGGAGTGACAAACATCTGCCAGAAATTGTGTTGCAACTCGAACCAACCTTTCTTAGGCACTTACCCACCAAAAAGAATTGGAAGCACATTTTAGACGCATCCCCACATCCCAATTTGAATATTTCCCACACTTCTTAAAAAAGTTGATAATATGGCCCGTAACACTTTATGAATAGCATTTTCTCAAGTGAGGGAGAGGTAAGGTGTCCACTTTGCAACCAGAATGGCCCGGTTTCAAATCGTAGCTCGGAAAAATCTTTTTTTTTATTGTTACTTATAAGTAAATAATGCTCAATTTTGTATAATTTTATTAACTTAAATAATTTGGATTAACAATTTTACAATATATAGTATTTTCACAAGGGAATGGGAACGCATTTTTCGTATTGGCTCACGCTTTGCAGCTAGAATGTCCTGGGTTCGAATCGTGGCTAGGGAAAAATATTTTTTCTGTTTTTTTATAAATAAACAATGTTCAATTTTGTATAATTTTATTAAGTTATTTTTTACAAAATTTAGTATTTTCACAAGTGAATGGGAACGAATTTTTCGTATTTTTACAAATTTTTGATATTCGGCCTATATTTTTAATTTATTATTTAAATACTGAAAATTCAAGCTCGAGGCCCTCGAGAACCCTGATGATGTTCTTCAAAGAAGGACGAAATATTGGTTAAAAATAAAGAACACAACAAAAAACCAAAATTGGCCTCGAGCTTGAATTTTCAATATTTAAATAATACATTTTTACAAATTTTTTTTAGTTTTTTCGTTTTTATTTTTATACCCTCCACCTCCAGGATGGGGGTATATTCACTTTGTCATTCCGTTTGTAACACCTTGAAATATTCATCGGAGACCCCATAAAGTATATATAATCTGGGTCGTGGTAAAATTCTAAGACGATATAGCCATGTCTGTCTGTTGAAAGCACGATAGCGGCCGAACGAAGTCAGCCAGGAGGTTCAAATTTTGCCTAAATGTGTCTTATGGTTGTAGATCGGTTGAGATTGAAAGTGGGCGAAATCGGCCCAGAGGGAAAAATTTTTCCCTCACAAGGACTGAAAATACCCCTAATATTTAGAGTATTTCAGCATGTTTTTTGAAAACATTAGCTTGTATTTACTTGATATTTGCAATGCGCATTCCTTTATAGCATAAAAGGGCACCATAGAGTGTTTTTTATTTGTAGGGGGCGAAATGCGATAAAAATAGTACCTATTAAAAGACAACAGATAGAAACACGAAATTTGGCGTGTACATTCCAAATTTGTACTTTAAAGGAGTTAAATGGGGATAGAGGGATAAAAATAGTACCAACCTAACGGCTGCACCTAGAATAATGAAATTCGATATATACATTCCTCTGATTGCGTAGACACGTAAAATAAAAGAACTTTCCAAAATTCGTACTTTTTGGGGTTCAAATGGAAAAAGGGGATAAAAATAGTACCTACCAAATGACATCAGCTAGAATCATGAAATTCGGAGTATATATTCCTCTGACTGCGTAGACACGAAAAATAAAACTTTTTTCCAAATTCGTACTATGAAGGGATACAGTGGCTACATGGGATAAAAATAGTACCAACTAAACGAATACAGCTTGAATGATGAAATTCGGTGTGTACATACCTCTAATTGTGTAGATACGTAAAATAAAGAGATTTTAGATAGTCGTACTCTTGAGGGGCCAAAATTGGAAAAGGGGATAAAAATGGTACCAACAAAATGGCCGCTGATAGAATCATGGAATTCAGTGTATACATACCTCTGACTGCATAGCCACGTAAAATATTTTTTTTCAAATTCGTACTTTTTTGTTGCTTTTACGACAAAAAATGGTAGAATCATGAAGTTGTCTTGGACTGCGTACGTGAGAGATAAGGTATTTTCAAAATTTATACATTTGAAATTAAAATAGGATGGAAATACAACAAAACAAACGACTGTAGCTGAAAATACACTCTCTATCCCCCAATATTTAGGGTATTTATGATTGCTCCCTTATATTTACATTATTAATTGAAGTATTATATACATTATATATATATATATATATTGGTAGCCTTGGCTTATTAATTAAATTTTTGATTTTCAAACAGTTAAAATTTGTTGCGGCCATTCTTCTTGTAGCTTGGAAGCAACACAAAGAAAATAAAAGTTTTAGCTGGTGAAATGGGACAGAAAGGGATAAAATATGGTACCAATGATACGACAACAGCTAGAATCATGAAATTCGGTGTGTACATCCCTCTAATTGCATAGACACGTAAAATAGAGGGATTTTTCGAAATTTGTACTTTTAAGGGATATAATTAAAAAGAGGAATAAAAATGGGATCTACCAAACCGCTGAAGTTGAAATCATGACATTCTGACTATGAAGACTCGAAAAAAGTTTTTTTTTTTCGAAATTTGTACATTTGGGCGGAGAATGGGGCGAATGGGGATATCTATAAAATGTATACTTTTCTTATCACTTTGTCTGTATCTGAAAATGCTTCTTTCTAATGGCGACTGACAATCGCCTAATATTTAGGCATGTTCACTTTCACTATTTCAGCATTTTATTTATATATAGTAGTTGATTTTAAACAGTGCGCATAAGTATACATTATAGTTTGAAATAGTAAACAATTATAGTAATGTGCATAAACATATCACAATTTTCGTAATATGGTACAGGGCTTCTATGTAAAGTCGACATCCTTTAATCTGCTGGTAATACTGTGGAATGCACTCCGTGATGGAGGGTATATAAGATTCGGCCCGGCCGAACTTACCGCCTTCTTACTTGTTTGGTCTGTATTCAATATTTGATTTAAACTGGGCTCAAGACCATTTTGCATCTATATTTAATAGAATGCAAATTTATTTACAAATGGCATGGCCACATTTATCATTTACCGTGTCAAAAGTCTTTTCAATTGGCTTCGCAGCGACTTTTCAACTTCAAACCCGGCCTCTATAAGGAGATGATTCTCACAAACGAACGAGAAGCACAACTCACTTACCGAAGTTGGGTGGTTAATGGGGCTAAAATGGTATCAACAACACGGCTGAAGCTAGAATCATGAAATATGGTGTGTTCATTTCTCTTCCAGCATAGACATCAGATATGAAGGGATTTTTTCGTAATTCGTACTTTTAATGGGTAAAATGTGTGTGTGTGTGAAAGGGATAAAAATGGTATTACCACAATGACCAAACGGTTGGGGCTAGAATCTTGAAATTTGGTACGCATATTCATCTTATAGCTGCAAAATGAAATCGGGTAAAAAGAGATAAAAATGGTACCAATCAAACGGATGGAGCTGGAATCATGAAATTCACAGAGTACGTCCCTTAGAAACGCAAATGGATTCATTTTTCGAAACTCGTGCTTTTAAAAGGGGGATGCTACAATCTTCGATGTGTATATTCGTCTTACAGTGTAGATGCGAGATAAAAAGGATTTTTTCGAAATTTGGAAATGATTAAAATGGATACATCTTCGTACTTTTAGGGGGTGTGATAATAATGTTACCAACAGCACGGCTGAAGGTAGAATCGAAAAAATCGATGTGTATATGATACCCGCCAATGTATCGAATAAGATAATAAATATACATAATAACTTTTACGGACAATACAAATGTATTGTATCAATTTGTGTGCTTAAAAGGTGGAAGCGGGTCAAAAGTGATAAAAATCGTACAAACCTAGAATCTGTAAAGGCTATTAGAAATTTGGTGTGTACATTTTCCGAGTACGTAGACGTACACATGAAAGTGGTAAAAATGGTACCCAATTACTAACATAAATTAATTTTGTGAAACTTGTGCGACAAAAAAGGGATACAAATAGAACCTATCAAAATATTGCAGTTCTGTGCGAACATTGTAGTCAGTAGGTTCCGTTGAAATGAAAAAAAAAATATACAAAAAATGTTTGTTCTATTAATAAGTTCAGATTTCAAGACATAGAAGCACCGGTATAGAAGTTATATGTAAAGGATTTAATTATACCCTACAGCACAGGGTATAATGTCTTTGTGCATTTGTTTGTAACGCCCAAAAGGAAACGAGATAGAACCATCGTTCTTGGAATTCATAATTTAAGTGTTTATGATAAAATATTGCACAACGCCTTATATCTAAGTTAGAAACATCTGTGGTGAAAATGGGTGAAATCGGTTCAGATTTAGATATAGCCACAATACAAATTTCGCTCCCTATTTGATATTTTCCGGTCTAGAAATCGTAAATTTTAACAGATTATCATCAAATTTGTCTTAACACCTTATATTTCAATTAGAAACATTTCTCTCGCTCCCGATTGGACTTTTTTACTCTAGAAACCACATAATTTAACCGATTTTGATCAAATTTGGCTTAACACCTTATATTTCAACTAGAAGCATCTGTGGTAAAAATGTGTCAAATCGGTTCAGATTTAGATATAGCTCCCATACAAATTTCGCTCCCCATTTGAGGTTAACCGCTGTAGAAACCACTTACTTTAATCGATTTTCTTCAAATTTGTCAGGACATCTTATATTTACACTAGAAACATCTAAGTTTAGGTTCAGATTTATATATAGTTCCCATAAAAATTGTCACCGAATTGAAATGTAGTGGAGTGCAAAATGTAGGGTATCATATAGTCGGCCTGACCGACTTTAGCCTTTCCTTATTTGCTTTACCTTGAATAGGGACTACAACGGGCGTGGCAAAAGCATACATATTGTGTACAGCAGAAAGACAGAAAGACGGACGTGCGTTACACTTTTTTTCTATACCAAATGATATAAAGGGTGATTTTTTAAAAGCTATAGGAAAGTTTTCAAAAAAAAAAAAACATAAAATTCAAAAAGAAAAAATCATGAAATCTTCATTTGAATCGATAGCACGGTCCATATAATTTAATGTTTGAAGATTATTTCATGCAAATGTTGACCTTGACTGCGTCTCAAATGGTCCATCCGCTTAGTCCAATTTTGACATACCCTTTTCCAACATTTCAGCCGGTATCTCACGAATAAATGCTTGAATGTTGTCTTCCAATGCGTCAATGCGTCAAAACGGGCTTGTCTGTATAGAAATGAGCTTTAACATAGCCCCACAAAAAATAGTCTAAAGGCGTTAAATCGCACGATCTAGGCGGCCAATTGACCGGTCCCGAACGTGAAATAAAATGTTCACCGAACTCGCCTCTCAATAAGTCCATTGTTGCGCGTGCTGTGTGGCATGTGGCACCGTCTTGTTGAAACCACATGTCATGCTAGTCAAGCTCTTGCATTTTGGCCAAAAAAGTTGGATATCATCTCACGGTAGCGCTCACCATTCACAGTTACGTTACGATTCGCATCATCTTTGAAGAAGTACGGTCCAATGATGCCACCAGCCCATAAACCGCACCAAACTGTGACCTCTTCTGGATGCATTGGTAGCTCTTGCAATGCTTCTGGCTGACATTCACTCCAAAATCGACAATTCTCCCTTTTTACGTACCCATTGAGCCAAAAATGAGCTTCGTCGCTGAACACAATTTTTCGGTAAAAACTTCGCGATGAACTTTCTTAACAGAGCACACATTGTGATAATAAAATTCAATAATTTGCAAGTGTTTTTCGATTGTAATTATAGACCAAACTGAAGATGTTTGACAGTGAAACAAAACACGAAACGTGCGTCAGCTGTTTAAACCGGTGTTGCCAAAAAGATAATAGCTAAAAAATCACCCTTTATATATAGATAAAAAAACATTTTTTTCCGAGCCACGATTCGAACCCGGGACATTCTGGGTGCAAAGCGGACACCTTGCTTCCGTGAGCCCATACGAAAAAGTCGTTCCCACTCGCTTGTGAAAATGCTATTCTCAACATGTTATCAACTTTTTTGTAAGTGCGAGAAATATGCAAAATGGGATTTTGGGGTGCGAATTAAATGTGCTTCCAATTTTTTGGCTTGGCTGGTGTATTTTGTTCTTTTTTTATCAACTCGAAACGATATTAAAAATGTTTTTATGGATTTCTTTTTTTAATTAAAATTCCAATGTTTGTCCAAGGTACCTTTAATACATGTACCGCACACAAAAATGAATAATAATTATTATTATTTTTTCTTGTATATAGTGATTTCCAAGTCATTCGTGTGTGGTCTTGGAAAATTATGGAGAGTATGTCGAAAACCACAGTGTCGTTCGCATATCCCTTTTGAGACTTTTTATGGCGTTTTCCTCGATTTTGTAGCATTTTCAATACAAGACTCTTAATCTTGGCCGTAAATCAAGTATTTATGTTTTCTTTCGCTCCCCCCCCCCAAAAAAAAAGTAAACTCAATTTCGTGAAGACCACAATGAATGGTTATGACTGCCAAAGTGTCATTATTGGTGAATATTTCCATATATTTTTTCGTCTTTCTGTGCACCATCATCTCAATAGTTGGACAATAATCATAGCGTATATAATGTGTTTGTGAAATGATATCAATGAAAATTTGTACTTATTACGGGCACTTCATGTGCGGCCATTCAATAATACTCCAAGCAGACATCCACTAGAGCGTGAAATACCAAAAAAATCAACTCTATAAAATATTGAATTAATATTGGTCATGAAGAAAAGCCAGTCAGCCCTTAAAGTTGTTATTTTTAACAACTATTCAGAAATACGAGTACATCATGAATTTTAATCGAGATATTATGAAATGAAATCAAATGGGAGGGAGTACAGTTTTATGATGGCCTTTCTCATTGTCGATATTTATTGACACATTAAGATGCGATGGGATGGAATGGAATATATTCAGTTCAGCAAGCAAATAACAGCAAATACATTTTGTGTCCGAAATCTAAAAAAATATTTACGATGGCTCCAAATGCTGCGAATTTCTCTTTTTGAACTAGAAAAGGGGCTTCAGGAACAGTCTCCAAAAAAAATGAGAAAAAATGATTTTTTTCACCTATTATTGCAGACATTATAATGGAAGAATTACTAGACGCCTCAATGCAGAAACTGACGATAAAGCCAAGACACTTAACAAAATACGTAGACGATTTATTTGGTATTGTGAAGAAAACAGAAGTACAAAACACATTAAATGTATTGAATTCTTTCAACAATCAAATACAATTCACCATGGAATGTGAACAGGACAATAAAGTACCATATCTTGACGCGATAGTGTATAGACGAGACAATGCTATCAACACGGATGGGTACCAAAAAGAGACAGCATCTGGAAGATTAATAAATTTTTACTCCAAACATCCTTGACGTATACAAATCAACACAGAGACTAACTTCATCAACAGAGTTTTCAACATTAGTGACGCAGAATTCCATAAAAATAACGATAAGAAGATAAGACATATTTTAAAATTAAACGACTTTCCCCATAAAACCATTACGGAATTAATAAGACATATGAAGAAGAAACAACCTGGAGAATCGAATGAACCAATTTCAAAAATATACAAACCCATGACATATGTTCCTGGCTTCTCGGAAAGATTCAAAAACTCCAACATTTACAATAAGGACAACATACAATTAGCGTTAAAGAGCAACAACACAATTAATGAACTTTTTAGCAGGACAAAATCAAAAATAAACAAAGAAGAACAAGTAAGAAGGCGTTAAGTTCGGCCGGGCCGAATCTTATATACCCTCAACCACAGAGTGCATTCCATGGTATTACCAGCAGATTAAAGGAAGTCGACTTTACATAGAAGCACAGTACCATATTACGAAAATTGTGATATTTTTATGCACATATAATTGTTTACTATTTCAAACTATAATGTATACTTCTGCGCACTGTTTAAAATCGACTACTATATATAAATAAAATGCTGAAATTGTGAAAGTGAACATGCCTAAATATTAGGCGATGTCAGTCGTCATTAGAAAGAAGCATTTTCAGATACAGACAAAGTGATAAGAAAAGTATAAATTTTAAAAATATCCCCATTCGCCCCATTCTCCGCCCAAATGTACAAATTTCGAAAAAAAACTTTTTGGAGTCAGAATGTCATGATTTCAACTTCAGCTGTTTGGTAGATCCCATTTTTATTCCTCTTTTTAATTATATCCCTTAAAAGTACGAATTTCGAAAAATCCCTCTATTTTACGTGTCTATGCAATTAGAGGGATGTACACACCGAATTTCATGATTCTAGCTGTTGTCGTATCATTGGTACCATTTAGCCCACTAAAACTTTTATTTTCTTTGTGGAAAATAAGAAATTTAATTAATAAGCCAAGGCTGTCAATATTTGTATACTATATATATAATGGATATAATACTTCAATTCATAAAGTAAATATAAGGGAGCAATCATAAATACCCTAAATATTGGTGGATAGAGAGTGTATTTTCAGCTACAGTCGTTTGGTTTCTTGTATTTCCATCCTATTTTAATTTCAAAAGTATAAATTTTGAAAATACCTTATCTCTCACGTACGCAGTATAAGAAAACTTCATGATTCTACCATTTTTTGTCGTAAAAGCAACAAAATAAAGTACGAACTTGGAAAAAAAAAATATTTTACGTGGCTATGCAGTCAGAGGAATGTATACACCGAATTCCACGATTCTATCAGCGGCCATTTTGTTGGTACCATTTTTATCCCCTTTTTCCAATTTTGCCCCCTCAA
Organism: Polietes domitor; assembly: GCA_947397865.1. NCBI lineage: Eukaryota > Metazoa > Arthropoda > Insecta > Diptera > Muscidae > Polietes > Polietes domitor. The sequence goes on from OX377620.1 coordinate 123,521,859, forward strand.
GAGTACGACAATCTAAAATCTCTTTATTTTACGTATCTACACAATTAGAGGGACGTACTCACTGAATTTCATCATTCTAGCTGTATTCGTTTAGTTGGTACTATATTTATCCCCTGTAGCCATTGTATCCCTTGAAAGTACAAATTTGGAAAAAACGTTTTATTTTTCGTGTTTACGCAGTCAGAGGAATATATACTCCGAATTTCATGATTCTAGCTGATGTCATTTGGTAGGTACTATTTTTATCCCCTTTTTCCATTTGAACCCCAAAAAGTACGAATTTTGGAAAGTTCTTTTATTTTACGTGTCTACGCAATCAGAGGAATGTATATATTGAATTTCATTTTTCTAGGTGCAGCCGTTAGGTTGGTACTATTTTTATCCCTCTATCCCGATTTAACCCCTTAAAAGTACGAATTTAGAAAAAATACTTTTATATTAAGTATCTACTCTATTAGAGGAATGTACACGCCATATTTCGTGTTTCTATCTGTTGTCGTTTGATAGGTACCATTTTTATCCCTTTTTGTCCCATTTCGCGTCCTACAAATAAAAATCACTCTATGGTGCCCTTTTATGCTATAGAGGGAATGCGCATTGCAAATATCAACTAAATACAAGCTAATATGTTCAAAAACATGCTGAAATACTCTAAATATTAGGGGTATTTTCAGTCCTTGTGAGGGAAAAAATTTTCCCTCTGGGCCGATTTCGTCCACTTTCAATCCCAACCGATCTACAATCATAAGACACATTTAGGAAAAATTTGAACCTCCTAGCTCATTTCGTTCGGCCGCTATCGTGCTTTCAACAGACAGACGGACAGACAGACGGACAGACAGACGGACATGGCTATATCGTCTTAGAATTTTACCACGACCCAGAATTTATACTTTATGGGGTCTCCGATGAATATTTCAAGGTGTTACAAACGGAATGACAAAGTGAATATACCCCCATCCTGGAGGTGGAGGGTATAAAAATCAAACGTAATCTATAAGATAAAATGTAATGGGGACAAGTCCAACGTATGCCAGAAGGTATACGTTGGTACTACAAAGATGAAACTAAAAACTCTGCACACAAATCTGATCAAAAACGATTAACAGACCACTGGAACAAAGGACAGCACTGGCAGCCCATTGTATCTTGACGGGGCACAAGCCAAACTTCAACGACGCGTCGTGGACATTTTGACGCAAGAAAATAATTATCGCAAAATATATACGCTTGAAATGTTACATATTATAAATGTCCCTACTGCCCAGACAATGAACTACAAGACTGACACTGACCACTGTGCACAAATATTTCGAAACATTGTTGACAAATATGGACGAAAACAATAGCTTTAGTTGAGAAAGTACTTCGAAACGAAAGAGTTTATTGGTTTTGCTAAAATGCAATTATTGTGATAATTTTTGTTTTGTCGTTTTGTATAATTAATTTTATTTTTGTATTTTAAGTGAATATCCCTGAGGATGATCGTCGCTGACGATCGAAATATCGGAAAAGAATAAATAAATAAAACAATTTAGAAAAACTGAACATCAGTTTTTTGATTTGTTCATGACCTCAAGCCAGACTATCCGGAAAAATAAAAACATTTTCTGATGTATTTTGGCTTTCTAAAAACGATATTAAAAACAAATTGTTTACTAAAAAGGTGTACTCATCATGGCTAAAAACATTGCGAATTATACATTCACATAAAATAGTGATTTAGGAAACGTCTTCAAAAATTAGGGAAATAATTAAAAAAAAATAAATTTTTTTCCAAAAAAATCTTTTGCTGAAACGAAAAAAATCATAAAAAATAGAATAAAATTTCGACAAAAAAGAATTTTGTTAGATTTTTAATAGATAAAATTCTAACGCAAAAAACAATGTTTATATGTAAAACAAGTAAAACAGCGTTAAGTTCGACCGGGCCGGACTTTGTATACCCTCCACCATGCATTCCACCAAACTAACACAAATAAAAATATTGAAAAAATAATTTTATAAATAAAATGCTAAAAAACTACTGAATATTTTCTCAAATTTCTTTTTTTATTTGAAAGTACAATCCTTCCGGTTAATAATGGAAAATAATTTCATTCAAATGGCTGCTGAGGGCACCCCACAAATAATAGTCCAGCGGTTGAATAGTTGAAAAAAAAAACGTTAGATGGCGGACCCTTATAAAATTTTAATTATTTTCAAACACGGTTTTAAAAAAATTTTAAAATCCATAACTGCATGATTATACCCATTTTTGTCGTCAAAAGTACGAATTTGCAAAAATCTTTTTATTTTTATCAGACGCATTTATGGAAAACTAGCAAATAACTGCTACTTCGTCCGCGGTGCAAGGAAATCCCTTTAAATCACCTAAACGCTCACTAAATTTGAAAAGTCGCTTTATGTTGCGCAACTACGTATTCAGAGGTATATTCACTCCAAATTCTCGATTCCAGATCCTACGTAGTCGGAGGACTTCATTCACCATATTGATTTTTGTATTATTTCACTGTGCAAAGTAGGACCTTATAAAGGGTGATTTTTTAGCTATTATCTTTTTAGCAACTCTGGTTTAAACAGCTGACGCACGTGTCGTGTTTTGTTTCACTGTCAAACATCTTCAGTTTGGTCTATAATTTAACCATGAATCGTCTTACAATCGAACTATTATCAAAATGTGTGCTCTGTTAAGAAAGTTCATCGCGAAGTTTTTACCGAAAAATTGTGTTCAGCGACAAAGCTCATTTTTGGCTCAATGGGTACGTAAAAAGGGAGAATTGTCGATTTTGGAGTGAATGTCAGCCAGAAGCATTGCAAGAGCTACCAATGCATCCAGAAGAGGTCACAGTTTGGTGCGGTTTATGGGCTGGTGGCATCATTGGACCGTACTTCTTCAAAGATGATGCGAATCGTAACGTAACTGTGAATGGTGAGCGCTACCGTGAGATTATATCCAACTTTTTTTTGCCCAAAATGCAAGAGCTTGACTTGCATGACATGTGGTTTCAACAAGACGGTGCCACATGCCACACAGCACGCGCAACAATGGACTTATTGAGAGGCGAGTTCGGTGAACATTTTATTTCACGTTCGGGACCGGTCAATTGGCCGCCTAGATCGTGCGATTTAACGCCTTTAGACTATTTTTTGTGGGGCTATGTTAAAGCTCATTTCTATACAGACAAGCCCGCTTCAATTGACGCATTGGAAGACAACATTAAAAGCATTTATTCGCGAGATACCGGCCGAAATGTTGCAAAGAGTATGCCAAAATTGGACTAAGCGGATGGACCATTTGAGACGTAGTCAAGATCAACATTTGCATGAAATAATCATTAAAAAACATTAAATTATATGGACCGTACTATCGATTCAAATAAAGAGATTTCATGTACATTCATTTACGCTATGCAATTCGCATCGAAGGAAATACATCTGATATTTGTCGGTTGGCAATTTCGTTGCCAGCCCACGTCTTATGCATGAATATGCGCAAGATGAAATGGAACATACTCGTCATTACGGCCGCAAATACGTTTTATTCACCTTCACGTAAACTAAGGTCGCTGATGGACTATATAATTAAGCATCGTGTGTTTGGAAATACTCGAGTTGGACGTTTGGACGACGTTGCCGCATGCGCAAAATTTTCATTTGATTAGTCGGAAGAATTCAACCAGACCAAATTGATGACATCATATGTGACGAGATTCCTGATCCCGAAACAGATCCAGTCCTGCCTGATGTCGTAATTACAAACATGACTCATGGACCGTGTGGCGCCATTAACCCACAATCACAGTGCATGATCGACGGCAAGTGTTCCAAGCGTTATCCACGAAGTTTGAGTGGTGAGACCATCACTGGTCACGATAGTTATCCACTGTCGACAGCTGTAGGGTTGTTCCGTATTCGCCACTTCTATGCAAAACATTGAAGGCGCATTGTAACGTGCAAATATCTCATGAAAGGCAGTGACATGACGGATTTTGGTCTTTAAGATCCTGACCGCAATGTTGAAATCATATATTGTCATTTGAAAGTGCATCTGGAGAACGGTCAACGAGTTTGTTTCACTGCAGCAAATGCTGGTCAAAGTGCTCAGAACCCACCACCATTCGTTTGTCAAAGTGATTCATTGGCACGTACGTTACTTTACTCAGAGATGCCGCTTTATTACTCTATTTCAACGTGGAAAGCAAGGCGATTGGTTAAGTGAAAGATCAATTTTAGCGGCAAAGAACAAGGATTTGGATCACTTAAACTGTACAATTCAAAATCAATTTTAAGTTTAAGCGAATCCAATTTCCAATTAGTCTCGCATTCGCCATGGCAATCAATAAATCACAAGGACAATTATTGAGTGTTTGTGGCCTCAATCTGGAGAATGGATATTTTTCACACGGTCAACTGTATGTCGCATGTTCCGGAAAACGAAAAACATTGTTTATATCAGAGTGCTTCAATGAGGGGAAAAGGAAAAAAGGTGAAATTAAACTAAGTTCAATTTAACTAAAAAATCAAAGTATTTAAGAAATAAGTCTGTGCAAACGAACGAGAATTGCTTCTTAGATTAATATTCAAGAATTTTTGTTCTTTATAAGTTCATTAATACTTAAATATATGAAGAACTCGGCATAAATTTCAGTAAACATTTTAACTTCATTTTAGGAAAAAACACATTTTTAGGTTAAAATTTCCTAAATGGAATTTTTTCCATACAAAAAATTACCGATTTTTTTCTCACTTAAAACCTTGAAAATATTCTTCCACATAAGTTTGAATTTAATTGTAAGAATTTTTTATTAGATCCAAAGATCTAGTAAATCTATTATCTTATTTATAGTATATGCACTATTTACTATGACTTTGAAAGAATGAAACTTTACTCATACTTAGTTAATTTTCCAACTTTTTAGGAATTTTTACTGAACTGGGGTAAAATTGTTAAACATTTTATATAAAATAAAGCAGGTGAAAATTCTGTTAATTATTTTAGCCAATTTTCAATCAATGTTCTCGTGACGTCTAGTCAGTCTATGGCGCAATGATAAACGACGTTAATTTGATTATGTGTGATTACGTGAGCCATTCATACTTTATTGCCAGCATCTTCGAGAACTATTTTGATACATTCGTCCGACAGACATCGTCGGTAAAATTACATTTCAGTAATCCATCTATCAGTACACTCAAAGGAATATGTCAGTAAAAGAAAGCAGAAAGTCTACTGAAAGAGCAGATTTTCAGCTGTTAAAGAAGAGACAGCAGATTTGTATCTGCTGAGATGGTAAACAGTTGTTTGCTGTCTTTAGCAATATATATGATATGCATATTGTCCCAAGCTAACATAAAAGAAAATTCGAGCTAAACTCGCTTATGAACGCTTATCTATTTTTATACCCTACACCACTTCGTGGGCTAGGGTATTATAAGTTAGTTTCGCGCCAAATGTTTGTAACACCAAGAAATAATCGAGCTAGACCCACCTTTAAGTATACCGATCGGCTTAGAATCTCCAGCTGAGTCGATTTAACGATGTCTGTCTGTCCGTCTGCTGTCCATCTAAGCTTGTTCGCACTCTACAGGTCGCAATTGTAGTCCGATTGTCATGAAACTTGTCAGAAGTTATTTTTTCTGGCCAAGGACCATCGGTATTGAATTTGGAGGAAATCGGTTCAGATTTAGAAATAGCCCACATACAAATTTCGCTCCCGATTTGACTTTTTTCCGCCCTATAAAGCACATATAGCACCCGATTTTCTTCAAATTTGGCGTAACACCAAACTAGAAACTAGAATCAAACTAGAAATACATGTGGCGAAAGCGGGTTAGATCGGTTCAGATTTAGATATAGCCCCCATACAAATGTCGTTCCCGATTTCACTTTTTCCGCTTTAGAAACCACATATTGTACCCGATTTTCTTTAAAATTGACACAACATTTTACAAACGAATTAGAAACACCTATGCTGAAAGTGGGTAAGATCGGTTCAGATTTAGATATAGCCCCCATACAAATGTCGCTTCCGATTTCACTGTTTTCCGGTTTATAAACCACTTATTGTACCCGATTTTCTTGAAAACTGACACAACATTTTATAATCGAACTAGAAACACCTGCGCTGAAAATGGGTAAGATCGGTTCAGATTTAGATATAGCCCCCATACAAATGTCGCTCCCGATTTAACTTTTTCCGCTTTAGAAACCACATATTGTACCCGATTTTCCTTAAAATTGACACAACATTTTATAATCGAAGTAGAAACACCTATGCTGAAAGTGGGTAAGATCGGCTCAGATTTAGATATAGCCCCCATACAAATGTCGCTCCCAATTTCACTTTTTCCGCTTTAGAAACCACATATTGTACCCGATTTTCTTTAAAATTGGCACAACATCTAAAAATCCAACTATAAAACCTATGGTGAAAGTGGGTTATATCGGTTCAGATTTAGATATAGCCCTCATACAAATGTTGCTCCCGAATGTTTAACCGATTTTGGCCAAACTTTACATATTATATTTCACCAATAAACATACATGGTGAAAGGGGGTCACGACGTTCCAGGTATCAATATACCCTCATACAAATGACCTTTCGGATTTAAAATTTTTTGTCAAACACACACATTTAAAGGATGCAAAAATCCTTCCCGATTTCACTTTTTACCAAATTGGATTGTAATGATATAGAAAGCCCGTCCGTCTTTAGCCTTTCCTTACTTGTTTGGGAGATGCCCATATGTCCATACTTTGGTATAACCCAAATGCTGCCCACTCTGATCTATATGTTTCAACTAAGAATACCTACCGTGAATGAGAAATATATTGGCGCATGTTTTTGCAGAGGCCTCAAGTGTTGTCATAGATCCCCTTCAAATGTCCATCCGATTCATCCTATTACCACTGTATAATCTATATTTATCATTGGATCTAGATCAATTTTTCCATATCATGTTATATTTACTTTATTATTTACCATATTCATTAAATTTGAAGATGAATTGATAGTAACTGTATAATTTATAAGAACTACATAAAATTGTTCCCATTAAATACCTGGGTTTAGTAATCAAAGCGATGTATATATTTATATTTTAATTAACAACATTCTTCTACAGTTTAATCTAAAAAAAGGATTACTAATTGCTACGTTTAAAAAGTTTTCGAAATTTCCTATTATTCGCGGTTTCATGGTTCATAGCCACTTTTGTATGTTTAAAATTGAGCACTATGAATGTTGAAATAAGAATAAGATTATTGTTTATTCATCCGTCAGATTGGTCGCTTGTAACATATATGTAGCCAGTCGCGAAAATCGCTTCCTTATATTTTAACTTTCTTCATTCATAATAAAATTCTCTATAAAAATAAAAAGTTACACCGGTTTTTCTAAATATACTTTTCACAATTTTTGACTTTACAGCCACCATTTTTCCTATTTTAGCCTGATAACTGGGGAATCAAAATGCTATTAACGCGAAATGATGGAATTTGATAGTACGATATGCCCTAAATCTAGAAAAATGTTTTAAACAAAATCGTTGTAGCGAATTATAACCTTCGGTTTTATGCTGCTCCATTGGTGAACTATTTTATTTCTATTATTTTTATGTTCATAGCCACTTATGCAGTCACAAACTAACGTGCGAGGGGATAGTCAAATCAGAAAGTTAAAAAAAATGGCTTTAGAAAAAAATCTTTTCCAAATTTATACGACAGATGACATCCAAATCTGAGAATAGTTTGGCATCAAAAACTCATTTTCGTGAAAATGGTTCATAGCCACTTTTGAATATTACACAAAAAACGATCAAATTCCTCGGCGATAAGCCCTTCAGTCCCGCATTTTTTCTATGATAAATGCAGAAAATTGGATATGCTTTTTGACAAAGTATGGGTCTAAATAGGATGTCTAAAGAGTTTTGGGGTTTTTAAATTACATGGGACATGAGTAACAGGATGTTTACTCAAAATCTTGCTACACTTATTCCGATTAAATAAAAAATATTTGGAAATGTTTCTTAATTTTTATAACAGTTTTTTGTACTCGATAAAATGCAAGAAGAAGCACCTAGAAATTTTAATTAGATCCAAGTTACTGAATTTGTTGTTAACTAACTCTGAAAAATATTTGACACAAGTGAGAAATTTAAAAAAAAATTGAGTAAGTTAAAACTCATTTCTTATTGTTTCGCAACTTCAAAGTAGATTTTAAAATAGAGACCTACACGCAGAGAAAAAATGCATTACCTAGAAATGAAATTTTAGACACGTGAATATCGTTTTTGATTTTCTTTTATGGGAAAAATTAGTTTGTTTGCTATAAACATGTCATCACTTGTTGTAAATGAACAAAGAGAAATATGTTTATATCAAAGATTTTTCTTCGTTTGTCGAAATGGATTTGTATTATCATTGCAAACTACCAAAACATTAGAAGTAACAAAAACCATTGTTGTTGCATCTGTGATGAAAATAGGACACATCGGTTTAGATTTAGATACAGCTCCATAAAAATGTCGCATCGCAAATGATACATCTTAGCGATCTACAAGCATCAAGCAAATTATTTGCTTTTATTAAGAATGTTCTTAGATTTCATTATGATATCATAGTGATTCTTATCTACACTTAAAATTACTAAAATATTTTGTTATTAAATTTCCAAACTTTTATTGTAGTACACAATTAAAAGTTCATAAGATATTGCTCTAGTCGAATGTCAAGAAGTGGTATTGGTTAATTAAAATGAAACTTTTCGGTAGAATTTGGTGTCCATTAGCGAAATTAGCATTACACAATCTTGAAATTGGCACAATTCGTTTAGTTTGCTTGTATTTTTCATAAACTTTGTCCGAAATTCAAGAAAGTATCCACGATTTTTTATGTAATTTTTGTGTTTTCATGATTTTACTGCAAAACTTCCATTTCAGGCGAGTTATTTTAAAAAGACCTTAAAAATTCTATATTTTATTGCTTCAGAAAGTCTAAAAGGTTTTATAAAGTATATGTTCGAAACCTCTCTGGGGGGTTGAACCCCCAAACCCCCCCCTGCGCACGGCCCTGGCTGAGAACAATCAAAAGGTCGATCTTCAACAACTATAATTTTTCCTAAATGTTTATAATCACTGGGAGTTCCCTGGAAATATTAGGATCATTCAATAACATCTACAAAGTTTTTTTAAAGATTCATTTTCGACGAAATGCTTTCGTTTTCACAGTTTGCACAGGTATGAGCAAAATTAATTTTATAAAATTTCCTCATTTTGGGTATAATTCGGCGAAAGGTATTTCTAAAGCCGAAAATGCCGAATAAAATCCAAAAATGAACACAGTTCCTTCAGTGACGTTCCCCTACCTGATGTTATGTAGGTACGTCCAATGGCCGTAGGTAGGTAGACGAGGTAGATGCACTGCAAATCCTCAACGGAACCCTAACATGGTGTAACGATGTTCAGAGTTACTAGAGAGTTTATATTGACTCTCTGACGAAATAGTACTCAACTGACGCTCGGCACAGATAGTTGCGTTCAACAGTCAGCAACTGGGACACATTTACACATTAGTAACTCATAAAGTTTGACAGAAGCCTTGAGAAGAAGTCAACCTAACCTAGCCATGGCTGCAGTGAAATCATCCATCATCACATTTTGTCATTTGTGGAAAATAGATAATTGCCCTACAGATAAATGGATAAGCTCTACATTATTTGCCGCTGAAGGTTACGAAGATAGAAAGTTTCAACTACAAATTTACAAGTCGAACATTGGCCTGAATATAGGCATTAGAGGTATATCCAATCCGGCCCATGTGCCATTTCAGTACAAATGGCAATGCCGCATAGTAAATGCTGAAGGAGAAGGATTTTGTGTTGTTAAAGAAATGCCCGGTCCACTGGATTTATTTAGAATTGTAATAGGAGACATGGCCGATGTTGATATATCAACACTGGAGCAGTTATCGATAAATGACTCATTTAGGCTACTTTGTGAAATTAACATGTCGGTCCCTGGAGAAGATCTTAAGCAGTCGGACAGGAAGTCAGTTAAATTTGTCAGAACGGGAAGTGTGTTCAAACCAGTGGCTCCTGTTGACCTTAGCCCATGGGATGTAAGCAACACGCAGGAATGTAGGCATCATGAAGATTTATCACAGCTGAGCGATAAAATGGACAATGTCATCAAGACGCTCAATTCAAATATATGTACATTGATCGATAAAATTGCAAAAATACCTTCGGATCTATCCGAATTGCGTGGTCGTAACGCTGCGGTTCAAACACAAACCAGCGATGCCATCTGTCCGAACGATTCGCACAACCCCAACGACACTGATGACGTTGTACATTCAAATCACAAGAAGTCCATGGAAAATACACAGCCGGAATCACCTAATCATCAGGATGAGGAGAGACAAGAAGAAGCAGCAGCAGCACAACTGGTCAATGCTGCAGAGACAAGACGTTCAGATGAAAACATCCGATCGAATGTGATCGTTTCGCACGAAACCACCAACCATACCATGGAAACAACTGACCAACGGAAAGATTCGTTCGTATTGATCGATGATGATGCCGATAAACTTATCGATGCTGCTGAATGTAACACTGCCGAAAATACCTCCTCCAATGTTAACATATCGGACGATTCATCCGAACTCTTCGAAATCGCTAAACATCTAACATTAGCCGTATGCACTGATGCCTTTAACGCCACTGGTGGCGAAGGACAGAACTATCGCGATGTCATAGCGCAAGTGTTCGCTCTCATTCGCACTGGCCACTTATCAACGATGGAGAAATTGAGCGCAGATCTATTGAAAACAGCTGTTAAATATGATATGAAAACTCTGAAAATTATGTGTGAGTCTGTGCTATTGGATCGCAATTTAAGCATCGATACTGCTATACAATCGCTTATCTTGGCCGATCGTCTCGAGGTGCAAGAGTTAAAAGCGCGCTCGATACAGTTCATTATCGCGAATATCTCAAACATCGTTAAGACAGCTGAATGGAGAGACTTCAACATCGACTACTCACATTTGGTAGTTGAGCTTTTTAATTTCATTAACTCTAAATAATTTCTTGAGATGTATGATTCTTGTCAACACATCATTATAATAAAATTACTTTTTATAGCAATTCCTAATAAATAAAAAAAGATATATTTCAAGGGGGAACATGGAAAGTAGGGTTTGCATCCCGGGAATTTTCCCGCGGGAATTCACATATTTTTCATTTCCCGTATCCCGAGAAATTCGTACGGGAATCCCGCGGGAATTCGGTAGAAAGAATATATATATATAGTTTCCAAGGCGACAGGACAAAGACAACAGACAACTTAAACATTTTATTTAATGCTCTACTGACTACATCTGTTGAATGTGAACGATCGATCTCCGTCGCGTCCACATTTCCCAATAAAATAAGAAATATCTGATGACGTCGTAAATGCATTGTCTGCTCTTAATTCAAACAGTCAAACAAAATTTTTACTGCAAACATTTAATTAATTTTGAAGCTTGAAAAGATGTTTGAGTTAAATTCTGTAACAGGTTCGTTGTGAAATACATTTCTATTTTACTGTACTGGGAAGCTCAAGACCATCTATATTTAAAATCTATTTACAAATGGCATGGTGACATTTATTACTTGGCTGCAGACTACCACCTTTCAGATGGCTTCGCAGCGACTTTTCAACAACATACCCGGCCTCTTTAAGTAAATGATTTTCTCAAACGAATGAGAAGCACAGCTCACTTGCCGAATAGCCGTTCGAAAAATCGCACACATCCCACTTAATAACATGTGAATGTTTCATTGGAAAAAATAATTTTAACTCATGGTAAACGATATATTGACGATTTCCCGTGCTGTCCCGGGAAATTGAAAAAATAATTCCCGTTTCCCGGTAAATAAAAAGTACAGGAAAATGCAAACCCTAATGGAAAGGCTAAAGGCTCGGAACGACAGGCAAACTAGAATGTTTTCAAATATCGTCTTAGTGCATGTATTTTTTGTGCGAGGGAAAATAATAAGTTTCTGACAACGGATTCTGATAGAGGGGGTATACAAAAGTTTTTCAAAATCTCGACGCAGAACTCTATATAGGCAGGTATTCATTCTTTTCTAACAGACATATACTGGACATTGTTTGATAACATTATACAGGGTTTTCCAACAAGAGGTGTTAATTTGGTTTTCAAAGAAAAATTTCATTTTTTGAGATAAATGATCAGATGTTTATTTCGTAATAAAGAATAAGGTATGCCGTTAATAATGAAAACAACATCAGCCAAATGGCCACCACGCATACAGGTCCATATCCTTTTCATGAAATTTTCCATAACCAAATCGCAAAGTGGCTGCCCATGTCCTCGATAGCCTCACGAACTCTATCTATGAGGTCTTGAATCGACGCTGGGCTATTGGCATAGATCTTATCTTTCACATGGCCCCAAAGGAAGAAGTCGCAAGTTGTTAAATCACAAGACCTCAGTGGCCAATTGTGATCACCTCTTCGGTCCGGAAACTTTTCCCGTTGTTGCTTGTGTGGCACGTAGCGCCGTCTTGTTGAAAGTAAACGTTGTCCAGATTAATACCATCCAACTCCGACCATAAAAAATAATTAATCATCTCTCGATAGAGCAATTCATTCAACATAACTGTTGATCCAACCTTATAAGGTCCAATGACCACGCCGGACCATAAACCGCACCAAACAGTTAAACGATGAGGATGCAGAGGCTTCTCAACAATAACTCTTGGGTTTTCCGAGCCCCAGATGCGACAATTTTGCTTGTTGACATAGCCGCCGAGGTGGAAATGAGCCTCATCAGTCAAGATGATTTTTCGATGGAATTCCGCATCATTTTCATTCATCATTCAAGGACCCAATCAGCAAAGTTGTTGAAGCGTGTATCGTTCCATTTTTATACCCTCCACCTCCAGGATGGGGGTATATTCACTTGGTCATTCCGTTTGTAACACCTTGAAATATTCATCGGAGACCCCATAAAGTATATATATATTCTGGGTCGTGGTAAAATTCTAAGACGATATAGCCATATCCGTCTGTTGAAAGCACGATCGCGGCCGAACAAAATGAGCTAGGAGGTTCAAATTTTTTCTAAATGTGTCTTATGGTTGTAGATCGGTTGGGATTGAAAGTGGCCGAAATCGGCCCAGAGGGAAAAATCTTTCCCTCACAAGGACTGACAATACCACTAATATTTAGAGTATTTCAGCATATTTTTTGAACATAATAGCTTGTATTTACTTGACATTTGCAATGCGCATTCCCTTTATAGCATAAAAGGGCACCATAGAGTTTTTTTTATTTGTAGGGGCGAAATGGGACAAAAAGGGATAAAAATAGTACCTATTAAAAGACAACAGATAGAAACACGAAATTTGCCGTGTACATTCCTCTAATAGAGTAGATACATAATATAAAAGTATTTTTTCTGAATTCGTACTTTTAAGGGGTTAAATGGGGATAGAGGGATAAAAGAGTACGACTATCTAAAATCTCTTTATTTTACGTATCTACACAATTAGAGGGATGTACACACTGAATTTCATCATACAGTCGTTTGGATGGTTGTATTTCCCTCCATCCTATTTTAATGCCAAAAAGTATGAATTTTGAAAATCCATTATCTCTCACGTGCACAGTGCAAGATAATAGAACTTCATGATTCTACTCATTTTTGCCATAAAAGTAAAAAAATACAAATTTGGAAAAAAACATTTTAGTTTTGCGAGTTTACGCAGTCAGATGAATGTATACACCGAATTACATGGCTCTAGCTATGACCACTTGTTGATACCTTTTTGTCCCCTTTTCCCATTCTACCCCTTTATAAGTACGACTTTCGAAAATCTCTTTATTTTACGCGTCGACGCAATTAGGGGGAGGTACACACCTAATTTAAACGTTCTAGCTGTAGGCGATTGGTTGGTACTATTTTTATCCCTATGTTCCCATTTTATCCTTTGAAATTAAGAAATTCGGAAAAAACTTTTTATTTTGCGTATCTATGCAGTCAAAGGAAAGTATACTGCGAATTTCATGACTCTGAGGTCATTTGGTTTATACCATTCTTATCCCATTTTTCCCGTTTTACCCCCTAAAAGTACGAATTTTGAAAAATTCCTTCATTTTCCCCACCCTCTGTTCCCATTTTATCCCTTAAAGGTACGAATGTGAAAAAATCCTTTTATATTATGTATCCACTCAATTAGAGGAATGTACACACCGAATTTTGTGTCTCTCGCTGTTGTCGTTTGAGAGGTACCATTTTTATCCCTTTTTGCCCTATACTTGCCCCTACTTTATGCTTTACCGGGTCTCAGGTCGATATTTCAAGGTGTTATAACAGAATGACAATGTTAGTATACCCCCGTCCTGGAGGGTATAAAAAATAACGATAACAAGTAAGGGTGGAAAAGTGAAAACGGGAAGGATTTTTGCATGTTTCCTAATCATAGGCTAATATGACCTGACCCGATTTGTCAAATCGATTAGAATCGATTTGTATCGGGCTATATCCAGACATGGAATGAAATGACCCACGTGAAGAAATTGAAGAAATTCGGTGAAAGTACGTGGTTTCTGGGGAGGAAAAGTTAAGTCGGACGCGAAATTTGTATGGGAGCTATATATCTATAGATCTGAACCGATCTGACCCATCATAGTCTAAACACATACATATGTAATCTTTTTTCATTTTATATTTCTGAAGAATTCTGAAGAGTCTTTATACCCGATTTTATCATTTTTTTAATTGTGTTGAATATTGATTTAAATCACACTTTTCATGAGTTTTTGCACGATCCCACCCTCTCTCTCTCTCATGCAAACCAAGTTACGTCGCGCACACACACGCTCGCGTATCCTAAGGTCATTGCAAATAACATCCTTTTGAAATTGCACAAAAAAACGTCAACAGACGAAACACTGCGACGTATAGTGGTTCAGAATATAAAAAACCATCGGCCAAATTCAATAACTTTAGTTTTTAGTTCAGTAAAAAAATGATATTAGACAAGGACCCAAGGATTATTTTGAGATATTAACATTAAATATCGGGATATCGAATATATTTTAGAAAACGGCCCAAAAATTACTACTTTTCGTGTTTTAAAGAAAATTAAATTAAAATTAAAAAAATATTTTTTGTTTTTTAACATAATTTTACGCATTTGTTCATAATGCGAAGAATTTTTTTTTGTATTACAGATTTTCGCGTTTTTCAGATTGTGAGAATTGAAAAAAAAACGTAATTTATTTTTTTGACTCTGACGAACTGTTGCTCACACATTTTAAGAGATTTTGCACTCAGATCAGATTTTTTATCAGAAATTACGGTTTCTTAGCTTTATTATGACGTCTATCTGTCTATGTCAAATATAGGTCGTTTGTAATAAATAGTTTAAAGATATCCTTTTTGAATAAATGTCTGACTTTTTGGCCCAACACAACTTGTTTCCTTCAAAAGCCTTTAAAGAGATATATACATATTTGGTAGGCGTACGGTCATAGCGCCCGAGGTCATAACGCCCGAATTGAAAATGTCATAAAGCCCAAAAAACGATGCGTTGATTGTATTGTTGTAAAATTTATCGATTTTTTGGGCAATATGTCGTTGTTATTTGACACGATTTTCTTTAAATTTGGAACAACATCTTATAATCCAACTAGAAACACCTATGCAGAAATTGGGTAAGATCGGTTCAGATTTAGATATAGCCACCATACAAATGTCGCTCCCGATTTCACATTTTCCGCTCTAGAAACCACATATTGTACCCGATTTTCTTTAAATTTGACACAACATCTTATAATCTAACTAGAATCACCTATGGCTAAAGCGGGCTAGATCGGTTCAGATTTAGATATAGCCACCATACAAATGTCGATCCCGATTTGACTTTTACGCTAAAGAAAGCACATAATGTACCCGATTTTCTTTAAAATTGGCACAACATCTTATAGTCCAACTAAACAAACCTATGGTGAAAGCGGGTAAGATCGGTTCAGATTTAAATATTGCCCAAATACAAATGTTGCTCCCAAAAGTTTAAACGATTTTGGGCAAACTATACACTTTTTATTTCACCTATTTCGTTCCAGATTTCAATATACCCCATACAAATGTCCTTTCCGATTTAACATTTTTTGTCAAACACATACATTTACAGGATACAAAAAACCGTCCCGTTTTCACTTTTTCACCGAATTGAATTGTATTCGGATAGAAAGTGGAGTGTATCATAGAGTCGGCCCGCCCGACTTTATCCTTTCCTTACTTGTTTTTTTTTTTAAGTTGCCGGCTACGCAAAGTAAAAGTTTTCTGCGTTGCCGACCTTCGACCGGGGTAAAAGATTTTTTCTCTGTGGACAATGTCCACAGACTGCTACACATTGTAAAGATTTCTTGCGTTGCCAATCCTGTGAACATACTCCATAGGATAAAATCTTTAATTATGCCCGAAGGCCGGCAACGCAAGACTTCTTTACAATGCGTAGCCGTCTGCGGATATACCCCACAGGAGAAAATCTCTAATCCCGGCCAAAGGCCGGCAACGCATGAAAACTCTATCGATGCGTGGCCATCTTTTGACAACCCATTATAGGAGAATATCGGTAAGCCCGGCCGAAGGCCGGTAACGTAGAAAACTTGTACTTTGCGTAGTCGCAAAGTAAAAGACATACCCGGCCGAAGGCCGGCAACACTGGAAGTCTTTACTTTGCGTAGCCGAATTTTAACATACCCCATAGGAGAAAATCTTTAATTTTACGAAAATGCCATAAAGCCCAAAAGAAGGTCAAAAATCCCAAAACTTCGCGTCATAAGGCCCAAAGAAGTTTGTTGGGCTTTCAAGCATTTTGATTGGACGTTGTGACGTTTTTATTGCTAAAAATTGGGTAATCTGCCGATTTTTGGGCTTTATGATATTTATCGATTTGGGCGTTATGACCGTACGCCTATTTGGAAAGGTCAATTTAGTAATTTTAGTTACTTTTATTAAATATTATTAAATTCCAAAATAGGTACGCAGATAAAAAGGTGAGTAAATTTAATTTATCCTCATGCTAAATTTTATAACAATCGGGGTTCATTTGCCGGAAATATGCCCAAAAAAAAAACAAAATGAGTAAATTTCCTTTATGCTCATGCTTTACCCTTAAAAATTATTTGATTTTACGTTTCTAAGCATTTTGAATTTCAATCGCCAAAAACGGAGATTAATTCAAAAATCAAAATTTATTTTTTTGAAAATTTTTTATTATACGATTAAAGAATATAAAATTCTACATTACTACCGAAAATATCAATGACGTGTGTTATTTACTTTCCCAGTTGCACTACCTTAAAGTCAAGAAATTTTTGAGATTTACGCGATCAGTTGTGAAAAGTTCAAATTGACATATTTTAAAGGTTAATATCTTTTTGCCCATTGATAAAAAGTAACACTTTGATTATGAAATCTTCAAGTTCAGGTATTTTAGAGTATTTTTACAAAAAAAATGTTTTAACGAAAGTATTGTAGAAATATTTTTAAAAATTTTTTGAAAATATATCTAAATTTAAGGTATTTTCAAAATATATGTGGAGTTGTAAATGTGAATTCTGTAACATACCGCCAGATGGTGAATTTCTAATTAAATTACAATGTGTTAGCTTCAATATTCCGCAATTACATGTTGCGCGCTTTTGCGCTAATTTATTTTATTAAATAAATTGTGAAAATTGTCACTCTTTATGGATGCTTATACATTAAGTATTATTGTACAACTGGAATTTAGAATATGACGAAAGCTTAATATTTAGGTAGTTTGTAATGAAAAATAAGTCTTTTTATATAAAGAGTGATTTTTTTGAGGTTAGGATTTTCATGCATTAGTATTTGACAGATCACGTGGGATTTCAGACATGGTGTCAAAGAGAAAGATGCTCAGTATGCTTTGACATTTCATCATGAATAGACTTACTAACGAGCAACGCTTGCAAATCATTGAATTTTATTACCAAAATCAGTGTTCGGTTCGAAATGTGTTTCGCGCTTTACGTCCGATTTATAGTCTACATAATCGACCAAGTGAGCAAACAATTAATGCGATTGTGACCAAGTTTCGCACTCAGTTTACTTTATTGGACATTAAACCAACCACACGAATGCGTACAGTGCGTACAGAAGAGAATATTGCGTCTGTTTCTGAGAGTGTTGCTGAAGACCGTGAAATGTCGATTCGTCGCCGTTCGCAGCAATTGGGTTTGTGTTATTCGACCACATGGAAGATTTTACGCAAAGATCTTGGTGTAAAACCGTATAAAATACAGCTCGTGCAAGAACTGAAGCCAAACGATCTGCCACAACGTCGAATTTTCAGTGAATGGGCCCTAGAAAAGTTGGCAGAAAATCCGCTTTTTTATCGACAAATTTTGTTCAGCGATGAGGCTCATTTCTGGTTGAATGGCTACGTAAATAAACAAAATTGCCGCATTTGGAGTGAAGAGCAACCAGAAGCCGTTCAAGAACTGCCCATGCATCCCGAAAAATGCACTGTTTGGTGTGGTTTGTACGCTGGTGGAATCATTGGACCGTATTTTTTCAAAGATGCTGTTGGACGCAACGTTACGGTGAATGGCGATCGCTATCGTTCGATGCTAACAAACTTTTTGTTGCCAAAAATGGAAGAACTGAACTTGGTTGACATGTGGTTTCAACAAGATGGCGCTACATGCCACACAGCTCGCGATTCTATGGCCATTTTGAGGGAAAACTTCGGAGAACAATTCATCTCAAGAAATGGACCGGTAAGTTGGCCACCAAGATCATGCGATTTGACGCCTTTAGACTATTTTTTGTGGGGCTACGTCAAGTCTAAAGTCTACAGAAATAAGCCAGCAACTATTCCAGCTTTGGAAGACAACATTTTCGAAGAAATTCGGGCTATTCCGGCCGAAATGCTCGAAAAAGTTGCCCAAAATTGGACTTTCCGAATGGACCACCTAAGACGCAGCCGCGGTCAACATTTAAATGAAATTATCTTCAAAAAGTAAATGTCATGGACCAATCTAACGTTTCAAATAAAGAACCGATGAGATTTTGCAAATTTTATGCGTTTTCTTTTAAAAAAAAGTTATCAAGCTCTTAAAAAATCACCCTTTACTTAACACTTACATGGAACAATTATTATTATTTCTCATGAAAAGCATTCACAGAAGCAGAATAAGATTCCAAGTTGCACAATAAATCTTAATTTATAAACATCCCTATACAAAAACGAACTGATGTAGGGTATAACAAGTACGGAAAGACTACAGTCGGGTGATGCCTGCTATATGATACCCTGCATTTTCTATCCTATTTAAAGTAATTTACTACCAATTCAAAATGTATTAAAATATCTGTGACAGTTTAATGTCGGACACATTCGAAACATTGTCATTTATGAGCAAGTCACCAAATCTGGTGGGGCATTTTTATGGGGGCTTTATCAAACAATGGACCGATGTCACCAAATTTAACTACAGCTGTTTGTAGGTGCAATATAACGTTATGTGCCAAATGCGAACAAAATTGGGTAAACAAGTTTGTTACTAGAGCGGAAAAGTCAAATCTGGAAAGATATTTGTATGGGACCTATACCTAAATCTAAACCGATGTGACTCACTTTCACCATAAATGTTTCTAGTTGAAATATAAAGTGCTGTACCAAATTTGAACAATAACGGTTAAAATATGTGGTATCTAGAGCGAAGAAAGCCAAATCGGGAGTGACATTTGTATGGACGATATATCTAAATCTGAACTGATTTGCTTCAAATTTAATAGCGTCCGTCATTGATGCGAAAAAATAGCTGTACCAAGTACTGCTGGGATTGGATAATAATTGCGACTTGTACTTCGATAACAAGAATATATACACGGACGGATTAGTAATTTATTTTCCAGGAAAAACTTTTTTTCCACTAAATTGTACTCAAATTGTGTTTTCTTTTACTGATTTTGATATAAATATTGAAAAAATATAAATATTACCTAACCCGAAGGCTTCCCCCAATTAATCTAAATTTTTTGGCGATTTCAACCCTCTGTGCGTCTGTTTGATTGATACAATTTGTATCCCTTTTTACCCAATTTCATCCACAAAAGTACGCAATTTTGAAAAATCATTACTTGGTCGCATTCATGCTGTAAAAGAAAAGCCCGCCTGAATTTCAAAATTCTAAGCTCAACCGTTTGTTCTGGGCTTTGGTACAATTTTTATCCCATTTATCCCTTAAAAGTACAATTTTCTAAAATTGCATTCTTATCAGTGATTTGCGCTGTAAAACGAATATACATACCGAATTTCATAATTGTAGCGTCATTTGTGACGTTGGTACTTTTTTATTCCCTATCCCCGTTAACCCTTTAAAAGTACGAATTTCATAAAATTCGTTCATTTAGACTTTCTAAGCATTTTGAGGGATGTACACACCGAATTTAATGATTCCAACTCCATCCGTTTGGAGGGTACCACTTTTATCCCTTTTTACCCGATATCACGCAACTCTTTTATATATATATAATATAGATAATACTCCAATTGTAGTCAAAAAGTTAACATGAGACAGCAATCTTCAAATGTATGCGGGAGAAACATATCCCCGTTATTTACAATTTTTTGATTCAGTTACAGACAAAGTGACTGAAGAGTACAAATTTCAAAAATTCGTTATGTTTCGGGTCCACACACATCTAATTTCATGATTCTAGGTACCAGTTTTATTCTTTTTTCATTTTGCCGCTAAAAGTACGAATTTGCAGAAATAATCATATTTTGTGGATTTGCATGATTTTGATTTGCACCAAAGGTAAAGATATATCGAAATATACCATTATTTTTGCCATCTACACAGTCAGAGCAATGTACACACCGAATTTCACTATTCTAACTGCAGCCGTTTGGTTGATAACTTTTTTATCCCCTTTTGGCCCCATTTTCCGTCAAAAAGTACAAATTTCAGAAAATGCCGTTTTGTTTCGAGTCTTCACAGTCAAATAAATGTATAGCCCGAATTTCATGATTTCAACTTCAGCGGTTTGGTTGGTACCATTTTTATCCCTCTTTACCAATTGAATCACTAAATTCCTAATCACTAAATGTCCACACCAAATTTCATGTTTCTAGCTGTGTTGTTGTATCACTGATACCAATTTTATCCATTTTTGCCTCATTTCGCCCGCTACTTTTTGGTGCTTTCACGCTACAAGAGCAAGGTACGGAACCAAATTCAAGTGCATATAAAGCAGAAATTTAAAAAAATGCCTAAATATTCTAAATAATAGGGAGTACTTTCAGTCCTTGTTATGGAAAATTGTTTACCTCTTTGCCGATTTCACCCACTTTCAATCCCAACCGATCTGTAACCATAAGGGAAAATTTAAACCTTTCAGCTCATTTCGTTCGCCCGCTATCGTGCTTTCAATAGACAGACAGACAGACGGACATGGCTAGATGGTCTTAGCATTTTACCACGATCCCAGAATATATATATATACTTTATGGAGTCTCCGATGAATATTTCAAAGTGTTGCAAACGGAATGACAAAGTGAATGTAATACCCCCATCCGTAGGTGGAGGATATAAAAACATAAAAATAAAAATTTTACTTTTGAACTGGGATATTGTCCTGGCTCAAGACCATTTTGCATCTATATTTAATAGAATGCACGGCAGAAGTATTGCTGGGTAACTATAGCTGCACATACACATACTCACATATGCAACTCAATGGGATGCTTGTAAGATGGCATGTGTACTTTATTACTTGGTGCGATTTTTTAAACGCAAATTCGGCAAGTGAGTTGTGATTCTCGTTCGTTTGTGTGAATTATCTCCTTATAGAGGCCGGGTTTGATGTTGAAAAGTCGCTGCGAAGCCACTTGAAAAGACTTTTGACATGATCGAAATCATGATCGTGGTAGTCTGCAGCCAAGTAATAAATGTCACCATGCCATTTGTAAATAAATTTGCATTCTATTAAATTTAGATGCAAAATGGTCTTGAGCCAGGACAATATCCCAGTTCAAATCAAATATTGATTTCAGGCCAAGAAAATACAAACGAAAAAACTAAAAATTTTACTTTTCTTTAAAATCGAAAAATACGAAAAGTAGTAAACTTTTGGGCAAATTTCTAAAATATATCCGATTGCCGCCCGATTTTCAATATTGATATCTCAAAATAATCCGTGGGTCCTTATTAAGATCCTAATTTAAATTTTTGGCAGAGCTCACAAATGTTAATGAATTTCATTCTGAACCACTGTTCGAAGAAAAAAGGCAACAGCAAAAAAACGCTATATTTCGCCACCAATAAAAATCGCATTTGATTTAACATTGTTCCAGCCAACATTGAAGGACTGGTTCACTCAGCGAGGACTCCAGTCGGTGTGTGTGTGTGTTGCACAACTGGGCGCCATGCCATGCCACGTCACGTCAGGTGTCACAGTCTTTCAATCTCTAAAAACATTAGTTTCAGTTATGAATTGTTGTTGTTATTTTTTTTTTCAAGTTTCCCTTTGCACCCGTGACGATGCTCAGCATTTTTTTCGAATTGCTTTTTTTCTGGTCTTTATTACCTGTTGTGTTGGCAAACGACTAACATAGAAGAGTTCATGGCACCCCATGGCTTTTGAGGGGCGCAGAGCACAGTATTTAGTGTTTGAGTTGCGGGGAAAAAACTTATATACTTTTTAAATTTTAATTTAAAATGGAAGAGGTCTCCTCTGCGAAAATGTTGGCCTTCGTCAACGGGGGGACTATGTTCGAAACGACGGTCAGGCATACGCCAGGCTTATTTTCTTGATCATACCCATCATAGGATGGAATTTATATTCTAAAAATCCCATACAAAAATGGGCGATTTTCCATATGAAAAAGGGAAAATTGGGTATTTTTCATATTTTTTGGCAAATATTAGGGGTTTTAGGGTAGGGAATTTATATTCTTAAAATCCCATACAAAAATGGGCGATTTTCCATATGAAAAATCACCCACAATTATTGGGTATTTTTCATATTTTTTAGGCAAATATTAGGGGTTATTAGGGTATGGAATTTATATTCTAAAAATCCCATACAAAAATGGCTGATTTTTCATATGAAAAATCACCCACAATTATTGGGTATTTTTCATATTTTTTAGGCAAATATTAGGGGTTATTAGGGTATGGAATTTATATTCTAAAAATCCCATACAAAAATGGGCGATTTTCCATATGAAAAATCACCCACAATTATTGGGTATTTTTCATATTTTTTAGGCAAATATTAGGGGTTATTAGGGTATGGAATTTATATTCTAAAAATCCCATACAAAAATGGCTGATTTTTCATATGAAAAATCACCCACAAATATTGGGTATTTTTTCATATTTTTAGGCAAATGTTAGAGATTATTAGGGTATGGAATTTATATTCTAAAAATTCCATACAAAAATGGCCGATTTTCCATATGAAAGATCACCCACAATTATTGGGTATTTTTCATATTTTTTAGGCAAATATTAGGGGTAATTAGGGTATGGAATTTATATTCTAAAAATACCATACAAAAATGGGCGATTTTCTACATGAAAAATCACCCACAAATATTGGTTATTTTTCATATTTATAAGGCAAATATTAGGGGCTATTAGGGTAGGGAATTTATATTCTAAAAATCCCATACAAAAATGGGCGATTTTCCATATGAAAAATCACCCGCAAATATTGTTTTTTTTTTTTCATATTTTTAAGGCAAATATTAGGGGTTATTAGGGTATGGAATTTATATTCTAAAAATCCCATACAGAAAGTGGGAGATTTTCTACATGAAAAATCACCCACAAATATTGGGTATTTATTAGCACAATTTTTCATATGAAAAATCAACCACAAATATTGGGTATTTTTCATATTTTTTTAGGCAAATATTAGGGGTTATTAGGGTTTGGAATTTATATTCAAAAACTCCCACACATAATGGCCGATTTTCCATATGAAAAATGTTGGGTTTTTTCACATTTTTTACGCAAATCACCCACAAATATTGGGTAATATTTCATATTTGCCGTTTGTGCGATTTTTCATTATGAAAAATTATCCAAAAATATATGTCTATATTTCATAAATTCCAATATGAAAAATTAACTTTTTGGACGACTTTTCATAAACGCAACTTTAAGCCCGGTCTTAGGTCGGCGACCCAGAAAACCAGCCAATTTTAAACATATCCCAGATTCTAAGACGATCTAACCATGTCCGTCTTTCCGTCTATCAGCACGCTAGCTGCCGAACGCAATGAGCTAAGATGTTCAAATTTTCCGCAAAAGTGTCTTATGGTTGCAGGTCGCTTGGGATTGAAACTGGGCGAAATCGGTCCAAAGGGAAAATTGTTTTCCCCCACAAAGACTGAAAATACCCTTAATAACCCTAATATTTAAAGCATGTTTTTCAATATGTCCGCTTATTATTTACTTGACATTGGGTTGGCGCATTCCCATTATATCAAAAACGTCCACCATAAAGTGATTCTTGTTCGTAGGTGGTGAAATGGGGCAAAAGGGGATAAAAATATTACATACGCAAACGACTGTAGCTAGAAACCCACGGTTTTGACATTCCTCTAATTCAGTTGGTACATAACATGAAAGTATTTTTCTAAATTCGTACTTTTATGGGATATAAATTGGAATAGAGGGATAAAAATGGTACCAACTTAACGGCTGCACCTAAAATAATGAAATTCGATGACTACGTAGACACGTAAAAAAAGAATTTTTTCGAAAATCGTACTAACATTCCTCCGAAAGCGTGGGCACTAAAAATAAAGTGTTTTCCGAGGGAGACAGTGGGAACAGAGGGATAAAAAATAGTACCCACTAAAAAGCTACATCCCTCTAATTAGGTAGATGTTTTCGAAAGTCGCACTTTTAAAGGGGTAAAAGGGGATACAAATGGTGCCAACCAAATAGAGCACTTAGAATGATGGAATTCGGTGTATACACTCCTCTGACTGCATAGACACGCAAAATAAAAAGATTTAGGGTGTAAAATGGAAAAAGGGGATAAAAATGGTACCAAACAAATGGATGCAGCTAGTACCATGAAATTCTCAGTAGACACGAAGAATAAAAAGGTTTTTCCAAATTCGTACTTTATTTTTATACCCTCCACCTCCAGGATGGGGGTATATTCACTTTGTCATTCCGTTTGTAACACCTTCAAATATTCATCGGAGACCCCATAAAGTATATATATTCTGGGTCGTGGTAAAATTCTAAGACGATGTAGCCATGTCCGTCTGTCCGTCCGTACCAAATGAGCTAGGAGGTTCAAATTGTTCCTAAATGTGTCTTATGGTTACAGATCGGTTGGGATTGAAAGTGGACGAAATCGGCGCAGAGGGAAAAATTGTTCCCTCACATGGACCGAAAATACCCCTAATATTTAGAGTATTTCATCATATTTTTTGAACATATTAACTTGATATTTGCAGTTCGCATTCCCTTTATAGCATAAAGTATAGGGGGCGAAATGGGACAAAAATAGATAAAAATGGTACCTATCAAACGCCAGCAGATAGAAACACGAAATTTGGCGTGTACATTCCTCTAATAGAGTAGATACATAATATAAAAGTATTTTTTCTAAATTCGTACTTTTAGGGGGTTAAATGGGGATAGAGGGATAAAAATAGTACCAACCAAACGGCTGCACCTAGAATATTGAAATTCGGTGTATATATTCCACTGATTGCGTAGACACATAAAATAAAGGAAATTTTCGAAATTCGTACGTTTAGGCTGTAAAATGGAAAAAGGGGATAAAAATTGTACCAAACAAATGGATGTAGCTAGAACCATGACATTCGCTGTACAGTTACCTCTGACTGAGTAGACACGAAAACAAAAACGTTTTTCCAAATTCGTACTTTCAAGGGATTCAATGGGAGCAGAGGGATAAAAATGATACCAACTAAAAGGCTACAGCTAGAATGATGAAACTTTCGAAAGTCGTACTTTTAAGGAGTAAAATGCGAAAAAGGGGTTACAAATGGTACTAACAAAATGGCCGCAGATAGTATCATGGAATTCGGTGTATACATTCCTCTGAGTGCATAGCCACGTAAAATAATTTTTTTCCAAATTCGTACTTTATTTTGTTGCTTTTACTACAAAAATGGTAGAATCATGAAGTTGTCTCATACTGCGTACGTTAGAGATAAGGTATTTTGAAAATTTATACTTTTGAAATTAAAATAGGATGAAAATACAACGACTGTAGCTGAAAATACACTCTCTGTCCCCCAATATTTAGGGTATTTATGATTGCTCCCTTATATTTACTTTATTAATTGAAGTATTATTTCCATTATATATGTACATAGTATAAAAATTTTGTAGCCGTGGTTTATTAATTAAATTTCTGATTTTCATACATTTGAAATTTATTGTAGCTTGCAAGCACCACGAAGAAAATAAAAGTTTTAGCGGGTGAAATGGGACAAAATGGGATAAAATATGATACCAATGATACGACAACAGCTAGAATCATGAAATTCGGTGTGTACATCCCTCTAATTGCATATACACGTAAAATAAAGGGATTTTTCGAAATTCGTAAATTTAAGGGATATAATTGAAAAAGAGGGATAAAAATGGGACCTTCAATGGGACCTGAAGTTGATATCATGTAATTCGGTGTTCGGACTATGAAGACTCGAAACATAAAGTTTTTTTTCGAAATTTGTACATTTGGGCGGAGAATGGGGCGATTGGGGATATCTTTAAATTTGTACTTTTCTTATCAAAATAATACAGTCACTTTGTCTGTATCTGAAAATGCTTCTCCCTAATGGCGACTGACAATCGCCTAATATTTTCGACATGTTCACTTTCACAATTACAGCATTGCATTTATTTATAGTAGTAGATTTTAAACCGGGCGCATAAGTATACATTATAGTTTGAAATAGTAAACAATTATAGATATATTTGCATAAAAATATCACAATTTTCGTAATATGGTACTGTGCTTCTATGTAAAGTCGGCATCCTTTAATCTGCTGATAATACTGTGGAATGCACTCCGTGGTGGAGGGTATATAAGATTCGGCCCGGCCGAACTTCTTAATTGTTTCTTTTCTTTTCCGGCAAAAATGGGAAAAGTGATAAAACTGGTAGCGAGCAAATGGGTAGAATCATTGAGTAAGGTTATCATGCACTGTGTACGTAAGAGATAATGCATTTTCAAAATTATTACTTTTGGAATTAAAATAGGATGGAAATACAACCAACCATTTATTTAAGCTTTTTTGAAGATTGCTGCCTTATAAAGGGTACGCCATCTAACGTTTTTTTCAACTAGTGCTTATTTCGTGAATGGTAACACTTAGCTCATGTCTGATTTGACAGATAATTAGTTTTATCCTTCCGCTGAACGAATATGGGTGTGTATACGCTTGAACAACGCTGGGAAATATTGCGACATTACTCTGAAAATCATGGTAATGTTGCAGAATATGTGCGAAAATTGCGTACGGATTTTGGAAGAAGAGAAGCACCGTCAGCTCCGTATGTTCGTTATGTTTTGAAAAAACTGAAAGAAACTGGCATCCTCATCGATAAACCAAAGCGTGAAAAGCCAAAAACAGTGCGTACACCCGAGAATATTGCTGCTGTGGCAGAAAGTGTGCGTGAAGCGCCATCAACATCAATTCACCGTCGTTCTCAACAATTGAACATTTCGGAGACATCATTGAGACGAATTTTGCATAAAGACCTTGGTATGACGCCGTACAAAGTCCAATTGGTTCAGGAGTTGAAACCACAGAAGATGCCGATTTTGTCCAAAAAATCATCTTTTCAGATGAAGCTCATTTTGATCTTGGCGGGTATGTAAACAAGCAAAATTGTCGCAGTTGGGGCACAGAAAAGCCGCACGCATACATTGAAAAGCCGATACACCCAAAACGTGTCACTGTTTGGTGCGGATTTTGGTCCAGAGGCATTATTGGGCCATTTTTCTTCGAAAATGAGCAATGAGTGGCCGTTACAGTCAATGGCGATCATTATCGGAACGAATTTTTGTTCACAAAAATTGAAGAGGAGGATATTGGTGGCAACATTTGGTTTCAACAGGACGGCGCTACGTGCCGCACAGCCGAAGCTACACTCGATGTTTTGCGCCCTGTTATTGAAGATCGCATTCGTTTGGCCACCTCAGAGCTGCGATTTGACACCGTTGGACTATTTTTTGTGGGGTGCCTTCAAAGATAAGTGTTACGCCGACAAGCCAGAGACAATTGACGCTTTAAAGGACAATATTCGTGAAGCCATTGGTGAAATACAGCTGCACACAATCGATAATGTGCTTAAAAATTGGACCGATCGTGTAGGCTACTGCATGGCCAGCCGAGGCAGCCATTTGAATGAAATTATTTTCCATTATTAATCGGAAGGATTGTACTTTCAAATTCAAAAAGAAATTTGAGAAAATATTCAGTAGTTTTTTTTTATTTAAAAAAAAAACAAGTAAGGAAAGGCTAAAGTCGGGCGGGGCCGACTATATGATACACTCCACTTTCCAACGGGAAGAATGTATGTTTCCTAATTATAGGCTAATACAACCTGGTTCGATTTGTCAAATCGATAAGAATATTTGTATCGGGGCTATATCCAAACATGGAAAAATGTGATTAACTTTCACAATAAGTTCGTCCAGTTCAAATATAAGGTGTTATGCTAACTTTGAAGAAATTCGGTGAAAATTCGTGGTTTCTGGGGCGGAAAAAGTTAAATCGGGAGCGAAATTTGTATGGAAGCTATATATAAATCTGAACCGATCTAACACATTTTTACCACAAGTGTTTCTAGTTGAAATATAATATGTTTTGCCAATTTTGAAGAAAATCTCTTGTAATATATTGTGTCTAGTGTGAAAAGATTAAAATCGGGAGTGAAATTCGTATGTGAGCTATATATAATTCTGAACCGATCTGACCCATTTTCACTATGGGTGTTTCTAGGACAAATATAATATATTTCGCCTAAAATATATATTTCTGTTAAAATATGTGGTTTCTAGAGCGGAAAAAGTAAAATCGGGAGCGAAATTTGTATGGGAGCTATATATAAATCTGAACCGATCTGCCCCAGTTTTACCACAGGTGTTTCTAGTTGCAATATAAGATGTTTTGCCAAATTTGAAGACAATCTGATACAATATGTGTTTTCTAGAGCGGAAAAAGTGAAATCGAGAGCGAAATTTGTATGGGAGCTATATATAAATCTGAACCGATCTGCCCCATTTTTACCGCAGGTGTTTCTAGTTGGAATATAAGATGTTTTGCCAGTTTTGAAGAAATTCTGTTGTAATATGTGGTATCTAGAGTGAAAAGTGTCAAATCGGGAGTGAAATTCGTATGGGGGCTATATCTAAATCTGATCCGATTTTCTTCAAATTAAATAGCGTTCGTTATTATCCCGAAAAACTTCGTTGTGCAAAGTTTCAATTGGTTCTGGCTACAATTGCGACCTGTATCGTGATTACAAGAATAGATGGACGGACGGACGGACAGACAGACGGACATTGCTAAATCGATTCAGAAAGTGATTCTAAGTCGATCGGTATAATTAACAATGTGTCTATCTCTCTTCCTTTTGGGTGTTACAAACAAATGTACAAAGACATAATACTCTCGTGGAGTGTATAAAAAGTTATTTGGCGGACCCTATATATATAGTATAAAGATCTTGGTAGTCTTGCCGTATAACAGTGGTTTAGAATAATTACATTTTTATATTTATTTATAGAATTAATTTTTTTAAAATCTTTAATATGTTTTGTTTGGTTATATTGAAAAATTTTCTGTAATGTTGCTGCAATTCCACGAAAATCCATGGGGAGGGTATATAAAGTTCAGCTGCTTTACAAATGTGGAAGCTGGGATCATGTGCTGCCCTAAGTAATTTAATTCCTTATAACTTCTGTATATATATGTTCTTTAAGAGTCAGGGTAGCTGTAGCTTACTTACACCACCAGCCTTCGTGTTGTATTATTGTCCATGTTTTGCTAAACCAAAGCAAATAAACAAAATTTTCTTTTATCCACACGTATGACGTATGGCTGTGGTCTGACCTAATTTAACACATTTTGTTTAAGAAATTATCCCGTTTTTAAAGAAGTTAATTACCCAAAATGCCGCATTAACTTAAACCGGATTTTGGTTTAAAGTTAAAACTTGTCCCAACCAAACGGCGACGTTGTTAACCATGAATTTCACAGTTAAAATGCCGGCAAGCACGCACATCTCCATGCAGTTCGCGGTAGTAGTTTATAGCCCTACGTGACGTATAAGTAACGCACAATCGCCAAAAACTGGTCAACGGGTGAACGCGTGCATGTGATGAATACAGACATTGTGGATGTGGATGGTTATGTATCCATGCATATGGAATATTTGTCAGATAACAAGAGACAACTACGTTTAAATGTGTGTCCCTGTGTAAGTGGACCCTGCCTCCCCCTCCCCAAAAAAAGGACCATAAGCATATTGTCAGGGAATTCGCTAAAGATCCAGCAATTTGTGGAGGGAGGGGACTCTTTTGTATGCACAACAAATTGCAACGCATACGCCCGCAACATAGTAATGCACTCGGTGTCCCTAGTTTTCATGGACGAAGGAGGGCTAGGACGATGTCGTTCATGTTTTATCATCCTGGCCAACATGTGACGACATTTTTTTGCGTGGGACGTACAATTAAAAACTACAATATGGGAAGAGTTGGGTGGGGATTATGGAAAAGTGTGCAAACTATAGCGATTCATATGTTTATTAAAACTAGCAAATACCAGCTACTTCGTACGCTGTGTCAGGATGTCCCTTTCATGGTAAATCGCTTATGAACGCTCACAAAATTTGAAAAATTCGCTTATGTCTCGCAACTATGTATTCAGAGATATATTCACTAGAGCGTACCAGGTTACAAGTAAAAAAAAAAAAGTTCGCCGTACACCTTCGAATATGAAGTATTATTGAAAGGTAGTTTCAAAAAAAATTTTTTTATTTTTTTATGCCGAACGTAGGGGTCGCGCTTTTACATTTTTCTATATAACTTCTGCATTTATAAACGGATTTTAAAGTGTGATACATCGATGTTTTTGTCCGATTTTTTTGTCTTTGAAGTCATTGAGCTCAAACATGATTCATGATTTTATGCGAGCTTTAATTTTCGATTATTAGAGTGGTACATTAGGGTAGTAGCAACTGAGAAATGATGGGTAAGTACCAGAAGGGGGTGCTTGAGCTCAATGACTTCAAAGACAAAAAAATCGGCCTCGTCGAGACAAAAACATCGATGTATCACACTTTAAAATCCGTTTATAAATACAAGTTATATAGAAAAATGTAAAAGCGCGACCCCTACGTTCGGCATAAAAAAATAAAAATTTTTTTTTTGAAACTACCTTTCAATAATACTTCATATTCGAAGGTGTACGGCGAACTTTTTTTTTGAGGTACGCCCTAATATTCACATTAAATTCTCGATTCCATATCCTATGTAGCCAGAGGAATTTATACACCGAATTGACAATCTATATATTTATATATAAAAGAGTTGCGTGATTGAGTCACTGAGTGACTGACTGATCACTCCCCAGACCAAAGGGCTAGAGCTAGAATCTTGAAATTTGTTACAGTGTGGAGGTGTGATCAGACGGGATTTTGGAAATTCGTATTTTTAAGGGGTAAAGTGGGGTAAAAAGGGATTAAAATGGTACCACCGCAATGACTAAACGGCTGGGCCTTGAAATTTGGTATGGGCGTTCCTCTTGCGGCATGAAGGCATCCCAAAAGTGGAAAATTCATACTTTTTGGGGCAAAAATATGGTACAAACAACACGGCTGAAGCCAGAATCATGAAATTTGGCGTGTACATTTCTCTTACAGCGTAGAGATCAGATATGAAGTGAGTTTTTCGAAATTCGTACTTTTAAGGGGTAATATGGGGTAAAAAGGGCTAAAAATGGTACCACCGCAGTGACCAAAGTGGCTGGGCCTAGAATCTTGAAATTTGGTACAAAAATTCCTCTTATAGCTTCAAAGCGCCCACGAAAACTATTTTTCAAAATTTGTACTTTTTGGGGGTGAAATCGGGTAAAAAGGGATAAAAAAGGTACCAACAACACGGATGACGCTTCAATAATGAAATTCGGTGTGTATATTCGTTTTACAGCTCAGATCACCGAAGAAGAAGGCATTTTTCAGCATTTGCACTTTTAAGGGATTAAATGGGATAAAAATTGTAACACCAGCCAGACCAAACGGCTGGGCCTAGAATCTTTAAATTTGGAATGGCCATTACTCTTATAACACGAATGCGACCAAGATAATATTCTTCAAAATCCGTACTTTTTGTGGGTGAAATCGTTTAAAAGGGGATAAAAATGGTACTAATTAAACGGATGCAGCTGGAATCATAAAATTCGGTGTGTACATACCTCAAAATGCTTAGAAACTGAAAATGACCGACTATTTTGAAATTCGTACTTTTAATAGGTAAACGGGAAAAGGGGGATAAAAAGGGTACCAATAGAAACGGATGACGCTACAATAATCTAATTCGGTGTGTATATTCGTTTTACAGCGCAGTTAACTGATAGGAAGGAATTTTTCAACATTTGTACTTTTAAGGGATTAAATGGGATACAAATTGTACCACATCCCAGACCAATCGACTGGGCCTAGAATCATGAAATACGGAACGAGCATTACTTTTACAACACGAATGTGGCTAAGAAAACAGTTTTCATAATTCGTACTTTATGTGGGTAAAATTAGGTAGAAAGGGATAAAAATGGTACCAATCAAACAGACGGAGCTGGAATCATGAAATTCGGCATGTATATCCCTGAAAATGCTTTCAAACGCCAAATGAAAATATGTTATGTGAAAATATTGCTAAATATAATATTTAGGTTTATTTTTTTATGTACAGGTCGTTTATTGTGGAATATCTACTATACCTGTGGGGGTAAGATAAGATGTATATCAATTTCCCCCATCCCTTCCAGAGTTTTCGTGTACACCAGCGAGCCAGACGGGCGTTGCACTTTTTTCTATCCCAAATGATATATATGCTCCTACTCTGTAGCGAGGGTATAATTATCACAGCTTTAAATGATTTGTGTAAAAAATTGTTTGCATTTTGTGCCTATAAATTAAACTATTGACTACGTATAAATGGATGGCACAGTATAAATGGATTTCTTTTTTTTTAATTTTAAAATTTCCGCGTACGAAGTAACGGGTATTTGCTAGTTCGGTTTTTAAATTTATATTTTTTCCATCAATATAATAAAGGGTGGTTAAATTTTAAGGACCAATGTTGAATGTGAACCACACCTAAACGTCAAGTTTTTTCTGCATTTCATTTGATATTTCTCAATTTCAGACTAACTCAATTTGAACCATGGAAAGATACACAAGCAACGAGTAACACGTTATTCAGTTATTCAGGCTTATTATGAAAATGAGCGTCAAATCAAAATGCATATCGTGGACTTCGTGATTTTTTCGGTCAATTTAATCGTCCAAATGTGCGTACAATCGGAAAAATAGTGCAAAAATGTGAGCAAACCAGTTCTGTAGGCAAATATTGCTGCTGTTCGGGATAGTGTGGCTGAAGAGCCGTCCACCTCAACACGTCGTCGTGCCCAACAATTGCACCTCTCACGCTCGTCGTTGATAATAAAGACTTGCATTAACACGCTTACAAGGTACTCTTGACCAATCCAAACGTCGTCAATGGTCAGAATGGTGGCAAGAAATGGCAACAGTGGATGATCAATTTTCCAAGAAAATCATCTTCAGTGATGAGGCACATTTTCATCTCAGTGGATTCGTCAATATGCAGAATTGCCGCATTTGGGCGAATGATAATCCAAGAGTGATTGTCGAAAAACCAATGCAACCACAAAGAGTGACTGTTTGGTGCGGTTTATGGGCTGGCGGCATCATCATTATGTAGTTCATACAAATTATATAAATTATATTCATATAATTTATATGCTATAAATTCATCTTCAGTCAAATTTAACGAGTATGGAAATAATATGGTAATTGATCTAATTGTCCGACAGACAAATACAAATTATACAGTAGTATACCAAAGTCATTTCAAAGTATGCACATATGGACATCACCCAAACAATTCTCATTGCAATTCAATTCGGTAAAAAAATTGATATCGGGAAGGATTTTTGCATCCTGTAAATGTATGTGTTTGACAAAAAAATGTTAAATCGGAAAGGACATTTGTATGGGGGTATATTGAAACCTGGAACGATGTGACCCGCTTTCACCATGTCTGTTTATTGGTGAAATATAATATGTAAAATTTGGCCAAAATCGGTTAAACATTCGGGAGCAACATTTGTATGAGGGCTATATCTAAATCTGAACCGATCTTACTCACTTTCATCATAGGTTTTTTAGTTGGATTATAAGATGTTGTGCCAATTTTAAAGAAAATCGGGTACAGTATGTGGTTTCTAAAGCGGAAAAAGTGAAATCGGGAGCGACATTTGTATGGGGGCTATATCTAAATCTGAACCGATCTTACCCAATTTTTGCATAGGTGTTTCTAGTTAGATTATAAGATGTTGTGCCAAATTTAAAGAAAATCGGGTACTATATGTGCTTTATAGGGCGGAAAAAGTCAAATCGGGAGCGACATTTGTATGGGGGCTATATCTAAATCTGAACCGATTTCCTCCAAATTCAATACCGATGGTCATTGGCCAGAAAAAATAACTTCTGGCAAGTTTCATGACAATCGGACAACAATTGCGACCTGTAGAGTGCGAACAAGCTTAGATGGACAGCAGACGGACAGACGGACAGACAGACAGACAGACAGACATCGTTAAATGGACTCAGCTGGTGATTCTAAGCCGATCGGTATACTTAAAGGTGGGTCTAGCTCGATTATTTCTTGGTGTTACAAACATTTGGGGCGAAACTAACTTATAATACCCTAGCCCACGAAGTGGTGTAGGGTATAATGATGGGGAAGTACAAATCGAATTTCATGATTGGTACCATCGTTATCACCCTATTTCACCCCAAAAACTGCGAAGTGCGGTGGTACAATTTTTAGCCCATTTTAATCCGTTAAAAGTACTCATCTCCACTGTAAGACGAATATACACACCGAATTTCATGATTACAGCATCAGCCGTGTTGTTGGTACATTTTTTTATCCGCCTCTTTATACCCTCCACCTCCAGGATGGGGGTACACTAACTTTGTCAATCCGTTTGTAACACCTTGAAATATCGACCTGAGGCCCTATAAAGAATATATATTCTTGATCGTTATAAAATTCTAAGACGATCTAGCCATGTCCGTCTGTTGAAAGCACGCTAGCATCTAAACGCAATTAGCTAGAACGTTCAAATTTTCCATACATGCGTCTTATAGTCGTAGATCGGTTGAGATTGAAACACGGCGAAATCGGACGAAATGGAAACATTTTTCCCTCACAAGGACTAGAAATACCCATAATAATCCCTAATATTTTAGCGAATTTAAGCATGTTTTTTGAATATGTCTGTTTATATTTGCTTGATATTTGGTATGCGCATTCCCCTTATAGCAAAAACGTGCACCATAAAGTGATTCTTATTTGTAGGGGGGTGAAATGGGGCAAAAAAGGGATAAAAATGGTACATATTAAACGACAACAGCTAGAAACGCGAAATTCGGTGTGTACATTCCTCTAATTGAGTAGATACATAATATAAAAGTATTTTTTTCAAATTAGTACTTTTAAGGGGTAAAATGGGAATAGAGGGATAAAAATGGTACCAACCAACCGCCGATACCTAGAATAATGCAATTCGGCGTATACATTCCTCTGATTGCATAGACAAGTAAAATACACGGATTTTTCAAAATTCGTACTTTTTGGGGTTAAAATGAAAAAAGGGGATAAAAATAGTACCTACCAAATGACCGCAATTAGAGTCATGAAATTCGAAGTATACATTCCTTTGACTACGTAGACGTGAAAAATAAAAGGTTTTTTTCCAAATTCGTACTTTCAAGGGTTACAATGGGTACGGAGGGATAAAAATGGTACCAACCAACCGCCGATACCTAGAATAATGAAAATCGGTGTATACATTCCTCTGATAGCATACACAAGTAAAATACACGGATTTTTCAAAATTCGTACTTTTTGGGGTTAAATGAAAAAAGGGATAAAAATAGTACCAACCAAATGACCGCAATTAGAGTCATGAAATTCGGAGTATACATTCCTCTGACTGCGTAGACACGGAAAATAGACGAATTTTTCGAAATTCGTACTTTTTGGGTTTAAAATGGAAAAAGGGGATACAAATAGTACCAACCAAATGACCGCAGCTAGAGTCATGCAATTCGGAGTATACATTTCTCTGATTGCGTAGACACGGGAAATAAACGGATTTTTCGAAATTCGTACTTTCAAGGGATACAATGGTTACAGGGGATAAAAATAGTACCAACTAAACGAATACAGCTAGAATGATGAAATTCTAATTGCGTAGGAACGTCAAGGGGGTAAAAATGGTACCAACCAAATGGGCGCAGCTGGAATCATGGAATTCGGTGACTGTATAGACACGCAAAATAACAATTTTTTTTCAAATTCGTAATTTTTCTTTTACGGCAAAAATTGGTTGAATCATGAAGTTAGGTTATTTTGCACTATGCACGTCTGATAATGGATTTTCAAAATTTGTACTTTTAGAATTAAAATAGAGTGGAAATACAACCAACTGTAGCACACACTATCTACCAATATTTATGGCATTTAAGCTTATTGAAAATATAAATATAAGAATATTTATTTTTTGATTTGAAATGAATAATGGTTTGAAATAATTAAAATATTATATTTATTTATAAAATTATTTCTTCAATATTTGTATTTGTCTTGATCTGGCTATATAAAAAAAAATTATATTTTCCTGTAATATTACTGCACTTCTACGAAAACCGACAACCTCTGTGGAATGCAATCCATGTTGGAGGGTATATAAAGTTCGGCCCGGCCGAACTTAACGCCGTTTTTACTTGTTTCGTTTACCCTTTCAAAGTACGAATTTCGAAAAATTCCTTCATTTTGTGTTTCTAAGCTTTTTCAGGGATGCACACGCCGTATTTCATGTTTCCAGCTTCGTATGTTTGACTGACACTTTTTTTACCCAATTTCACCCAAAAAAGTACGAATTTTGCAAAATATTGCGACGAAGAAGCATACGTGCTATAAAGGTAATGCCCGTTTCGAAATTAAAGATTCTAAGCCCAACCGTACAATTTTTATCCCATTTAATCCATTTACAAATTTCGCAAAATTCTTTCTTATCAGTGATCTGCGCTGTAAAACGAATATACACATCAAATTTCATTATTGTAGTGGCATCCATTATATTGGTCGCGTTGAAGCTATAACATGATGATGATTTGCGTACCAAATTTCAAAATTCTGGGCCCAACCGTTGGGTCATTGCTGTGGTACCAATTTTATCCCTTTCAACCCCATTTTACCCGTTAACACATTGAGTGCCACGTCGAACGTTTCCGTACGATACCTAACCCGTCGTGGGGTGCCACGTCGTACGTTTCCGTACGACAGTGATTGCTTTTACTTATAGCCAAAAAATGTTTGGCCTCCTGGGAAGGTTTGCGTCAAAATCGCTTGGCACTCAACGTGTTAAAAGTACGAATTACGAAAAACTTCATATCCGAACTCTACGCTGTAAGACCAAATTTCTTGATTCTAGCTCTAGCCGTTTGGTCTGGGGAGTGATCAGTCACTCAATCACGCAACTCCGTTATATACAGAGATTTTCAACACTTAAAATTATGTACAGCATCAGAGATCCATTTATGTTGCAAGTCTACGTTGTCAGAGAAATGTAAATGCAGATTTTCACGAATGTAGCTGCAATACCTAAATTTGTACCATTTTTATCCCTTTTTGTACTTTCCTCCCTTAAAAGTACAAATTTCGAAAAATCCCTATTTGTAGCTCGTCTGCATGGCCAGTGCAAGGAACACACCGAATTGCCTTTTCAATTCAAGTTTATTAATCCAAATCATAGTTTTATATAATACTTAATAATTAACAATAATGAGATTTTATCATAAAGATATTTCAGCAAGTGAGTTCTCGGTAATAATACATAAACAAGGTTAATTTCATTTTAATCGAATTATAGGAAAAAAGGATATAAAAATCTATACGTGATTTATTGTTGTTTACAAATAAATAGAGAAAAGTATTGTTTACAATATGGTTATTAGGGAATAATCTATATTAATACAATATTTTCTGTTTGAATAAATTCTTGTTGTGTTATTAAATTCTAATAATGCGAGTTTGCAACTTTGCGGAAATGATTGGCATTTAGTTTCTTGATAAAGTCTAAAAAGAGCTGGTATCCAGTTTCATCATGCAGTTGTGAAGTGGGAAATCGCCAGGGTTTCTTATGTATCATTTTAAGGCATTTATTTTGAATCACTTGCAGTGTTTTCAAATGAGTTTTAGCAGCGCTATGCCAAATAGGAGATGCGTAGGATAAAATGGGTCTAATTACACATTTATATATAAGATTTTTGTTTCTTAAGCTGAGGGTTGATCTCCGATTCAAAAACGGCCATAATGCCCTAAATGCCTTTATAGCCTTTTAGACCAATTGATGCAATGTGTTTACGAAATATAAGCTTCTTGTCCAGAGTTACGCCTAGATGTGACTTATTAAAGGGAAAAATAATGGCCTGCGTCTTGTTACTGTTTATTTTAATTTTCCACTTTTTGTAATATTTGAAGCAGCTGTTGAGGCTGATCTCCATTTTCTTCAGAGGGCCTGATGTCAACTTGCTGGACGAGATAAGGGCAGTATCGTCTGTATAAGGCCCCCCATTCACGTACAGTTTTAACTGTCAGTTATAACTGTACGTGAGTTGCCGGTCTTAAACTGTGAACTGAGATGTACACACACGTCCAGTTCAGTACTTCAGTTTTTAACATGGATTCGAACGAGCAGGACGGTTTGGCCGCTCTCGGTTTAGTTTTTGTAATTTTACAAAAAAGAAAAAATAAACAGCGTAAACAGTGGTGCAAGAAGTGGTTATTACAACGAAATTTATCTTCCCACATTAGTTTATTAACAGAATTAAGTGAAGAACCATTAGATTTCCTCAATTATTTGCGCATGACTCAATCAGTGTACCAAAAACTGCTTTCGTAGGCAGCATCTTTTTTGGCGCGATCATGATACTCGCTAGACTTAACTTGCCATAGGCAAGGTTCAGATCTATATATTCCAATAAAATCAACTATTACTTGGTTCTGTTTACGCGACATGGTGATACGCACTCTCGCTCGAAACAAATTGAACTGAGAACAGTACAGCGAACCCCCACACACGTTCACTTCAGTTAAAACTGTCAGTTAAAAATATAAAATTTTTATATTTCTCAGTTAAACTGAACAGTTGAGTACAACTGTCAGTCATATACCACACACATACAGTTTCAACTGACAGTTTTAGCTGAACAGTTCAAACTGACAGTTAAAACTGTACGTGAATGGGGGGCCTAATAGGCGGTGTCAATCCCTCTGGGAGGTTTGAAATCCGATGTATATATCGAGTATAATGTTGGAGATAAGATGGATCCTTGAGGGAGTCCTGCGTGGATAGTCTTGAAAGAAGACAAGATTTTATTTATACCGACTGCATACTCTCTATTTTCAAGATATTGCGAAATAATTCTGCATAAATATTTAGGCATATTAGCCGATACCATTTTATATAGAAACCCATTGTGCCACACATAATCGCAGGCTTTTTCAATATCTAATAATATTAGGCCCGTGGATTTTCTCTGCATTTTGTTGCGAATTATTTTGTTTTTAATACGACCCAAACTGGTTTTCAGAAATTATATTATTTTCGGAAGTGAAGTTTAGAATTCTGGTGAGAATTAATTTTTCGTAAAGTTTTCCCAGGTGTTACTAAGAAGACCGATTGGCCTGTAGCTGGATGGTTCAGTAGGAGGTTTGTTTTGCTTGGCAATGGCAACCACTTTTGCCTTTCTAAATGTCTTGGGGAAATAATTGAGCCGAATACAACTATTAAATAGAAGAACTAGCAGTTGAGTCGCCTTTTCCGGGAGTTTTTTTAGAATAATATTTGGAATATCATCAAGACCTGGAGCCTTCGTAGTTTTCAGCCGAGAAAGTATAAATGAAATTTCTTGGGTAGTAATTAGGACTATCCTATCGGTGAAGGGATCACCGGATCTTAGAGATGAAACGGTGATATTTACTTCGCGATCTATCGAGTGCGTATAATTTGTTGTAAGCTCGTGCGATCTATTAAATACATCTGTTAGTAATTCAGCTTTTTCTGCATCAGTAGTTAATTTGGTATTACCAACCTTAAGATGAGGAATAGATCTTCTCCCTTTACATCGTAACGAGCGACTAATTTTCCAAAAGCGTTTGTCTCCGGGTCTCATGTTCTCAAGGAGCTTTGACCATTTATTGTTTCTGATAATGTTAATTTTCTTGTCTATGTATTTACTTAGAAACTTGATGTACTGATTGTAGAGGTTATAATGAAAACCATTTTGGAAACGAAGTTGTTTTCTCTTGAACATTTGGTGAAAAGGACTTAGCAGTATTGTGAACAGGCGTTGATACATTTCTTGCTGCAAGTAGGAGTTTAGTGAAGTTATCAATTTCCTTATCGATAGATACGCAGGTGCTGTAGCTTTCTACTGAGAAATCAATGCTACGTTCTATATATTCACGGAATAAATTCCAATTCGTATGTTTGTACGAATATTTAGCGGTGTTTTCCTTCTGTATTCGAGCTAATATAGAACAGATTATAGGCCGCTGATCTGATGGAAGTTCGTTATCTAATGATGTAACATTCATTGAAAATGACACGTTACTTATAATTATGTCGACGGTTGAGGGACTGCTAGATTGGCGGTGAGGATATAAGGTGTGATTATTCGGATAATAAATAAAGAAATTTCGTTGCTGTTGCAGATTATTAAGGCTGATTTCGGCTACGATGTTTATCCCTTTTTTGTCCCATTTTACCCCATAAAGGTGCGAATTTCGTAAAACCCTTTCTTAATCCGCGTCTCTGAACATTTCATGACCCAGGTTTTGGTCTGGGTGCTGGTCAATGATAAGTCAGTCCGTCAGTCAGTAACGCAACTCTTTTATATATATATATATATATATATATATATATATATATATATATATATATATATCTAAGTAAAATTTAAACGAACAGCTATTTTACTTAATTTTTATTTGAATTAAGAGCTCCACTTTTTACTAAAGCAAATATTTATTTTCTGCATTTTTTGTGACTTTGATGTAAAAACGCATACTTTGCAAATCTGAGAAGAAGTTGATGCTTTCGCCATAGAAATCGAGGAAACTTTAAGTTGAGAAATTTACAATCTTCAACTATTTACTCAACCAACTTGGCTTGCCATACAAGAAGTCTTTGATTAATCTGCAGCCGAAGGCAAATACGTGGAATTTAAACAATATAGTCGGCAGAATAACCTGTGGGCGGCGTCCAACCCGTATGTGAGTGAGTGAGTGATGCCAAGAAAATCCCCCATTAAAAGTGTTCCATGGAAAACTCTTGGTAAACTTATCCAAATTTAATATTCTATCCTAACCCGTGCACAAATATTAACCTAAAGTTTATGCACACGACAAACTCGAACGGCAGCACTTCTCCAAAGACACAAAACACGGCACTAACCCAGTATCCAGGCACTGGATAACGGGCTGATGACATAACAACAACAACAACAGCAGCAACATTATGCAAATATTCGACGACGGAAAACTCGTTGTCGAGGCCAAAGACAAACAGCAGAACATAAAGAAGTTTTGTTTTTTTTTTTTTCTAATTTTTTGTTTTAGCAAAAATCCATTTGTTCTTACACTGACAAAGCCACTTAAAGCCTTTGCAAACAATTCAATTTTCGTTCGTATTTGCAACTTTTTCTGGAAGCAATTTAGCTGTTGTTGTTGTTGTTGTTCTTTCAGTCCAAACTCTGTGCCAACATTGTCGTTTTGTGGTAAATCTTTCTCTTACATTTACTCTTGCTCCTTGTTTTCTTTTTGGCGAAACGCGATATTTCTTTGTTGTTTGTGTTGTGTCGAGTTACCGAGACCGAGACCAAGAAGAGGAAGTGAAATATTGTTTTGAGATATTTCCAGTGTGATTTTCCCATTTAGACACGTTTGCTTTGGCGAAGCCGAGTACGATAAATCTTCCTCTCGCTGTTTAATAACCCATTACAATGTAGTAGGCACCATCGCGCCGCTGCACAGTGTTTTTCGTCCCTAAAAATACGAATTAGGAGAAAGCCTTTTTTTTCGCTCATCTAAGAAGTCAGAGAAATGAAACAAGTAAGGAAAGGCTAAAGTCGGGCGGAGCCGACTCTATGATACACTCCACTTTCTATCCGACTACAATTTAATTCGGTGAAAATGTGTAAATGTAAATGTGTGTGTTTGACAAAAAATGTTAAATCGTAAAGGTCATTTGTATGGGGGTATATTGAATTTTGGAACGAAATAGGTGAAATGTAATATGTATAGTTTGTCCAAAATTGGTTAAACATTTGGGAACAACATTTGTATTTGCGCTATATCTAAATCTCAACCGATCTTAGCCACTTTCACCATAGGTTTTTTACTTGGATTATAAGCTGTCGTGCCAAATTTAAAGAAAATCGAGTACAATATGTGGTTTCTAAAGCGGCAAAAGTCAAATCGGGAGCTACATTTGTTTGCAGCTATATCTAAATCTGA
The DNA here is from genome assembly GCA_947397865.1 of Polietes domitor. Classification (NCBI taxonomy): domain Eukaryota; kingdom Metazoa; phylum Arthropoda; class Insecta; order Diptera; family Muscidae; genus Polietes; species Polietes domitor. The sequence continues at coordinate 123,564,838 of OX377620.1, forward strand.
ACCGATCTTACCCAATTTTTGCATAGGTGTTTCTAGTTGGATTATAAGATGTTGTGCCAAATTTAAAGAAAATTGGATACAATATGTAGTTTCTAGAGCGGAAAATGTCAAATCGGGAGCGACATTTGTATGGGGGCTATATCTAAATCTAACCGATCTTACCCAATTTTTGCACAGGTGTTTATAGTTGGATTATAAGATGTTGTGCCAAATTTAAAGAAAATCGGGTGCAATATGTGGTTTCTAAAGCGGCAAAAGTCAAATCGGGAGCTACATTTGTTTGGGGGCTATATCTAAATCTGAACCGATCTTACCCAATTTTTGCATAGGTGTTTATAGTTGGATTATAAGATGTTGTGTCAGTTTTAAAGAAAATCGGGTACAATATGTGGTTTCTAGAGCGGAAAATGTCAAATCGGGAGCGACATTTGTGTGGGAGCTATATCTAAATCTGAACCGATCTTACCCAATTTTTGCATAGGTGTTTATAGTTGGATTATAAGATGTTGTGCCAAATTTAAAGACAATCGAGTACAATATGTGGTTTCTAAAGCGGCAAAAGTCAAATCGGGAGCTACATTTGTTTGGGGGCTATATCTAAATCTGAACCGATCTTACCCAATTTTTGCATAGGTGTTTATAGTTGGATTATAAGATGTTGTGCCAAATTTAAAGAAAATCGAGTACAATATGTGGTTTCTAAAGCGGCAAAAGTCAAATCGGGAGCTACATTTGTTTGGGGGCTATATCTAAATCTGAACTGATCTTACCCAATTTTTGCACAGGTGTTTATAGTCGGATTATAAGATGTTGTGCCAATTTTAAAGAAAATCGGGTGCAATATGTGGTTTCTAGAGCGGAAAATGTCAAATCGGGAGCGACATTTGTGTGGGAGCTATATCTAAATCTGAACCGATCTTACCCAATTTTTGCATAGGTGTTTATAGTTGGATTATAAGATGTTGTGCCAAATTTAAAGAAAATCGAGTACAATATGTGGTTTCTAAAGCGGCAAAAGTCAAATCGGGAGCTACATTTGTATGGGGGCTATATCTAAATCTAACCGATCTTACCCAATTTTTGCACAGGTGTTTATAGTTGGATTATAAGATGTTGTGCCAAATTTAAAGAAAATCGGGTGCAATATGTGGTTTCTAAAGCGGCAAAAGTCAAATCGGGAGCTACATTTGTTTGGGGGCTATATCTAAATCTGAACCGATCTTACCCAATTTTTGCATAGGTGTTTATAGTTGGATTATAAGATGTTGTGTCAATTTTAAAGAAAATCGGGTACAATATGTGGTTTCTAGAGCGGAAAATGTCAAATCGGGAGCGACATTTGTGTGGGAGCTATATCTAAATCTGAACCGATCTTACCCAATTTTTGCATAGGTGTTTATAGTTGGATTATAAGATGTTGTGCCAAATTTAAAGAAAATCGAGTACAATATGTGGTTTCTAAAGCGGCAAAAGTCAAATCGGGAGCTACATTTGTTTGGGGGCTATATCTAAATCTGAACCGATCTTACCCAATTTTTGCATAGGTGTTTATAGTTGGATTATAAGATGTTGTGCCAAATTTAAAGACAATCGAGTACAATATGTGGTTTCTAAAGCGGAAAATGTCAAATCGGGAGCGACATTTGTGTGGGAGCTATATCTAAATCTGAACCGATCTTACCCAATTTTTGCATAGGTGTTTATAGTTGGATTATAAGATGTTGTGCCAAATTTAAAGAAAATCGAGTACAATATGTGGTTTCTAAAGCGGCAAAAGTCAAATCGGGAGCTACATTTGTTTGGGGGCTATATCTAAATCTGAACCGATCTTACCCAATTTTTGCATAGGTGTTTATAGTTGGATTATAAGATGTTGTGCCAAATTTAAAGAAAATCGAGTATAATATGTGGTTTCTAGAGCGGAAAATGTCAAATCGGGAGCGACATTTGTATGGGGGCTATATCTAAATCTGAACCGATCTTACCCAATTTTTGCATAGGTGTTTATAGTTGGATTATAAGATGTTGTGCCAAATTTAAAGAAAATCGAGTATAATATGTGGTTTCTAGAGCGGAAAATGTCAAATCGGGAGCGACATTTGTATGGGGGCTATATCCAAATCTGAACCGATTTGTCACAAATTAAATAGCGTTCGTCCTTGATCCACAAAACTTACTTGTGCCAATTTTTGGTAAGATCGGACTATAATTGCGACCTGTAGTTTGATTACAACAATAGATGGACAGACAGACAGACGGACAGACAGACAGACAGACAGACAGACGGACAGACGGACATTGCTAAATCGACTCAGAAAGTGATTCTAAGTCGATCGGTATACTTAACAATGGGTCTATCCCGCTTCCTTTTGGGTGTTACAAACAAATGCACAAACCCATAATACTCTCGTGGAGTGTATAAAAAGGAATTTCTTGATTTTAGCTGCAGCCGGTTGATTGGTACCATTTTTATCCCCCAAAAGTACCAATGTTGAAAATTCACATATTTTGCACGTTTACACAGAGTCACAGATGCAATTTTCTTAATCTAGCTGAATTCATTTTGGTTGTTAACAATTTTATCCCTTTTGTCCATTTTGACGCTAAAAGTACAAATTTGCACAGAGTCTTTTATTTTGTGTTTAAATCGAGTCATTCATTATTGTAGCTGCAACTGGTTGATGGTACCATTTTTATCCCCTTTCACTCTGTTTTCCCCACAAAGGTAAACATTTCGAAAAATGCCTTGATTTTGCAAGTCTCTATGCAGTCAGAGTAATGTACACACTGAATTTTCTTAAGCTGGCTGAATTCATTTGGTTGGTACCAATTTTATCCATTTTGCCCATTTCGACCCTTAAAGGGGTCGAAATTTGAAATATCACTTTATTTTTCCGGTCTAGGCAGCCAGAGCGAAGTATACATCGATTTTTCTAGCTGCAGCGGTTTGAATGGTACAATTTGTATCCCCTTTCTCCCCATTTACTCCCTAAAAGTACAAATTTCGAAAATGTCACAAATTTTTCACATCTATACAATCACGGGAATGTACACACCGAATTTTATGATTCTAGTTGCAGCCGTTTGGGCGGAACAAAATTTATCCCTTTTGACCCGAATATGAAAATATCTAGCTGCAGTCGGTTGATGGCTACCATTTGTATCCCCTTTCTCCCCGTTTACGCCCTAAAAGAGCAGATTTTGAAAATTTACTATATTTTGCACGTCTATACAGTCAGAGTAATGTACACACCGAATTTTCTTAATCTAGCTGAATTAATTTGGCTGGTACCAAATTTATCCTTTTTGCCCATTTTGACCCTAAAAGTACGTATATCGAAATATCAATTTATTTTTCGAGACTATGCATTCAGCGTGAAGTATTTTTCTTTGATTCGTATAATTTATATCCCCTTCTTCCCCGTTATCTCCAAAAAGTACAAATTTCGAAAATGTCACATATTTTTCACATCTATACAATCTAGTTGCAGCCGTTTGGGCTGATCTAAATTTATCCCTTTTGCCCACTTTGACCCCAAAAGTACGAATTTCGCAATGTCACTTTATTTTTCCCTAAAGGCAAATATTTTGAAAAATTCCATCAAATTTTCTTAAGGGAAGGGACAAAAAGGGATAAAATGGTACCAATTTAAGTAATGGCGCTAGACTCGTGAAATTCGGTGTGTAAATTTTTCTGACAACGTATGGGTGAACCGGACAAAAAGGGATAAAAATGGTACCAACTAAAGTATTGCAGCTACATTCGTGAAATTTGGAGTGTAAATTCCTCTGGCAACGGATAAAATTAGTACCAACTAAAGTACTGACAATTTAGAAGCGCTAATCTAAAAGAATTTTTCGAAATTTGTACTTATAAACGGTGAGCGGGATAAAAATAGTACCAGCTAAAATAGTTCAGTTAGAGTAGCGAAATTTGTAGTGTAAATTCCCTAACAACGTAGAAGCGCAATCTAAATGGATTTTTTTTAATTTGTACTTATAGGAGACAAAAAGGGATAAAAATGGTAAATACTAAAGTATATAGTATATAAAGCTATAGTCGAGAAATTTGGAGTGTAAATTCTTCTGACAACGTAAATGGATTTTTTGACATTTTTACATTTACGGATTGAGAGGGATAAAAGGGGATAAAAATGGTCCAAACTAAAGTTAGAATCGGAAAATTCGGCATTTTTATTCCTCTGGCTTCATTGTCGGGCACAATAAATGGTTTTTTTTAATTTCTACTTTTAAGGGGTGAGTGGGACAAAGGGGATAAAAATGGTAGCATCCAAATTGATGAAGCTGAAATCGTGAAGTACGTACACGCTCATCATAAATAAATTTTTCAAAAAATTTACTTTTAAGGCGGATGTGAGACGCAGAATTAAGTAATTTTCAAAAATGCAAACGAAAACACATGTTACGTATAGCGATTTTTCAAAATCTGTACTTTTTGGGAAAGAGGAAAAAAGGTGATAAAATGGCCGGCTGCATCTAGAAACATGAGATCTAGAATGTAAAAGGATCTGCGGATGTGGCTTTTTTACAAATCTGTGTGGATAAAAGCATGTAAAACGGGCGGCCTGGCCGAATACATTTAATACACAATTCAATTCGGTAAAAAAGTGAAATCCGGAAGGATTTTTGAATTATGTAAATGTATGTGTTTGACAAAAAATTTTAAATCGGAAAGGACATTTGTATGGGGGTATATTGAAACCTGTAATGATGTGACCCCCTTTCGCCATGTATGTTTATTGGTGAAGTATAATATGTAAAGTTTGGCCAAAATCGGTTAAACATTCGGGAGCAACATTTGTATTGGGGCTATATCTAAATCTGAACCGATCTTACCCACTTTCACCATAGGTGTTTCTAGTTCGATTATAATATGTTGCGCCAATTTTAAAGAAAGTCGGGTACAATATGTGGTTTCTAGAGCGGAAAAAGTCAAATCGGGAGCGACATTTCTATGGGGACTATATCTATATCTAAATCTGAACCGATCTTACCCACTTTCAGCATAGGTGTTTCTAGTTCGATTATAATATGTTGCGCTAATTTTAAAGAAAATCGGGTACAATATGTGGTTTCTAGAGCGGAAAAAGTCAATCTAAATCTGAACCGATCTAACCCGCTTTCGTCACAGGTATTTCTAGTTAGATTATAAGGTGTTATGCAAAATTTTAAGAAAATCAGGAACAATATGTGGATTCTAGAGCGGAAATAGTGAAATCGGGAGCGACCTTTATATGGGGGCTATATCTAAATCTGAACCGATCTTACCCACTTTCAGCATAGGTGTTTCTAGTTCAATTATAAAATGTTGTGCTAATTTTAAAGAAAATCAGGAACAATTTGTGGTTTCTAGAGCGGAAAAAGTCAAATCGGGAGCGACATTTGTATGGGGGCTATAGCTAAATCTGAACCGATTTCCTCCAAATTCAATACCGATCGTATTTGGCCAAAAAAGTAACTTCTGCCAAATATCATGATAATCAGACAGCAATTGTGACCTGTAGAGTGCGAACAAGCTTAGATGGACAGCAGACGGACAGACAGACAGACGGACGGACAGACATACATCGGTAAATCGATTCAGCTGGCGATTCTAAGCCGATCCGTATACTTAAAGGTGGGTCTGGCTCGATTATTTATTGGTATTACAAACATTTGGCGGAAAACTAACTTATAATACCCTAGTCCACGAAGTGGTGTAGGGTATAAAAATCGTTACACTTGGTGTTTTCCGTTTTTCATTTCATCATCCTGTTGGCCCTTCACAGGACTACAAAAGAAACTTGAAATTTAAAGTATTTTTAGTACATATTCTCTTCTTTGAGTTGACATTTATACCGGAGTCATAGGGTGTGAATGTGTATTAAAAGTAAAATTAAAAATTGTATCCTTTGTAGTAGCATGAGAAAATGAAAAATTTAAAACGCCAATATCATCTAGTTCTAGTGTAATATGAACTTCGGACAGTATTTTCACTATTTGCTTTGTCAATTATCACTTTTCTCCATTTTTGCCATTAAAGTAAAAAAGTACAAATTTGGAAAAATCTTTTTGTTTTGCGTGTCTATCCAGCCAGGGAATGTATACGCCGAATTCCATGATTCTAGCTGCGGTGTTGTTGCCATTTGTATCCCTTTTTTCCCCCTTAAAAGTACGAATTTCGCAATTAGAGGAAGTTACATACCTAATTTCATTATTCTAGTTGTAGCCGTTTAGTTGGTACTATTTTTATCCCTCTGTTTCCATTGTATCCCATGTAAGAATTTTGAAACCCTGTTTTTTCTTCTCGTGGCTGCACAGTCCATGTGAAATATACACCAAATTTGACTATTCCAGCTGAGGCCAATTGAGTGGTACACTTTTTATCCCCTACTTACACTTAACCGAAATCGTGAATCGAATCGTGTTTCTAGCTGTTGTCTGTTGATAGGTACATTTTTTATCCCTTCTTACCCTACGAATAAGAATCACTTTATGGTGAACGTTTTTGTAATAGGGGGAATGTACAAACCCAATATCAAGTAAGTACAAGCAGTCATATTGAAAAACATGCTTAAACACTCTAAAATATTAGGGAATATTATGGGTATATTCAGTCCTTGTGATGGAAAAAAATTTCCCTTTGCACCAATTTCACCCAGTTGCATTCCCAACCGATCTACGACTATAGGACATATTTATGGAAAATTTGGACGTCCTAGCTCCTTTCGTTTAGCTGCTAGTGTGCTTTCAACAGCAGACGGACGGGCATGGTTAGATCGTTTTCGAAATTTATGACGATCAAGATTATATATACTTTATAGGGTCTCAGGTAGATATTTCAAGGTGTTACAAACCGAATGATAAACATGCCCACCTGGAGGGCATAAAAACATATTAGTATTGTCTTTAAAATCGTGAAATAAATAGAAATATGAAAGAAAATGAAATAAATCGTCGTTTTGAACAATTTGAAAATTTGATTCTGAACCACTGTGTGAGTGTGTGCCATAGCAACAGCTCAATTTGTGATGTGTTTGATGTCTGTTATTCCATTCAGGAAGTTAAAAACAAATTTTATGAGGAATCTTGTTAAGCTTCAAATCCCCAGCGAATGTCACATACATCACACAAATCAGCAAATTTTGCTGTGCGGAGCACATCAGGTGGCCAAATAGAAAAAAATATTTCCCGTGACTTTTCCATCGATTTATCAGCAAAATTAACAGATAATATGCTGTACATTCAGCACATTTCAACAACACAAAGAACGGAGATTAAACTTTCTAAGACTTTAATGAAACGCTAATAGGGGATAGAGGGATTGCAATGACAGTAGCATTCGAGTATTTATACTCTGCGAAGAAAGGGATAAAAATGGTACCAATCAAACGACAACAGATACAAAAATATAAGAAATAAAAATGGAGAAAAATAAAGGCAACTGATACTTTTAAGGGGGTAATGTGGAAAAGGGGATAAATTTGGTACCGACCAAATGGTTGAAGCTGGAATGAAGAAGTTTCGAAATGTTTACTTTCAAAGAGGATACAAATGGTACCAAACAAACGGCCACAGCTAAAATAGTGAGACTCGTGGACCCACTCGTAGACTCACTCTGGACGCGTGGACTCGGCAAAGGATCTCTTGATATTCGTACCTTTAGGATCTAAATAGGCAAAAGGGATAATTTTTACAAATATTTCTGTTAGCGCTTAGTTGTACGGTGATATCAAACCCCATCGTTAGTTTTCTTCGAACAATCGTTTTTTAAAAGATTTCATTTTAAATCAATCTTGAATGTCGTTAAAACTAGCAGCCATATATATATAAGATGGCAGACGGACAGATAGACTTCCGTAAATCGACTCAGTCGACCAAATGTCTAATCATTTTTATACCCTCCACCTCCAGGATGGGGTATATTCACTTTGTCATTCCGTTTGTAACACCTTGAAATATTCTCCGGGACCCTTTATACTTTATGATATATATTCTGGGTCGTGGTAAAATTCTAAGACGATATAGCCATGTCCGTTTGTCTGTTGAAAGTACGATAGCGGCCGAACGAAATGAGCTAGGAGGTTCAAATTTTTCCTAAATGTGTCTTATGGTTGCAGATCGGTTGGGATTGAAAGTGGGCGAAATCGGCCCAGAGGGAAAAATTTTTCCCTCACAAGGACTGAAAATACCCCTAATATTATTAATATTAGCTTGTATTTAGTTAATATTTGCGAATTCCCTTTATAGCATAAAAGGCCACCATAGAGTGATTTTTAATTGTAGGGGGCGAAATGGGACAAAAAGGTATAAAAATGGTACATATCAAACGACAACAGATAGAAACACGGAGTTTGGCGTGTACATTCCTCTAATAGAGTAGATACATAATATAAAAGTATTTTTTCCAAATTCGTACTTTAAAGGGGTTAAATGGGGATAGAGGGATAAAAATAGTACCACCCAAACGGCTGCACCTAGAATAATGAAATTCGGTGTATATATTCCTCTGATTGCGTAGACACATAAATTAAAAGAATTTTTCGAAATTCGTACTTTTAGGGTGTAAAATGGAAAAAGGGGATAAAAATGGTACCAAACAAATGGATGCAGCTAGAACCATGAAATTCGCTGTATACATTCCTCTGACTGAGTAGACACGAAGAATAATACCAACTAAAAGGCTACAGCTAGAATGATGAAATTCGTTGTGTACATCCCTCTAATTGCATAGACACGATAAATACATAGATTTTCGAAAGTCGTACTTTTAAGGGGTAAAATGCAAAAAAGGGTATAAAGATGGTACCAACAAAATGGCCGCTGATAGAATCATGGAATTCGGAGTATAAATTCCTCTGACTGCATAGCCACGTAAAATAATCTTTTTTCAAATTCGTACTTTATTTTGGTGCTTTTACGACAAAAAATGGTAGAATCATGAAGTTGTCTTATACTGCGTACGTAAGAGATAAGGTATTTTCAAAATTTATACTTTTGAAATTAAAATAGGATGGAAATACAACCAACCAAACGACTGGAGCTGAAAGTACACCCTCTGTCCCCCAATATTTAGGGTATTTATGATTGCTGCCTTATATTTACTTTATTAATTGAAGTGTTATTTCCATTATTTATATACATTTTCATTCAATTTTCATTCGAATTTCATAATATCAACTTCAGCATTTTCAGATACAGACAAAGTGACTGTGTTATTTTGTACAATGTACAATTTTCGAAAAAAAACCTTTTTGTTTCAAGTCTTCATAGTCAGAACACAGAATACACCCAATTTCATAATATCAACTTCAGCGGTTTGAAAGGTCCCATTTTTATCACTCTTTTTCAGTTAGTGTTACGTCGTACGTTTCCGTACGACACTGATTGCTTTTACTTATAGCCAAAAAATGTTTGGCCTCCTTGGAAGGTTTGCGTCAAAACCGCTTGGCACTCAATGTGTTCAAAGTACGAATTTCGAAAAATCCCTCTATTTTACGTGTCTATGTAATTAGAGGGATGTACACACCGAATTTCATGGTTCTAGCTGTTGTCGTATCATTGGTACCATATTTTATCCCTTTTTGTCCCATTTCGCCCGCTAAAACTTTTATATTATTTGTGGTGCTTCCAAGCTACAAGAGGAATTTCCGCAACCAATTTTAACTGTATGAAAATCAGAAATGTAATTAATAAGCCAAGGCTACCTATATTTGTATACTGTGTATATATATAATGGAAATAACACATTTATTAAAAAAGTAAATATAAGGTAGCAATCATAAATACCCTAAATATTGGGGGATAGAGAGTGTATTTTCAGGTGCAGTCCTTTGGTTGGTTGTATTTCCATCTATTTTAAATTCAAAAGTATACATTTTGAAAATACCTTATCTTGCACGTACGCAGTATAAGACAACTTCATGATTCTACCATTATTTGTCGTAAAAGCAACAAAATAAAGTACGAATTTCGAAAAAATATATTACGTTGCTATGCACTCAGAGGAATGTATACACCGATTTCTATGATACTAACTGCGGCCATTTTGTTAGCACCATTTTTATCCCCTTTTTCGCATTTTACTCCTTGAAAGTACGATTTTCGAAAATTTCATCATTTTATCCCTTTGCTCCTATTGAATACCTTGAAACTGTTTTCGTGTCTACTCAGTCAGAATGTATACAGCGAATTTCATGGTTCTAGCTGCATCCATTTGTTTGGTACAATTTTTATCCCCTATTTCCATTTTACACCCTAAAAGTACGAATTTCGAAAATGTCCTTTATTTTATGTGTCTACGCAATCAGAGGAATATATACTCCGATTTCATTATTTTAGGTGCAGCCGTTTGGGTGGTACTATTTTTATCCCTCTATCCCCATTTAACCACTTTAAAGTACGAATTTGGAAAAAATTCTTTTATATTATGTATCTACTCTATTAGAGGAATGTACACGCCAAATTTCGTGTTTCTATCTGTTGTCGTTTGATATGTACCATTTTTATCCCTTTTTGTCCCATTTCGCCACCTATAAATCAAAAATCACTCTATGGTGCCCTTTTATGCTATAAAGGGAATGCGAATAGCAAATATCAAGTAAATGCAAGTTAATATGTTAAAACAAGTAAGAAGGCGTTAAGTTCGGCCGGGCCGAATCTTATATACCCTCCACCACGGAGTGCATTCCACAGTATTACCGGCAGACTTTACATAGAAGCACAGTACCATATTACGAAAATTGTGATATGCTTATGCACATTACTATATTTGTTTACTATTTCAAACTATAATGTATACTTACTATTTAAAATCGACTACTATATATAAATAAAATGCTGAAATTGTGGATGTGAACATGCCTAAATATTAGGAGATTGTCAGTCGCCTTTTTCGAGTTTCATAGTCAGAATGTATACACCGAATTTCATGATTTCAACTTCAGCGGTTTGGTAGGTCCCATTTTTATCCCTGTTTTTATTTATATCCCTTAAAAGTACGAATTTCGAAAAATCCCTCTATTTTACGTGTCTATGCAATTAGAGGAATGTACACACTGAATTTCATCATTCTAGCTGTATTCGTTTAGTTGGTACTATTTTTATCTCCTGTAGCCATTGTATCCCTTGAAAGTACGAATTTGGAAAAACCGTTTTATTTTTCGTGTCTACGCAGTCAGAGGAATGTATACTCCGAATTTCATGATTCTAGCTGCTGTCATTTGGTAGGTACTACTTTTATCTCCTTTTTCCATTTGAACCCCAAAAAGTACGAATTTTGAAGAGTTCTTTTATTTTACGTGTCTACGCAATCAGAGGAATGCATATATCGAATTTCATTATTCTAGGTGCAGCCGTTAGGTTGGTACTATTTTTATCCCTCTATCCCCATTTAACCCCTTAAAAGTACGAATTTAGAAAAAATACTTTTATATTATGTATCTACTCTATTAGAGGAATGTACACGCCGAATTTCGTGTTTCTATCTGTTGTAGTTTGATAGGTACCATTTTTATCCCTTTTTGTCCCATTTCGCCATCTACAAATAAAAATCACTCTATGGTGCCCTTTTATGCTATAAAGGGAATGTGCATTGCAAATATCAAGTAAATACAAGCTAATATGTTCAAAAATCATGCTGAAATACTCTAAATATTAGGGGTATTTTCAGTCCTTTTGAGGGAAAAAATTTTCCCTCTGGGCCGATTTCGTCCACTTTCAATCCCAACCGATCTACAACCATAAGACACATTTAGGAAAAAATTGAATCTCCTACCTCATTTCGTTCGGCCGCTATCGTGCTTTCAACAGACAGACAGACAGACAGACAGACAGACGGACAGACGGACAGACGGACATGGCTATATCGTCTTAGAATTTTACCACGACCCAGAATATATATACTTTATGGGGTCTACGATGAATATTTCAAGGTGTTACAAACGGAATGACAAAGTGAATATACCCCCATCCTGGAGGTGGAGGGTATAAAAACATGCTGACATACTCTAAATAATAGGGGTATTTTCAGTCCTTGTGAGGGAAACATTTTTCCCTCCGGGCCGATTTCGCCCACTTTCAATCCCAACCGATCTGCAACCATTAGACACATTTAAGACAAATTTGAACCTCCTAGCTCATTTCGTTCGGCCGCTATCGTGCTTTCAACAGACAGACGGACATGGCTATATCGTCTTAGAAGTTTACCACGACCCAGAATATATATACTTTATGGGGTCTCCAATGAATATTTTAAGGTGTTACAAACGGATTGACAAAGTGAATATACCCCCATCTGGAGGTGGAGGGTATAAAAACAACAATTATAATCAGAAATTTATAATTTTTTTGTATTAATTAATGTTTTCCCATGTAAAAAATCAACGAATATTGAATTGTTGCAGGAACGAAAGTACCTGCAACAAAGAAGCTGAAAATGTTCCCCATATCCACCAATATTTTGTCTATTTATGCTGTTTTGAAGATTGCTGTCTTATATTTACTTTTGCGTGACTTAAAATATCTAAAATTTTATATTTATTTATAAAATTATTTTTTACTAATTTTACTGCACTTCTACTAAATTCGCCAGCCTTTGTGGAATGCAAACCATGGTGGAGGGTATATAAAGTTCGGCCCGGCCAAACTTAACTTCGTTTTACTTGTTAAAATATTCCTCAACAATATTCTCTTTTATTCGTTCGCAGTGCGATATTATTGTACATTAGGCTGGGTCGCGATCCACGCATATGGAGAAACAATTTCCAGTCACCTCATGAAAATAAATTGTGGATTGTTTTGTTTTTTAAATGTTTTTCCCGTGTAATTTTTTATTTTGCGTTTTTGTTCAAAACTTTTTTTCTGAATCAGTAGACCCTTCAGAGCATATTAAATATAAATTTTGATTCTTGTTTTAGAATATCTTATTAATACAATTATATGACATTTAAGAATTTTTTGTGTGTGTGTTTTTTTTTCATAGTGACTACTGAAAACTTTTTCGAATTAGGTACTACACCAGTTTCAAGTGTAATTCAAAAGACACCATTTGAAATTCAAAAATTCCATTTGAAATTCAAAAAATATCAATTGAAATTCAAAAATTCCATTTGAAATTCAAAAAATATCAATTGAAATTCAAAAGTCGTCATATAAAATTCAAAACTCGTCATTTGTAATTCAAAAGACACCATTTGAAATTCAAAACTACCCCACCTAATGTATATCTTTCTTAAATCAGTTTGTTTACATTTTTTAATTTCAAATGGAATCTTTTGAATTTCAAATGGAATAATTTTTGAATTTAAAATGAAAACTTTTGAATTTTTAATGATGTCTTTTGAATTTCAAATGATGTCTTTTGAAGTTCAAATGATGTCTTTTGAATTACAAATGACGGCTTTTGAATTTCAAATGTTGTCTTTTGAATTACAAATGACGAGTTTTGAATTTCAATTGACATTTTTTGAATTTCAAATGGAATTTTTGAATTTCAAGTGATATTTTTTTAATTGCAATTGGAATTTTTGAATTTCAACTGGTGTCTTTTGAATTTCAAGTGATGTCTTTTGAATTACAATTGAAAAAGGTGTAGTATTTTGTAAAAAAAAATATCTGCAGTCGATACTTTTCGAATGATGCCTAACATCGGAAGGAAACTGAAGAACATCGGAAGTAAATTGACGTCGTAGCGATCATTTTTGTAAAAAGAATTTGAAAATGTTGACTCAGACAGTGACGTCATTTTCATCCAATATTCATAGGTATCATTCAAAAGGCATTGATTCCTTCTATTTATTTTCAATAATACTTTTTTTTAAATGTTTCAAAGAAATATGAATTTTTAGCGGTCATTGAAAAACCACAAAAAAATCAATCCAAACGCCCAATATTACAACCAATAAGCTATTCTAAGACAAGAACAGAAATTTATATTTAAAGTGTCTATTAATTCAGTACTTGGACAAAAATGCAACATAAAACAAGTCGGGTGTGGCCAACTATATATGATAATATACCGCATTGCAATTGAATGCGGGGAAAAACGTGAAATCGGGAACGACTTTTATAAAACATGATTTTATGAAGTGTTTCAGGAGCGTTTAGCTCACAGACGGCTTGCAGACGAAATATTTTGCAGATCATCATTAAGCAATCCAATCTTTATTTCAGGAGGGTGACTGCACCAATATATTTTCGTGACCCATTCCAATATAAATAACCCTAAACTTGCACAAGCTCGATATGCTTTTTGACCTCAAAAATGTCGCGAAATTAAAATATCTTTGGACACCTCTCCCATAGGTGAGTTTAGAAGAACTTTTCTCCCCCCAAAACTTATTCAAAATATATTCAAATACTTTGAGAGGAGGGTTCACATTATGCGGATTCCCCCTTTCGCCACATCTTTTTACTAACATTGTTTTTCGCCAACGTCTGCTTTTTAGCGAAATATTAGTTTTTCCCTTTTTTTCAAAAAAACTCATTTGCATAAATCGGCACTTATTGCCGAGGCAACAAACAGTCCCATTAAATAACTCATTTAAAATGTGAACCATTTCGCCAGCGAAATAAAGCAAAGCTATCGTCTGCTATTACCTTGCGACTGAATAACAGCAAAAAAACCCAGACGCAATCATCTTCACACACGACACGTGTGAAAAATGACTTCCGTTAAACAAGACTTCCGTTTTAATTTCTTTAGTGTGTGAGTGCGTGCGAGGGTGTGTGTGTGTGAAAGTGTTCATGTTAAACATCCGTTTCGGCTTAAATTGTCTCCGTCAGATTGTGCTGTTTAATTGAATGCGAGGAAAGCAGTTATTAACATGAATAAAATACACATGTTCGTGTTTCCTTGATGTTGCTCTTCATGTGATTTAAAGGGTTTTTAGTTTAAAATTTATCATATTTATCACAACATACGTGTGGGAATTAAGGGTTCTGTTGGGGCAGGTTTACATTTAAAGATTGTCAATAAAATTCGTACGAGAAGAATTTTTTTCATTTAGAAAAATAGTTTTGAATTTTTAGGCATACAACTGTCCATCTAAGATCTGGATTTATTTTGTTGCGATCGAACCCACAAATATTTGATCATTACCTTTTGGATTGTGGGCCTATTTCGTAATTTAAAAAGGGAATCCAAGGATCAGCACACTTTAAATACTATGTTGAACGTTAAGCAATTAACATCACCGATTTCCCATAATAATGTGCAAACGAGGGACAACTTTAAACCCCATCTTTATAATGATAATTCTCTAGTATTTAGATAATTTAATAAATTTTTTATTTTCCGAATTGTTAAAATTTGGTACATAAATTCCCTTTATGGCGGGAATCAAGAAGTAACGCCATATTTTTTGGTACTGATGTTTTTATGATGACAATACCTAGCTGTGGTGTATGAATCAGCGACATAGTGAAACTGCCACGCCCACCTCCCACACAACTGGGAGTTATAATAATCAGCATTTGCAAATATATATTTAATTCAAATTGACCAAATTTGACAATATTATTTGTTTTGACATATAAAATTGGGTGTGGTCCACTTTTATAAATATATATGTACAGTCGCGGTTTAAAATAAATTTTCTTATATTTGATTGTGTGATCGTTTTCTTATTGCCTCTTCTGCATTAAGTGATGTGTTGTGAGAGTTCAAACACAAAATATTTTTTTTTTTTAACAAATTTCACATTTTTTGGATTATTCAACATTTTGGAAACGTCAAAATAATAGCAGTTTTCTAATACAAAACGTACGGCGTCTCCAGCTACACTGAAAGAATTTTCCTTCATAACATTTATGAATCGATTTCATAAAAGGTTTTTCATACATTTTCTAAATTTTTTCTTAATATGTATGAAAAATTCATAAATAGCACGAAATGTTTCATACACTCTTTTTATAAACATTTCATATTTCATAAAACAAAATTGTTAAATTAGCGATACTTAGTTTCATAAGATCAAAGAAAGATTTCATAGCATTAAAGAAACAAGTCTTAAAGATTATGAAATATGTCATAATCAATAAAATATTTGTGTTATGAAATGTCTTCATAAATATGATGAAGGATTTTTTTTAGTTTTTATGAAATGTTTCATAACTTTATAACATTTTTAGTGTGTATTGTATTCTGTTAACTCTGACATAAGTATGAACCCTGATATAGGCCAAAGACTCTCACAAAGGTGCTGTGTGTTGATTGGTTAGTCAACGAATCAGACATTTTGTATACCCTCCACCTTCAGGATGGGGGTATATTCACTTTGTCATTCCGTTTGTAACACCTTAAAATATTCATCGGAGACCCCATAAAGTATATATATTCTGGGTCGTGGTAAAATTCTAAGACGATATAGACATGTCCGTCGGTCTGTCTGTCAACGGATAGGAACACGAAATTTGGCGTGTACATTCCTCTGATAGAGTAGATACATAATATAAAAGTATTTTTTCTAAATTCTACTTATAAGGGGTTAAATGGGGATAGAGGGATAAAAATAGTACCAACCAAACGGCTGCATCTAGAATAATGAAATTCGGTGTATATATTCCTCTGATTGCATAGACACATAAAATAAAGGAAATTTTCGAAATTCGTACTTTTAGGGTGGAAAATGGAAAAGGGGATACAAATTGTACCAAACAAATGGATGCAGCTAGAACCATGAAATTCGCTGTATACATTCCTCTGACTGAGTAGACACGAAAAAAAGTTTTTCCAAATTCGTACTTTCAAGGGATTCGATGGAAGGAGATAAAAATGGTACCAACTAAAAGGCTACAGCTAGAATGATGAAATTTTCGAAAGTCGTACTTTTAAGGAGTAAAATGCGAAAAAGGGAATAAAAATGGTACCAACAAAATGGCCGCAGATAGTAATTTGGAATTCGGAGCATACATTCCTCTGAGTGCATAGCCACGTAAAAAATCCAAATTCGTACTTTATTTTGTTACTTTTACGACAAAAAATGGTAGTATCATGAAGTGGTCTTATACTTATACTGTGAGAGATAAGGTCTTTTCAAAATTTATACTTTTGAAATCAAATTAGGATGGAAATTCAACCAACAAAACCACTGTAGCTGAAAATACACTCTCTGTCCCCCAATATTTAGGGTATTTATGATAGCTGCCTTATATTTACTTTATGAATTGAAGTATTATTTCCATTATATATATACATAGTATACAAATATTGGTAGCCTTGGCTTATTAATTAAATTTCTGATTTTCATACATTTGAAATTTGTTGCGGATATTCCTCTTGTAGCTTGGAAGCACCACAAAAAAAAAAATAAAAGTTTTAGCGGACGGTGTACATTCCACAGCATTACCGGCAGATTAGTGACTGTCAACTTTCTATGTAAAGTACACTACCATATTGTGATATTTTTGTTTACTATTTCTATAAGGAATACTTATATTTTAAATAAATAGTGATGCTTCATTATTATAATATTAATAGTCCTTTTCTATATCGGCATAAAACTTCAAGAGTAATCAAAAAGTGAATCTGCAAATAATCGGACCGAAATATCAGGTGCATTCTCAGTCGTTATTAGATATAAACAATTTCCCTCAGTACCGATTTTCTCCATTTTCAATTTCTTGATTCCAGCTACAGCCCGTACCATTTTGATAGGAAAAGTACTAATATTTAAGATCCAAAATGTTTCGTATTCACAGTAAAATGAACATACCTAATTTCAGGTATTTAGCTTTACCTTTTTCATTTTGACCCTAAAATGACGGTTGTGGAAAAGGTCTTCTTATTTTCTGCGTCTATACAGTCAGACGAATTTCATGATTGATTGGTGCCAAATTTAATCCCATTTAGATTCCGAAGGCACGTACATCGCACGATCTCTTTTAATTTTCGCGTCTATGCAGTCAGAACAATGTACACACCGAATTTCACTACATTACCTGATTGGTACCATTTTTGTCCTCATTCACCTCATTTTCCGCCTAAAAGTACAAATTTCGAAAAAATTCTTTATGTTTCACGTCTATACAGTTAGATTAGTGTATACATGGAATTTCATGATTTCAACTTCAGCGGTTTGTTTGGTACCATTTTTATCCCTATTTTCCAATTGTGTACCTTAAAAGTACGAATTTCGAAAAATCCTTCTCCTTTACAGGCCTACACAATTAGAGGGATGTACACACCGAATTTCATGATTCTAGCTGTTGTCGTATCATTGGTACCATTTTTATCCATTTTTTGTCCCAAAAGTACGAATTTTGAGAAATCTGTCAAGTTTCTAGCTGTTGTGGTATCATTGATACCATTTGTATCCCTTTTCGTCCCATTTCGCCGCTAAAACGTTTAATTTTCGTGCTTTTACGAATTTCAAGTGAATATAATGTAGAAATTAAACAAGTAAAAATGCGTTAACTTTATATACCCTCAACCATGGATTGCATTCCACAGAGGCTGTCGATATTCGTAGAAGTGTAGTAGTATTACAGAACTTGCGAAAGTTCTGACGAGATGGGGTAGCGCCCATCGAAACTGCGCAGTCAACTTTTAGCTGCAACAATAAAGGTCCCACTATGCTTTTTTGCTAATTTTGGGTTCTGCTGAAGACTTCAGCACAACCTTTGGTCTTAAACCAAAATAAATGACAACACATACAACATAGCAGACCAACTATACATACAAACAACATAAATATCATATTTTATTATTTCAAAATATGATAATAAGGCTACCTATACGTTTACATATCAAAATAATACTTCTAGTCAATTCAAAAAATAAATATTCTTTTATTTATACTTTCAAAAAGCTTAAATACCATAAATATTGGTAGGGAATTGGTGCTACAGTTGGTTGTATTTCCATTCCATTTTAAATCCAAAAGTAAAAATTTTTAAAATCCATTATCTCACGTACATAGTGCAAAATAACCTAACTTCATGATTCAACCAATTTTTGCCGTAAAAGTAAAAAGTACGATTTTGGAAAAATCTTTTTATTTTGCGTGTATATGCAGTCAGCGGAATGTATACACCGAATTCCATGTTCTAGCTGCGGTCTTTTGGTTGGTACAATTTTTATCCCCTTTTTCCTCCCTTACCCCCTTAAGAGTACGACTTTCTAAAATCTCTTTATTTTACGTTTCCGCGCAATTAGATGGATGTACACACCGAATTTCATAATTCTAGCTGTAGCCGTTAAGTTGGTACTATTTTTATCCCTCTGTTCCCTTGAAGGTACGAATTTGGAAACAACTTTTATTTTTCGTGTCTACGCATTCAGAGGAATATATACTCCGAATTTCATGATTCTATCTGCGGTCATTTGGCTGGTACTATTTTTATCCCCTTTTTTATTTGATCCCCAAAAAGTACGAATTTCGAAAAATCCGTTTATTTTACGTGTCTACGCAATCAGAGGAATGTATACATCTAATTTCATGACTCAAGCTGCGATCATTTGGTTGGTACTACTTTTTTCCCCCTTTTCCCATTTGAACCCCGAAAAGTACGAATTTGGAGAAAATAATTTCATATTATGTACCTACTCAATTAGAATTTCGTGTTTCTAGCTGTTGTCGTTTGATTTTTATCCCAGTTTTGCGCCATTTCACCCCCTACGAATAAAAATCGTTTTTGTTATCGGGGGAATGCGCATAGACAATATCAAGTAAGTACAACCAGACATATTGAAAAAAATATGCTTAAATACTCTAAGATATTAGGGGTGTATTTTTAGTCCTTTAGTACTTTATAGGGTCTCAGGTCGATATTTCAAGGTGTTACAAACGGAATGACAAAGTTGGTATACCCCCATCCTGGAGGTATATCCTCCTGGTATAAAAATGGTACCAACCAAACGGCTGAAGTTGAAATCATGAAATTCCTCTGAACTTGTAGACGAGCAACATAAATGCATTTTTAGTAATTTAGGTAGATACGAGGCGAAAGGGGATGAAAATTGTATCCACCAAACGATTGCAGCAATAATCATGAAATTCGGTGTGCATTCGTTTCGCAAAATAAAACTATTTTTCAAAATTCATACTTTTGGGGCTAAAATGGGAAAAGAGGTATAAAAATGGTACCAACCAAACGTCTGCATCTAGAATCAAGAATTTATTGTACTCATTACTCTGACCGCGTAAATGGGCACTGTAATTTCGAAATTTTTAAATATAGGGCGATAACGGGGCGAAAGTGGATATAAATTGCACGCCATGAACGGCTACAGCTAGAATCATGAATCATTCGGTACATACTGCGTAAACGCGTAGAACAAAAGAATTTTTCCAAATTCATACTTTTAAGGGATAAAATGGGAAATGAGGGATAAATATGGTAATGATAAAAATGAATTTTTCGAAATTTTTTAAAAATTCAGACTTTTCGAGCCAGTTTTCCTAAATGATTTAAATTTTATATTTATAACCTCTATGGCTTTGTCAAAACTGCCGCCTTTGGGCTTCAAAGAAACCAAGTGTGATTGTCAGAATATAAATGAATCTGTAACGTGTCCCGTTTGGCGTGGATTTTGTGCTGTAGACGTCAATAAGGCATACTTGTATGAAATATCAGACAATGACTACAATTTTCAAGTGTAATTCAAAAGACACCATTTGAAATTCAAAAAATTTCAATTGAAATTCCAAAAAATATCAAAAATTCCATTTGAAATTCCAAAAAATATCAATTGAAATTCAAAAAATATCATTTGAAATTCAAAACTCGTCATTTGTAATTCAAAAGACACCACTTGAAATTCAAAAGTTTTCATTTGAAATTCAAAAATTATTCCATTTGAAATTCAAAATATTCCATTTGAAATTCAACAAGTAAGAAGGCGTTAAGTTCGGCCGGGCCGAATCTTATATACCCTCCACCACGGAGTGCATTCCACAGTATTACCGGCAGACTTTACATAGAAGCACAGTACCATATTACGAAAATTGTGATATGCTTATGCACATTACTATATTTGTTTACTATTTCAAACTATAATGTATACTTACTATTTAAAATCGACTACTATATATAAATAAAATGCTGAAATTGTGGATGTGAACATGCCTAAATATTAGGAGATTGTCAGTCGCCTTTTTCGAGTTTCATAGTCAGAATGTATACACCGAATTTCATGATTTCAACTTCAGCGGTTTGGTAGGTCCCATTTTTATCCCTGTTTTTATTTATATCCCTTAAAAGTACGAATTTCGAAAAATCCCTCTATTTTACGTGTCTATGCAATTAGAGGAATGTACACACTGAATTTCATCATTCTAGCTGTATTCGTTTAGTTGGTACTATTTTTATCTCCTGTAGCCATTGTATCCCTTGAAAGTACGAATTTGGAAAAACCGTTTTATTTTTCGTGTCTACGCAGTCAGAGGAATGTATACTCCGAATTTCATGATTCTAGCTGCTGTCATTTGGTAGGTACTACTTTTATCTCCTTTTTCCATTTGAACCCCAAAAAGTACGAATTTTGAAGAGTTCTTTTATTTTACGTGTCTACGCAATCAGAGGAATGCATATATCGAATTTCATTATTCTAGGTGCAGCCGTTAGGTTGGTACTATTTTTATCCCTCTATCCCCATTTAACCCCTTAAAAGTACGAATTTAGAAAAAATACTTTTATATTATGTATCTACTCTATTAGAGGAATGTACACGCCGAATTTCGTGTTTCTATCTGTTGTAGTTTGATAGGTACCATTTTTATCCCTTTTTGTCCCATTTCGCCATCTACAAATAAAAATCACTCTATGGTGCCCTTTTATGCTATAAAGGGAATGTGCATTGCAAATATCAAGTAAATACAAGCTAATATGTTCAAAAATCATGCTGAAATACTCTAAATATTAGGGGTATTTTCAGTCCTTTTGAGGGAAAAAATTTTCCCTCTGGGCCGATTTCGTCCACTTTCAATCCCAACCGATCTACAACCATAAGACACATTTAGGAAAAAATTGAACCTCCTACCTCATTTCGTTCGGCCGCTATCGTGCTTTCAACAGACAGACAGACAGACAGACAGACAGACAGACAGACAGACAGACAGACAGACAGACAGACGGACAGACGGACATGGCTATATCGTCTTAGAATTTTACCACGACCCAGAATATATATACTTTATGGGGTCTACGATGAATATTTCAAGGTGTTACAAACGGAATGACAAAGTGAATATACCCCCATCCTGGAGGTGGAGGGTATAAAAATGTAAACAAACTTATTTAAGAAAAATATACATTAGGTGGGGTAGCATTTATTTTTTCTGCAAATTTGGATATTCTGCAGAATTGGGAACAGATTTAATAAAATGATAAGCAACTAATAATTATAATGATGTAAAATGTCGGTAATTTCATATATAGTTTATAACCTTCAACATTACAAAAGATAAATTTCAGAGTATTCCGATGTCCGTATAGAAGTTATAAATATAAATAATTTAATAGGTTAGAGTGACCTGCATGGGAGGTACGTAAATCTGTTTTCTAAACAGCAAAATATTAAAATTTACAGAAATAAATAAATGCTACCCAACCTAATATATATTTTCTTAAATAATTTTGTTTACCCTTTTTGAATTGCAAATGGAATAATTTTTGAATTTCAAATGAAAACTTTTGAATTTCAAAATGAAAACTTTTGAATTTCAAATGGTGTCTTCGGAATTACTTATGGCGAGTTTTGAATTGCAAATGACGAGTTTTGAATTACAAATGAAGAGTTTTGAATTTCAAATGATGTCTTTTGAATTTCAAATGATGTCTTTTGAATTACAAATGACGACTTTTGAATTTCAATTGACATTTTTTGAATTTCAAATGGAATTTTTGAATTTCAACTGGTGTCTTTTGAATTTCAAGTGATGTCTTTTGAATTTCAATTGAAAAAGGTGTAGTGTTAGGAGGATAATGATAATGATGTGACCACTGTTAAGAGCTTTTAAAAACAATCCAAAGAAATCAAAGTACATCGTAGTAGAAATTCATTAATTTCGCAAATCCACCTCATTTTCTCCTGCTCTACTCACTCTCAGGTTGGGCAACCATTAACCTTCTCATCCCAGCGTGAAGTCCTAACTAATAGGCTTTACTTTAAACTAAATATCTGTTAAATGATATTTGCTTCTGGCCGAAAAAATATCTCTCTTGTGTTTTTCCGCCTAAATACGTATTAAATCTCATCTTTTTTTCCTGGTGCGCGAAATCAAATCTGTTTACAAAAGCAAACAGAGCTCTTCTACTCCGCACACAATCAGACAAACATACAATCTCCGTACACCGTAACACAATACACTGTACATTCCGTAGGTAGAATCGCCGTATGAGGTATTCCCCTAAAATTCCCTTAAACAATAGTTCACTGGCAGATGATGTTACAAACTGCGGCGAAGTATCTGTTCATTACTCATCATTATTCTCACATACATAAGTACTAAGCTAAGCGTTCACACACACACACACACACACAGAGATACACCAACTCACACGGATGAAGAGATAGATATTCATATATCCTGGCAGTAAGTAACTAAATTACAAATAACCCAGTGAAACGTTTTAGTAGCAGCTGTTGGGATTTCATGGAAATAATACCTGAACTTCAAAGATATTGGGTTTATGAAAGCAAATCCGTTGGGCAACATTTCCAGCAATTATACAGGGTGGCGGAATACTAGAATTAGTTATAAATCACTGGTAATTTTATTCAAATTCCAAAATATATATTTTTACTCTCACTTTGGAAACATAAGTCCGATAACACCCTGTTATATGTTAAATTAAAGGTTCATATGATGGCTATAAATATTGAAAATTACACTTTCAAATGAAAAAGTGGTTTAGGAACAGTCTTTTAAAAATTTGGGAAACAATTTTTTTTTCGAAAAAGATCTATTTTTGCTGATACAAAAAAATTATTAACAAGTAAAAACGGCGTTAAGTTCGGCCGGGACGAACTTTATATACCCTCCACCATGGATTGCATTCCACAGAGGATGTCTATTTTCGTAGAAGTGCAGTAAATAGCCAAACCAAATTCAAGTCAATTCAAAAAAGTAAATATTCTTATAAAGGGTGATTTTTTAAAAGCTATAGGAAAGATTTTCAAAAAAACACATAAAATTCAGAAAAATGCATGAAATCTTTATTTGAATCGATAGTACGGTTCATATAATTTAATGTTTGAAGATTATATCATGCAAATGTTGACCTTGACTGCGCGTCAAATGGTCCATCCGCTTAGTCCAATTTTGGCATTTCCACGTTTTTGAGTAACAGAGGCCCAATTGCTGCGAACAGGGACGAATCGATAATTGATGGTCATCATTAACACTGGCCGATACAGCTGCGATATTTTCTTCAGTTCGTACTCTAGGTAAGCGTGTTGGTGGTTTAATGTCCAACAATGTAAATTTGGTGCGAAATTTAGTCACAATAGCCCGAATAGCCGCTTCAGTGGGTCGATTAAACTGACCATAAAATGGAAGCGCGCGATGAACTTTCTTAACAGAGCACGCATTTTGATAATAAAATTCAATAATTTGCAAGCGTTGTTCGTTTGTAAGACGATTCATGGTTAAATTATAGACCAAACTGAAGATGTTTGACAGTGAAACAGAACACGAAACGTGCGTCAGCTGTTTAAACCAGTGTTGCCAAAAAGATAATTTCTAAAAATATCACCCTTTATTTGACTTTAGCACCCTGTAACTAACAAAAACGTTAAGTCACAGCGAAAACCTATTTTTGTCACTAAATATTCTATATTTTTATACCCTCCACCTCCAGGATGGGGGTATATTCACTTTGTCATTCCGTTGGTAACACCTTCAAATATTCATCGGAGACCCCATAAAGAATATATATTCTGGGTCGTAGTAAAATTCTAAGACGATATAGCAATGTCCGTCTATCTGTTGAAACCACGATACCGGTCGAACGAAATGAGCTAGGAGGTTCAAATTTTTCCTAAATGGTTGCAGATCGGTTGGGATTGAAAGTGGGCGAAATCGGCCCAGGGGGGGAATTTTTCCCTCACAAGGACTGAAAATACCCCTAATATTTAGAGTATTTCCGCATGTTGTTTGAACATAAAGGGTGATTTTTTAAGAGCTTGATAACTTTTTAAAAAAAAAAAACGCATAAAATTTGCAAAATCTCATCGGTTCTTTATTTGAAACGTTAGATTGGTCCATGACATTTACTTTTTGAAGATAATTTCATTTAAATGTTGACCGCGGCTGCGTCTTAGGTGGTCCATCCGCTTAGTCCAATTTTGGCATTTCCACGTTTTTGAGTAACAGAGACCCAATTGGTGCGAACGGCGACGAATCGAAAATTGGTGGTCATCATTAACACTGGCCGATACAGCTGCGATATTTTCTTCAGTTCGCACTCTACGTAAGCGTGTTGGTGGTTTAATGTCCAACAATGTAAATTTGGTGCGAAATTTAGTCACAATAGCCCGAATAGCCGCTTCAGTGGGTCGATTAAACTGACCATAAAATGGAAGCGCGCAATGAACTTTCTTAACAGAGCACGCATTTTGATAATAAAATTCAATAATTTGCAAGCGTTGTTCGTTTGTAAGACGATTCATGATGAAATGTCAAAGCATACTGAGCATCTTTCTCTTTGACACCATGTCTGAAATCCCACGTGATCTGTCAAATACTAATGCATGAAAATCCTAACCTCAAAAAAATCACTCTTTATTAGCTTGCATTTACTTGATGCAATGCTATTCGCATTGCCTTTATAGCATAAAAGGGCACCATAGAGTTATTTTTGATTTATAGGGGGCGAAATGGGACAAAAAGGGATAAAAATGGTACCTATCAAACGACAACAGATGGAAACACGAAATTTGGCGTGTACATTCCTCTAATAGAGTAGATACATAATATAAAAGTATTTTTTTCTAAATTCGTACTTTTTAAGGGGTTAAATGGGGATAGAGGGATAAAAATAGTACCAACCAAACGGCTGCACCTAAAATAATGAAATCGGAGTATATATTCCTCTGATTGCGTAGACAAGTAAAATAAAAGAACTTTCCAAAATTCGTACTTTTTGGGGTTCAAATGGAAAAAGGGGATAAAAATAGTACCTACCAAATGACCGCAGCTAAAATCATAAAATTCGGAGTATACATTCCTCTGACTGCTTAGACACGAAAAATAAAACGTTTTTCCAAATTCGTACTATAGGCTACAGGGGATAAAAATAGTACCAACTACACGAATACAGCTAGAATGATGAAATTCGGTGTGTACATCCCTCTAATTATGTAGATACGTAAAATAAACAGAGTTTAGATAGTCGTACTCTTCAGGGGGCAAAATTGGAAAAAGGGGATAAAAATGGTACCAACAAAATGGTCGCTGATAGAATCATGGAATTTGGTGTATACATTCCTCTGACTGCATAGCCACGTAAAATATTTTTTTTCCAAATTCGTACTTTATTTTGTTGCTTTTACGACAAAAAATGGTAGAATCATGAAGTTGTCTGATACTGCGTACGTGAGAGATAAGGTATTTTCAAAATTTATACTTTTGAAATTAAAATAGGATGGAAATACAACCAACCAAACGACTGTAGCTGAAAATACACTCTCTATCCCCCAATATTTAGGGTATTTATGATTGCTGCCTTATATGTACTTTATGAATTGAAGTATTATATCCATTATATATAGTATACAAATATACATTCTGACTATGAATACTCGAAAAAGGGTTGTCGTTTAGTTGGTACTATTTTTATCCCTCTGCTCCCATTGTATCCCTTGAAAGTACGAATTTGGAAAAAAAAAACGTTTTATTTTTCTTGTCTACGCAGTCAGAGGAATGTCTACTGCGAATTTCATGATTCTAGCTGCTGTCATTTGGTAGGTACTATTTTTATCCCCTTTTTCCATTTGAACCCCAAAAAGTACGAATTTTGGAAAGTTCTTTTATTTTACGTGTCTACGCAATCAGAGGAATGTATATATCAAATTTCATTATTCTAGGTGCAGTCGTTAGGTTGGAACTATTTTTATCCCTCTATCCCCATTTAACCCCTTAAAAGTACGAATTTAGAAAAAATACTTTTATATTATGTATCTACTCTATTAGAGGAATGTAGACGCCAAATTTCGTGTTTCTATCTGTTGTCGTTTGATAGGTACCATTTTTATCCCTTTTTGTCCCATTTCGCCCCCTACAAATAAAAATCACTCTACGGTGTCCTTTAATGCTATAAAGGGAATGCGCATTGCAAATATCAAGTAAATACAAGCTAATATGTTCAAAAAACATGCTGAAATACTCAAAATATTGGGGGTATTTTCAGTCCTTGTGAGGGAAAATTTTTTTCCTCTGGGCCGATTTCGTCCACTTTCAATCCCAACCGATCTACAACCATAAGACACATTTAGGAAAAGTTTGAACCTCCTAGCTCATTTCGTTCGGCCGCTATCGTGCTTTCAACAGACAGACAGACAGACAGACAGATAGACAGACAGACAGACGGACAGACGGACATGGCTATATCGGCTTAGAATTTTACCACGACCCAGATGTATATACTTTATGGGGTCTCCGATGAATATTTTAAGGTGTTACAAACGGAATGACAAAGTGAATATACCCCCATCCTGGAGGTGGAGGGTATAAAAATGGGGCCTACCAAACTGCTGAAGTTGAAATTATGAAATTCGCTGTATACAACTATAGTAAATGTGCATAAAAATATCACAATTTTCGTAATATGGTACTGTGCTTCTATGTAAAGTCGACATCCTTTAATCTGCTGGTAATACTGTGGAATGCACTCCGTGGTGGAGGGTATATATACTATTCGGCCCGGCAGAACTTAACACCTTTTTACTTGTTTTTTGACCCATTTTTGAATTGGGCAATTTTTCATTATTTTTGAGCGATTCTTTATGTCGCTATATATTTGACTTTACTAACAAAAACGTTAAGTCACAGCGAAAACCTATTTTTGTCACTAAATATTCTATATTTTTATATTCTAAAACCGCCTTTAAACTGCTTCTGTACGTTAACCTACTTTTTGCAAAAACAAAAAAAAAAAACTGGGATTCTGGCCCACAGTGCACTGTAGTAAATTTCTTGAATTGAATATCTTGATGGTCCATTTTTCTAAGTGGATGTCGAGATATCGCATGGCTGGGTGAATTCAAAGATTTCTCCGGGTGTCTGGCTGTATTCATTCACTCGCGACGACGTCCACCCGCCATGACGATCTGGCCACAAACTCCAACCGAAGACATTTATCGGTCACATCCGTAGTACATGTTATGCTGGACAACTGTATTATGCTTTATTTCCGTTCATATTATTTGTTTTTCCTCTGAAATATTGTGTTACAGCAGAAACCATAAACGTCCAACGATTCCATCCAACCTTCCAACACACATACCCACAGACATACATATGCTGGTTTTATAGCCGGAAGCATAATATGTTTATGCATTTGTATCGCTACTATGATACTACAACTACCAATACCGCAGCCACAGCCACCAACCACCAGTTCCAAGTTTAGCTCCCTTTTGCCGCCAGCCGCTGGCACTACCACCCACTCCTGGTGGCCAAGAATGGTTTGGAAAGAAAATAGCTATGGCTGAATTTCAAAAATGCCAGCTGCTCATCCTCACGTAGCCGGCAATTCGAATAACGCCACAAAACAATTCTGAGTAAAAGTATATATCTATATATATGTGTCTGTATATGCTGTTGTGTATATGTGAGACAAATAGACACATATTCACACGTGTTTGTGCGAGGACGAAAGGAGGGTGGGAGGGTGGCAGGCTTGTTTATAGCCTTGAGTTGAATTTGATTTGGATTTTGCACAAAATCACACATTAAAGTTGAGAATTCACTTTAAGATTTTTATCGTTTCAACTTTAAATGCAAACTGCCGTGAAATACCCTATTAAGGCAATTTATGCCAGTCGAGGGTTATCGCATAAGTACTGCAATGTAGGCATGTCCCAGTCAACTGGCTATAGAGAGGTAGGGAGGGAGGGATAGGATATAAATACGCTTATTTGATTGCCCTTTTTATATGCCGCTACGTATGTATATATGTATACTTATTTAAACAGATACTGATACAGATTTGCATGAATTTGTAAAGCGAGTAATTAAGTGGGTAGTAGTGGGTGTTGCCTGTCGGTGCACACACATGTTCCGAATACGGCTGTATTTATTTGCATGTCCTCCTCCAATACAATTTTAATTCACCCGGCTTTGTGAGTTGAGCTCGGGGTGGCTTACAAACATATGTAATTATACAATCGTTGTAATTTATTGTCACTCGGTTGTTGTCACTGCTCCGCACTCATTCACTCCTTTAAGCTGCCGGCAGCCTTTAGGCCAAAATGAAGTCATTTAAATTGAGGAAAATCATTGGAAATCATTGGGGTTGACTTTTGCTTGCAGGAACTTGACTATTGAAGCTACACTCGGAAAAGTGTGTGTGTTCTTAAATTTCAAATTAATTAAATTTTAATTTAAAATTTAATATAGAAAAATGATTATGCTCTTAAATTTGAGTAACAATTTTTATAATTCAGTTTAATCTATATATATAAAATAGTTGCGTCACTGAGTGACTGATCACTCCCCAGACCAAACGGCTAGAGCTAGAATCATGAAATTTGGTGTGTACATTTCTCTTACAGTGTAGATGTGTGATAAGACGGGGTTTTTCGAAATTCGTACTTTTAAGGGGTAAAAAGGGATAAAAATGGTACCACCGCAAAGACCAAACGGCTGGGCCTAGAATCTTGAAATTTGGTATGGACACTCCTCTTGCAGCATGAAGACATCCCAAAAATGTCATTTGCAAAATTCGTACCTTTGGGGGGTCAAATGGGACAAAAAAAGGGTAAAATGGGTTAAAGAGGGATAAAAATTGTACCACCGCAATGACCACACGGCTGGGACTAGAATATTGAAATTTGGTACAAAAATTCCTCTTATAGCTTCAACGCGCCCAAGAAAATATTTTTCAAAATTCGTACTTTTTGGGGTGATATCGGGTAAAAAGGGATAAAAATAGTACCACCGCAAGGACCAAACGGCTGGGCCTAGAATCTTGAAATTTGGTATGGACATTCCTCTTGCAGCATGAAGACATCCCAAAAAATGTCATTTGCAAAATTCGTACCTTTGGGAGGTCAAAAAAAAAGCGACAAAAATTGTACCAACAACATAGCTGAAGCTAGAATAATGAAACTTGGTATGTACATTTCTCTTATAGCGAAGAGATCAGATTTGAAGGGAGTTCTTCGTAATTCGTACTATTAAGGGGTAAAATGGGTTAAAGAGGAATAAAAATTGTACCACCGCAATGACCAAACGGCTGGGCCTAGAATCTTGAAATTTGGTACAAAAACTTCTCTTATAGCTTCAACGCTCCCAAGAAAATATTTTTTATAATTCGTACTTTTTGGGGATGAAATCGGGTAAAAAGGCATAAAAATAGTACCAATAAAATGGATGGAGCTGTAACCATGAAATTCGGTGTGTACATCCCTCAAAATGCTTAGAATCGCAATATAAAGGAATTTTTCGAAATTTGTACTTTTAAAGGGAAACGGGGATAAAAAGGTACTAACAACACGGATGACGCCACAATAATGAAATTCGGTATATTCGTTTTACTGCACACATCACTGATAAGAAGGCATTGTTTCGAAATTTGTAATTTTAAGGGATTAAATGGAATAAAAATTGTACCACAGCCCAGACCAAACAACTGGGTCTAGAATCATGAAATTCGGAACGGGCATTACTTTTACAGAACGAATGCGGCTAAGAAAATATTTTTCAAAATTCGTACTTTTTGTGAGTGAATTTGGGTAGAAAGGGATACAAAATAATACAAATCAAACAGACGGAGCTGGAATCATGAAATTCGGCGTGTACATCCATGAAAATGCTTAAAAACGCAAATTGAAGGAATTGTTCGAAATACGAACTTTTAAAGGGCAAAACGAAAAAAGCGGGATAAAAAAGGTGACAACAACATGGATGACGCTACAATAATAAAATTCGGTGCGCATATTCGGTGCATATTCGTAGATGACAAATGAAAAAATAACAATGAATTTTCTGATATTTGTACTTTTAAATTGTACCATCAAATTGTGTAACAAAAGACTAGGCCTAGAATCTTGAAATTTGGAACGCATATAATTTGGAACTCTTATAACGCGAATACGACCACGAAAATATTCTTCATAAATTTTAACTTTAAGGTGTGAAATTGGGTAAAAATGGATAACAGCGGTACCAATCATGAAATCATGCATAGAAACACAAAAGAAATATATTTTTCGAAATTCGTACCTTTTTATATCCCTATGGTACCCACAACACGGCTGAAACTAGAATCGTGAAATTTGGTGTGTATATTCCTCTGACAGTGTAGACGCGAAACATTAACTGAATTTCAATATTTATACTTTTAAGTTGAACTTGTAGAAAAGCGATTAAGATGGATACTGCAATACATTTGGATTGTATCAAATGTGTACTTTAAAGGGGAAGTGGATCAAAAGTGGTTCAATTGGTACCAACCAAATTTGCGGATTTGGGATAAAGATAGTACCAACCAAAGTTTTCAGTTAGAATATGAAAAGAAATTCGTTGTGTACATTTATCCGAGTACATAAATTAATTTTTCGAAATTTGTATGTTTAAGGGCACAAGCGGCACAGAAAGAGATATGTGTGAACATTATAGTCATAATCCCCGGCAAAATAAAAGATAGATGCAAAATGTTTGTTCCATTTATAAGTTCAGACTTCAAGTCACGCACCAGTATAGAAGTTATGGTTTTAATTTTCACTTGGATAGGGACTACAAAGGACGTGGAAAAGCATACATATTTTGTATGTTTAAAATGATTATAAAAACATTTTAAAATCTCGAATTGCAACCAATTTCAACCATACGTATGGAAGTTATATCAGTTTTATTTTGACCAAAGCTTATGTCAATTTGCGTGAAAAGTATAGAAGTTATATTAGGTTTAATTTTACGTACGGGTCGTTTGTTTTGGAATATGGACTATACGTGTGGGGATACCATAGGGTGTATATCAATTTGTCTCATTTCCGAATTTAAACTAAGTTTGGGTATATAGTACTATGAGCAGAGTTTAAATAAATTTTTTAAGTCCCTTCCAGAGCTATCGTGTATACCAGCGAGTCAGACGGACGTGATAGGGACTTGGGACATACTTAGGGTTTTAAATCTCTCCTTCAATGCGTTACACTTTTTTTCTATCCCTAATGATATATACGCTCCTACTCTGTAGTGAGGGTATAATATTCACAGCTTAAGAAAGAAACGTGCAAATAATTTTTTACTTTATATGATTTTTTGTAGAAAAATTGTTTCCATTTTGTGCCTATAAATTAAACTATTGACTACGTATAAATTGATTTTTTTTAATTTGTACAAGGTGTTTAAATCGTAGCGAAAAGTTAGTGTAAATATACCTCTGAATAAGTAGCGATTCTTCAAAAGTTGTGAGCGTTTACAAACGATTTACGCTGAAAGTGATATCCTTACACTAAGGCAATTTCAAAATATAAAAAAACTGTCAATACTTTACCATTTTCCGCGTACGAAATAGCGGGTATTTGCTGGTTAAAATATAATTTAAAAAATATTCTTCATAAATAATATCCGGCTTCCAGTGTGGCTAGGAGTCAAATCAATTACGACTCTTGGGGCGTAGGTCTAAGCTCAGGCTACTACGGAGGTCAGCAGGTGGTGGATAGCTGGACGGGCCACAAATATATATATATATATATATATATATATATATATATATATATATATATATATATATATATATATATATATATATATATATATATATACGCGACTCTCCAGGAACGATCACCCATTTGTTGTCGATTGGACAACCGGCCGCACTACACATTACAGAATAAATTCGTTCTTCGCCCGTACTATCCGTATGTGGAATCGACTTCCAGCAAATATCTTTCCCTCTAATTACGACATTCAGAGATTCAAAACAGATGTCAACAGCCACTACTCCCGCTTTCCTCCTTCCAATACCTGATCTTCCTTCCGCCAACGCAATGCACTGCATTTACAGGGGACATCCCCTGAGTGTTATCTCAGTGAAAAAAATATGTAGGTTCATTGCGATAGACAAGCAAGAGCGACCGTGACCGCGGGTATATGTACTATAAACAAGTAAGGAAAGGCTAAAGTCGGGCGGGGCCGACTTTCTGATACACTCCACTTTCTATCCGAATACAATTCAATTTGGAAAAAAAAAAAGTGAAAACGGGAATAATTTTTGTATGTTTCCTAATCATAGGCTAATATGACCTGCTCCAAATTTTCAAATCGAAAAGAATATCTGTATCGGGGCTATATCCAAACATGGCATAAAGTGTCCCACTTGCACAATAGATTCTACCAGTTCAAGTATAAAGTGTTATGCTCAATTTGAAGAAGAAAATATGTGCTTTCTGGAGCGGAAAAAGTCAATGCGAAAGCGAAATTTGTATGGTAGCTATATGTAAATCTGAACCGATCTGACCTATTTTCATCATGGGTGTTTCTAGTTGAAATATAAGATATCTTGAAAGATTTGAAGAGGATCTGTTTAAATATGCGGTTTCTAGAGCAGAAAAAGTCAAATAGGGAACGAAATTTTAATGGGAGCTATATATAAATCGAAACCGATCTGACCTATTTTCACCATAGGCGTTCCTAGTTTCAATATAAGATGTTTTGCCAAAGCTGAAGACAATCTGATACAATATGTGGTTTCTAGAGCGGAAAATGTCAAATCGGGAGCGTCATTTGTATGGGGGCTATATCTAAATCTGAACCGATTTTCTTCAAATTAAACGGATATACAGACAGACGGACATTGCAAAATCGATTCAAAAAGTGATTCTACGTCGATTGGTGTAATTAACAATGGGTCTATCTCCCTTCCTTTTGGGTGTTGCAAACAAATGCACAAAAACATTACACTCTCGTGGAGAGTATAAAAAGTGGAACAACCCGAAGTATCCCCCCATAGGTGCCGTGCAAAAAATTTTGTACATTTTGAAAGCAGTGCACCCGTTGCACAGTAAACCCGTTGCTGAAACTATGCACGACTCATGCATGAATAGAGTCATGTAGAGACCGAAAATTCGATGAGAGCTGAAACTCTGCATGCTCTGGTTGCACTAAAAGAAGCAAATTGAAAAAAAAAACTCACACATAAAACCTCATACCTGTAATTGCTATAATTCGAGATATCACCCACAAAAATCAGTGTATAACCTGCAGGTTGCAGAGCTGCTGAGGGTGAAATAACGTAAACATTGCTGAAACTCTGCATGACTAGGGTGCAATGGAGTTATGCAGAGACTGAAAATTCGGATAGAGTTGAATCTCTGCATGTTTCAGTTGCAATAAAAGAAACAAAATTAAACAAGTAAAAAAGCGTTAAATTCAGCCGGGCTGAGTGCATTCCACAGTATTACCGAAAGATTAGAGGCTGGCGACATTCCATAGAAGTGTGGTAACATTTTAGGAAAATTGTGATATTTTTTTATACACATATTACGATATTTGTTTACTATTTCAAACGATAAGGCATATTTAAGCGCACTATTTTAAATAAATGTTTCATTATTATTATGTTAATAGGCCTCTACTATAAATATAATAATATGTATCTACTCTATTAGAGGAATGTACACGCCAAATTTCATGTTTTTTTCTGTTGTCGTTTGATAGGTACCATTTTTATCCCTTTTTGTCCTATTTCGCCCAATACAAATAAAAAACACCCTATGGTGCCCTTTTATGCTATAAAGGGAATGTGCAATGCAAATATCAACTAAATACAAGCTAATATGTTCAAAAAACAGGCTGAAATACTCTAAATATTAGGGGTATTTTCAGTCCTTGTGAGGGAAAAATTTTTCCCTCTGGGCCGATTTCGTCCACTTTCAATCCCAACCGATCTACAACCATAGGACACATTTAGGAAAAATTTGAACCTCCTAGCTCATTTCGAACGGCCGCTATCGTGATTTCAACAGACAGACAGACGGACATGGCTATAACGCCTTAGAATTTTACCACGACCCAGAATATATATACTTTATGGGGTCTCCGATGAATATTTCAAGGTGTTACAAACGGAATGACAAAGTGAATATACCCCCATTCTGGAGGTGAAGGGTATAAAAAATCATCAAAAATAGGGGGTTTCTGGGTATAGAATTAAACATTTTAAATTTTATTGTGGTATTATTTATCACAAATCGGTTCAGTTTTAGATATAGCTCCCATGCAAATTTTGCTTCCGATTTTACATTTTCCGCTCTAGAAACCACATATTTCTATCGATTTTTCCCCAATTCTGCAAGACGCCGTATATATCAACTAGAAACACCTCTGGTAAAATTAGGATAGATCGGTTCAGATTTATATATAGCTCCCATACAAATGTCTCATCCGATTTGACTCTTTCCGCTCTAGAAACCACAAACTTTGACACATTTTCTTAAATTTTGGCAAAACAGCTTATATTTCAACTAGAAACAACTCTGGTAAAAGTAGGATAGATCGGTTCAGATTTATATATAGCTCCCATACAAATGTCTCATCCGATTTGACTCTTTCCGCTCTAGAAACCACAAACTTTGACACATTTTCTTCAAATTTGGCAAAACAGCTTATATTTCAACTAAAAATAGCTTTGGTAAAAATAGGAGAGATCGGTTCAGATTTATATATAGCACCCATACAAATGTCTCCTCCGATTAAGATCGCTGTATAGAAAAGAATTTAAAATTTTCGAACCGACAGGAAAAATAACTGACAACTTTAACGTTTTATTTAATCTACTGACTATTAACCTACATCTGTTGATTGTGAACGATCGTTCTCCGTCGCGTCCACTTTTTATAAAAATAGACGATCTGATGCATTATCTGCTCTTAATTACATTTAATTGATTTTGAAACTTGAAAAGATGTTTGAATTGATCTCATATTGCACTTTTTTACACGAATTCTGCAACAGTTTTGTTGTGAAGTAAATATTTATTTTACTTTAATCAAATGTGAATGTTTTATTAAAAAAAAAAAACAAGATTAATCATGGCAAACAATATGTTGACGATTTCCCGTACTGTCCCGGGATCTCGGGAAATTGAAAAAATAATTCCCGTTTCCCGGGAAATAAAATGTACGGGAAAATACAAACCCTATTCAGGACTTTAGCTGTGTTCCGAAACTGCAAATCCTAATTTAAAGTCCAGAAAGTGTGCAAAATGGTGTAAACTTTTGTTATCCATTGAGCTGCATACTTAGTTCTTAAGGTTAAATCGTTTTTGTCTTTTGGCCAGTCAAATACTATTTTCTTAGGTAAATGTGTAAGACAAACTTTTGAAACCAGCGCATGACAGGCTGTAGGAATTTACTGTCTTTGACTCCCCAATTATGTCCTTGGCATTCATATTTGCAAATCCCAAATTAAATTTTAATGATTATAAATTTAATTTAATGTTATGTCATTGAACTATAAATGATCGTGATGGCAGACATAAACAAATAGCCACAAAAACGTTATAAAGTGACACCGATAATGCCAAATACACAAGTTTAACATAACCTGTATTTACACCAACCCAATAGCACCATTTGTTTTCGAATATCTTCTGATATCATTATCATTATTATTTGAAAGCCTCATTGATTCTGAACCACTGTTCGCCGTTTAATCGAAAAAAGTAAACTTTTCCCATGCGTAATTTGGTCGTTTGCATACTTGTGACACTTCAAAAGAACTTTAATTGAAAGTGAACGTGGCAGACGGACTTAATTGACTCATAAATTATCTTGCCTTGAAAATGAGCATCACCTCACGTGAAAATTCATTCATTCAATTTTCCGCCGAAAATGCTATCACCAACAAAACACGCAAATAAGACGAATATTTACGTGGAACGTACGTAGAGCAGTCAAAAACAATGAAAATTTCGAAGGAAATTTGGACTTTGATCCAAAGTACTTTGAAAATACATGTTCGTCGTCGCATCGAAAGCAATTAACAAAGTTTATTGATATCTTGTTAGGACACTCCACTCCGCTGGGACTTTTCAAATGGTGCCCACTTTGATTTTCGGAAAGTTTTCGTCGCTGTGAATGTTGACGTCTTCTATTCGAGTTTGAATTGACTTTTTAGAGAAATTGGCGTGGGTGCACAGCATCATGGTGTTTTCGGAGAAAAAGTCTGCCCTAACGAAATTCAGGCAAATGAAATTGTGAGGCAATTTATTGATGTGAATTAAAGTGCCCAGCAAGCATCTTGATTCCACAACAGGTAATTTGGTAACAACCACCCATTCTTTAAATAATTTCACGGTACCTATGAAACCGATACCTTTATAGAATGGAATTTGGAATGCGTTATTGGTTCCGTGGAACACAAACAAATTTATCGACCTACATTTTCCAAGAATATATGTATGTCTGTTTATGTACAAAATTTGTCATAACTTAACATAAACAAGTAGGGAAAGGCTAAAGTCGGGCGGGGCCGATATGATACACTCCACTTTTTGGCTGAATTCAATTCAATTCGGTAAAAAAGTGAAAACTGGAAGAATTTTTGTATGTTTCCTGAACATATGCTAATATGACCTGACCCAATTTGTCAAAACGAGAAGAATATTTGTATCGTGGCTATATCCAAACATGGACCCACTTACACCATAGATTCTTCCAGTATAACGTATTATGCTCAATTTGAAGAAATTCGGTGAAAATACGTCGTTTATGGGGCGGAAAAATCAAGACGAGAGCGAAATTTGTATGGGAGCTATATATAAATCTGACCCGATCTTACCCACTTTCACCATCGGTTTTTTAGTTGGATTATAAGATGTTGTGTCAATTTTAAAGAAAAACGGATACAATATGTGGATTTTAGAGCGGAAAAAGTGAAATCGGGAGCGACATTTGTATGCTCTAAATCTGAGCCGATCTTACCCAATTTTTGCATAGGTGTTTCTAGTTGGATTATAAAATGTTGTACCGATTTTAAAGAAAATCGGGTACAATATGCGGTTTCTAAAGCGGAAAAAGTGAAATAGGGAGCGACATTTGTATGGGGGCTATATCTAAATCTGAACCGATCTTACCCAATTTCGGCATAGGTGTTTCTAGTTGGATTATAAATTGTTGTGCCAATTTTAAAGAAAATCGGGTACAATATGTGGTTTCTAGAGCGGAAAATGTCAAATCGGGACCGACATTTGTATGGGGGCTATATCTAAATCTGAACCGATTTCCTCCAAATTCAATACCGATGGTCCTTGGCCAGAAAAAATAACTTCTGCCAAGTTTCATGACAATCAGACAACAATTGCGACCTGTAGAGTGCGAACAAGCTTAGATGGACAGCAGACGGACGGACAGACGGACAGACATACATCGTTAAATCGACTCAGCTGGTGATTCTAAGCCGATCGGTATACTTAACGGTGGGTCTAGCTCGATTATTTCTTGGTGTTACAAACATTTGGCGCGAAACTAACTTATAATACCCTAGACCACGAAGAAAATTAAAATGGGGCCATTTGTAAGGGCTCTACATTAAAAAGTGGTTCCATATAGATCACTTTCAAAGTAGGTATTCTTAGTATGAAATATGAATATAATATAATCTGCAAAATTTGAAAAACTTCCGATGTAAAATGTGGGTCCTAGAGAGGTAATAATTGTAAGGGCGCTACATTAAAAAGTGGGCCTTTATAGATCGCTTTTAAAGTAGGTATTCTTAATTGAAATATAACATGATCTGAAAATTTTATCGAGATCCAATGTAAGATGTGGGTTCTAGAGCGATAATAATGTAAACTGGGGCCCCATTTGTATGGGGCTGTACCAAAACATTGACCTATATAGCTGGCTTTCAAAATACGTGTTTCTAGTATAAATGTAACATTGTGTGGAAAATTTGATCAAAATTCGATGTAAAATGTGTATTTTAGAGCAGTAATATTGTAAATCGGATGTACATTTGCCCGGGGGGTATATCAAAACATAGACCCATGTGGTCCACTTTCCCGTGAGCCGTTTCAAGTTCAAATATAAGACGATCCTGAAAACTTGGACATGATCCCATGTAAAATGTGCATTCTAGAGCACTAATAGTGTAAATTATAAGGATATTTGTATGGAGGCTATATCTAAATCTGAACCGATCCAACCCACTTTCGCCACAGGTGTATTTTGTTGGATTATAAGAAGAAGAAGTGGTGTAGGGTATAATAAATAGACTTTCATCACACAAATCTGATCATAATCTGGCCCACGACAAACCTCTAGAACAAAAGACAGCGCTTATAGCCCACTGTACCAAACTTTGTCAATGTAAATGTATTAGCGGAAGAGAAAAATCAATTTCGACACTAGCGCTGCTTTATATTACTGACGTTCCCGCTGAGAAGTGACTGAACTACAAAACTAATAAATACTCACAAGTGTATCGACACAATTATCAATAAACACGGAAAAAACAAAAGCTAGTTGGTAATGAACGCTCAGCCACAGTTTTCTCTATTTTAAATTTAAATGTAAATTTCAATGTTTTTGTTATTTTTTTTATATGTTAGAATAATTCGTGTTTTTTGTTAGATCCCTTGAAGATGACTAACGATGTTAGTCGAAATATTGGGCAATAATAAATACTTTTTTTTAATTTTTTCTACTTCTTTTTACTCATTAAGGACCTTGAGCCAAACAATAACATAAACAATTAAAACAAGTAAGGAAATGCTAAAATCGGGTACAATATGTCTTTTCTACAGCGAAAAATGTCAAATCGGGAGCGACATTCGTATGGGGGCTATATCTAAATCTGAACCGATCTAACCCAATTTTTGCATACGTGTTTCTAGTTGGATTATAAGAAGTTCTGCAAAATTTAAAGAAAATCGGGTACAATATGTCTTTTCTAGAGCGGAAAATGTCAAATCGGGAGCGACATTTGTATGGGGGCTATATCTAAATCTGAACCGATCTTACTCAATTTTTGCGTACGTGTTTCTAGTTGGATTATAAGATGTTCTGCAAAATTTAAAGAAAATCGGGTACAATATGTCTTTTCTAGAGCGAAAAATGTCAAAGCGGGAGCGACATTCGTATGGGGCTATATCTAAATCTGAACTGATCTTACTCAATTTTTGCATACGTGTTTCTAGTTGGATTATAAGATGTTCTGCCAAATTTAAAGAAAATCGGGTACAATATGTCGTTTCTAGAGCGGAAAATGTCAAATCGGGAGCGACATTTGTATGGGGGCTATATCTAAATCTGAACCGATCTTACTCAATTTTTGCGTACGTGTTTCTAGTTGGATTATAAGATGTTCTGCAAAATTTAAAGAAAATCGGGTACAATATGTCTTTTTTAGAGCGAAAAATTGTTGGAAATATTTGTTTAAAGTACTACTTTGTTCTTTATTACTTTGTTTTGTATGTTTGAAATAATCTAGTTCATTTTGAATAATTTAACAAAGAAAATTTTATATGAACATTTTCTAAAATAAATTTTGTTCACTCTGTTTGTTAACTTTCAAATCGAATAGACGTGTCTGTTTTCTTTGTGTCCTTCCAATAGGTTATGGGCCCAGACATCGCCGGTTAATATAAGGACATTGGAATTGAACTAACGCGACAATAATTCTTCGTGGAGGATATTAAGAAGTTTTGTGGATTACAGACAAGATTAAAAAAAAACAATGGAGCATGAATACAAAATAGAAAAACTAAATGATGTTAGCCAATGGGATACGTGGAAA
The DNA here is from genome assembly GCA_947397865.1 of Polietes domitor. Lineage (NCBI taxonomy): Eukaryota > Metazoa > Arthropoda > Insecta > Diptera > Muscidae > Polietes > Polietes domitor. The sequence continues at coordinate 123,605,748 of OX377620.1, forward strand.
TTTCAAATCAAGATATCACTGATTGCTGCCGGAGTTTTCGATGTTGTTACTGGAGAAGACGTGTGTCCAGAAACTGACAGTGGGAAAATTCGATCATGGCGCAAGAGCGATGCAAAAGCTCAGCAAATCATTGGAATTTCTGTTGGAAGCTCTCAAATAGTGCAAATTGTTAATTGTGAATCGGCAAAGAAAATGTGGGATAAACTGCATGCTGTTTTTGAACACAAGAATGAAATAAGTTTGATGCTACTGCATCAACAATTTTTCAACTTCACGAAGGATATTGACGAGAATATGGTGTCATTTATAGCACGTCTTGAACAGCTGGTGAAGCGCCTAAGAGATTTGAAGGAGACGATTTCTGATGACATGGTAGTCACGAAAATTATAATGGCTTTGCCATCAGATTACGGTAACTTTAGCAGTGCCTGGGAATCAACATCAAAGCCGGAACGAACATTGGACAATCTACGAGCTAGACTCATGGTAGAAGAGGAACGTCTGATTTCCCGAGGAATTATAAAGTCAACGGAGGCAATGGCTGCTGGATCACGTAAGCATGGTAGGAGCGGTCAGAAGCCTGATGGAAAGCCTAAATACCCAAAGAGCGTTGGACGCTGCTTTGCGTGTGGTGAAGAAGGGCATTGGAAACGAGATTGTCCAAAACAAAAAGAGAATTCGAGTTATTCTCAAACATTTAATTCTGACATTTCAAATTTTTATGTAAATCGTGATAGTTGGATATTGGATTCTGGTGCCAGCCACCACATGACATCCAATCGGCATTGGTTTACGACATATAGAGATGATGTACGAACAGTGAAGATTGCAAAAGGAGCTACTGAAGCACGAGGTATTGGAACCATCGACATTTCCTATTTCAATGGGCAAATTTGGAAAATTGGATATCTTAAAGATGTATTATATGTGCCACAAATTGAAGCAAACCTTTTTTCCCAAAACCACGCCCTAGACCAAGGATTATCAGTGGAAGCAGACAGTCGTACGGTGAAGTTCAAAATAGATTGCAGTAATGAAATTGTGTTGATTGGAAAACGCAGTGGAAATTTAACTGTTGTATTGATAAAGCCAATTGAAGCTGGCGCAAATGCAGCAAATGAGGAATCATCTTTGAAGGTATGGCATGAAAAATTGGCTCATCAAAACGTGGAATATGTTCGAAAGTTTTTGAATTGCAACAACATAAAATATACGAATGAGAAGTTCGTGTGTGAAGCATGTTTGTACGGCAAGCAGAACAGAAGTAGTTTCCAAAGTCGTGAAGTCGTTTCGAACGCTTGTGGACAAATTGTTCATGCAGATGTGTGTGGACCAATTCAAGTATCTTCAATTGGAGGTTCCAAGTATTTTCTAATTTTGAAAGATGACTTTTCTCATTTCCGTTTTGTTTATTTTTTGCGGCAAAAGTCTGAAGTGTATGATAAAGTTAAGATTTTTCTGAAACTGTCGAAAAATGCATATGGTCATGCAGTTAAAATATTTCGGTCGGATAATGGAACAGAGTTTGTAAATTCCAATATAAAATCGTTGTTTGAATCTGAAGGTATTCGTCATCAACGAACAGTTCCGTACACACCCGAACAGAACGGTTCAGCAGAGCGTGAAATGAGAACTATTATGGAAGCTGCCAGAACGATGATATATGCTAAAGATATGGATTACAAGTTTTGGGCAGAAGCAGTTAATGTAGCCGTTTATGTGATCAATCGCACAGGAACCAGTACGGTGGATAAGAAAACCCCATATGAATTGTGGTGCGGCACAAAACCTCAGGTGAAATATTTTCATACATTCGGAAGTGAGGTATTTGTTCACATTCCGAAAGAAAAACGCCGAAAACTGGACAGCAAGTCAAATAAATGCGTTTTTGTCGGCTATGATGAAAATGTCAAAGGATTTAGAGTTTGGAACCCAAAATCCCATAGAATTGAAATAGCAATGGATGTGCAGTTCATAGATTCCGACCAAAGTGGATTAAACGAGACATCATTGATGAAATATGAAGATACTAAAGGAGTAGAAATAAATTTGCATGAGAATACCCAGAATGATCACGAAGAAGAAGGAGTAGAAATAAATTTGCATGAGAATACCCAGAATGTTCACGAAGAAGAGCCTGTGCTAAACAACATCAGTGAGAATTTGGAAGATGTCCAGAACGAAAATGAAGAATTAGAGGTCCAGTATGAAAGTACAACAGTAAGTCGACCGAGAAACTTCCAAAACATCAATACAGAGAATATCATTGAGAATCGTTTGCGTCCGAGAACAAACATCGTTCCACCGAATCGTATTACAGCCAGTTTAAGTTCGTCAGCTTTCATGTCTACTATTCACGATGAGCCTGAAAATTTGGAAGAAGCTATGAATTCACCTAACAAAAACCAATGGATTTCAGCTATGGAAGACGAACTAAAATCTTTGGGTGAAAATAGAACATGGGAATTGGTGGATGCTCCTGGAAATCAAAAAATAATTGGCAATAAATGGGTTTTCAAACTCAAACATAATTTAGATGGAAGTGTGAAGCAGTTCAAAGCTGGACTTGTGGCTAAAGGATTTACACAAAAGCATGGAATTGATTATGAGGAAGTATTTAGTCCGGTAGTCAAATTTGCATCAATTAGTGTTATTTTATCAATAGTAACCATGCGGAATATGATAATTCGGCAGTTTGATGTCAAAACAGCATTCTTATACGGCGTTTTGGAAGAGAAAGTGTACATGCGCCAGCCAGAAGGATTTAACGATGGAAGTAACAAAGTATGTAAGCTACTTAAAAGTTTGTACGGGTTGAAACAATCTTCTCGATGTTGGAATAAGAAGTTTACAGACTTCATCAAAAAGTACAAATTAACACAATCAGTGGCCGATCTTTGTGTATTCATAAGTGAAGACAAGGGTATTTTACTAGCATTGTACGTTGACGATGGATTAATAGCTGCAGATTCCGAAGATAAAATACGATATATTATTGATCAGTTGCGAAATGAATTTGAAATTAAATTTTTTAATGCGGAATGTTTTCTTGGATTGGAAATAAATCGATATTCCGATGGATCTTTAAGTTTACATCAGACGAATTATGTGTTGAAAATTCTTATGAGATTTAATATGCAAGACTGTAATGGTGTTTCAACGCCAGTAGATACCAATCAAGTTATGGAAGATTTTGCGGATTCTAAAGATATTGAATTTCCATACCGTGAAGCTGTTGGCAGTTTAATATATTTGGCAATAGCAACAAGACCTGACATTAGTTATGCAGTGGGAGTTGTTAGTCGTTTCATGGAAAATCCAACGTCTGCTCATGTAAATTGTGTCAAAAGAATACTGAAATATTTGAAGTCAACTTTAAATTTTGGAATTCGTTTTACTTGTGAAAATATATCAAAAATTGTTGGATACAGCGATGCTGATTATGCCGGTGACAAAACAACAAGAAGGTCGACATCGGGGTTTGTTTTCTTTTTTGGAGGTGGTATCGTCAGTTGGTGCTCGGAGAGGCAGAAGTCAGTTTCCCTATCTACTACTGAATCGGAATATGTAGCAGCTTGTGCAGCTATTAAAGAGCTAATATGGCTGCACCGTCTTACAGAAGAATTAACCGGATGCAAAATTCATACAGATTTCAACATGGATAATCAAAGCGCCATACGTTTAATTAAGAATCCTGAATTTCACAAACGTACGAAGCACATCGATGTGCGATATCATTTCATAAGGGAGAAATTTGAAGAGAAACTATTTAATTTGAAATATGTACCCACTGATGAACAGTTAGCAGATATATTGACAAAAGCGTTACCCAAATCTCGTTTTGAATTACACTAGTCAACAGTCAAAATGTACTCGGGATGCGATATTTTTTTCTGTGTAGACATGAGCTCGAAAAACGCAATAAAAATTTTTTTTTTCGTTTGGTTTTTGTTTTTTTTTTTTTAAATTTTAAAAATTTTTTTTGTTAATTTGTTTCGTCCGGCATAACTCGGGAATCACTAGCCCGATTTAATTGAATTAAATTTTAAAAAATTTAAAATTTCAATTCCCTTAATCTGTTCATATATTGTTTTCCTATACAAGCAACAGTTTCCAAGTTAAAAATGAATATATAAAGGAAAAAACTTATTTTTTGCCTAAAGATTTAATTTTTTTTTTTAATCCATAAAAAATCCAAAATGAAAAAAAATGTCAAATCTTATTACTTTTACGTAAAGTCACATAACCTATGAGCAAAATGAGACAAAGATCATGAAAATCGATGCACGCGTTTCGCTTTTATTCGCAATTGAGTAAAGGTATGAATTTCAAAAATTTGCTCGACATATGCACAACTTTGTCTATGGTAAGGTTTTTTCTTTTTTTTTTGATTCTCAGAATTAACAAAACGGAATAAACTAAGGGTTATTTAATTTTTATGATTGCGTAAGCAAAGTAATAAACGCTAATAAATGTGCGTGAACGATTAAAAGGAAAAAGGGAAAGGGGACTTTTTTAATTATTTGGGTTTTCCGTTGGCTACCTGTATGATTTTTTTACAGAAATGCAACCCACATTTAAGGGTGGTCATTATTCGGAAAATTTAAGACTCACACATGGTGAAACAGGTATGTAGCCACCGTAAAAAAATATACACCCATTTATAAGTACCTGTCAGTAAAATACTAAACAATACACAGTATAAATAGGTATTCATTGATCGATTTTACTCATTCAACAAGTGTCGACGAACGCGATAGTTAAAATGAGCAAACGTTCGCGAGGATTTGAATGCAATACCAATCCAAGTAATTTTTGTTACATGTGCGGAGAATACGTTTCTGAAAAAAACAAGCGTTGTTTTTCACCTAAATTGAGAGATTCATTTGAAGAGAGCTTCAATTTAAAGGTCTCAAACATAGATGAGCGGTGGACACCAAGTGCTCTATGTCCAAGGTGCTACGTACAGCTAGCTGACTCAAGGTAAGTGTAGATTACGAAATTCAAGAACATATATAACTTATTATTGAAATTCTTTCAGACGACAGCCGAGAATCATCATGCCAATGCTTCGGAGAGCTCCGCTTTGCCATGTAACAGATTGCTACTTCTGTCTTAGCAAAAAAACAGGCGTGGGAAAAAATATACGATGGACTTACGCTGCTGTTTCAACAGTGAATTTTCCAGTGCCATTTTGCGAAGAACCAGTGGACCCGCAACCGTCCGTTGCAAGATGGGCATCTAATAATGAGGCGATACATCCAACATCAGATCCGGAGACAGTAGAAACCACATCAGAATGCGAGTCAACATATACATTGCATGGAGGTCAACGCTTATGTTCCCAAGCAGAACTGAACGATTGGGTTAGAGAATTGAAACTCTCCAAGGAAGATGCAGAGTTGCATGCATCGCGCATGCAACAGTTCGGTTTCTTGGCTCCTGGTGTGGTGACAACAATCTACAGGAAGCGTCATGAACCATACGCAAGGTACTACACAAAAAAAGACAACATCTGTTTTTGTAAGGACATTCCCGGATTATTTGGTGAACTCGGGTACTCTTACGATCCAGGAGAGTGGCGTCTTTTCATCGACAGCAACAAGCAGAGCCTTAAAGCAATTTTACTGCACAACGGCAACGAGAAACCTTCGATTCCAATTGCTCATGCCGTTGACACCAAGGAAACATACGAAGTCATGGACAATCTACTAAAGTGCCTTAACTATGAGAGGCACGATTGGAAAGTTTGTGCCGACCTTAAGGTTATCGGTATCCTTTGGATACCGATTCACAAAGTACTGTTGTTTTCTCTGCCTTTGGGACAGCCGCGATCGTCAGGAGGAGTTGGACAGAAAGAGTTAACTTCATCCCCGGCAGCGACAACGTGAAATATACACCACTCATAAAAAAGGAAAATGTTTTTCTCCCACCTCTTCACATAAAGCTCGGACTCATAAAAAACTTCGTGAAAGCTATCAACAAAGATGGCGAAGCGTTCGCCTATTTAAAAACCATTTTTCCTCACCTTTCATCGGCAAAGATTAAGGAAGGCGTTTTCGACGGTCCGCAAATTAAAAAGTTGTTGCAAGACCAACAGTTTGAGCACATTTTATCACCAAATGAAGCTGCAGCTTGGAACTCATTTCGGCAAATTGTTTCCGGATTTCTTGGAAACAACAAAAGCTCAAATTACAGAGAGATCGTCGAACAACTACTCCAAAATTATAAAAAAATTAGAGCAAATATGTCGCTTAAGATACATTTTCTACACTCGCACTTGGACTTCTTTCCGGACAACCTGGGCGATGTGAGTGACGAGCATGGTGAGCGTTTTCATTCGCAAATGAAAGAAATTGAGCACCGATACCAAGGATTTTGGAACGAAGCTATGATGGGGGACTATATCTGGTTCCTGATAAGAGAAACAGACCCACAACAATATAAAAGAAAGACAAAAGCACATAATTATTTTTAATTTGAAGGTTTTTATTTTTGTGTTTAGATATTTTTTTTTAAACTTTTTTATAATTAATTAATGTTGATATCCTTAGGATAATTTCTTGTACATATATCGAATTGTTTTTTAATTTAAAGTCATATATTTTTGTCACCCAACAAATTTTAATTTTTTTTGTAATAAAAAAGAAAAAACCTTACCATAGACAAAGTTGTGCATATGTCGAGCAAATTTTTGAAATTCATACCTTTACTCAATTGCGAATAAAAGCGAAACGCGTGCATCGATTTTCATGATCTTTGCCTCATATTGCTCATAGGTTATGTGACTTTACGTAAAAGTAATAAGATTTGACATTTTTTTTCATTTTGGATTTTTTATGGATTTAAAAAAAAAAAAATTAAATCTTTAGGCAAAAAATAAGTTTTTTCCTTTATATATTCATTTTTAACTTGGAAACTGTTGCTTGTATAGGAAAACAATATATGAACAGATTAAGGGAATTGTAATTTTAAATTTTTTAAAATTTAATTCAATTAAATCGGGCTAGTGGTTCCCGAGTTATGCCGGACGAAACAAATTAACCAAAAAAAAATTTTAAAATTTAAAAAAAAAAAATAAAACAAAAACCAAACGAAAAAAAAAATTTTATTGCGTTTTTCGAGCTCATGTCAAGGTTATCTACACAGAAAAAAATATCGCATCCGGAGTACATGAAATTTTTTTCATTTTGTTGAGTAGTGTTATTAAGAGAATGTTTATTTGTAACTAAAAAATAGTATCCTAAACAAATAGTGGGAGTGTTGGAAATATTTGTTTAAAGTACTACTTTGTTCTTTATTACTTTGTTTTGTATGTTTGAAATAATCTAGTTCATTTTGAATAATTTAACAAAGAAATTTTATATGAACATTTTCTCAAATAAATTTTGTTCACTCTGTTTGTTAACTTTCAAATCGAATAGACGTGTCTGTTTTCTTTGTGTCCTTCCAATAAAAATGTCAAATCGGGAGCGACATTTGTATGGGGACTATATCTAAATCTGAACCGATGTTACTCAATTTTTGCGTTCGTGTTTCTAGTTGGATCGGGTACAATATGTCTTTTCTGAGCGAAAAATGTCAAATCGGGAGCGACATTCGTATGGGGGCTATATCTAAATCTGAACCGATCTAACCCAATTTTTGCATACGTGTTTCTAGTTGGATTATAAGAAGTTCTGCAAAATTTAAAGAAAATCGGGTACAATATGTGGTTTCTAAAGTGGAAAATGTCAAATCGGGAGCGACATTCGTATGGGGGCTATATCTAAATCTGAACTGATCTTACTCAATTTTTGCGTACGTGTTTCTAGTTGGATTATAAGATGTTCTGCCAAGTTTCATGACAATCGGACTACAATTGCGACCTGTAGAGTGCGAACAAGCTTAGATGGACAGCAGACGGACGGACGGACAGACAGACATCGTTAAATCGACTCAGCTGGTGATTCTAAGCCGATCGGTATACTTTAAGGTGGGTCTAGCTCGATTATTTCTTGGTGGTACAAACATTTGGCGCGAAACTAACTTATAATACCCTAGACCACGAAGTGGTGTAATTATAAGGTAAACCATCAACATCTTCAAAACCAAAAAAAATTACTTTGCTTTAAAATCGAAAAATAGTCTAATTTCTAAAATATATCCGAATGCCCAATTTTCAATGTTAATATCTCGTAATAATCCTTCGGTCTTTGTCTAATTCAATTTTTTTACAGAACTCAAAAAGGTTTATTAGAACAAAAGTTATTGAATTTTTGCCGAAGGATTTTGATTCTGAACCACTGTGCGGCGTGGGGATGTTTGGTGTGAGCGATAAAGAAAACAGTAGGTTTTCTAAATTCCATAACACCTGACATAGTTAAGATACTTTGACGCCCGAAGATACCTTTGAAAGATATTTCCTTGTGGCTTTATTAACAATAATTAACAATACCCCGGTTTGCGTCGCTAATGCGGACCGGAGAATTGCGGCGCCAACCGAAACACACTTTTCCTTATATTTGCATTGAGTTTTATTTGATCGGTTTCATAACCTTTAATTTATGCTAAAAATGCATTTTTAATTAAAAGAAAATTTTTAATGAATTATTTTGGGAAAATTACTTTTTATTAAACTGATATGAAAAACATAAGCAGCGTAAAGATAAAAATTAAAAATAAGGAATTCATTTCAATTTCTTATTCTGAGCTCGAATCATCTAAATATTGATCCATTTCCACAGTTTGAATTTACATTCTTTTTGATTTTTTATGGAATTGTCTAAAGTTTGTTGGCTTTTTTCCAAAACTTCTTCCATTCCTTCACATCCGTTCATGCCCGATTCCTCAACTTCCTTCCAAGATTGGTCTGTATTTTCGATAGCCATCCTGATATTAAAATTCTTCCAAAAATCTTTCATCGTGAACTTTCCATTTCCATCAGTTGCTTTTAGAGGTTGACTAAAGTTAGTTATTCGCAGATAACAGGTCTTGAAGTTTGATATTACTCCTTTCATCAATTGGTTGTATCATTGATATGGTGTTTAGGAACTTATATTTTCGGAATAATCGTGCGAAAAACAGGGTGACTTGGTGCAGCAGGGTGACTTGTTTACAATTTTTAATGATCTCGGTGTTTCAGATTTGTAAATTAAAAACGGCTTGAATTTAAAATCTCCCGCATTTCCACCCAAAAGAAGTGTAAGTCCATCATTACATGCTTTATAACCAAGCGAAGATTTTTTGGATTTAGAATTGTAAGTTCTTCCTGGCAGCCGCTTCCAAAATAGTCCGGTTCCATCAGCGTTTAGGACTTGTTTCATACCCACCTTCTTCAATGATAGCCTTAATTTCAAGATTGATCTTATCTGCAGTTGCAGTATCATGAAGATTAATATACGCTTGGATTATTATTAATTGCTAATATTTAAATACTCCAAATATCAATTAGATATTTGTATCGACTACGTAAAAAAGTGTTTTCAACTTATTCTGAATTTCGAATTAAAACCGAAGTATAACCTTCTTTATGAAAAAAAACAAGATATGTCGGAATCGTTCAGAAATATAATGCCACATAGATGTAGATCCAGTTTAGGAAAGACTATCCGCAAACTCTTAGGCATACATTGAATTAATTGTTTCTTGCCTATTTAATTCTTATTAATTATGTTTTAATGCGTTGAACAATTATTCGATTAATCGGTTAATCGAAACACTCATGAGCCATTTATTCGATTATTTGGAAATTCTTTGTTTTTGAATAAACGATTATTCGAATATCCTGAAAGTCCGAATAATTGTATACCCTAGTAAATAAATCTTTAAAATATTTTCTTTTCGGGTATTGAAATTTATTAAAAAAATTATTCCGATAAATCCATATACATAACATATACAAGGATTTTTTGAGTAGTTTGGTTTTTCGAATTGTTAACAACAATCACCAAACGATTTCGTAGGACTACCACACGTTGAATTAATTCGCTTTTTTGAAGTATAAAGTGATGAGAAGTCAATTTGTTGTGTTAGCCAATCAATATTTCGATTCAAAAACCTCCTTTTTCATGCAGGTGCCTTGCTCTACTTTTCAGTCGGATTATTAAAAATTTCACTTACGATACTGAACAAATATCTCCTAAAAATAATGTCCATAACATTCTCATATTTCATATTTATGGTTGTCATATAAATCGAAAATTTCTCGTCGCGATATTTCCGAGGACATCTTGTTGCGCTGATTTTTCTTCTTACAAGTGTTGGAATGTTTGAAGAGCCGTTGCATCCATGTTTCGCCAAAAAATATTATTTTCTCTTAATTGATATCTTATCTTCCATCCACAAAGAAAAATATTAAAAAAACATTTTTGGGGTTTTGTCACTAAAATCTGTGAAACCATACACTGTCCGTCGATGGAGTTTGATATTTCATCAGCTTCCATAACGCCCAATTTTTTTTACCTTGAATTAGTCATGCAGTCCGTACGCCCATCAGTTCCTCTTGTGATATCCACGCATTTTAGACTAGAGCATGTCCATTAGTGGTCCTGTCTGATTCCATCAGCATCGCCTCCAGTGTCAGTTGGGGAGTAGATCTTATGCCGACGCATATGAGTAACATCATGTGATGTGATCATGCACACATTTTGACTTATCTCCGATTTGAATAAAACTTTGCAATTATGTACTTTTCTATAACGCAATTCAAGTTGAATTTTCCCGATTTTCAGAAAATGTGCTATTGTAGATACTAGGTGGATCGAAAATACAGTATTTTTGTCATAGGGTGGGATACAAATATATAAATTATCCTACTTTCAAGCTAATTTCTTCTAGTTTTACAGAAAATTGTCAAATATTAAAAAAATATTTTATCTCTTTATTTGTTATTTAGTTTATATAAATACTTGCTGAACCCCCGCTGCTTTCATATAGATTTTTCTCCTGATCGGTAATATATGTGTACCAATTATAATCAAGGTACTTCCCTGAGATACTAATGAAATTGACATGTTCCATGGAGAACGTTAGTTTACGGCGAATAATGGAAAAATGTCAAAATCAAATTGATTTTTTGTTAAGTGTGATTCTCCTCCTTTCCATTACCTAAACAAAAAGCTTCATTCTTAAGATGAAATTACATTACATTCAAAACACATAGAAAATCAATCAAATTGATCACTAATCAAACAACACAAAAACTAAAAAATTAATATAATTTCCGCTTTCTTGACTTAAGTCGGCAGTTGACGAATGAATATTTCTCTTTTTGTAACCTTTCTTTACTATTGTGCTAAGAACACCCAAAGAAAACGTCTAATTTTACAAAATTCAAATCAAAATTACCCCATCTTTCAAATCCCGCCATTTGTATATTGTCTAAGCAGGTTACAAATAAATTAACTCACACAACAATGCAGGAATCTCGGTGTCGAAATACTTTAAAACCGGTTTTAATTTCATATGGGAAGGGTCACGCCCACTTTCCGCCCATCTTTGCACAACTATTTACACTGGATCAACTCACACAAAATTTCAGCACCATAGGAGTCATAGAACTGACCATATTCGATAATAAAATTTTAATTTCGTATGTGAGGTACAACGCTCACTTTCCCTATACCGTCCATTCTTGGCGCAACTACGTAGGTTTATGCTAGATGCACTCACACAAAATTTCAGTATTGTATCTGTCATAGAACGGAAAATATTAGAAATTATGGCTTTTAATTTCGTAAGGGAGGTGCCACGCCCACTTTTCCAATACCGCCCCTTTTTGGCACAACTATGCACATTGATGCTAGATGCACATACACAAAATTTCAGCACTCTAGGTGTCATAGAACTGACAATATTCAAAATTGGGTTTTAACTTCGTATGGGAGGTGCCACGCCCACGTTTGTAATACCGCCCATTTTTGGCACAACTACGCAGATTGATGTTAGATGCACTTGCACAAAATTTCAGCATTTTAAATGTCATAGAACTGACAATATTCAATAATAGGTTTTAACTTCGTATGGGAGGTGCCACGTCCACTTTTACAATACCGCCCATTTTTGTCAAAACTGTGCAGACTAACAATTAGTGAACATTCACAAAAATTCAAGACTCTAGCTGCAACAGTACTCCGAATATGCTTATTTATAAAAAATGAATAAATCCCTAATTTGTGTGGTAGGTGCCACGCCAACTGAAAATATCAAAAATTTATATAGCCTATTTTCACCACCGGTTCAGCATGAACATACTGTGAAAATTTCAAGAAGATCGGTCCAGTAGTTTAGGCTGCTGTAAAGAACAAACAAACCCACAAACTGACAAACACAGATTCATTTTTATATATAAAAATATAACTTCGATTTTTGTAAAATATTTTTTATTAATAGTGTCAGAAGGATAATTCATAATAATGGTGTTCCTGGTACTTATACTAAAATGGTACTACCACTAGTCCATCGCAATTTCCATTTAATTCTACTAATTTCCCATTAGTTGTTATTTCTAAATAAAAAATCCAAAGCCAAAATTCTATGAGTCTATATCTAGCCTTTATTGTATTAGTTGTCTTTTCCTATAATTATTTTCTGTGGAACGGACCGCGATAGAGTCGAAATATTTAAAAAAATTCATCAACAAAAAATTTTTTTATCTCTACCAGGAGAAGTAACAATTTTTTAAAATTACCTTGTGACCAAGTGTTTACAATTTCATATTTTTGAAAATCGGAAAATACACTGCTATTTCGCTTATTTAGAAGTAAAAAAATTGCAAAGTTTCTTTGAAATCGGAAAACCTAAGGACAACTTCAGCTCCGTTTCACATGGAATTAGTTCCTTAAAAGGTATCCATATTCATTTTAGTGACGAAAACAACTTCAATATTTTTGGATGGACATGCATATAAAACCATAAATATATAACTTCCAGTATTTTCTTATGCAATCGCCAATCCTTTCGTGAAATATGTGTTTTTAAACAACAATCCGACCCAAATAGCATTTCCATGTCACACATGGCGTATTATTACTACAAATCGGACAGTACTTGGCCAACACAAATATTAATCATACGTTACATGTGCGGATTACCGATTATGAAAAGAGAGAGAGAGAAAATAATAATGTACAATCCACCCACCTAAGTAGTTCTTATTGACTGTGCTGTGCTGTGTGTGGGGAACAATTGGAGAGATCATAATCGCTCGATGAGTCGTCCATTGTGTATAGTGGCATGAATGGCACACGTCCCCACGTATGTCCATTAATCGTCTGTCCCTCCCTGCCATCACTGCGCCAACAAAATCCATTCATTTCAATCGCACCTTTTTTAATAGCGCAACCCCAAGCCTTTTGCACAACATCAGCCAGCAGCCGCATCACACCACAGCTCTCTGCTCCTTGTTCGTGGCGGACGGATTATGGATGTAAAGTCGTAAATCTGTGGTGAAGGATGCGGCATTTTTCATTGTTTGTGTTTGTATTTGTATTTGGCTAAAGATGAAATATTGCCGAGGAACAATTTTCCACTTTTGACACGTTCTCCGACAAAACTTGCGGACGTTTACATTCGATGTGAGCATGATTATTTACTAATAAATTATAATCGCTCTATTGTTCGCTAATTGAAATTAAGAACTTGCCAAAACGATTATTTATGCCTACTATTAATAACACATCAGATCAGAGATTTAATGGACGAGAAAACAGAGAAATTGTTCTCTCAACGGTTGTTCTTATGTTTTGAATTAAATTTTAATGGATTTAAAGTTTTGACCTATTTTTGACATTTAAGTTGAGTTTTGGTGTCATCAGAGACAGAGTTACAAGCCGACCCATAATTATCGGCGGCGGCGGCTTTCGGCTGATTTGCCGGCTCGTTCTGTCATTCAATCACCCCTATTTATTTAAAAATTTTGGGAAAATGAAAGGAATAATTTGTATTGGTTTTTAACACCTTTTCTTTTATTTTTTGGCAAGTAGTTCAATATTCGTTAATATTAGCCAATGTTCCCATAATTTAATATTATTATCCCATACAATTATTTTTTGGGAGTGGGAATCCATTCCCAAGATTTATAATGCGAATGAATTTAATAATTATTTTTGCTATTATAGCTTTCCATGTTTGGCATATTTGACCAGACATCTTGAATATCATAATCTTTCCAAAGAATGATAATACTCTACCTACTTTGACACACTAAAGAAGCACAATAGAGAAGCTATTGTTTATTAAGGCTGTTATTTAAGCCGGGATAAGAAGCTGTAAAATTGTTAATAAAAATTTAATTTTCTACCCAAAATGAAAAATGTCGGCAACTACAATATAAATATTTGATACAAATTTTCAAAAAAAAAATTTTCTGTTGACTTTTTCGGACTTATGGTCCACACCCATAAATTTGACAGCGTAATTATCCAGGCTAAGTCCAATATATCTATATTATAGCAATTACCAAACGGCTGGGCCTAGAATCTTGAAATTTGGTATGGACATTCCTATTGCAGCATGAAGACATCCCAAAAAATTTTATTTGCAAAATTCGTAACAAAAAGGGACAAAAAATGTACCAACATCATGGCTGAAACTAGAATCATGAAATTTTGTTTTTTTACATTTTTCTTACAGCGAAGAGATCAGATTTGAACGGAGTTTTTCGCAATTCGTACTTTTGAGGGGTAAAATGGGTTAAAGAGGGATAAAAATTGTACCACCGCAATGACCAAACGGCTGGAACTAGAATCTTGAAATTTGGTAAAAAAATTCTTTACTGTTGAAGTTCAAGAATTTTTTTTAAATTCGTACTTTTTGGCAGTGAAATCGGGTAAAAAGGGATAAAAATAGTACCAATAAAATGGATGGAGCTGAAACCATAAAATCGGTGTGTACATCCTTCAAAATGTTTAGAATCGCAAAATGAAGGAATTTTTCGAAATTTGTACTTTTAAAGGGAAAAGGGGTAAAAAAGGTACTAACAATACGGATGACGCTACAATAATGAAATTAGGTGTATATATTCGTTTTACAGCGCAGATCACTGACATGAATGCATTTTTCGAAATTTGCGTTTTTAAGGGATTAAATGGGATACAAATTATACCACATCCCAGACCAAACGACTGGGCCTAGAATCTTGAAATTCGGAACATTACAGCACGAATGCTGTACACAATTTTTCAAAATTGTGCACTTTTTGTGAGTAAAAGGGATACAAAATGGTACCAATCAAACAGATGGAGCTGGAATCATGAAGTTCGGGTCTGCATTCCTGAAAATGCTTACAAATGCAAATTGAAGGAATTTTTCGAAATTCGTACATTTAAAGAGTAAACGGGATAAAAAAGGTACCAAGAACACGGTTGACGCTACAATCATGAAATTCGGTGTGTACATTCGCTTTATAGCGCAGATCACTGATAAGAAAGAATTTTTTGAAATTTTTACTTTCAAGGGATTAAATGGCATAAAATTTGTACCACGGCTGAAGCTAGAATTGTGAAATTCGGTGTGTATATTCCTCTGACCGTGTAGATGCGAAGCATCACCTAATTTGTAAATGTATACTTTTAAGTAGAAATCGGAACAACAAGCGATTAAAATGGTACCCGCCAATGTATCAAATAAGGTATATATTACTCTGACTTGCAATACAGAAGTATTGCATCAAAATGTGTACTTTAAAGGTGGAAGCGGATCAAAAGTGATAAAAATCGGACAAACCAAGTTGGGGAAATTGGGATAAAGATGGTACTAATCAAAGTTTTTAGCTGGAATATGAAAAGAATGTTAGAAATTTGATGTGTACATTTCTCCGAGTAAGTAGATGCGCAACATAAAATTATATTTCTAAATTATATTTCTAAACGTTTAAAGGCGACACAAAAAGCGGTAAAAATGGCACCCACATAAAAAAGGATACAAATAGTACCTACCAAAATATTGCAATAGAAGTTATATGTAAAGAATTTAATTTGACAAAGGGCGTGGCAAAGCATACAAATTGTATAGGTTTAAATTAATTATAAAAACATTTTTAAACCTAAAATGGCAACTGATTTCGACTATCCGTATGGAATTTTTATCAGTTTTATGTTGACCAAAGGCGTGTGCAGCGATGGTGGCAAAGATTCCGATCATCCGTATAGAATTTATAAAATGTTTAATTTTACGTATGAAGTGGTAATTTGTGTGGCAGGTACAAAAGTAACACTGCAAATTCATGGATATTTCGTACACTTAAAGTGATTATAAAAACTTTATCAAATATCAAAATACAACTGGTTCCGAATATTTTACTAGGAATATGGACTACATATGTGGGGGTACCTTAACGGGTATATCAATTTCATCCATCTCCGAATTTAAACTAAGTCTGAGAAAAATAATACTTTGTTCATAGTTTGAATAAATTAATTAACTCCCTTCGAGAGTCATCGTGTACACCAGCAAGCCAGACAGGCAGACGGACGTGAAAGGGATTTATTACATACTTAGGGTATTAAATCACTCTGAGTTACACTTTTTTTGTATCCCAAATGCATATATATCTACTCCGTAGAGTGAAGGTTTAATTATCTCGGATTTTTTACGAAAATTGTTTCAATTTAATTTAATCACTTGACTGCGTATAAATTGATGGCACAATATAAATTATTTTTTGTTTAATTTGTACAAGGGGGAAAAATTCGGTGTATAAATTCCTTCAGCTACGTAGGATCTGGAATCGAGAATTTGATGGGAATACGTAGTTGGGAAACATCAAGCATGTTTTCAAATTTTGTTAGCATTTACAAGCGATTACCCTGAAATAAATATCCTTAGAACGCATACGAAGTAGCGGGTATTTGCTAGTGTAACATAAAATATTTTTGTCAAAATTTGTTTTTATACACACATTGGTATTGTTGTTGTTGTTGGCGATAATTTTTAAAAATAAATTTTTATTTTGAGTTTAATTTTAACTTTTTATATGGGTTTTTCTTATCACAGCTTAGTTATCCAGTCTTAAAGAAAAACAGCCTTATTGTTATTTATGACCACGCGTACTGGAATTGACTTATATAAATGCGACTTTTAAATCAAAATACAATCATTCAACTTTCTATAGACGTCATCTTATAGTGGGATACAAAATTCAAAGAAAGATCAATATATTATATATATATATATATATATATATATATATATATATATATATATATACAGTAGTAGGTTGTCTAAATCGACGGTTATATTTTCTTTTGTAATTTTAAGTGGGTTGTCTAATTTGGTAGTAAGCTTTGACTGAGTTAGAACTCAAATCTCGGCGGTTTGGTTGAAGTCGATATGAGTCGATGAAATCGGCGGCGTGGTTGAAGTCGAATTGAGCCGATGAAATCGGCGGCGGCGGCTTGTCGGCTTAAAATCGGTCGGCTTGTATCTCTGTTCAGAGACTTATAGTAGAATTTTATGGCAATTATTTTTGTAGAACATTTTGACCCCTTAAACCCTTGTTTTATGGGCGTTTTTACCCTTTTTCACAAAAGGAACCAAAAATACCCCATATTAAGGAGCAAGAGGGTTAAACTGTTCCACAAAAATGTTACACCTCCCCCTCACTGACAAAAAATAAGTTTTGTTGGACAGTTTGACACCAATTCGTAAAAAGTACGAACCTAACCCTAAAATGAGTTTTGACTTATCTCTGGCATTTACGTTGAATTTTCAATTTTGATGTATTTAGGGACTCAAAAAAGGGACCAAAAAGATCCCTATATTGAGGAGGTAGAGGGTTAACATGTTCCGCATAAATGTTCCTCGCAGTGTTTTAAGTAATATTTCCGAACTCACCCTAAACTTAAAATTAGGGATCAGATGGTTTCCTATGCCGAGGAAAAAAAGGA
Source organism: Polietes domitor (assembly GCA_947397865.1). NCBI lineage: Eukaryota > Metazoa > Arthropoda > Insecta > Diptera > Muscidae > Polietes > Polietes domitor. The sequence continues at coordinate 123,623,615 of OX377620.1, forward strand.
GGAAATATAGACCGCCGACTCTAAAATGGCCTCAATGCGTAAATTTTCAAAACGCCATTACACGTATATTAGTTTTACGCCCTCTATCAGAATCTTGTTATTTTCGAAAAAAAGTTTTAACAACAGTGTAATTATTCCAAACAAATAAGAAGTTCAGAAGCCCATTACAAATGAAAACAAGTAAGAAGGCGTTAAGTTCGACCGGGTCGAATCTTATATACCCTCCACCACGGAGTGCATTCCACAGCACCATTAAAGGATGTCGCAGATTAAAGGATGTTGGCTTTACATAGAAGCACAGTACCATATTACGAAAATTGTGATATTTCTATGCACATTACAATATTTATTTACTATTTCAAACTATAATGTATACTTATGCGCACTACTACTATATATAAATAAAATGCTGAAATTGTGAAAGTGAACATGCCTAAATATTAGGCGATTTCTCAGTCGCCATTAGAAAGAAGCATTTTCAGATACAGACAAAGTGATAAGAAAAGTATAAATTTTAAAGATATCCCCATTCGCCCCATTCTCCGCCCAAATGTACAAATTTCGAAAAAAAAACTTTTTCGAAACTGTCTTCATAGTCAGAACGTATACACCGAATTTCATGATTTCAACTTCAGCGGTTTGGTAGGTCCCATTTTTATCCCTCTTTTTAATTATATCCCTTAAAAGTACGAATTTCGAAAAAACCCTCTATTTTACGTGTCTATGCAATTAGAGGGATGTACACACCGAATTCATGATTCTAGCTGTTGTCGTATCGTTGGTACACTATTTTATCCCTCTTTGTCCCATTTCGCACCGCTAAAACTTTTATTTTCTTTGTGGTGCTTCCAAGCTACAAGAGGAATGGACATTCCACAACAAATTTTAACAGTATGAAAATAAGAAATTGAATTAATATGCCAAGGCTACCAATATTTGTATACTATATATATATAATGGAAATAATATTTCAATTCATAAAGTAAATATAAGGCAGCAATCATAAATACCCTAAATATAGGGAGACATAGAGTGTATTTTCAGCTACAGTCGTTTGGTTGGTTGTATTTCCATCCTATTTTAATTTCAAAAGTATAAATTTTGAAAATACCTCATCTCTCACGTACGCAGTATAAGACAACTTCATGATTCTACCATATTTTGTCGTAAAAGCAACAAAATAAAGTACGAATTTGGAAAAAAATATTTTACGTGGCTATGCAGTCAGAGGTATGTATACACCAAATTCCATGATTCTATCAGCGGCCATTTTGTTGGTACCACTTTTATCCCCTTTTTCAAATTTTGTCCCCTCAAGAGAACGACTATCTAAAATCTCTTTATTTTACGTATGTACACAATTAGAGGGACGTACACACAGAATTTCATCATTCTAGCTGTATTCGCTTAGTTGGTACTATTTTTATCCCCTGTAGCCATTGTATCCCTTGAAAGTACGAATTTAGAAAAAACGTTTTATTTTTCGTGTCTACGCAGTCAGAGGAATGTATACTCCGAATTTCATGATTCTAGCTGCTGTCATTTGGTAGGTACTATTTTTATCCCCTTTTTCCATTTGAACCCCAAAAAGTACGAATTTTGGAAAGTTCTTTTATTTTACGTGTCTACGCAATCAGAGGAATGTATATATCGAATTTCATTATTCTAGGTGCAGCCGTTAGGTTGGTACTATTTTTATCTCTCTATCCCCATTTAACCCCTTAAAACTACGAATTTAGAAAAAATACTTTTATATTATGTATCTACTCTATTAGAGGAATGTACACGCCAAATTTCGTGTTTCTATCTGTTGTCGTTTGATTCCATTTTTATCCCTTTTTGTCCCATTTCGCCCCCTACAAATAAAAATCACTCTATGGAGCCCTTTTATGCTATAAAGGGAATGAATATACCCCCATCCTGGAGGTGGAGGGTATAAAAACTTAAATACCCTAAATATTAGGGTAAAGTGGATACACTTTCACCTACAGCAGTTTGGTTTATTGCATTTCCATCCTATTTTAATTCCAAAAGAAGAAATTTTGAAAACCCATTATCTCTCACGTACACAGTGCAAGGTAACCTAAATTCATGATTTCATGATATTTTATTTTGCGTGTCTATACAATCAGAGGAATATATACATCGAATTCCACAATTCTAGCTGCGGTACCATTTTAATTCCCATTTCACACCCTCCAAGTACGAATTTCGAAAATCTCTTTATTTAACGTGTCTACGCAAGTAGAGGGATGTACACATAAAATTTCATAATTTTAGCTGCAGCCGTTCAGTTGGTACCATTTTTATCCCTCTGTCCCCATTATATCTCTTGAAAGTACGAATTTGGAAAAACTTTTTTTCTGCAATAAAAATCCACTAAAAATTACTATAAACGCCCAATAATTCTACCAATGAGTTATTCTAAGACAAGAATACAAATTTTTATTAAAATGTGCATCCCAATGTGCATACCCAAGTAAATATAAGCAGACATATTGAAAAACAAGCTGAAATGCTTTAAACAATAGGGGTTATTAAGGGTATCTTCAGTCCTTGTAAGGGGAAAAAAATTTTCTCTGTGGACCTATTTCGCCCATTTCCAATACCAACCGATCTACGACTATGAGACGTATTTATGGAAAATTTGGACCTCCTTGCTCTTTTCGATTAGATGCTAGCGTGCTTTTGACAGACGAACGGATAGATGGACATCGCTAAATCATCTTAGAATTTTGTGACGATCAAGAATATATATACTTTATAGAGTCTCAGGTCCATATTTCAAGGTGTTACAAACAGAATGACAAAGTTAGTATTCCCCCATCCTGTAGTGGAGGGTATAAATAAAAAAATATCTGAATATATTTTTAAGAACTGAAATTTTTGAGAATTATTTCCATTACTTCTATATTAATCGTGCAGCCATGAAAATTATATTTAACAATTCTTTTGTCAATATGAAGTTCAAACATCCACATCAAAGCACAGCATATAAATAATGACCAAATCAAGAGACGATGTGTTCATTACGAACTAATCAAAAGAGAACTTATAAATTCTCTTACAAAAATCTATTCCCAGTATTTATTAAGAGAGATAATTTTGCGACAGCTGATAAGCCAGCGCAGAGAACACAGCTATGCTCTTTGTAAAAACAAACACTTGATACTCTCTTTAGAAATGGCTTTTGCTATTTCATTTGTCATGGGAACAGTGGAGGTCATTCTCTTAATCAGCTCTACAAACTAAATAAAGCAAATATCTTTTTTAAGAAGTTCTATTCAAAAACCTTAAAATTCGATTTAAATTTGAATAAAAAAAAATAACCAAAAATTAAATTATTTCAAATTCAAAACATTTTTAGACGACTTAGGTTATTGTATTGTGGTTTGGCTAAGAAACAGCCAGCCAGCTGTTGCGGGAAATCACTCCGCAACCACCCCTTTTAGTCTATGTTTTATTCTCCCCAGCCCTCTCCAAATACATTGAAAGCAACACCCACTTGTGGTGCCACCAGAAAAAAATGTAGCACTGCTATGATGAAGTATGGCGCCAGTTCCGTTTCAAACATGCAAAATGCGAACCATACTTCTTCAGTGGCGGGGGAGAACGACTACGAGACAAGATTTCCATCCATGACCTACCCCACACGCCCTAGATGACTGTGATGGCGAGGGTTTAGAAATGTTAGCGGTGTGTGTGTTTGTGTGTGTGAACGTTCTCTTTTGTGGCAACAGCGTCAAAGTGTTACCACCAAAATTTTTATGATTCTTTTCATGCCACAACAATGAAATTTTGGGGAAGACAGCAAATAACTCAAACCTTGTGACGACCGAGATTTATGAATAAAGTTTGGGCAAAAGAGGGATTAATGAATGCACGCAACGCAACCAAAGATGGCAAAGATGAAGGCTGAGTGGATGGTATTGGAAAGGGAGCCATTTGTCGAGTGTTTCGTTAGAAGAAAGGAGGACGAAAACTTTAGTGGTTTCTCAGCAGCTAAATGTCATCTGGGTTTGTGGGGTTATGCATTTTTCAGAATTTATAAGTTTATGGTGCTGCTGCACAGTGTTTTTAGCGGACAAAAATTGCAGGAGATAGGAAATTTGACAAGACAAAACAACGAGCTTTCAAGGTTAATTCAAGGAAGTGGAAATAATAGTTTTAGGTACAACAAGCAAACAAGTTTCAGACGGTTAAAATGACTTATTAAATGTAGCACATACCAGTTGGTTGGAAGGAATCAATCACCATTCCGATCTTGAAGGCAGGGAAGGATCCTGCCAGAAGTGGGAGCTATAGAAGTAGAAGCTTTTAACGGACTATTGGGGTAATACTTTGTACTAGACAGACTTAGAGTCACTCTAGAAATCCTTTCTGATAACCAGTTTGGGTTTTCGACGTCCCATGCACCCGTGTCCCTGGGTGTGTATGTGAGCAGGGGCGTAAATAGGAGACTGGGACATGAAAAATCAAAAGGTTTTTCCAAATTCGTACTCTCAAGGGATACAATGGGAAAAGAGGGATAAAAATGGTACCAACTAAACGGCTACACGATATTTTCTTCAGTTCGCACTCTACGTAAGCGTGTTGGTGGTTTAATGTCCAACAATGTAAATTTGGTGCGAAATTTAGTCACAATAGCCCGAATAGCCGCTTCAGTGGGTCGATTAAACTGACCATAAAATGGAAGCGCGCGATGAACTTTCTTAACAGAGCACCCATTTTGATAATAAAATTCAATAATTTGCAAGCGTTGTTCGTTTGTAAGACGATTCATGGTTAAATTATAGACCAAACTGAAGATGTTTGACAGTGAAACAAAACACGAAACGTGCGTCAGCTGTTTAAACCAGGTGCCAAAAAGGTAATACCTAAAAAATCACCCTTTATATGGTTACAGGAATTTACATACCAAGTTTCATTATTCTAGCATAATATCTTAGTCGGTAGCATTTTTATACATTTTTGTCCCGCGCATCCCTTAAAGGTACAAATTTCGAAAAATCCAATTTGACTGCGCTTCTACATGGTCAGAGTAGAATTTACACATCAAATTTCACGATTTTAGCTGCAATACTTTAGTTGGTACCATTTTTCATCCCTTTTTGTGCCGTTCACCCCTTGAAAGTACAAAAGTACATTTATATTGCGCTTCTAAAGGGGAGAGGAATTTACATACCAAATTTCACGATTCTAGCTATAATAATTTAGTTGGATCATTTTCATCCCTTTTGGTCCCGCTCACCCCTTATAAGCACAAATTTCGAAAAAATCCATTTAGATTGCGCTTCTACGTTATCAAAGGAATTTACGCACCAAATTTCGTGACTATAGCTGCAATACTTAAATTAGTACCATTTTTATCCCATTTTTTCCGCACATCCCTTAAAGGTACAAATTTCGAAAAATCCAATTTTACTGCGCTTCTCCATGTTCAGAGGAATTTACACACCAAATTTGACGACTATAGCTGCAATACTTTAGTTGGTACCATTTTTATCACGCTCACCCCTTATAAGTACAAATTGCGAAAAATCCATTTATGTTATTTTCACGAATATAGCTGCAATATTTTTGTCTCTTTCCTCCTTTAAAAGTACAACTTTCGAAAAATCCCTATTTGTAGCTCGTCTGCATGGTCATTGCAAGGAACACATCAAATTTCATGTTTTTAGCTACTGCCGTTTAGTGAGGACGAAGGTTCGATGTTTATCCCTTTTTGTCCCATTTTACCCCCTAAAAGTACGAATTTCGTAAAACCCTTTCTTAGTCGACGTCTACGTCATATTTGATAACTACCCTGAATATTGCATGATCCTGGCTTCAGCCGTTTGGTCTGGGGGCTGGTCAATGATAAGTCAGTCAGTAACGCAACTCTTTTATATATATAGATAATTATTCTTGATCGTCGTAAAATTCTAAGACTATCGAAAGGAAAGACGAGCGAAAGAATAACCAATAAATAATATTTGGAGTATTTAAGCAAATTTTCTGAAGATCTCTGATCTGTCTACACATGACACTTGGTATGAGTATTCCGTTATAGCATAAACGTTTCCTATTTGTAGGGGTTGGATTGGTCTAAAAAGGGATACAAATTGTACCTATCAAACGGCAAGAGCTTTCTACAAATTCTGTGTGTACAATCCTCTAATTGAATAAACACATATTATAGAAGTATTTTATTGATTTGGGAAAAGAGGTATAAAAATGGTACCAACTAAACGGCTACAGCTAGAATGATGAAATTCCGTGTGTACATCCCTCTTATTGTGTAGATACGTAAAATAAAGAGATTTTATAAAGGCGTAACATGTGAAAAAGGGGATAAAAATGGTCCCAACCAAATGGTCGCAGCTATAATTACGAAATTCGGTATATAAACTCCTCTGACACGCAAAATAAATAGAGTTGTCCAAATTTCTACTATATTTTTTACATTTACGGTGAAAATAGGAAAAAGTGATAAAACTTGTTTACGTGAGAGATATTGGATACTCAAAATTCGTACTTTTGGAATTCAAATGGAATGGAAATACAAACAACCAAATAGCTGCAGTTGTAAATGCAATCACTCTCCCTTCCCAATATTTTGATTTTTTTTATTTCATATTAACAAGTATGATTTTAAATTCTATAAATTGTTTGCCTCAGCGCCTCCTGGGGCATTATTGAGGCTAGTCGGCAACACATTATTCAGTAAATATCAAATTAAACATATTTAAATATAATAATACAATCTATTTTTCATATAAGAAGCATTTCGATATTCTGCAGCAGAAATTCTTTTAATTTGTTTTTAAAAAATGATATCGATCGTAAATCTTTTAAGAATTGTGGTAAACTGTTAAATTCAGTTCTACCTATATGTTCAATTCGCTGTCTGGTTGTTTCTAGGCGACATCGCGTTACACTTAATTGAGAATTGTTCCTTGTATTAAAGTTGTGCTGAATTCTATTGAGGTTGATAGTGTGATGTCCGACATTGTGCAATACATTGTAGACGTATACCAGCAACTTCATTTTGTATAAACCATACACAGGTAAAACATGTTTTGCTATATCCCTATATAGTAATAACGTTGAATACAAACGTGGGAGATTATAAATTGTTTTCAATGATTTATTCTGCAGTATTTATAGAGATTTCAGATCTGAGTTCTACTTATATCCATATATAAAGGCCATATAATTAAGATGACTTTGAATAAATGCCTGAAAAATTAAGTTTTTGTATGTTTCATTTAACTTAAATTACATCTTATACAAAATTCTTACTTAAAATTCTTTCCAACTTAAGTTATTTTGCAGATGTATTCCTAAGTACTTCATACTAGTCACTTCCGAAATTTCTTTCCCATCAACGAAAATATTACACCTGTCTTCAGCACGAGTTGATCCTGGTCTAAATCTTATGAACTTGGTTTTATTTGCATTCAGTATCAATTTGTTCAATCTCGAAAATTCTGCTATTAAGGCTGCATCTCTTTCAATTAATATTTTTAGCATTGTTGTTTGTTTGTAGCGATAGAAAATGCATAGGTCGTCCGCATACATATATAATTTTCCTTGTAGTCCGAGGTTGTTTATGTCATTTAGATATATTTTAAACAAGAGTGGTCCCAGAACACTGCCTTGGGGAACACCGCACAACACAGCTTCCATATTGCTCTTACTGGAATTTATCTGAACATAATGTTTCCGGTTTCTCAAATAGTCTTCAATTAGCAGCAGCTCTTTTCCCTTTACACCATAGTAAGCTAGCTGTTGGCACAATATTATGTGATCCACCAAATCAAAAGCTTTTGAGAAATCGTAAAAAACACCACCAACTCCAGAGAATCCTCGATCAAGACCGTCACAAATACAATTCACAACATTTACTACAGCTTCTTCAGTTCCACATCCCTTTCTGAACCCGTATTGATTTTCAAATAGTAAATTCTCATTTTCGAACTATGTACGTTGACAGTTGTGAATGTATAACTTTTTCAAAAACTTTATCAACGATTGAAAGTAACGAAATGGATCTAAACTTCCCCATGAATTTCTTTAGGAATTGGCACAATCTTATGCGACTTTAAAATTTCTGGAAAAGTAGAAGTGAATATTGTTCCATTTAAAATGTTGGCCAAATGCGGAGTCAACTCTTCTACACATTCAGCAATTGTTGTTGAGGAAATTCCATCACTGCCAGTGCTTGTAGATTTATCCATATAATTGCAATTATCCGACGGATATACTTCAATTCGATCCTTCAACTCCTGCACCGATCTTGAAAAATATTCGTGAAACTTTTCAGCTTTTATAGTATCACTATCAATAAATTCACCGAGTTCATCTTTAAGTTTAATTTCAGATTTAGATGCTCTTCCCAGCGATTCATTTAAAAATTTCCAACATTTCCTAGGTTGTTGTTTAAATTTACATAAGTTTTCTTCGTAATATCTGTTCATAGATTCTTTAGTAGCTATTTTTATTACTCTACCTAATCTTTTTAGTACAGTCTCTAAATCATAGTTAGTATTCTTCTTTCTTAACTTCAGCAACTTATGTTTATGCTCAATAAGGTATTGTAAATTACCTTTTATCCATGGAGCTATTTCGTACTTCAGCGGTTTTCTTCTCCTAGACTCCTGTGTAGAAGTCGTAACTGCATTAGATATACTAGATATTACATGTGCCATATCATCAAATGGATTTCCCGTGAGGTTACTAAATTGCGATTTAGATAATTTCTCACATGCTGATAATTTCAACGACGTTGTTTAGTTACCACAAAGTCAGATTTTTCAATATTTGTTTCAAAACGGCAAAAAAAATTTTATGTTATGGTCAGAAAGATGACATTCAGCAGAATCAATGTGTAATATTCGTTCCAAGTTACTGTAAACATGATCGATTGACGAACCACTACTGGGACGAGTAACTAGTTTATGGAAATTGGCGAAGCTAAAACAGTCCAGTAGACTCGTTAGCTCTAGATTTTAGAGTTTTTTGAATATTGTTCCCAATATTTACTTTTTTGTATTAACTTGAAGTATCATTCGATATATATTGTCGACCATCACGCTGTATAAACATATTGGTAGCCTTGTCTTATAAGCGTGGTTTAGAATAATAAAAATTATATGTTTATTAAAAAATATTTTTAGTTTAAAAATTTTCCTGTATTGTTACTGCATTTCTAGGTGAAATCGATAGCCTCTGTGGAATATAATCCATGGTAGAGGGTGTATATGGTTCGGCCCGGCCGAACTTTACATCCTTTTTACTTGTTTTATCACAGGAGTATTGGAACTTTGAATATGACTAAATAGCCTATATTACAATGTTAAATTAGAATCGGCTATAAAAAAGTACTGATTATTTTTTTAAATTTCTGGTTTTATTGCAAAGGTTGAACTTTGTCATTTAATAAAGGAACACAAGGCATTCATATGACTACCACGACTGGTTCGGCAGTACCTCACCCGATCAACCCAATTTTCAGTACAGCCCAAAATCCACAGCAAACAATGATTCGTTGAATCCAATATGCTGCAATTTTGCTTATTGACATAGCTATGCAGATGAAAATGAGCTTCATAAAGGCTAAGCTGAAGGCAGATCTCTTCTCGAAAATTTCTTTTAGTTTGCGTTAAAGACTCACTACTTTGGAAGTATGTTTTTAATATTTACCAATTTTGTTCTAGCGTATTGCCCATTTTGCAAATGTCAAACATAAACCTGAAAATAAAAATTAATTTGATTTGAACTAGGATATTGTCCTGGACCAAGACCATTTTGCATATACATATATTTAATAGAATGCAAATTTGTTTACAAATGGCATGGTGACATTTATTACTTGGCTGCAGACTACCACTATCATGATTTCCACCCTGTCAAAGGTTTCCTCAAGTGGCCTCGCAGTGACTTTTCAACAATATATCATGTGGCACTTTTCAATAAGAATATTCTCAATTTCAAATGAAAATTTCACAATTTCAATTGGAATTTTCTCAATTTGAAATGAAAATTTCACAATTTCAATTGGAATTTTCTCAATTTTAAATGTAAATTTTCATTTTCAATTGGAATTTTCTCAATTTTAAATGGAAATTCTTAATTTCAATTGGAATTTTCTCAATATGAAATGAAAATTCTCAATTTCAATTGGAATTTTCTCAATATAAAATGGAAATTCTCAATTTCAATTGGAATTTTCTCATTATGAAATTGAAATTCTTAATTTCAATTGGAATATTCTCAATTTTAAGTGGAAAATCTCAATTTCAATTGGAATTTTCTCCAATTGAAATGGAAAATCTCAATTTCGTATATCATTTCTCATTATGAAATGGAAATTCTTAATTTCAATTGGAATATTCTCAATTTTAAGTGGAAAATCTCAATTTCAATTGGAATTTTCTCCAATTGAAATGGAAAATCTCAATTTCGTATATCATCCTATTTTTTTTAATTATCCCACGGTGTTATATTGCACGTTTCAACTCATTACAGTAATATCATCAATTATCAAACTGATTGCAAATATCCCCATGAGTGATATGTTCCGCACAAAAAAATTCCAAAGTGTGGCTTCTAGCACGACATTGGATATTTTATCTAATCATCCAAAACTTTGGAATATTTCACACACACACATTTGATAAGAGTAAATTATAGTCAGGGTTTTGGGTTACTGCGAATGAAAAGTAAATTAAATTTCCAAAATTAGAAAATACATATGGCAAAATAAACAAAATGTATACTTTGAAATTGGCTGACATAAATAAGGAAAGGCTATAGTCGACCTCGTCTGACTATACCCTTCACTTCGTACCCCAATATAATTCAATTACTTGAAAAAAGTGAAATCGTCAAGGAAACAATCAAATCGCTAGTGAAATATTTATGGGGGCTACATATAAATCTGAGCCGATCTGAGCCACTTTCACAACAGATGTTTCTAGTTAGTTAATATTGCCAATTGCAGGAAATTGTAACTAAATTCACACTCGTGGTGCACATATTTTGATTGTTTTTTTCTTTTTTAGCACTAAAAACTGCACCATTTTCTAGCCTATTTACATTTCAATGCAACTGCGAACACATCAAAGAAATCGTTATTGTCCCACATGCTTATATTTTGAGAGATATGATATAATTTGATACGATTGACAAGTACAGTTCAAATTATGAATCACACGGGAACAAAGTTCTGTTTCTGTTAAATAAATCAATAAATATTATTAAATTAAAAAAAACGAAGTGGGCTTTAGCAATTAATGATAAAATGGTCAGCGCTCGATTGCACGCCAATGAGGAAGTGGCCACAATGTCCGCTGACACAATCTATTCCATTGAGTTATGATAAAATACAACCACTAATCCCATTATTGATTCATGTGGAACGTTACAGCAGAAATGGAACTTCACATTTCATTAACAATTACATATTCAGAATTATGAAGAGTGATTTGCGAGTAGATATGAAACGGGACGGTAATTTCTTTGAAATCATATTTCTATACCCTCCACCACTGGATGGGAGTGTATTCAATTTGTCAATTCGTTTGTAACACCTTGAAATGTTTTAAAGAAGACCCCGCATATGTGCCATTTTATATGATAGTGATATAAGTTACACTTTATCCTGTTTGAGATTTGCAATGGTGTGCGTTTCAGTTAATTGAAAACTATCGAAACACACACAATAATCTAATACTATATAGAAAAATCGTCATTGTTGATACCTCAGAGGATGCACTGACTTAGACCACTATCATTCTCCTCAAAATTGAAAAAATTAAACAATTAAAAATGATAACCATCTATATTTATAAAAGAGAATGCCGTCCGTGTGAACACGCAAAACTTTATAACGGATCGTCTGATTTTCACGTCTTTGGGCTTGATGAATTCGTGTTGGCCCAAGGAAGGACATAGGATGTAGGACAATTTCCAGAAAAATATAAAATCCGGGAAGATTTTAACGAAAATTTTACTGTTTTTTTTTTTGTGAGTTTAACAAAACCAAATAATATTTCGAATGTTTTAATTTTTTTTTTCAAGTCAATGTCATTTCTTTTGTGATTTCATATGTCGGTAATTATGAAACTCAATTAATTTCTTCGAATATTATTACATATTTTGGGTTTTCATTTTAGTGATCATGCCGCCAATAAGAAGGTGAAACCTTTCACGTCGCAGTCGAAATGCACAACGTTTGAGAACTGTTCGTACGAACGAAACTCCAGAGGAACGCTCAATGCGAAATGCACACAATCGAGCGAACATGTCGGAACTTCGAGAAACATTATCACAAGAACAACGTGCGGTTGTCCAAACTAGAGACCGAAATAGACAACAACGTAATCGAAATCAGCAGAGCGTTCAAATAAATGCAAATCGCCAAAGAAGAAGAAACGCCGTGAATGTCGAATTGGAGCGAGTCGCCTTCCAATACGACTGCGCGATTGACTATAGCGAACTTCCGTGTGTCTCGATTGGCGCTATGACTGTCGTATGTCCACATTGCTATGCACTGAAGTTTCCTTCCGAAACACCCGGATTGTGCTGCATGAGTGGTAAAGTAAAATTACCGCCTTTGCCTGATCCACCTGAGCCATTGCGCTCATTGATTTATGATAATACACCCCAATCACGACAATTTTTGACCAGAGCTCAACAATATAACAGTTGTTTTCAAATGACGTCTTTCGGAGCAGAAGTTATTCAGGACAATCGCCCATACAATCCGACATTCAAGGTAAATTCGCTTGATTCAAGTCCACATTATATTGCCATTAGATTGTCATCTACTTCGACTTTGTCCTTATGATACAGATCCAAGGACAAATTCATCATCGCTATGGTTCGTTATTGCCGACAACGAATCAAGATCACAAATTTCTTCAAATGTATTTCATCGGAAATGTGGACAAGGAAATCGATATGCGCAGTGCAATTCATCAAAACATGGACAAAGATATCATTAGAATTTTGCAAAACGTATTGCATGAGCACAATGCTTATTGACGCACAATTCAAAACTGCGTTGGATACGGATCTGCATTCGGACGATCATCAAATTGTCATTTCCGCTGATAGACGTCCATCTGGGGCTCATGCACGTCAATTTAATATACCAACAGTCGATGAAATTGCTATCATATATGTTGGTGATCCAGTTGGGAGTCGTGACATTGTACTGAAGCGACGAAATAACGGTGAATTGCAGCGCGTGTCCGAGATCCATCTGTCATACGATGCACTGCAGTACCCCATAATGTTTTGGCGAGGAGACGATGGATACCACATAAATATCAAAATGTTTAATACTTTAAATGGTTTTTACATTTGTTTTGACAGACTTACGGATTGCACCTGAATATTTCTTTTGTATTTTAGGTGAGGTCTCAAATAAAAAGGTCAGCTCGATGAATTATTACGCATATCGGCTCATGATTCGTGCGGTTGACAATTATTTGTTGCGACTCCGACGTTTACTGCAACAATACATCGTTGATATGTACGTGAAAATCGAAACAGAGCGCCTTACCTTCATTCGATTTAATCAAACAAAACTTCGCTCGGAAGAGTATATCCACTTGCGTGATGCAATAAGTTCGGATGGAAATGCAGCCGACATCGGTCGTGTGACGATTCTTCCTGCCACTTACATCGGAAGTCCACGGCACATGCACGAATATGCTCAAGATGCGATGACCTATGTACGGAATTATGGGCGCCCGGATTTAATCATAACGTTCACGTGTAATCCGAAGTGGACAGAAATCACGCAGTTGCTTCATCCCGGCCAGACATCGAGTGATCGCCACGACATAGTAGCACGAGTTTTCAAGCAGAAACAAACGGTTCTCATTAATTTAATCACAAAGCAAAAGATTTTTGGAGCAGTTAAATGCTGGATGTACTCTGTGGAGTGGCAGAAACGGGGACTACCACATTCACACATGCTTTTGTGGTTAGTCGACAAACTTCGTCCTGACCAAATTGATGAAATAGTTTCTGCTGAGATTCCCGATCCAGAGACTGACCCCGAACTTTTTGAAATCGTCAAGACTCATATGATTCATGGTCCATGCGGTAACCACAATCCATTATCACCGTGTATGTCTGAAAATAAATGTACCAAACGCTATCCACGTCCATTGGTATCAGACACAATCACTGGCAATGATGGATATCCGCTTTATCGACGTCGATCGCCAGCGGATAATGGCAAAACATTCACGATGAATGTCAGAGGAGCAAGTTTTGCCGTCGACAATAGTTGGATTGTGCCGTACAGCCCGTTTTTGTCGAAAGTCTTGAAGACTCATATCAATGTTGAGGTATGTTGCTCCATCAAATCTATCAAATATGTATGCAAATACGTGAATAAAGGCAGTGATATGGCTGTTTTCGGGATTCAGGCTCCTGATAATCATGATGAGGTGCTTCGCTATCAATTGGGCCGGTATGTGAACTGCAACGAGGCAGTGTGGCGGATTTTTTCGTTTCCGATTCATGAGCGCACCCCAACTGTCGTCCATTTGGCAGTTCACTTGGAAAATGGTCAACGTGTATATTTCACGGCAGCCAGTGCAGCCCAGCGAGCCGAAAGACCACCTGCAACAACATTAACATTAACACTTCTTTATTTTGAAATGCCACGATATTTCACATGGAATGCGTCGTCGAAGAAATTCCAGAGGCGGAAACAAGGTGAAACAGTTGTCGGATTCCCTGGTGTTTATGCAAGTGATGCACTTGCTAGAATATATACAGTTCACCCCAAAAACGACGAATGCTTCTATCTGAGAATGGTTTTGCTGAATGTTCGAGGCCCCACTTCGTTCGAATCGCTGCGGACTGTTGACGGTATTTTGTGTGCGACATATCGAGAAGCCTGCCAACGCATGCAATTGCTTGAAAACGACAATCATTGGGATTTGACACTGGCCGATGCTACTATGACCGCGCCAGCGAATCAACTCCGAACACTCTTTGCAATCATAATTTCGACATGTTTTCCATCGAATCCTCAAGATTTGTGGAATAAATACAAGAATGATATGACCGACGATATTTTGCATCGAATTTGCACTGTGACATCGGATATTCAACTGGAGATGTCAGATGAAATGCGCAACGAAACTTTGATTTTGATCGAGGATATGTGTCTGCTCATGAGTGGCAATTTGTTGTGCAAATTGGCAATGCCATCGCCGAATCGTTCAATTCATGACGCATTTAATGAGAGTTGGAGCGAGAAATGGATTTCGATCGAAACGCATTGAGTCAAGCAGTTCAAATAAATGTGCCACTGTTGAATCCAGAACAAAATCAAGTGTATGATGAAATTATGCAAGCAGTCGATAACGGAAATGGCGGATTTTTCTTCCTTGATGCGCCGGGTGGAACTGGAAAAACATTCCTGATTTCACTGATTTTGGCTACGATTCGATCAAGATCTGAGATTGCTTTGGCACCCGCCTCTTCTGGGATAGCGGCTACGTTGTTAGAAGGCAGTCGAACAGCTCATTCTGCATTGAAATTACCATTGAATATGCAAGTGGATGAAGTACCGATATGCAACATTTCAAAGAACTCTGCGATGGCAAAAGTATTGCAACAATGCAAGATTATTGTGTGGGACGAGTGTAC
This sequence comes from Polietes domitor, assembly GCA_947397865.1. Lineage (NCBI taxonomy): Eukaryota > Metazoa > Arthropoda > Insecta > Diptera > Muscidae > Polietes > Polietes domitor. The sequence continues at coordinate 123,639,281 of OX377620.1, forward strand.
AATGGCTCACAAACGCGCATTGGAAGCTTTAAATCGCACATTGAAAGATTTACGGAATGACACACGAAATTTCGGTGGCGCATTGATTTTGTTGTCAGGCGATTTTCGTCAAACGCTGCCTGTCATTCCAAGATCAACTCCAGCAGATGAATTGAACACTTGCCTGAAGGCGTCGGCTTTATGGCAATACGTGAAGAAATTGCACTTGAAAACGAACATGCGAGTTGCTTTACGAAGTGACCAGTCCGCTGAGGAGTTCTCTAGGCAATTGTTGGCGATGGGTAATGGCGTGATTCCAGTCGAATTAGTTACCGGCTTAATTGAATTTCCACAAAATTTTTGCAGCATTACAACTACGCCGGAAGAGCTCATCATGAAGGTTTTTCCGAATATCGCGCAGAATTATGTTGACCATGATTGGCTGAGTGCACGAGCGGTTTTGGCTGCGAAAAACAAGGATGTCGATCATTTGAATTTCGTCATTCAAAATGATATCTCCGGTGAGTTGCATTCATACAAATCCGTCGACTCCGTGATGGATGAAAACGAAGTCACGAACTATCCGACAGAATTTTTGAATTCTCTGGATGTCCCGGGCTTGCCGCCACACTTTTTGAAATTGAAAGTCGGCTCAATTATAATTTTGTTGCGTAATCTCAATGCACCAAAACTTTGTAACGGTACGCGTTTGATTGTGAAGGCACTCAAATCAAACGTCATTCAAGCGACGATTTTGAGGGGAAAATTCAAGGGCGAAGATGTTCTCATTCCGCGGATTCCTCTTATTGCGAACGATTTGCCATTCGTATTTAAGCGTCTTCAATTTCCGGTGCGTCTCGCCTTCGCTATGACAATTAATAAGGCGCAAGGACAATCGCTGGATGTTTGTGGAATCAATCTTGAGTTCCCATGTTTTTCACATGGTCAATTGTATGTGGCGTGCTCACGTGTCGGCAAACCTTCCGCTTTGTACGTGTACGCGCCAGAGAACAAAACGAAAAACGTTGTGTACCATAAAGCACTTCAGTGAAAAAGCGCAAGGTTGGCTGATAAGTCAATCATTGCGGTTTCATTAAAGCACATTCTTTTACTTTAGTTATTTCCATTGTATTTAACACAACTTTTTAATAAAGAATTTGAATTGACATAGTTATATAAAGCAGCATGTGCATGCTCGGAATTCTTTTTTTCGTTGCATTAACGAATTTAAGCGGAACGAAGTTCGCCGGGTCAGCTAGTTTTATATAAAGCCAAAAAATATTTTAGTTTAATTCGAAAAGTAATATTTCCATACCAAAGATGAAAGAAAGAAGAAAATATTATGTTTCAAGGTCGAAATTAAAAAGAAAGAAATATAACATAAATCTACAGGTTGTTCGTGTCGAAACTTTATATTGAAATTATTAATTATTACTTTTCTATATATATAAATCAATGTGTGTCTGTATGTCTGTATGTTGCGTATAGGACGCCAAGCCGGTGGACCGATTCGCCTGAAAATTTTACTGTATTTATCTTCAGGACAGAGAATGGTCCCTGGATAGTCTAGGATTGATAGTACAAAGGGGGGTGGTACCTCCCACACAAAAAATATTTTAAAATCACAAATCACAACTGGCATACATACCCACAACGGGGATTCGCTCGATAATTTTACTGCAGCTAACTTCTGGGCAAGGGATGGTTCCAAGATATACTAGGTCATTATACGAAAAAGAGGCGTGGCACCGCCCACACAAACTATATTTTAAAACTATCATTAAACACATTCCGAAGTGCGGATTCTCTTGAAAATTGTATTGTGACTAACTTCTGAACTGAGGATAGTGTCTGAATGGTGACTACACAATGGTCATGATACAAATGGACGTGAGACTGCCCACACCAACTATATATTAAAATTATCACAAAACACGTAACGAGTGGCGGATTCTCTTGAAAAATTTACTGTATCTAGCCTGCGGAAAGGGGTTGTTTTCTGGCTATAATAGGGGACGACACGACAAATGGGCATGGCACCGCTCACAAAAAACTATATTTTAAAACTATAGCAAAATACATTGATTCACTTGAATATTTTATTGTAACGAACAGAGGATGACCTTGACTATAAAAAAGTCTTGCTACAAAAAGGGACGCGGCTCCACCCAATAAAACAATAACACGTGTCGATTTTTTTCTGCCGCTTGAATACAAGAGGTCATGGTATGAACAATTGGCGCATCTCCTCATACTCGTACCAAGCAAGGTGTTCCAGTAGATGGGTATCAACATGTTTACGCTTCATATAAATTGGGCCGTGTTTATGCCGTACACCCAAAAACAACGTAGAATGTTATTATTTGAGAATGTTATTAGTAAACGTGAGAGGACCCACTTCACTTTAAAATTTAAGAGCAGTTGAGAGAGGCGTGTCAGATACTGGGACACCACATTAATGTATGCTTCTGTCAGCTGTCATCCTCTCCAGTTACGAACTTGGAAAATGACCTGTGGGAAAAATTCAAAGAGAATATGAGAGAGGACATTTGGCATCATTATCGCACAGTTACGATTTTATATCATTTGCGATTAGCATATTGAACGATACGCTGATAAAAATTTAAGACATATGCCTAGCCATCAGCAACAAAACTCTTAATCAACTTGGAATGGTGGTGCCTGAACGTTCTACCATTGACATTACGGATCGAGATTTGCTAAGAGAACGGCAATTCAATGTTGAAGACTTACAAAAAACCTCTATTAATGTCAAAGCAACAAGTGGCCTTTGACAAAATTATAACTTCAGTAACAAATGACAGCGGCGGCCTCTTTTTCTCGATGCACCAGGAGGCACAGTTAAAACCTTTCTCATCAGTTTGGTATTAGCGCACATCCGCTCTCAAAATGGGATAGCTTTAGCTATTGCTTCCCACGGTATTGCTGCTACATTATTGGATGGACGACGAACGGCATACTCAGCGTTGAAATTACCATTGAATACGTCTATTTGTCGATTCTCCAACCTGTAATATTGGCAAAAGTTCAGGCATGGCGAAAATGCTCAAAACATGCAAGCTGATTGTGTGGGATGACTGCACCATGGCACATAAGAAATCCCTACAAGCGCGTAGTCGGACACTTCAAGATTTATTATCAAATATACAACCATTCGGTGGAACTCTTATTTTACTAGCTGGAGACTTCCGACAGACCCTTCCAGTAATTCCATCTCATCCGCATCTCTGGCGATATGTACAAAAAATTAATAAATCAAATCAGCAATTAATCGAGAAAGTCTTCCCATAAATTACCACAAACTATGGAAACAAAGAGTGGATTTACGTCCGTGCTATATCGGCTGAAAAAAACAACGATGTTAATGCAATCAATAATTTAATTCTGGAACAAATTTCTAGGTGATACCATTCGATTTCAGACGACTACAGTTTCCGATTCTAGCTAGCATTTTCGATGACTATAAACAAAGCAAAGGGACAATCACTTGAAGTTTGTGGATTGAATCTGGAAAATCCATGTTTTTCACATGATCAGTTATATGTTGCTTGCTCTCGAGCCCAAAAACTTTAATGTACTTGAACAAGGTGGAAAAATTGTAAATATCGTGTATCCCGAAGCACTCCAATGACAATACTGACTAACTTAACTAATAGACACAAAATACATTCTTAGAAATAATTACCATAATTAATTAACTCTCTAAATGTTTCATTTTCATTAAAGAAACACTGAAAAAATACTTAAATTTCCATGAAGTTTTTATATTTTAAAAATGTAACTTATGAATTTAAATAAATAAGAATTAATTTAAACTAATTTACAGAAGTAAAAATATGCAAAATAAAAATTGCGAGCATACAAAGTTACATACATAAGGAAGACGAAAACCCGTGCAACGCCGGGTACAAAAAGCTATTAGAATAATAAAATGATCCAATTTTATTGTAGTTAAGCCTAGGGAAAACAAGTAAGGGTCGGGGCCGACTATAAAATACCCTACACTTTCTACTCCACTACAATTCTATTCGATGAAAATCGTGAACGCCATTGAATGGAAGCAATATATAAATCTTAACCGATCTCATCCTCTTTTACCGTTGATGTTTCTAGAGTAAATATAGGTTGTCCAGCCGAATTTGAAGAAAATCGGTTCAGGTATGTGGTTTCTACAGCGGTAAATCTCAAATCGGGAGCGACATTTGTATGGGAGCTATATAAAAATCTGAGCCGATTTGACAGATTTTCACCAGAAATGTATCTAGTTGAAATATAAGGTGTTACGCCAAATTTGAAGAAAAACTGTGAAAATTTACAATTTCTAGGCCGAAAATGTCAAATAGGAAGCGAAATTTATATGGTGGCTATATTTGACCCATTTTCACCATACATGTTTCTAACTAAGATATAAGGTGTTGTGCAAAATTTGTATGGGGGCTATATCTAAATCTGAACCGATTTGCTTCAATAGCATCCGTCCTCGACGTCCAAAAATCGTTTGTGTCAAGTTTCGTTCAAATCGGACAGACGGACATGGCTAAATCGATTCAAAAAGAGATTCTCTGTCGATCGGAATAATCAACGATGGATCTATCTCGCTTCCTTTTTTACAACAATGCACAAAGACATTATACCCCGGGGTGCAGGGTATAAAAAATATAACGATTATTTGCATTATGATTGGATGAAATAAGTTGAGTCTAGAGTGTTATGTAAACAAAATAATGGTCCCATGGTCCACTTCATTAGTAAGGTTGTGAAATAATCCACGATCTGGAAAATTTGATCCAGATCCGATGTAATATGAGGCGATAATAATGAAAATTGGTGGGAGAGTTGTATTTGAAAACCTTGACCCATATGGTTCAATTTTCCCGTAGGTATTCCGAGAGAAAATATAACTTGATCTGGAATATTTTAACAAGATCCGATGACAAATGCAGATTTTATAGCGGTAATGGGATAAATCGGACGGACATGTGTAGGGGGGCCTAAAACAACACTTGGGGGTTGTACCTTAGCATCGGCCTATATAGTTCTCATTCTCGGTCGATATTCCTAGTTGAAATATATCATGATCTGCAAAATGTGATCCATATCCGATGTATGATGTAGATTCTACAGCATGCAAACTGGGGGCCCCATTTGTATGGGGGCTATACCAAAACATGGACGTATATATTTGACTTTCATAGTAGATATTCTTAGTTGAAATAGAACATGATCTGCAAAATTTGATAAACTTCCGATGTAAAATGTGGGTTATAGAGGGGTAAAAGTGAAAAATTAAGGTCGCTAAATTTAAAAGTGGGCCCATATAGATCACTTTCAAAGTAGGTATTCTTAGTTGAAATATTACATGATATGCAAAATGTTATCAAGATTCACTGTAAGAAATATATTTTTGTCATATTTCGTATGAATGTTTGGGAAATAATAAAAAAATTAATAAAGGAATCCATATGATAACACAGTGAAACACGTAAAAATATAACCATATACGGACACCACTTCGTGATAAAAGACCAAAAAAGACCCGAGTCTCCCAGTTTTGCCCAAAGTCATGCACTTTGTATGGGTCCCCACAGATTTGAGGTCTAGGTGTCATTTTTGCAGAAAAAAAGTGGTCATTTTCTCAGGCTCAAAAAACGTCATCTTCAAGGTCAAAATCGCAAAAACCTTTAAAAAATCGTTTCCGAGATACATCCCAATAAAATAACCTCTCTTATGATGAAATTTGCAACTATTTTTTGTACAACCATGTACTGAACAATTTAGTTGATCGGATGATGTACTGCCGTTCCATGACATATGGATCGTATGAAGAAATTTCTTTCAAAGTAATTTTATAGTCTTATATATATTTTATATATATATTATAGTCTTATATATTTTATAGTCTTTCGTGAATATATTTTAAGTTTGTATTGAAATAAGTGTTTTTAAAATTAAGTTATTACAAATTTTAACAAACATTAGTTTAATCATTAATAAACTGACTATATGGGAAAATATAAAAAATATGCAATATATGTCGTCAAAGTAGTACTGGCAAATTGGAATATTCAAACATCAAAGATGGTGAGACGGTGAACGCTTACAAATGTTGGTCTTTGTTAAGGATTTCTTGCAGCGCCATCTATGGGACATAATATAAACGTACTAAAATAGCTAGGGGCGAAATCTTCTTACCAAAAAATAGCATCTCAGTACTTAAAAATATAAACCCGTATATTTAAAAATTTATTATAACAAAATTTGATCACACATTTTCTGTTTCGGTTTATTCTTGATTCGATAAAATGTCAGTAAATATCTATCATGTATTTATTTATTTGTTTGGAGGAGTCAGATTTATATATGTATATTTTTCGATTCGAAAAATTTGCTTTACAGACTTTCCTTTGACTATTTCGAAGCGTTACAAACTATACCCGCAGCACAAGTTTTAGTTTGCAAGCTGCGATGGAAAAAACGAATTTCATACTGATGTCCCAAAATAAAAACAGCAACAATTCACTAATCCCACCGGATTCAGTTCATTCTTTTCCACAGTAAATAAAAAACTCAATTTAAGTGATGTTATAGGTGATAGATTTATTTTTTTTTTTTCATTTTTAGCTTAAAACCTAGTAACAGTTCTTTTTTTTGGTCGAATTTTTTTATTTAATCGTTTAATACTTTTCATTTAATACTTTAATAATTTTGAAATTTAGTTCATTAAAAATGAAATTAATTCATTGGAAAATGGCGAAAATGAAGTAGCAACCATCATGCCAGTATGTGTCGGACGACCAACACATCGATGAGACTGCATCATCCACGGACATCCGCGATGTTACATCATCCATGGCCATCCGTTAAGGCCCTTCATACCGTGGTGTAGCTTCATCGCTGGGCATCCGCCATGTGCCTTCATGCCGCTATGTTGCTTCATCCATGGGCATTCGTCATGGCCCTTCATACCGCCATGTTGCTTCATCCATGGACATTCGTCATGGCATTTCTTACCGTGATGTTGTTTCATCGCTGGGCATCCGCCATAGGCCTTCATACCGCTATGTTGCTTCATCCAAGGGCATTCTTCATGGCCCTTCATACCGCCATGTTGCTTCATCCATGGGCATTCGTCATGGCCCTTCATACCGCTATGTTGCATCATCCATGGGCATCCGTCGTGTCCTTTCTTACCGTGATGTTGCTTCATCCAAGGGCATTCTTCATGGCCCTTCATACCGCTATGTTGCATCATCCATGGGCATCCGTCGTGTCCTTTCTTACCGTGATGTTGCTTCATCCAAGGGCATTCTTCATGGCCCTTCATACCTGGGCATCCGCCATGGCTCTTCATACCGCTATGTTGCTTCATCCATGGACACTCGTCATGACCCTTCATACCGTGATGTTGCTTTATCCATGGACATTCGTGACCTTTCTTGCCGTGATGTTGCTTCATCGCTGGGCATCCGCCATAGGCCTTCATACCGCTGTGTTGCTTCATCCAAGGGCATTCTTCATGGCCCTTCATACCGCTATGTTGCATCATCCATGGGCATCCGCCATGGCTCTTCATACCGCTATGTTGTTTCATCCATGGGCATTCTTCATGGCCCTTCATACCGCCATGTTGCTTCATCCATGGACATTCGTGATGGCTTTTCTTGCCGTGATGTTGCTTCATCGCTGGGCATCCGCCATAGGCCTTCATACCGCTGTGTTGCTTCATCCAAGGGCATTCTTCATGGCCCTTCATACCGCCATGTTGCTTCATCCATGGGCATCCTCCATGGCCCTTCATGCCTGGGCATCCGCCATGGCTCTTCATACCGCTATGTTGCTTCATCCAAGGGCATTCTTCAAGGCCCTTCATACCTGGGCATCCGCCATGGCTCTTCATACCTCTATGTTGCTTCATACCGTGATGTTGTTTCATCCATGGACATTCGTCATGGCCCTTCATACCGTGATGTTGTTCCATCCATGGACATTCGTCATGGCCTTTCTTACCGTGGTGTTGCTTCATCGCAGGGCATCCGCCATAGGCCTTCATACCACCATGTTGCTTCACCCATGGACATTCTTCATGGCCCTTCATTCCATGATGTTTCTTCATCGCAGGGCATCCGTCATGGCCCTTCATCGCTGGGCATTCGCCATGGCCCTTCTTACCGCTATGTTGTTTCATCCATGGACATCCGTCAAGGCCCTTCATACCTTGATGTTGCTTCATCCATGGGCATCCGTCAAGGCCCTTCATACCGTGATGTTTCTTCATACCGGGACATCCTCCATCTCTGGACATAGCGGGACATTGAGCTTTACGATGATGTTTTGGCGATTCATCTTCGGAACTACTGCTACTACTGCTGCTGCTGCTGCTACTACTTCTATGCTTTCGGTTTTGGTGTTTGTGTGCCTTTTTGTCAGATCGGGAACCTGACCGAGAACCTGAACGAGAGCGTGAGCGACTTGCTTGACGCTTGTGATGACCATGACCATGTTTTTTCACCTCACCATGACGTCCACGAGAATGAGAGCGTGAGCGAGAGCGGCTAACATGGCGCTTATGATGTTTTTTCACCTCACCATGACGTCCCCGAGAATGAGAGCGGGAACGAGAGCGGCTAACATGGCGCTTATGATGACCATGACCATGTTTCTCCACCTCGCCATGACGGCCGCGGGAATGAGAGCGTGACCGAGAACGGCTAGCCTGACGGTTTGGTTTCGATACCATACCGGCGGGACAATAGAACTGAGCGTACTCGCACATTCCATGTCCTTGTTGTGGTTTACCCATATGAGGACAAGCCTGACCTCGGGAATGGGAACGATCTCGCCTTGCGCCATGACGCCCAAACTCAGTCTCACTGTCACTGGTGCCGGAACTAGTACCGCTGCTGGTGCCATCACTGGTACCGGCGGCGGAGACTGAACGAGACCGACGTCCATGTTTCTTCGACTTTTTCCCTTCCTTCTTACCCTTGTAATACATATCATCGGCCAGCTCTCCCATGACGTCCTGCAATAGTTTTTGGGCTTTGTAAGCCTTCTTCATGGCCTTCTTGAATTCCTTCTTGGTCATGTTCTGCTCCGAGTTTGAGGTATGAGGTTCCTCGGCCTGACATTCGTCCCCAACACAGCCCGGGCACTCCACAATCACTGGCTCTTCGTGATCCAGCAGCGTTTCCTGGTGTTCATTTGCCGACATGACTGGCAGAGTTGTTGTGTTCTATTTATTTATCACTTTCGGGGGACTGTTCAATTATTTTAATTTATTGTGAAATTGAAATTTAATCACTTTGTTTTGATTTGTTTTTGAAAATTTGTTCGTTTCGTTTCGTTGGCTTTGTGTTGCTCGGTCAACTGGCAATTATACTTGACTGCTGGTACTGTTGGGCCGGCGTTTGATTTTTATACTGCCGGCACCTTGCGAACTGTTGTTTTGTTTTGATCCAACTCTTATCTAGATTCTAGAACTTTCGTTCCCCGTTCCCATAACGTGAGTGTATGGCGCGCTAAACGTTTACGAACGAACGTATGCTTGTGAATTGCATTTTGTTTATTCATCACTCATACAGGCTAGTGGGAGCAAACATTGTAATCGTTTTCCATAGCTTTTTTTTGGGAAGGCACGCGCTACTAGGTCAGTTAATACCCCCAGCCATCCATAGAGATAGCAATTATCTATGGAATGTTTGTTGTTTTCCTCAGTTGTTAACCGAAAATCACGACATTTTCTGTTTTATGTTTGGATCATTTGGGGGAACGCTTGATGTGACATTGTGAAATTATTTTGGATTTATCAATGAAGGCATAGTTCGTTCCTGGGCCGGAAAGTCTGTCCATATATTGTCCTTGGAAGTCCATATATTGTCCCGGGAAAGTGTTAATCTAAATATGTTGTCGAAGGACAATGCTAATTCAAATGACCTTCTTTCATTTCATATTCAGTAGGAATGGATATTCCTACTCCTAAATAAAGAAGACCTATAAAGGATAATTTACTATTATATAATAATTATTATTGTAATAATTATTATTGAAATACGTCACCGATTTTAATGTGTGTTTGAAAGTAATTTCAATTACTTTTAAGATATCAAAGTGGTACTTAAACGGACCGATAATTTTTTCGAGTTTTTACTAATATATTTCTTCTATTTTGATTTTCAAAAAGATTACATTAATCGATTTTTTTTTGAAATTTTAATATTGTGTTCTTAGACGTATTTTTAGCGACTGTGTATTTTTAGGAAGTTTATTTTTACGTTTTTTTTTTTCAAAAAAATATTTGAAACTCAACTAAAATTTCAATGAAAACTCAGCATTCTTCATTATTTTATTAACATAATAAAAAATATCCCAGTTCAAATCCAATATAGATTACAGACCAACAAAAAAACAAACGAAAAAACTAAAACAAATGCGCGTTGGCACGGCAGAAGCATTGCTGGGTAACTATACCTGCATGTACACATACTTACACATGCAACTCAATGAGATGCTTGTAAGATGGCATGTGTACTTTATTACTTGGTGCGATTTTTTAAACGTGAGTTGTGCTTCTCGTTCGTTTGTGAGAAGCGTCTCCTTATAGAGGCCGGGTTTGATGTTGAAAATTCGCTGCGAAGCCACTTAAAAAGACTTTTGACATGGTAGAAATCATGATCGTGGTAGTCTCCAGCCAAGTAATAAATGCCACCATGCCATTTGTAAATAAATCTGCATTCTATTAAATATAGATGCAAAATGGTCTTGAACCAGAACTATATCCCAGTTCAAATCATAATAAAAAATCACAGAAAAACTAGGTGATGGAAAATCTTATTTTGTTTTTTGTAGTGTGAAAAATAAATATATATAAAGGGTGATTTTTTAGCTATTACCTTTTTGGCAACACTGGTTTAAACAGCTGACGCACGTTTCGTGTTTTGTTTCACTGTCAAACATATTCAGTTCTATAATTTGGTCTATAATTTAACCATGAACAACGCTTGCAAATTATTGAATTTTATTATCAAAGAAAGTTCATCGCGCGCTTCCATTTTAATGTCAGTTTAATCGCCCCACTGAAGCGGCTATTAGGGCTATTGTGACTAAATTTCGCACCAAATTTACATTGTTGGACATTAAACCACCAACACGCTTATGTAGAGTGCGAACTGAAGAAAATATCGCAGCTGTATCGGCCAGTGTTAATGATGACCATCAATTATCGATTCGTCGCCGTTCGCAGCAATTGGGCCTCTGTTACTCACAAACGTGGAAATGCCAAAATTGGACTAAGCGGATGGACCATTTGCCGCAGTCAAGGTCAACATTTGCATGAAATAATCTTCAAACATTAAATTATATGGACCGTACTATCGATTCAAATAAAGATTTCATGAATTTTTCTGAATTTTATGTGTTTTTTTTTTTTTGAAAAACTTTCCTATAGCTGTTAAAAAATCACTCTTTATAAAGGACAAAGGAAGGATAGCTTTTGTTCGTAGATTTGTGAAATATGAGAATTATATGTTAGATTTTTTAATTAAGTACAGCACGAATACGGACTAGACAGAACGGTCACTTTAACTTTTAATGAAAATAATACAGAACAAATTAACTTTCAAAACACAAGAAAAATATTTTGTTGTTGTTATACAAAATTTACCATTAAATGGCAAGTCATTGAAGTTTAAATTGTTTTAGTCATTTGTAAACAGAATTGCGAGTGGAATTTAATTGTGTTTATTTTAATTGATTGGTGAAACTGAAAACAGAAAGTACCAAAGAAGTGTTAATATAGAAAAGAAAGAGGGTGTTTTATAAAACTTGATATACAAAGAATAGATGCTTTAAAAAATAGAATCGCCCTTTCCAGAAGCCATTTAAATTTTGTGATTTATTTCACTTTTTTAAGTTTGCCTACCATTGCCAAACTTAAGAAAAAATCAAAATTAGTTTGAAGTATGTAGTTTAGAAATTAATTTAATGCGTTGCCCCAAAATCCCTTAAGAGCCCACAATTATGAAAAATGATGCGATCCTTAATGGTTTAAGAAATTCGAAAAATAACAGTTTCCTTTACTACTAGAGTTTTATTTTACAAAAAGGAAAAGGTACTTTTTTGTTCATTAACAAAATACCAGATTTTTCTTTATTTTGAAAAAATCGGGAATACAGCTTTATTCGTCTTATAGAAAACTAAAAATGTTTATTCGGTTTCCAATAGACATACTCCATATCGAGAAACTTGAAATTTGGTGATATGAAATGATATACATCTGAAACTGTAGGTAAAATAGAGTTAATTGGCGTTTTTAGTTTTTCATTTTCTCATCCTGTCGCCCCGTAAAAGGACTACAGTTTCAAAAGTGATTTTTAATACTTATTCGCACCCTATAACACAGGTATAAATGCCAAATAAAAGAAGAGAATATGTGCTAAAAATACTTTTAATTTCAAGCTTCTATCTGTATTAGTTTAGTATTAACAACCATTTATGTTATCTCTTAAAAAGCAAGATATGAACTAACTAGAAAAGTAAAAAAAGGGTTAAGTTCGGCCGGGCCGAACTTTATATACCCTCCACCATGGATTGCATTCCACAGAGGATGTCGGTTGTCCTTTTTCGTAGAAGTGCAGTAATATTACAGGAAAATATAAATTTTTTAATATAGCCAAACCAAAACAAATACAAATATTGAAAAAATAATTTTATAAATAAATATAGTATTTTAATTATTTCAAACCATTATATTTATATTTTCAAAAAGCTATTTTTATCCCCTTTTTTTCATTTTAACCCCCTATGTGCAGCGGTTTGGTTGGTACCATTTTTATCCCTCTATTCCCATTTTACTCCTTAAAAGTACGAATTTGGGAAAAATAATTTTATATTATGTATCTACTCAATTAGAGGAATGTACATACCGAATTTCGTGTTTCTAGCTGTTTTCGTTTAATATGTACCATTTTTATACCTTTTTTGCCCCATTTCACCCCCAAGGAATAAGAATCACTTTATGGTGCACGTTTTTGCTATAAGGGGAATGCGCATACCAAATATCAACAAATATAAACAGACATATTAAAAAAACTGTTTATAATATACGCTATATACGCTAAAATATTAGGGATTATTATGGGTATTTTTAGTCCTTGTGGGGGGAAAATTTTCCCTCTAGGCCGATTTCGCCCACTTTCAATCCCAACCGATTTACGACTATAAGACGCATTTATGGAAAATTTGAACGTTCTATCTTTTTTATGACGGTCAAGAATATATATACTTTATAGGGTCTCAGGTCGATATTTCAAGGTGTTACAAACGGAATGACAATGTTAGTATACCTCAATCCTGGAGGTGGAGGTTATAAAAACTAAAGGATAAACTTGATATATATATTAATGTTAAGAGATATTATCCTCTTTAATTTGACACTAATAATGTTATCATAGGGTGCGAAGAAGTATATACATTTTTTTTGAAAAATTGTATCCCTTGGAACTTTGTAGTTCTATGAAGGTGCAACGGAATGAGGAAATGCAAAACTAAACACGCCAATTCATGCCAATATTATTCGAAAATGTGAAAAAGGAATAAAATTGGTTCCCAAGTAAGCTGCTGTAGCAAAAATTATAAAATTCGGTGTGTACCCTACGGGATATTGGTGGAAATTGCTATAAACGTACCTATCTTCAGCTAAGTTGATAGGGATATGTCACAGCAGTGCTACCGTTGTGGGACTAAAGTTGCAATTTGCAACCTGAAACTTTTTCGACTTTTGGCCACCTTTTCAAAAATGCACATTTTGAAAAGAAATTTGGTAGAAAGAACGTTGTGAAGCTTCCTGCAAAAGGTCGCCACGGGTCGGAAATCATGATAGTGGTAGAGTGCAGCCAAGTAATAAATGTCATCATGCCATTTGTAAATAAATAGATTAAATAGATTACAACTTGAAATAAAACAAACAACAAGTAGAAATAAAAAATAAAGTATATTATATTTTAAATTAAATTCGATTTATATCATGTTCATTCATAAAGATTAGTGATTTCATAAAAAAATCTTACAAATGGTACAACTTTTCATTAGGAGTATTATCAAAAAAAAAACATTTTTGTTGGCTTTCCATATTTTCCGACTTACTTCTGGTCTCGAATATTCTGCGATATATTGTAGGATTTCTTCCATATTTTCCAGCGATAATGATTGATATTGATATCATTATATCGTCATTATCGATAAAATTCAAAACAATATACAGATATGTACAATATACATTGTATATTCTACATGCGTACACTTGCAGTGATTGATTGCCGAACACATACATTTTAGTGCTTAGTACCAGAAATAGTACCCATACAGGACAGCGCTTATGAATGCGTTTCTTTGCCTTAATAATGCCATTCGCTCCTTTAATACATCCCCATTAAATTCCATTTATAATCTCAATTTCCACAAATTCTGAGCATTTGAAAAGGTTTGGCGGGAAAATACATCTCAGCTTTGATTGCCAGGATGATAAATATATTTCCCGCTTTATCGGGAATTCCAAAAAATTCCTAATTGCAATACAGTTCAATTTGACTATATCTCAATTTCCAAAAATTTTATTCACCACACTGTGAAATACCGCACAAATAAAATTCCACATATTCCCCACATAAAAACCACACAAAGGTAACTCATTCACTAAAATCGATGGAAATCGATTTCTATAATGATCTATCAAAGTCTTTAGTTTCCGCTTTGTTGAATATGTAGAAAATCCATTACAAGAGGTACAAAATCAGCATATTTAAAACCTTTATTCTTCTATCAATGAGACGTAGTTTAAGTCGTTAAAGAAAGTACAAGTATTTAATTTTGATAAAGTTTTTATTAAAATGTGGTGTCATTTATTTTGGTTCAAAACCAAAGGTTGTGCTGAAGTCTTCAGCAGAACCCAAAATTAACAAAACGGCAAAGTGAGACCTGTATTGTTGCAGCTAAAAGTTGACTGAACAGTTTCGATGGGCGCTACCCCATCTCGTCAGAACTATCGCAACGAATGTATGTCTTTGACTTAAATCAGGGTTCATATTAGTACCAGCGGCCACATATGACAAATGAGAAGCGCTGATAAACAAAATATTCCACCGAACTAAGTCGACACACTAAAAATCTCACTTTAATTAAAAATTGAATATTGCCTTCCAAACTTTCGTAGATATAAAGACAAATCATTTTGTGCAATTATCTATAGTAGTATAACATTTCGAATATTATGTTATCGGAAGACTGAATCAGTTGGTAAGTGTTGGTTTATAAATCTTTTAAGTAAGTTTGTAGATGGTACCAATCCAACGGTTGCACTAATTTCTCCAAATTCGTAATTTTAGTGACAAAATGGTAAAAAAGGGATAAAACTGGTACCCTGCATACGGCTGCAGCTAGAATCGTAAAATTAGATCTATACACTCCACTGTGAACGCCAAAGATAATGGACTTTCGAAATTCGTACTTTTAAAATGGGATAGAAATGAAACCAACCAAAATCCACAAAACTAAGTGGAAACAAGTAAGGAAAGGCTAAAGTCGGGCGGTGCCGACTCTATGATACACTCCACTTTCTATCCGAATACAATTTAATTCGATGAAAAAGTGAAAACGGGAAGGATTTTTGTATCCTGTAAATGTATGTGTTTGACAAAAAATGTTAAATCGGAAAGGACATTTGTATGGGGTATATTGAAATCTGGAATGAAATAGGTCAAAATCGGTTAAACATTTGGGAGCAACATTTGTAAAGGGTGATTTTTTAAGAGCTTGATAACTTTTTTTAAAAAAAAACGCATAAAATTTGCAAAATCTCATCGGTTCTTTATTTGAAACGTTAGATTGGTCCATGACATTTACTTTTTGAAGATAATTTCATTTAAATGTTGACCGCGGCTGCGTCTTAGGTGGTCCATTCGGAAAGTCCAATTTTGGGCAACTTTTTCGAGCATTTCGGCCGGAATAGCCCGAATTTCTTCGGAAATGTTGTCTTCCAAAGCTGGAATAGTTGCTGGCTTATTTCTGTAGACTTTAGACTTGACGTAGCCCCACAAAAAATAGTCTAAAGGCGTCAAATCGCATGATCTTGGTGGCCAACTTACCGGTCCATTTCTTGAGATGAATTGTTCTCCGAAGTTTTCCCTCAAAATGACCATAGAATCGCGAGCTGTGTGGCATGTAGCGCCATCTTGTTGAAACCACATGTCAACCAAGTTCAGTTCTTCCATTTTGGGCAAAAAAAAGTTGGATATCATCTCACGGTAGCGCTCACCATTCACAGTTACGTTACGATTCGCATCATCTTTGAAGAAGTACGGTCCAATGATGCCACCAGCCCATAAACCGCACCAAACTGTGACTTTTTCTGGATGCATTGGTAGCTCTTGCAATGCTTCTGGCTGATATTCACTCCAAAATCGACAATTCTGCCTATTTACGTACCCATTGAGCCAAAAATTGGCTTCGTCGCTGAACACAATTTCTTTCTTTCTGAACTTTCTTAACAGAGCACGCATTTTGATAATAAAATTCAATGATTTGCAAGCGTTGCTCGTTAGTAAGTCTATTCATGATGAAATGTCAAAGCATACTGAGCATCTTTCTCTTTGACACCATGTCTGAAATCCCACGTGATCTGTCAAATACTAATGCATGAAAATCCTAACCTCAAAAAAATCACTCTTTATTTAGGCTATATCTAAATCTGAACCGATCTTACCCTCTTTCATAGGTTTTTTACTTGAATTATAAGATGTTGTGCCAAATTTAAAGAATATCGGGTACAATATGTGGTTTTTAGAGCGGAAAATATCAAATCGGTAGCGACATTGTGCCAATTTTTGTTAAGATCGGACTATAATTGCGACCTGTAATTTGATTACAACAATAGATGGACAGACAGACGGGCATTGCTAAATAACAATGGGTCTATCTCGCTTCCTTTTAGGTGTTAGAAACAAATGCACAAAGACATAATACTCTCGTGGAGTGTATAAAAATATATTGAAGATTTTGTTTTGGTATTTATTAAATTTTTCGCGATTTATTTCGGTTTTAAGTGGGATAAAAATGAAACCAACCAAAATCCGCAAAAATAATTTGGAAAAAAATTAAGATAACTTTTTTCGGGATTTATTTCATTTTGAAAAGTTTTTTCAATTGAAATTTTAATTTACAGGAAATTTTTTTAATAACAAAGCTGCCTCATTAAAATCTAAAATGACCCAAAAAAATGCTTTCACCAATAATGTGGTTTCTAAACACTGTATGTATCACTATTTTTCTATTAGTCATCATTCACGTGGGCACTATCAGTAAACGTTTGAAATCGTTTTACTTGCGACAACAATATCTCTGGACCTTCCACAAACGACCTTATCTGTATATTTCATTAGATTTGCAGATTTCATTAGATTTTCAGAAAGTGAAATAAAAAACATAAATAAGTTTCAGTCGGTTAAACCCTCAGCCACAATGTCAAAATTTCGAGCCTCTGTTTATAAATTATACGGACTCTAACCTCAATTTTCTGCAGATTTGGTTAACCCATAATAGAGCTAACCAACAGTGAGCTAACAGTCAGTTTGTGTGGAATATAAAATCTGTAACTGCACAGTTTTGGTGGCTAGAGAACAATTCTGCACCACTGTTCAGCGTTACAGTCAAAATGACCAGCTGGCACTTAATCCCGGTGGGAGTTATTAGCATCTGTGAAATATGTTTTTTTTCGCATCCACTCAAAATCCTCCCACCAAATCACAATGTCTCAATATTGAGGGAATTCACATTTTGAAATACGTAAACAAACAGATTATTGAATTGTCAGACATGTTGTAGTGCTTCGTCATCATATTAAAATAGACTTTACATTCGTACACCGCACAGTGCTTCGCCTCCCACCTAACGATAAATTGCTAAAATCTAAATATGCGTATATACGTATTATGGTATCCAATTGTTCGTACTTTTGGATTATTCGATTATTCGTTTATTCGAAAATACAAAATTTCTAATTAACCGAATAAAGTCGACAGCTCTTATTCGAATAATCGAATAACAATGTTCCGTTAATTATTTAGATTTTGATAGGAATATATAACACATACTCAAGTTTCATCGCTTTATTTGAAAAAGCTATTGGATTTAAGGCGATTCTTTTCTTTTATTTTAAAAAATTTCGATTTCGAAAAAACTCTTTCACTTACTGTTGAAGTCGGAGCAATAGAAAGAAGAGCTTGTAATTAAGTTTTTGAGTTATTTTTTTCAATAAAAAATCATTCGATTCTACTTTTGGTTTTTTGCTAGAATTTGTACTATTTTTATTGTTTCGTTCAGTTCGGGCGAAAGTCTAATTTCAGCGATAATATTTCCTCTTTCAGTGACATGATATTCTGAAACGTTTTCAACTCCAAAACGACTTTTGCATACTGAGCTAGCAAAGCAAGTTTTCATTAAAAATTGAATGATGCCTTCCAAACTTGGTAGATATAATTCAAAATCATTTGTGGTATTATTTATACTTTCCAAAATGATATTTCGCTCCAAAATTGTTTGGTAGTAAAGGGTGGTTAAATTATAAGGGCCGATGTTGAATGTAAACCACACCTAAACGTCTAGTTTTTTCTGCATTTCATTTTACATTTCGCAATGTCAGACTAACTCAATTTGAACCATGGAAAGATACACAAGCAACGAGCAACGCGTTAATGGTATTCAGGCTTATTATGAAAATGGGCGTTCAAATCAAAATGCTTAAAAAATTGTGAACAAATTTGAGCAAACCGAGTCTGTAGGAGATGTGAAAACACCAGTGCATGCTCGTACAGCTCGTACTGCAGAAAATATTGTTGCTGTTCGGGATAGTGTGGCTAAAGAGCCGTTTTCACCTCAGTGGATTCGTCAATAAGCAGAATTGCCGCTTTTGGGCACCCACAAAGAGTGACTGTTTGGTGCGGTTTATGGGCTGGCGGCATCATCGGGCCGTATTTTTTCCATAATGAGGCCGGTCAGGCAGTTACTGTGAATGGTCTTTGCTATCGCGAGATGATAACGAACTTTTTATGGCCCGAATTTGAAGATATGAATGTGGACGATATGTGGTTTCAACAGGACGGTGCCACTTGCCACACAGCTAACGAAACAAAGGCTCGTTTGCGCGACAAATTCAATGGTCTTGTTATCTCACGTGGTGGCGATGTCAATTGGCCGCCTAGATCATGTGATTTGACACCGTTGGACTTATTTCTTTGGGGTTACTTGAAAGAAAACGTGTACGTCGATAAGCCAGCAACAATTCAAGAGCTAAAGGATGAGATAATTCGGCACATTAAAGGCATAGAATCTCAATTATGCCTCAGCGTCATCGAAAATTTGGACCATCGGATGGAGGTGTGCCGCCATTTGTCCGATAGTTTGTTTCATACATAATTGAACCATACCAATATAATAATAAAAATAAATGACAATAATTTCCTAAATAATATGTGTATTATTCAAAATTAACATCGGCACTTAAACCTTAATTTAACCACCCTTTGTAACATTTCGAATATTCGATTATTTGGTACGGATTAATCGAATTATTCGTTATTCAAAAATCGACCATTTCTGATTATTCGAACAAATATTTCGTACTAATATGAACCCTGATTTAAGTCTGACGAGATGGGGTAGCGACCATCGAAACTTCGCAGTCAACTTTTAGCTGCAACAATAAAGGTCTCACTTTGCCTTTTTGCTAATTTTGGGTTCTGCTGAAGACTTCAGCACAACCTTTGGTCTTAAACCAAAATAAATGACAACACATCTTACAAATGATACAACTTTTTATTCATTTCGAAAAAAACATTTTCTTTTGGCTGGCCATATTTCCCGACGTACTACTGGTCACGAATATTCTGCCACATATTGTAGGATTTCTTCCATGTTTCCCAACGACAATGATTGATATTGCTATCATTATAAAAGCTTATCGATAAAATTTAAAACAATATACGGATATATGTTCTACATACATTGATTGTTTTCTGTGCACATACATTTTAGAAAAGTGCCTACTATCAGAAATTGTACCCATACAGGACCGGGTCTATAAACGCGTTTCATTACCTTAATAATGTCCAAAAATTAAAAAAAAATAAAAATAAATTTTGTGTGTTTAAAATGGTCTTTAAAAATACTTTACAAAATATTTGTAACGGGTGATTCATCGTGAGGTTTGATATACAATGTAAAATAAAACACATAAATTTGAAAGTGAACGTAAAATTTGTATTATCGGAGAAAGAAAAGAACAATTTATGGCATTTACTGTTTGAAAATGGTATCTTGTAAATGTTGGCCACGACGACGTCTCATTTGGACGACTCGTTCGAGCACAATGGCGGGGGAGCCGCCCATTCACTGAAGATAACACGTAAATTTAAGTCGCCTGACTACAATTCTTGCACAAGTTGAATTTTTCACGCTTTATGTCCGAATACGATAAGTCAAGTTGCTGATAACGACGTCGAATCGAGCGTCATGGCCTTCTTTCTCACAGAACACTGAACAATTTGGAGACGCTGTTGTGGTGTGAGTCTTTCCATGATGACTTGTCAAACGCTACTGAAAAAAAAAACAGATGTCAACAAAAACTTTTCCCGCTTTCCTCTATCCAACTCCTTATTTTCCTTTAGCCAACTCAATGCACTGCATTTATAGGGGACATCGCCTGAGTGCTGGTTCAGTAAAACAAAGAAATGTATAAATTCAGTTTCATGAATTTAATAATTCTAACTGCAGTAGTTCGATTGGTATGATTTTTATCCCCTTTCGCCCGTTTTCTCCAGAACAGCCAATTTCCGAAAATTTCTTTATGTTTCTGAGCAATGTTCAATACCGAATGTTACGATTCTAGCTGCTGCTGAAGTGGAAATTTCGAAAATTTCCTTGATTTTGTCCGTGTGACTATATAGAAATGTTATTCTAGTTGGAGTCATTTGGTCTGTACCAATTTTATCCTTTTTCCATATTTCCCCCTTAAAAGTACGAATTTCGAAAATCGCATGAAAATAAATTACAGCGGACACACCCAGAATTGAATGATGATCTGCAAAATATTTCGTCACTGGGTCAAGCCATCTGTAAGCTAAAAGCTCCTGAAATCACCTCTAAACCGACTTATATATACCCTCACTCTCAGATACCATATGCATGAAAGTTATAAGGACTAAAATTTGACTTGGGGTCGGATAATTTATGTGAAAGGTGCTGGAAGGTTCGTGACACATGGTCCCAGCTCCACATTTATAAAACAGCTGTAAAAACATGATCAAATATCATGGTGTCATGGTGGATACCACGCTCTGGTATGGAAGTTATAAATAATTTAAATTTAGCTAGGATAGGGAAACTTGTGTGGGAGGTACTAGAAGGGGCGTGGCAAAAGCATAAATATTTTTTAGGTTTAGAGCGAATTTGAAAACATTTTCATTGCAACTGGTTTCAACAAGCCGAATGGAAGTTATATCAGTTTTATTTAGGCCATAGCTTATGACAAAATGGGTGGGAGGTACCAGAAGGGGTGTGGCAATATCACCCATATTTTCGATGAATGCAACGTCTATAAAAACATTACCGAACATCCAATTTCAGAGTATTCCGATCATGCGTATATAAGTACCAACAGCTTTAATTTTACGTAGGTTAGGGTGATTTGTGTGCGAGGTAATAGAAGGGGCGTGGCAAACCCTTCCATGTTGTGTACGCTTAAAGTGATTATAAAAACTTAATCATATGCCAAAATATAGCTGGTTCCGAATACTCGTTTGGAAGTTACATTGGTTTTAATTTACAATAGGAATAGGGCCTTTTTGTGTGTGGGAGGTACCAGAATGGGACGTGGCCATTTTAGTCCATCTTCGAACTTAAACTAAGTTTGTGAAAAATATAATCTTGTGCAAAGTCTGAATTGATTCCTTCCAGACAGATAGCCAGACGTACGGACTGACGGACATTGCTTAACAGCTTAAAAATGTGGTGATACGGATTTGGTCCAAACATACTTAGGCTCTTAAGTCACTCCTTCCATGCGTTACACTATTTGTCTGTCCCAAATTACCTAGTCCTACTCTGTAGAGTGAGGTTATAAAAACAGGTTTTTCCAGTGTAATTTTTTGTGTTAATTTTTATCCAATTTTTTTCTGAATTAATAGACCCTTAGATGCAATTTAAATAATAATTGTAATTCTTGTTTTAGAATAACTCATTGGTCGTGTTATTGGAGGTTTATATTGATTTTTTGTTTTTTTTTTCTTGGAAACATTTTGTAAGAGGTGTTATGAAAAAGAAATAGAACGAATCAATATCTTTGGAATGATGACTAAATTATGAATATCGGACGAAAAATTACGTCATTGACTCCATGTTTGTAAAATAATTTAATACAGAAGATGGATTTCTCTCTATTTCTTTCTATCTGTGCTATAAATTTTATTCGGCCAATATTTTCCGTTTGGTTTCAGTGGGCTCAGTATTTTTAGCTTGATTGGCTCAAAAATATGCATATACAAACTCAAGAAGGTATGAATTTTAGAGACATCTGAAATATGTGGGGGCCAAATTCCGATAGGGCACGCCCAGGGCTATCTGTGCTATAAATTTTATTCACCCAATATTTTCCGTTTGGTTTCGGTGGGCTCATTTTTTAGCTGGTTGGCCCAAAAGTATGCATCTACAAAATTCAAGATTGTATGAATTTTAGAGACATCTGAAATATGTGGGGGCCAAATTCGGATAGGGCACTCCCAGGGCTATCTGTGCTATAAATTTTATTCTCCCAATATTTTCCGTTTGGATACTATAAATTTGTTTCCTCTGTTAACTCCTAACAGAGCTCTGTTAACAGCACTGCTCTGTTAACAGCCCCGTTATTGCAAGTTGTATTCGAATTTATTTTCACATACATGTGAAAATCAACAATAAATAATTTAAACTTTAAACCAATAATTCGACCAATAAATAACTCTAAGACAAGAATCAAAATTTATTAATTAATAATTAAAGTGATTTTTAGGGGTGTTTTCAGAAGCGTTTAGCTCACTAAACTATCTAAACATTGTTTTCGTGGGGTGACTGGAAATTGTTTTTCCATTAGCCTAATATATATGGGTGGTGACAGCGCGGTATGTGTATATAGTCCAAGTGTGTATTGCTCTCCTCATTTCCATTGCTAAAAACGAAATTTACTTCGTGAGAAAAAAACTTGATCGAAATGCATAGCTGGCCTTCGAATGCTGGTCGTGGTAAGTGCTTTTTGAATTTTCCCACTTCTTCTAATTTTGTGCGACCACAGTATTCAAAAATGCACGAAGCTTCCTTAAAAAAAACGCCAAAATGTTTTCATTAGAAGTATTATCGAAAAAAAAATCATTTTCTTTTGGCTGACCATATTTTCCGACTTACTGGACCCGAATATTCAGTCACATATTGTAGGATTTCTTCCAGCTTTCCCAGCGTTATTGCTATCATTATCGATCAAATTTAAAACATTATACAAATATATTCTACATACATTGATTGATTGCCGTACGCATACATTTTAGAAAAGAGCTTACTACCAGACATAGGACAGAAAATATGACCGCGCCTATGAACACTATGTCCAACAAATAAAAAATGTTAAGGCCATTTTAAACGCAAAAAATATTTGATACAAAATTTTGTTTTTGTGGTTTTGTTTTTGATCATTAATGACAAAAAAACTGTATAATAGGTTACAATTAAAGATTTTCTAGATGCCGAAATAGAAAATCGGATTCAAGTAATGAACTTCTACAAAAATACAGAAACTAAGTTTAAAGAAGTAATGAAGGTTAAAGTCGGGCGTGGCCGACTATATGATACCCTACACTTAGTCATTATACCCTATGGTGTAGGATATAAAAAGGTCATTACATTTGAACCGGGTGATATACGATGCAGCTATAGAATATACTACAAATTCCATACTTCTATCTGTATTTGTAAGAAAATTTGAACACAAACTTTGAATGGGAGCTATATACAAATCTGAACCGATGTGACCCATGTTTAGCAAAGGTTTTCTAGTTGAAATATTAGACGCTTTCCCAAATTTTATGGAGTGTTAAATATGTGGTTTCTAGAGCGGAAAGAATCAAATCGGGAGCTATATATAATCTGAACCGATGTGACCCACTTTCGCTATAGTAATTTCTATTTGAAATATTAACTGATTAACTGCCGAATTAGAAGAAAATCTGTACAAAAATGCTATTTCTAGAGCGGAAATAATCAATCCAGTAGCGAAATTTGTAATGGAGCTATATATATATATATATATATATATCTGAACTCATCTGACCCTTTTGCACCAGAGCTGTTTTTAGTTGAAATATATGTTGTTTTGCCAAATTTGAAGAAAATGTGTCAAAGTTTGTGGTTTCTAGAGCGGAAAGAGTTAAATCGGAGGAGACATTTGTATGGGAGCTATATATAAATCTGAACCGATCTAACCTATTTTTACCGGAGCTTTTACTAGTTAAAATATAAGCTGTTTTGCCAAATTTAAAGAAAATCTGTCAAAGTTTGTGGTTTCTAGAGCGAAAAGAGTGAAATCGGAGGAAACATTTGTATGGGAGCTATATATAAATCTGAACCGATCTATTCTATTTTTACCAGAGCTGTTTCTAGTTGTAATATACGGCGTTTTGCCAAATTGGAGGAAAATATGTTGAAATATGTGGTTTCTAGAGCGGAAAAAGTAAAATCGGAAGCAAAATTTGCATGGGAGCTATATCTAAAACTGAACCGATTTGCTTCAAATTAAATAGCGTTCGTCCTTATCCCATAAAACTTCGTCGTGCATTTAGTTCTAACAACAATTGCGACCTGGACTTTGATTACAAGAATAGATGGACAGACGGAGGACGGACGGACGGACATCGCTAAATCGACTCAAAAAGTGATTCGAAGTCGATCGGTATAATAAACGCTGGGTCTATCTCGTTTCCTTTCGGGTATTACAAACAAATGCACAAAGACATTGTACCCTGTGGTGTAGGGTATAAAGAGTAAAAACGGCATTAAATTCGGCCTGGCCGAACCTTGTCGATTTTACCTAGAAGTGTAGTAACATAGCAGGAAAATGTTATATCTTTTCATATACAAATAAATATATTTAAAAAATTGTAATAAATATAAAATTAATTATTTGAACCGCTTTTACAAGACAAGGCTACCAATATGCTTATGAGGCTGGGTCACGGTCCTTACAAATGAAAAAGCAATTTCCAGTCACTGCACGAAAATACAGTTTGGATTGTTTAATGATGATCTGCAAAATATTTCATTCCTTGATAAGGCCGTCTCCTGAAAACAACCCTAAAAATCATGTTTTCCCCTGATTTGTTCTATGTTTCACTTTTGAACAAAATTTTTCTCTGAATTAATAGACCCTTGAAAGCACTTTAAATATAAATTTTGATTGTTGTATTTAGAGTAACTTATTGGTTGAAGTTTTTATGTTTTTTTCATGTTTGACAACTGAAAAATTTTCGTATTTCATGAGTAGCTGCAGTCGGTACATTTCGAATGATGCCTAAATGATGAGGATCGGAAGGAAATTTTTATAAAAAGAGGTTGAAAATTTTGGCTCTGAAAAACTATCTCCCATATTCAATTATTTCACAAAAATTAAGACAGTGTCGTCATTTTTCGTCCAATATTCATCATTTAGGCATCATTTGAAAGGTATTGATTTCTTCTATTTATTTTTCATGTTTCCAAGAAATATGAATTTGGGCAGCAATTTATTTTCGGGGCCCATCCTAATGTTTATACTATACATATCGAAATAATACTTCAAAAGTCAATAGAAAGAGTAAATAAAGGGTGATTTTTTAGCTATTATCTTTTTGGCAACACTGGTTTAAACAGCTGACGCACGTTTCGTGTTTTGTTTCACTGTCAAACATCTTCAGTTTGGTCTTTAATTAACCACGAATCGTCTTACAAACGAACAACGCTTGCAAATTATTGAATTTTATTATCAAAATGCGTGCTCTGTTAAGAAAGTTCATCGCGCGCTTCCATTTTATGGTCATTTTAATCGACCCACTGAAGCGGCTATTCGGGCTATTGTGACTAAATTTCGCACCTAATTTACATTGTTGGACATTAAACCACCAACACGCTTACGTAGAGTGCGAACTGAAGAAAATATCGCAGCTGTATCGGCCAGTGTGAATGATGACCATCAAATATCGATTCGTCGCCGTTCACAGCAATTGGGCCTCTGTTACTGAAAAACGTGGAAATGACAAAATTGGACTAAGCGGATGGTCAAGGTCAACATTTGCATGAAATAATCTTCAAACATTAAATTATATGGACCGTACTTTCGATTCAAATAAAGATTTCATGCATTTTTCTGAATTTTATACGTTTTTTTTTTTTGAAAAATTTTCCTATAGCTTTTAAAAAATCACCCCTTATAAGGCAGCAATCTTCAAGACAGCTTAAATACCCTAAATATGGGGTATAGTGGGTGCATTTTAAACTACAGCCATTTGGTTGGTTGTATTTCCATCCTGTTTTAATTCCAAAAGTACACATTTTGTAAATCTAGCTAACTTCATGATTCTAGCCACCAGTTTTATTACTTTTGCCATTTTAGCCGTAAAAGTAAAAAATAAAGTACAAATTTTGAAAAATCTTTTTATTTTTCGTGTCTGTGCAGTCAAAGAAATGTATACACTGAATTCCATTATTGTATCTGCGACCAGTTTGTTGGTTCCATTTTTATCCCCTTTTCCATTTTACCCTCCCCATAAAAGTAGGAATTTCGCAACTTGCCTTTCTTTTACATCTCTTCGCAATTAGATGAATGTACACACCGAATTTCATCAGTCTAGCAGTAGCCATTCACTTGATACCATTTTTATCTCTCTGTTCCTACTGTATCCCTTTAAAAATTCGAATTCGGGAATACTTTTCATTTTCCGTGTCTACGCTGCCAGAGGATTGTATACACCGAATATCGTGATTGTAGCTGAGACCATTTGATTGGTACAATTTTTATCCCCTTTTTCCCATTTTACGCCACGAATTTCACAAAAGCCCTTTATTTCACGTGTCTACGCAATCAGCTAAATGTATACACCGAATTTCATTATTCTAGCTGCAGCCGTTTGTTTGGTACTATTTTTATCCCTCGGTTCCCATTATATCCCTTGAAGGTATGAATTTGAGCAAATACTTTTCTATTATGTATCTACTCAATTAGAGGGAGCTTTTTTCGTTTGATAGGTACTATTTTTATCCCTTTTTGTCCCCATTTCAACCCCTACCAATAAAGAATCACTTTATGGTGCACGTTTAAGTACATACCAAATAACATTTAAATATTTATAACCAGACGAGAAAAAACTTTTTAAAATAGTCGAATTATTAGGGGTATTTCCTATGCTTGTTAGGGAAAAATTCCATCCACTGGACCGATTTCGCCAATTTTCTTTTTTGGTGGTGAATCACTCTGAACCGTCCTCAAAAGTTGTCACTTATAATTTTCATTGTGAAGAACTGAAAATTCCCCTGCAACTAAATAATTTCCGATAATAAATAATTATATAATCATTGATATGTTTTAAATAAGGAAGCTATCAATCTAATTCCTGCCTCTGTTATGCAGCCATTTCGGGGGTCTTTAGATAAAATTCGTTATCTAAACGTTTATAAACGTTTGCATTGTGTACACACGAGTATGAATGATGATGACTACAAGTGATATGTAAACGTTTATAAACGTTTACTCTTGTGCACAGTGTTTAGAAACCATAATTATCACCAACACCAATATGTGCTGTCTTACTGGAATGTCTGCGAGAGATAAGATAATGAATGCTAAGCCTATTCAAACAATTGGACGCCGCTATAAAAGGTGAAACTCGAACTGAGAATAGCAACAGTTCAGTGTAAACATTTGGCGTGAAAACATAAAGAAGTGAAACAAAAACAAAGTGAAAATAACTGGAAAAGATAGCCGAAAATAAAAAACAAATAAGTTGAAAAATAATTCCAAAAGAGATATATTTTGAAAAAGGACAAAGTTTTGTGCAAATCCGAAAAATGGTTGAAAGTGAACAGCAAATGTCATTGGACCAAGAAGAAGATCAGCCGCTGATGGTGGACAATCCCAGCACTTCAAATCCCATAGAAAGCGAAGAAATGGCAGTCATAGCCACTGAACCTGCTGATATTATGGTCAAATGGCGAAAAGCTATGAAAAGTGCCTTTAAGGCTCAGCAACTGCTGCAGGAGGTGATGGAAGAGATGGCCCGTCAAATCCGTGAACAGAAAGGCAAGGGCAAAAAGCATAGAAAGGACACACATTGCAAAATGGGACATCATGGTAAAAGGAAGGATAAAAGACAAGACTACCACTGTCATCAGTCCTCCAGTTCGAGTGCGAGTTCGAGTTCCAGCTCAAGTTCAAGTTCCAGCTCTACTTCCAGTTCCAGTGATAACGAAGTTGAGATAATTTCGTGGCATGGCCGACCATCTGCGCGCCATCATCATCATGGTCGCCGGCAACATCATGGTGGCAGGGATCGTTCGCATTCCCGTGGCCACGATCGCAGGCGTTCGCGTAGTCGTTCTCGTGGTCACTCAAGAGGACATTCTCGCGGTCACTCAAGAGGACATTCTCGCGGTCACTCAAGAGGACATTCGGCCACTCGCGACTTGGTTGGCAAACGTCTGCATGATTCCAACGACAATCGTGCTATTTGCATTGACGCCACAAAAGCAGAAGGATCATCGGTGCCTACAATCGAGGATAATCTATCCCGGGCGCTTAGTCTGTAGATTTATTCCCGTTTATAGTTTAGTTTTAGTTTTTAAACAAAATCTCAAATAAACCAAAAATATATTTATTATTAAGAATAAAAAAAAATATTAAAAAAATCTAACAGTATTTTTCTTTATTGTCACAAAAGTTACGAGCTAAATCCACCACATCTGCTGGATTAGTGAATTGTTGCTGTTTCTACCACCTTAACAGCAGTGCGAAATTCGTAACCAACTCCAACACCGGTTGGGACTGAAAATGGGCGAAATTGGTCCAGAAGGGACAATTTTTTCTCAACAAGCAAAATAACCCATATTATTTCTAGTATTTAAGATTTTTTTCGATTTTTTTTTATATTTGGTAAGTTCAATTCTTTTTATAGCCAGAACGCGCACCATAAAGTGTACTTTTTTGGGGGTGAAATGTGGCAAAAAGGACTAAAAATTGTGCCACTGAAACGACACTAGCTAGTAAACCGAAATTCGGCGTGAATATCTCCCCAATGTACACGTAAAATAGTTAACTTTTAAGGGGGAAATTTGGAAAAAGGAATAAAATTGGTAACGACCAAATGGCTGTCTATGACTGAGTAGGCGTGCGTGGAAATTTACGATATTTGATATACCATACGTTATGATCGGACTATAAATGGAGACACCGGAAAATTAAATCGTCTTCAAATTATCTTGAATTCTAGGGGGTGACCAGCACAACTTTTTGTATCGACCCACCCTAATGTACATTCCTGTGATTGTGTAGACGCACAACAAAATCGAGTTTTTGGAAATTTGAACTTTTAAGGTTTAGGTAGATTGAGCGAAAGGGGATAAAAATGGTACTAATCAAACAACTATAGCTGGAACCATGAAAATCTATTTTAAAATAAAAGACTTGCTCCAAATTCGTACTTTTAGGAACAAAATGAAGTAAAAGAGATAAATCTGGTACCAAGCAAAAGTTTGGGTTGTAAATTCCGTGAGAACGCGAAATTCGTACTTTTAGTATACAAATGGAACTAAATTCGATATGTATAAAGATGGCATTGAAAATGGACGGAACCGGTCCGAAGATAACACTTGCTTGCCTAACAACGAATGAAAATACCCGCAATAATATCTAATATGCCGCTAATGTGCCGAATTATCTCATCATTTAGCTCTTGAATTATTGCTGGCTTATCGACGTACACTTTTTCTTTCAAATAACCCCAAAGAAAGAAGTCCAACGGTGTCAAATCACATGATCTTGGCGACCAATTGATATCGCACCGGTAAAACTGTGGAATGCAGTCCTTGGTGGAGGGCGTATAAAATTCGCCCAGGCCGAACTGGGCGTTATATTTTTTTAATTTTGTATAAAAATTAAAATTTTCGTTGAAGGTACCTTTAATATTTGACTCTCAATTTGGAAATAAAGGTCCGATAACACTGTCCGACAGTCCATATTGCATTTGAACCAAATGATATACATACATCTGAAACTATAGGTGAAACAGAGTTAATTGGCGTTTTTATACCCTACACCACTTCGTGGTCTAGGGTATTATAAGTTAGTTTCGCGCCAAATGTTTGTAACACCAAGAAATAATCGAGCTAGACCCACCTTTAAGTATACCGATCGGCTTAGAATCACCAGCTGAGTCCATTTAACGCACTCTACAGGTCGCAATTGTTGTCCGATTGTCATGAAACTTGGCAGAATTTATTTTTTCTGGCCAAGGACCATCGGTATTGAATTTGGAGGAAATCGGTTCAGATTTAGATATAGCCCCCATACAAATGTCGCTCCCGATTTTACATTTTCCGCTCTAGAAACAACATATTGTACCCGATCTTCTTTAAATTTGGCAGAACATCTTATAATCCAACTAGAAACACGTATGCAAAAATTGGGTAAGATCGGTTCAGATTTAGATATAGCCCCCATACAAATGTCGCTCCCTATTTCACTTTTTCCGCTTTAGAAACCACATATTGTACCCGATTTTTTTTAAATTGGCACAACATCTTATAATCCAACTAGAAACACCTATGCAAAAATTGGGTAAGATCGGTTCAGACTTAGATACCCATACAAATGTCGCTCCCGATTTGACATTTTCCGCTCTAGAAACGACATATTGTACCCGATTTTCTTTAAAATTGGCACAACATTTTATAATCGAACTAGAAACACCTATGCTAAACGTGGGTAAGATCGGTTCAGATTTAGATATAGCCCTCATACAAATGTTGCTCCCGAATATTTAACCGATTTTGGCCAAACTTTACATATTATATTTCACCAATAAACATTAGGCCGGTCCTTATTTCTTTTTTTTTTGAATTCGTATGACGGCAAGCGCTAAAACTACTCTATTTGAACCTAAAAATACACAAAAAAATTTGAGCTTGATTGGACAATTTTTAGGCGTGCCCCCGCCAACAATTGTTTGTCATTAAAGTTAGTTACTATCATATAGGGGAAATTATCACCTTTGGTGCTCTTTTTTTGACATAACTCGAGAACCACTAGTCCGATTTTGTTTAAATAAATTGAAAAATAATTAAGAATTAGAATTCCTTTGAAATGTGTATATATAGCGCTTTTCTATATAATCAACAGTTTAGCCGGTAAAAATAAATGTATGAAGAAAATAAATATTTTTTGCCTAAAATATTAATATTTTTTATTTTTTAAATTCATAGAAAATCCAAAACGAACAAATACATTTTAAAATTAAAAATCTAAAGCGATGACAACCAAAAGACTTCGATCGGATGATGACATTATGTTAATTGGCGTAATGGACCACCAAATTACTGGAGCTAAATTACCAGGAAGAAAACAAGTGCTACAAGTTTTATTTTATAATTTAAGAATAGTTGGCTTAAATTTAAGAGAAAGTTCTAGATTAGTTGTTGCTGAGGTCAGCACGTTTTGGCAAAAAGCACGAATTCCAACACACCATGAAAAACACTGAATTGAGAAGCTGGAAAAATTATACAACAAGTGGAGAGATATTACAAAGCATCATGGTCGAAAAACAGAATGTCAAAACAGGAAAGAAACTGAATTTCAAGATAAATTAGATGATTTATTCGATATCGCACATGCAAACGCGTTTGAATTAATTAAAATACAAGAAGACAAAGAGTTCTTAAAAAAGCAACGAGAAAAAGGAAGACCAGGTTGTATGCTAGGAACGGATAAAATTGTAATGCAGAAAGAAAAGCGAAAGGCAGTCCAGAAAGAACAAGAAAACCAGCGTCGAATAAAAGAAGATGAACGAAAAGAGTTATATGAACAACAGATTCAAAGAGGTATACAATTAAATATTCTATCTTTTAAGCAAATCAGAATTATTGTTGTAAAACAGGTATGATTGACATTGACGACGAAAACGATATTGAAGTTGTAGCATCAACATCAACATCTGTATCAAATCCAAATCCAGGTATATCAGGTATCTCCAGAGTTAAAACAATTTTTTTACACCAAGACTGCTTTCAACTTTGGATAAGTGGAAAATCACTGATGGTGCTGCAGTTCATATCCTAAGCGCAACTGCTGACGCGTTGGGCTATGATATCGAAGATCTTATACTAAATAGATCATCAATTCGTCGAATGCGTCAGAAGCATCGTGCAACAACAGCACAAAACATTGCAGCAAACTTTGATGTAAGTACTGTAATGTGGGTTTTCCCTATGCTTCTTTTTTTATGTTTTGAGTATAAATTAAGAAACTTGAGTTTTTATTTCCAGATTCCACGTAGTTTTGTTTTGCACTGGGATGGTACAATGTTACCAGAAATTAGTGGCAGGGAAAAAGTTGACCGCTTGCCAATCATAGTCTCATCTCAAGGTATCGATAAACTACTTGGCATTCCAAAGTTAAAATCTTCGAGTGGAAAAGAAATATCAGATGGCGTGTTTAATTCAATAAATGAATATGAAATGCTTGATCTAGTTCAAATAATCTGCTTCGACACAACTGCTCATAATACAGGAGTTCAAAGCGGTGCTGCTGCTCTGCTTGAAGGAAAACTAGGTCGCGATTTATTATATTTTCCCTGCAGACACCATATTTACGAGTTGTTGATCCGTAAAGTGTTTGAAATTAGAGTGGCTACTACAGCCGGTCCAGAAGTGCTAATTTTTAATCGCTTTAGCAAATACTGGATTAATATTGACAAATTAAATTACAAGAGTTGTTTAGAAGATGAACACATTATTACAGTATTGACTGCTGAAGAACGTGGAACAATTTTAAATTACTGTCTAGATAACTTAAAACAAGCTCATAGCAGACGCGACTACAAAGAATTATTGCAATTAGTTGTCACTTTTCTTGGTGGTACGGTGCCGAATTTTAACACCTTTCGTATACCTGGTGCAACTTCTCATGCTCGATGGATGTCAAAATGTATTTATGCACTTAAAATGTATTTGTTTCGTAATGAATTCAATATGACCAACCAAGAGTTAAACGGTATACGTAGTGTCTGTCTGTTCGTAGTTCGTATTTATGTAAAAGCCTGGTTTGGATGCACTAAAGCAATTGAAGCACCAAATCAAGACTTAAATTTAATTAAAAATATTATGGCTTATCCTGAAAGGGATATAGCTCTTGCTTTGCTACAAAAAATCAGCAATCATTTGTGGTATTTGTCGGAAGAAGCAGTCGGTCTTTCATTCTTCGATCCTAATGTAAGTGTTGCAATTAAAAAAAATGGTTCAGACAATTAATGTTGAAGCAAATACAGAAAAATGCAAGCGAACAATAACTAATCCAACATATATCGGCACATTTGCGCAAAAAGATTTAAGCGATTTTGTAAATTCCAATACACACGCATTCTTTGATCGTTTAGAAATTTCAAAAGAATTTTTGCAAGTCGATCCATCGGATTGGAATGAAAGATTTGACTACGCTCACGGATCACAAATTTGTAAAAACCTATCTGTAGTGAATGATGCAGCTGAAAGAGGCGCCAAATTCATTACAGATTATAATAATAAATTAACCCACAACGAAGAGGAGAAACAATTCCTTTTTCAGGTGGTTAAAGAATATAACATGAATTATCCCACTTTTAAAAAGACTTCACTATTAAATTAAAATAATATTAATGTTACTATGAGTATGTAATTAATAAAAATATTTAAGTTTATTCTTAATTTTCAAATAAATGTAAATAAAATAAAAAATATATATATTTTTGCCTTATTTCTCATAATAAAAACAAAAAGGTGCTTGGGGCACGGCTAAAAATTATCCAATCGTTGTCAAATTTTTTTTTATGCTTTTTGGGACTAAAACGAATATTTTTAGCGCTTGCCGTAACATATATTCGAGAAAATAAATTTGTCCATATAAATAAGGACCGGTCTAATAAACATACATGGTGAAAGCGGGTCACATCGTTCGATATAACCCCATACAAATGTCCTTTCCGATTTAACATTTTTTGTCAAACCAATATATTTACAGGATTCAAAAATCCTTCCCGATTTCACTTTTTGGATGAATTGAATTGTAGTGAGATATATAGTCGGCTCCATCCGTCTTTAGCCTTTCCATACTGTTGGGGAGATGCCATCCATAATTTGGTATAACATAAATGGGGCCCATTCTGCTCTATTACAGCTCTAGAAACTACATCTTACCTCGGATCTTCATCAAATTTTGCAGATCATTCTATGTTTCAACTAGGAATACGTACCGTGAATGAGAAATATATTGGCGCATGTTTTGGCACAGGCCTCAAGTGTTGTTATAGACCCCTTCAAATGTCCGTCCGATTCATCCAATTACCTCTGTATAATCTGTATTTGTTTGGATCTTGATCAAATTTTCCAGATCATGTTATATTTACTTTACTCGGAATATCTGCTGGAAAATTTGATCAATTACTTTATTGTTTACCACATTCATTAAATTTGACTAAAGATGAATTTATAGTAACTGTATAATTTATATGAACTACATAAAATTGATCCCATGAAATACCTGGGTTTAGTAATCAAAGCGAGGTAAATACGCAGGGAGTGGTGTAGGGTATTATATAGTCGGCCCCGCCCGACTTTAGCCTTTCCTTACTTGTTAGATTTTAATTTTCTCAATTTAAGAAGAGAGTGTTAAGGATCTATGGATAAATATTTAAATTATGGCATTCTTTGTAGACGCAATAGTTTTTTTTTCTTTTTTCGTTAAATAAAAAAAGTTATTTGACCCTATATTAGGTAGAAACAATTTCGCTCAAGCAGGATTTTCCCCATATCACTATCTTGATTCCAGCTACAGCCTAAATGTCTGTACCATTTTGATAGCAAAACTTCTAATATTAAAGATCGAATATGTTTCAGAATATAATATATACACCTAATTTCCTGATTGATGCTGCAGGTTGGAACTATTTTTATCCCCATTTGCCCCATTTTCTGCCTAAAAATACAAATTTCGAAAAAATCCTTTTTGCTTCGCATCTTCACAGTAAGATTAATATATACACCGAATTTCATGATTTCAACTTCAGCGGTTGTACGAATTTTGAAAAATACCACTATTTTCTATCTACGCAATTAGAGGGATGTAAATTCCAAGTTTCATGTTTCTAGCTGTTGTCGTATCATTGGTACCATTTTTATCCCTTTTTGTCCCATTTTGCCCGCTTAAACTTGTATTTACTTTTTGGTATTTCAATTGCATATAAAGCAGAAATTAAAAAAAGAATGCTTAAATAGTCTAATCTGCAGCCATAAGACCCATTTACAGGAACCTTCTAGCTCTTAGAATTTTTCCACGACCCAGAATATATACTCCGATGAATATTTCACTGTGTTACAAACGGAATGATAAAGTGAATGTACCCCCATCCCTAGGTGGTGTGTATAAAAATACGAAACCAATCTCGCCAAAAGAATATAAAATATTTTTCTTTTAACTCAAATATCTCTTAAACTAATTGAGCTACACACACATGTAGGCATGAGCACTATCATTATGTAAAATACATTTGCAATTGGTACATAAAAAAAGATTTGACTTGGCCGAGGCGACCAAATTTGGAGAGTGACCCTATAGCTCTCATACCCAGTACAAATCCAAAATTTGTAATCGCCTAGGAAACATCTCTGCTCTAAGCATGTGAAATTTCGTGAAGATATTTTTCTTTTCAAAGTTATAGAATTAATCGATTTGGCACTATTGTGTGTTGCTCGATAATGCCGTCGAGTATTTTTAGACCGCCCACAGTAGCTTGTATTTATCCAATAAAAATGAAACACCATTTGAATAGAGTTAAAGATAATATTTTTTTTATTTATTTTTAATTTTCCAATATCTGTAAACCAATAACCTTACATACGAATTGATAACTGATTAATAATTTAAAAGCGGGCAAAATGGGGTCCTCTAGCTTGTCCAGGGAAAAATGGCCCAAATGAGGGATAACCACCATGCTGAGGCGGCGACATCATACCACGAAAAGCCGAGCAACCATTAAAACCAGAACGCTGCATCATCCAAGGGTTACCACCGCCACCACGTCCCATCATGCAGCGGCGTTGCATAGCCCAGGGATGATTTGCCATCCATAACCAATAGGGTCGGCATGACGGATGCATATGTGATTCGTCCTCTGAAGTGCTACAGCTGCTGCTGTTTGAAGATGATGACGAGGAGGAGGATGTCTTTCTTTGGCACTCCCTTTGCCTGTGGTTCTTTCTGCTGGGTGCACAATGTGAGGAGCGTTTTCTGTCGCCATCACTTGATGACACTTTCGATTGGTCTTTAACGGTTGGGGAGCAAGAACGTTTTAAATCATCTTCGCAATTGTCATGATGTTTCTTAAGTCCTCCGCAGTGCGCGTGTCGGGTAGAGCGAGAAGGAGAGCGTCCACGTGAATGACTCCGCGAAGGGCTTTCATGGCGCCTTTGGTGGTCATGATGTTTTATCATCTCGCTTTGGCGTTCACGAGAATGTGTTCGGCTTGCATGACGGCCTTGATGTTTTTGCTTCACTTCACCGTGACGGCCACGAGAATGAGAGCGTGATCCCGAACGGCTTACATGATGGTCATGATCTTTCCTCTTCCTCTCACCATGACGTCCACGAGAATGAGTTCGAGTAACGGGACGGCTTCCATGGCACTTGTTCTTCATTCCATGCTGCTTATGGTGGCCATGATGTCTTCTCATTCCCCAATCGTGTCCATAGTTAGATTTCCAGCCCATAATAGGGCACATGTCATGGAAGGGGCCCGAATGACAATGACGTCCACCATGATGTGGTCCTCTGTGTGGTGGTCCGCGAAAATGAGCATAGCATCCCATGTCCTGGCGACGATGTTGACGGTGATCATGGCAGGGCACAAAGTCAGTTTCGTTTTCGCTGTCGCTGTTGCTTGAGCTGGATCTGGATCCGCTGCCACAACCCTTCCTGTTGCTACCACTTGTAAGAGGTGAAGAGAACCTCTGGCGGCGTCCATGTTCCTTGCTCTTTTCACCATCCTTCTTATTCTGATGCTCCTTGCAGAATATTTCTTCGGCCAGTTCTTCCATAATGTCTGCCAGCATTTTTTGAGTTCGTTGTGCTCTTTTCATGGCCATCTTAAAACGTTTCATGGTGTCTTTCGCATCCAACTTCGAGGTAGTTGGTTGCTCGACTTCTTCCTCCGACACACAGTCCTGACAGCCAATGATCACTGGTTCTTCGGGGTCCATTGCTCGATATCAAATGTCAATATAGTTTCACTTTTAAATCGCTATTGTTGTTTTTAACTTTTTTTGTTTATAATTATTATATTTTGTTGTGAAATTTCGTTGTTGTTTTTTTGCGATTTGTATTTGTTATCGTTGTCTTGTTGTTTGCTTTATTCCCAACTGAACATTTAATCAAACTGCTGAAGTTGTTGTGCCGGCTAGTGGCTTTTATATCATTGACGCTGTTTGATTTTTTGTTTTGATCCAGCTCTTTTCTGCGCCGTTCCATTCGTTCGTTCCACTGGACTGGTGTGGCAAGAGAGTGTGAACTTTTTTTGGGTAACTCATCACCACCTCATCGGCAGCAAAACAGCAGCGTAAACTAAACATGAGAGTTTTGTGGGAGGCC
Source organism: Polietes domitor (assembly GCA_947397865.1). NCBI lineage: Eukaryota > Metazoa > Arthropoda > Insecta > Diptera > Muscidae > Polietes > Polietes domitor. The sequence continues at coordinate 123,677,259 of OX377620.1, forward strand.
CGCCCGCTTTATCAGGCCAGTTAATCGCTGATTAAGCGGTGATTATCTATAGAATGATTGTCATATTCTCCGGTAGTCTTCTGAAACCAACAGGTTTTGATTTTGTGTCATTTCTATCCATTAAAAAAACGCTATTCAAGCGGGGATGTGGTGAAATTATTTTTATGTTTGAAATTATTATTTATTGATGACTCACAGTTGAAAAAAAACATAATTACTGACCTTCGAAACTATGGAAATGCTCGAAAGAGTTATCGCTTGGTACAGATAAACAACTAGTGAGCAAGTAAAATTGTTTGTGTAATTCAAACAGAAAATTAATTTAATGAATTAAAAAGATCAAAATCAATTACGGTCCCAAAAAAGGTATACAAATGATTTTCTCTGCAAAACGGATACAAAATTAAGTTTTTCTCCCAGTTTAGAAGTTATTGTTGTTGAAGATACGTTTGAAAGATATTTTCTTGTGTGCATAATTAAAATTAAATTAAAAATTAGTTTAATTAAAAAATAAAAATTTTCTTAATTTATTACAATTTAACAATTTTACGATTTTAACAATTTTAATTATTTTTTCGCCAAAAATATCCAAATCAAAATCATTGAATTTCTTACGATCGAAAGTTATAGAAGAAACCGTAAGACTGTATTTTCCAAATAACTATAATATTTCACATATTTTTTTATAATTTGGTAGTTATCTATTCTCTATATAAAGGGTGTTTTTTATTGGGGTATAGAACTTTAAGTTGGCATCACTTTTTTAACTGGCGGCCATTTTGTCAGCTGTCAAGTGATTAATATTTAGTTTGGTTTGCCATTTCATCATGAACAGGTTGACAAAAGAACAACGCTTGCAAATCGTGCAAATTTATTTCGAATGTAATGGTTCAGTTCGCGAAGTTCACCGCAAGCTCCATCCATTTTATGGTCGAAATAATCGTCCATCAGAGCAATTAATTCGGTTAACCGCATAATTTCGCGGAATGGACCTGTCAATTGGCCACCAAGATCGTGTGATTTGACACCATTGGATTATTTTCTTTGGGGATATGTGAAGTCGCTCGTCTACGCCAACAAACCAGAAACGTTAGGGGACTTGGAAGCCAACATTCGTGGCGTTATTGCCAACATACGGCCCCATATGCTGGCTATATTCGAGCCAGCCGCGGCGGCCACATGCCCGAAATCATATTTAAACATTAATGGCATAAAATTATCCTTCCAATAAAGCCAAATTGATGGACATTAAAACGATTTTCTTGTGTTTTATTTCAATTCGAAGTTCTATACCTCAATAAAAAACACCCTTTATATAAAAGAGTCGCGTTACTGACTGACTGACTTATCATCGGCTGAAGTCAGGGTCATGATTTCATTTTCAGCGTAGTTCCCAAATATGACGTAGACGTCGACTAAGAAAGGGTTTTACGAAATTCGTACTTTTAGGGGGTAAAATGGTCCAAAAAGGGATAAACATCGAACTTTCGTCCTGACTAAACGGCAGTAGCTAGAAACATGAAATTCGGTGTGTTCCTTGCAATGATCAGGCAGACGAGCTACAAATAGGGATTTTTCGAAATTTGTACTTTAAATAGATTTTTCGAAATTTGTACTTTTAAGGGGCGTGCGGGACAAAAAGGGATAAAAATGGTACCAACTAAAGTATTACACCTAGAATCGTGAAATATGGTATGTAAATTCCTCTGACCATATAAAAGCGAAGTAAAATTGGATTTTTCGAAATTTGTACTTATAAGTGGTGAGCGGGACAAAAGGGATAAAAATGGTACCAACTAAAGTATTGTAGCTAGAATCGTGAAATTTGTTATGTAAATTCTTCTGACGATATAAAAGCGAAGTAAAATTGGATTTTCCGAAAATTGTACTTTTAGGGGCGAGCGGGACAAAAAGGGATAAAAATGGTACCAACTAAAGTATTACACCTAGAATCGTGAAATTTGGTATGTAAATTCCTATGACCATATAAATGCGAAGTAAAATTGGATTTTTCGAAATTTGTTCTTTTTAGGGGCGAACGGAACAAAAAGGGATAAAAATGGTACCAACTAAAGTATTACACCTAGAATAGTGAAATTTGGTATGTAAATTCCTCTGACCATATGAAAGTGAAATAAAATTGGATTTTTCGAAATTTGTATTTTTAAGGGACGTGCGTGATAAAAATGGTACCAACTAAAGTATTACACCTAGAATCGTGAAGTTTGGTATGTAAATTCCTCTGACCATAGCGAAGTAAAATTCGATTTTTCGAAATTTGTACCTTTAAGGGACGTGCGGGATAAAAATGGTACCAACTAAAGTATTACACCTAGAATCGTGAAGTTTGGTATGTAAATTCCTCTGACCATATAAAAGCGAAGTAAAATTGGATTTTTCCGAAAATTGTACTTTTAAGGGACGTGCGGGATAAAAATGGTACCAACTAAAGTATTACACCTAGAATCGTGAAGTTTGGTATGTAAATTCCTCTGACCATAGCGAAGTAAAATTCGATTTTTCGAAATTTGTACCTTTAAGGGACGTGCGGGATAAAAATGGTATGTAAATTCCTCTGACCATATAAATGCGAAGTAAAATTGGATTTTTCGAAATTTGTACTTTCAAGGGGTGCGCGGGGCAAAAAGGGATACAAGTTGTACCAATTTCATTATTGCAGCTATAGTCGTGAAATTTGGTATGTAAATTCCACTGACAATGTAGTAGCGCAAATCTAAATGGATTTTTCGAAATTTTTACTTATTAGGGATGAGTGGGACAAAAAGGGATATAAATTGTACCAACTAAAGTATTGTAGCTACAATCTCGAAATTTGGAGTGTAAATTCCGCTGGCAACGGATAAAAGTAGTACCAACTAAAATATTGGAGCTATAGTCGTGAAAAGTGGTATGTAAGGTCCTCTGACAATTTAGAAGCGCTAATCTAAATGAATTTTTCGAAATTTGTACTTATAAACGGTGGGCCGGATTAAAATAGTACCAACTAAAATATTGCAGCTACAGTTGAGAAATTTGGAGTGTAAATTCCCTCACAACGTAGAAGCGCAATCTAAATTGATTTTTTGAAATTTGTACTTATAGGAGGTGAGTGGGACAAAAAGGGATAAAAATGGTACCAACTAAAGTATTGCAGCTATACTCGAGAATTTTAGAGTGTAAATTCCTCTGACAACGTAGACTTGCAACAGAAATGGACTTCTTGATTTAGTATGTAAATTCCTCTGACCACGTAGAAACGCAATAAAATTGGACTTTTCGAAATTTGTACCTTTAAGGGATGCGCGGGACGAAAAGGGATAAAAATTGTGCACTGTCCTTTAATTGCGTAAATGCGGAACATAAATGGATATTTCAAAATTTGTACTTAAAAGGAGGATACGTCCCGACAAGAAATAAATGTGTTACCAAATAAAGTACATATTTTTCGGGGAAGCAAAAACACATGTTACCTATAGTGGTTTTTCAAAATGTGTACTTTTTCGGAAAGTGGTGCAAAAAGTTATAAAGTAGCTGGCTGCGTCTAGAAACATGAGATCGAGGATATAAATGGTGGTCCTTTTTTTGTTCAAAACTTGGTAGAAAATGATAAAAATTATACATACAAAGGAGTTCAGCTAAAATAGTGAATATCGACAAGCACATTACTTTGACTGTGTCTGAGTGCTATCTCATAGGAGGTTTCCAAATTACTATTTTAGATTTATCTATATCTACTAAAAGAAAATTAAATAAATACTATCCAAAAACAAAGACGGATAAAATTAACAAATAACTGGCTTTTTCGCTTGCTAAGCAGCGGGTACTGCTAGTTTTGTATATATGTATTTGCTGTTAAAACGTACGAGTCAATTTCAAAAACATAAAGAAATTACCTTTTAAAGGCTAATATCGTCACAGTGTAGAAAATTCTGAAATTATAAAAAATATATTTATTTGGAAATACTGTTTCTTTTATAACATTTGCTTCGTGTGGGATCCCATGAATTTGTTTTTTTTTTTGTTATTGAAAGTAAACACATTCTAGAGAAAAAAACAGAGTTAAGTTTGGCCGGTCCGAACTTTATATACCTGTTCATTTTCGTAGAAGTGCAGTAACATACAGGAAAAGGATTTAGATATAGCCAAAAAAATTAAACTATAAAATATAGAATATCCCAGTTCAAATCAAATATTGGATACAGACCAAAATAAAACAAACGAATAAAATATTGAAAAATAATTTTATAAATAAATATAAAATTGAAATAATACTTCAAGCCAATTCAAAAAGCAAATATATGGCATCAATCTTCAAAAAAGCTTAAATACCCAAAATATGGGGGTGCATTTTAAGCTACAACCTTTTGGTTGGTTGTATTTCCATCCTATTTTAATTTCAAAAGTACACTTTTTGCAAATCCATTATTTCTCACGATGACATAACTTCATGATTCAACCAATTTTTGCCGTAAAAGTAAAAAGTTCGAATTTGGAAAAATCTTTTCATTTTGCGTGGCTATAACGTCAGAGGAATTTCATGACTCTAGCTGCGGTCATTTGGTTGGTACTATTTTTATACCCTTTTTCCATTCTAACCCCAAAAAGTACGAATTTCGAAAAATCCGTTTATTTTACGTGTCTACGCAGTCGGAGGAATGTATATACCGAATTTCATTATTTTAGGAGCAGCCGTTTGGTTGGTACCATTTTAATCCCTCTATTCCCATTTTACCCCTTAAAAGTACGAATTTAGAAAAATAATGTTATATTATGTATCCACTCAATTAGGGGAAGGTACGCACCGAATATCGTGTTTCTAGCTGTTATCGTTTGTCCCTTTTTGTGCCATTTCACCCCCTACGTAGAAAAATCACTTTATGGTGCACGTTTTTGCGCATACCCAATATCAAGTAAGTACAAGCAGACATATTTTCAATATGCTTCAATGCTTAAATACTCTAAAATATTAGGAGTTATTATGGGTATTTTTAGTTCTTGTGAGGGAAAATTTTCTCCATTTAGACCGATTTTGCCCAGTTTCAAAAAATTCATAAAAATTTACTTACTTTTAGGAAATTTTCAGCAAAATTTTACTTAGATTTAGTAAAAATGTACATGGTTGGAGTACAAATTTATTTAGTTTTAGGAAAATTTACTTAAATTTAGTAAACATTTACTTAAATTTTATAAACAATACTTCTTCGTTGTAACAATTTCGAAAACTTTTTTATGACGGTCCGTGGATTGGGCGTTATCACCTAGAAATAATGCCACAATGCCCAAACGTAATGACATATCGCTCAAAAAATCGATAAATTTTTTACGACTTATAAGAGCGAGTCTTTAATTGTACGAAAATGTCATTATGCCAAAAAGAAGGTCATAAAGCCCAAACTTTGCGTCATAAGGTCCAAAGAAGTTAGTTGGGCTTTGTGACATTTTGATAGGGGTTGTGCCGTTTTTATTGTCCAAATTTGGGCGATATGCGGATTATTGGGCTTTTGTGATATCGATTTGGGAGATATGACCTTGGACGATAAGACCTAACGCCGGCCGGGTCTTTCATTACAATAATTTATACTACAAATCTAATCTACAAAAAAAAATCTACAAAAATATGTATATACTAGCCAGGGCAAAAAAGAAAACAAATGGAAAAATTAAAATCAGGTTTCATATTGATCTTATCGTGGTCAGTAATATATACGTTCCAATTTTCAGCCTTCTAGCTTAAAAAACACTATTGCCACACCCACTAAACGAAAATCCAAATTTCGGCATCAAATTGATCTTTCTCGTGGTCTGTAATATACATGTACCAATTTTCAGTCTTCTACCTCTCAAAAACGCTTTTGCCACGCCCACTCCGCCCACAAAACGAAAATCCAAATTTCGGCATGATATTTATCATTCTCGTGGTCAGTAATATATATGTACCAATTTTCAGCCTTCTAGCTCTCAAAAACGCTTTTGCCACGCCCACTCCGCCCACAGAGTAAATTTTTAAAAATTCTATAGCCTATAGTTCCTTCCAGACCTGCATCTATCTGTACTGAAAATTTCAACAACATCGGTTCAGCCGTTTACACGTGATTGCGGAACAGACAGACTTACACTAAGGTTTTATAATATTAATAGGGATTAATTATGCGCCCCGGTAGTCGGTTGGTAACGTGCTCGGCTATCAGCGTGGGGGTCGTGGTATCGATCCCCATCTGAGGCTCTGGTTTGTCGCTGCAATAACTAGCTGCAATGGTCTTAGTCACCCCGGCTCAAACCCTGGACCCAAAATTAGAATATAAATTTACTTTGTATTGCAATTCATAATAAATAAATAAAAAAATAAAAAATCTATATATTATGATAGTCCCTTTCGATTTGTTTCGCACAAAGCGACAAACACTTTTTACTTTTTCTTGCGTTCAACTGTTTTCTTTACAAAAAATAAAAGTCGGAAGTAACATATATATGGGAGCTTTATCCAAATCTGAACCGATTTATTTTAAATTCGTCTGTGATGTGCCTAAGAGCAAAACAATTGAATGTGTTGAATTTTATTGAGATCATCCAAGCACTTTGATCGATATATTGTTTTTCACAAAGGTACGTGGCTCCGTCCACCTTTCCCTATAAACAATTTATTTCTGTTCAATGTCTTTCAGACCAAGATCCATTTCTCAACTTCTTATAATTATGGAAATAAAGCTGAAAAAGGACATTTTTACCTGACCTTCCTTTAGTCTTTAATCCTTCATAGACTTTGACAATAGCAATTCCATTCCGTTATGGGACAATAACACATGTTTCTGCAAAATGTAAGCTACCTAGTTTGTTACCTGTAGAGTGCATTACACAGGCAAGCGGTCATAGTTAAATCGTCTTAAAATTTCAAATTCAAATTTCCGCGGGCTATGAATTCATCTTAGGCCCGTTTCTTGGAGATAGGTTCTTAGAATTTTCCGAAGATCTAGTTTTTGCCTGACGCTTTGTTCATTTTTTTCCGTCCATACAAATTGCCCCGCCATAATGCATATATAGCACTTAAAGTGTTATCAAAAAGTGAATATATATTTCGAAAATTTGCTTGGTACCAATTGTATCCTTTTTTCATACCACAGAGGGTGAATTTACCCCCTGTGGTGTAATAGTCATGTTTGGGTTCTCTGATCCCCATATACGGATATTTTGCTATTCAACTTCATCTGAAAACACGACTTTGAGGTAAAATTCTTCATCTCCTGCCAAACAATTTTCAGCCCATTGAGTGAACTGAAAATGCATCGGACGCGTACTTTTTTGAAAATGTCAAACATAAACCTGAAAAAATAAAAATGAATTTTATTCTACCTCTCAAAGTCAAAGTAATCGGTAGCTCAAAATTAAAATTTTAAATGGCCCACCCTGTACGGAGTTCGTCCTTAATTTGAAGACACACATTACTCTCTGAACGTTAGATTGCCTTAGACTAATTTACTAATTTTTAAGTAAATTTTCCAATTTTGAAATAAATTATCTCAGAATTTTCGACAAATTCAAATTTAGGTCAAGCATTTCTCTAGTGATCATTCGGTTTCGGAATACTGTAATTTAAAATATACATTTCTTAGACTAATTTTTAAGTAAATTTTCCAATTTTTAAAATAAATTATCTTAGAAATTCAAATTTAGGTCGAGCATTTCTCTAGTGATCATTCGGTTTCGGAATACTGTAATTTAAAATATACATTTCAAAACACAAGTTCTCTGAGTCATCGGCTACGAAACACGTGATTCAAAAGAAATTCTTTTGTACACGTGAATAATCAATCGCCAATGAATATTTTTTCAAATTTGTTGTTGTTTGGCCAAACGGACTTGTTATAATTTGCAAAACAAATAAACATGTATGTATATGTGGGTCTGTATCGATATACATACACACATACTCGTATCGGTTTAACTAACATGATAAGTATGTTTTACCTAATCTATATTTAAAACAATGACGTCATCCATACCAGAAATAATGAATGGAGCCAGTGTTATGGAGCACCCCTCAAGCATAATGAACGCAAGCAAAGCAATCGTTGCGGACAGTGTTCGTCAACGGTAAATGTATTTCACAACTTTACGAAATTAAAAGTTTTTGACAAACATCGGTGACATTTGTATAGGACCTATATTTTATATATGAACCGATATGCTGCCAACAATTGCGAGCTGTACTTGATTGCAAAATATGGACAGACGGATGTTAATGATGGGGTGTTAATGATGTTAAACATACATATGAACAAAAAATATCACTCTGATGGAGGGTATACAAACTAAAAAAAATCCAATATCAAGCTATTTCCAAGTTTTATTATTTTTTTTAATTTCCTCAGAAGTTTAAAAGCTATTTAAATAAGTGTGTCCAAAAATAAATTAATTAATTAATTAAAGGAAAAAATTAAAAATCATGAAAAATATAAAATACAAAATACAAAAAAGTGTACATTCCATTTAGCACTTTGGTCTTAAAGCATGTCCATCTGTTATTAATGAAATTAGAAATTTTAAAGGAAAATGATTTGATTTGATTTCTTATATTCACAATTAATTCTTTTTGTTAAGAATTTCCGTTTACGTTAAGATTGTCTGCTACATGCAGTTCAGTTTCGCAACACGGTAGATTAAAGCATACATTATTTCAAAGCAAATTATCTGTGTTATCGGCACCCAAACACGTGATTCAAAAGAAATACATTTAAACACGTGAATAATCTAATCTAATCGTCTTGAATACACATTTTAATATATTTTGTTTGTGTTTTTTTTTTCTTTCCACTGGAATCAATACAATTTGCACACCGACTAAGCACGTTTTTGTGTCGTTATTAATACACGTACGTACATACATACATACTCATATCAGTGTTATTGGCATGCTCATTTATCAATCGGTATATTTTTTAACGAATGACGTCATCTACAATCAAAATGCTGTGAACCCCCAAATTAGTAGGTCACAATATTAATGATGCTTACAAACAAACAAGCACAAGCATAAGCATCGAATAGCGCCAATGTTCATCAGTGGGAAAAGTTTTTCACAAGATTCTGAAATTTAAATATTTTAGTCTACACCATTTTCAAGTGTAATTCAAAAGACATCATTTGAAATTCAAAAAATTCCATTTGAAATTCAAAAAATATCAATTGAAATTCAAAAAATATCATTTGAAATTCAAACAATATCAATTGAAATTCAAAAAATATCATTTTGTAATTCAAAAGACACCATTTGAAATTCAAAAATTCCATTTGAAATTCAAAAAATATCAATTGAAATTCAAAAATTCGATTTGAAATTCAAAAATATCAATTGATATTCATTTCAAATAAAAACTTTTGAATTACAAATGGTGTCTTTTGAATTACTTATGACGAGTTTTGAATTACAAATGAAGAGTTTTGAATTTCAAATGACGTCTTTTGAATTACAAATGACGACTTTTGAATTTCAAATGTTGTCTTTTGAATTACTATTGACATTTTTTTGAATTTCAAATGGAATTTTTGAATTTCAAGTGATATTTTTTGAATTGCACTATGGTACCAACGAAACGACTGAAGATTAAATCATGAAGTTTTGTGTATACAGTACTCTGAATGTGTAGAAGCGCAATAAAAAGGTATTTTTTCGAAAATAAAATTAAATTTAAATTTACTAACCAAATTGCTGCAGTTAGAATCATTACATTCGGTATATTTTTTTCTTAGGGTCAAAATGGGGACAAGGGATAGAAATTGTACCAACCAAACTGCTGTAGATGGAATCATGAAATTCAGTAAGTAGACTTTTCTGCCTGTGTGCGTGGCTATGAATGTAAATGGGTAAAATTGGTCTAGAGGAATAAAGGAATAAAGCGCTAAAACAATATTTCCTCATATCAACTCCAAACTATTCTTTGAAAGTAGTAACTGCTTTGAACTTGATTCTAGTTCAATTTTCTTCAAAAAGTAAATATTTACTCAAACTGAGGAAAATTCCATTATGTTGTTCCTTAAACCAAGTACATTTTTACTAAATCTAAGTAAGATTTTTCTGAAAATTTCGTAAAACTAAGTAATTTTTACTTAAACCAAGTAAATTTTTACAAAGTCTAAGTAAAATGTTGCTGAAATTTTCCTAAATCTAAATAAATTTTTACTTAAATCAAGTAAATATTTACTTAAACTGACGACAAATTTCTGATTTTTTCCTTAACACATTATGTGCCAAGTCGTACGTTTCCGTACGACAGTGATAGCTTTTACTTATAGCCCAAAAAATGCTTGGCACTCAATGTGTTAAAACAAGTACATTTTTACTTAAACCGAGGAAAATTTAACTTGATACAAGGAAAAAATTAACTTAAAATAAGTTTAATTTAACTAAAACAATTTTAACAAATGATTTTGATTTTTATAATTTTGTATTAAAATAGAAGTAATTTGCTTGAAATTTTACTACAAAAAAATTACTAGAAAAATGTTAGGAATTTTTTAAAATTACATTTTGACAAAACTCCTAAGCATATCCAATTTTCAGCATTTATCATAGAAAAAAATGCTGGCCTGAATGGTTAAGCGCCGAGGAATTTGATCGCTTTTTTGTGTAATATTTCTCCAAAATATGTATCGAGGGCTTATATTCAAAAGTGGTTATGAACCATTTTCTCCAAAATGAGTTTTCGATGCCAAACTATTCTCAGATTTGGATGTCATCTGTCACATAAATTTGGAAAAGAAAAGACATTTTTTTAATTTTCTGATTTGGCTATCACACTGCTAAGGAGTTTGCAGTCTGCTAAAATTGTCTGTTGTTAATTAAAATATAAAAATAGAATTTCCTTTTATATTAGTGGAAAAATATGCGTATCATTTTTGCTTTATAATAACTTCTATTCAAAAAAGTGTTGTTAACATGTATATCTAAGTGGTCATACTGTTCTGTCCATATGCTGAAAGTTTTTTTCTATATTGCTAAAAACAGCTGCTTACCATCTCAGCAGATACAAATCTGCTGTCTCTTCTTCAACAGCAGAAAATCTGCTCTTTCAGTAGACTTTCTGCTTTCTTTTACTGACATATTCCTTTGAGTGTACTGATAGATGGATTACTGAAATGCAATTATGCCGACGATGTCTGTCGGACGAATGTATCAAAATAGTTCTCGAAGATGCTGGCAATAAAATATGAATGGCTCACGTAATCACACATAATCAAATTAACGTCATTTATCATTGCGCCATAGACAGACTAGACGTCACGAGAACATTGAACATTGATTGAAAATTGGCTAAAATAATTAACAGAATTTGCACCTGCTTTATTTTATGTAAAATGTTCAACAATTTTACCCCAGTTCAGTAAAAATTTCCTAAAAAGTTGAAAAATTAACTAAGTATGAGTAAAATTTCATTCTTTCAAAGTCATAGTAAATAGTTCATTTACAAGAAATAAGATAATAGATTTACTAGATCTTTGGATCTAATAAAAAATTCTTACAATTGAGTAAATTCATACTTATGTGGAAGAATATTTCCAAGATTTTAAGTGAGAAAAAAATCTGAAATTCTTTGTATGGAAAAAATTCCATTTAGAAATTTTAACTTAAAAATGTGTTTTTTCCTAAAATGTAGTTAATATTGTTTACTGAAATTTATGCCGAGTCCTTCATACATTTAAGTATTAATGAACTTGTAAAAATCACTTGAAATTGTTTAGAAAATACTTGAACATAAATCTAAGAAGCAATTCTCGTTCGTTTGCAGAGACTTATTTCTTAAGTACTTTAAGAATTATTGTAAACAACCATTGCGAAGGCACCTCTCTTGCCTTCACAGCAATCATGGAGTAAGAGCTCAGCTCTTTATGGCAGAGGTATCATGAAACTTTTGAGTTATATTTAATGTTGTCATTTTTTGTATCACTTTTGCAAAACCATTTGTTTGATTTTTTAGTTAAATTAAACCAGAGCTGTTAAGTAATGATTAGTAATCGTAATCATTAGTAATTAGATTACTTTTTTTTAAGTAGAAGTAATGATTACAATACGATTACATTCAGTTTTATACGATTAGTAATTGATTACGATTACAAGTAATCAAAAAAAATCAGGTTTAATTGCGATTACTGAAAAATAATCAAAAATAATCAAAAGTAATCAAAAATGAGTTCGACTACTTTAAAAGATTACTTTTGACTATTTTAGATTACTTTTGATTACTTTTGATTTTTTGTGATTACTTTTGATTCTCGCGAAATCGGTATGAGAGTCATAGTAGTCTGTTTGTCAAAACTTTTGACTTTTCAATATATGTCAGTTTTGATTTTTTCTATTCTCGTTCTTTTGCCAGCTAAAACCGTAAGGTAACGGTAATCGCAAGTAATCCTGATTATTTTTTGATTATTTGTAATCGTAATCAATTAGTAATCAGAAATTGTTGAATAGTGGATTATAAAGAGTGATTTTTTTGAGGTTAGGATTTTCATGCATTAGTATTTGACAGATCACGTGGGATTTCAGACATGGTGTCAAAGAGAAAGATGCTCCTCAGTATGCTTTGACATTTCATCATGAATCGTCTTACAAACGAACAACGCTTGCAAATTATTGAATTTTATTATCAAAATGCGTGCTCTGTTAAGAAAGTTCATTGCGCGCTTCCATTTTATGGTCAGTTTAATCGACCCACTGAAGCGGCTATTCGGGCTATTGTGACTAAATTTCGCACCAAATTTACATTGTTGGACATTAAACCACCAACACGCTTACGTAGAGTGCGAACTGAAGAAAATATCGCAGCTGTATCGGCCAGTGTTAATGATGACCACCAATTTTCGATTCGTCGCCGTTCGCACCAATTGGGTCTCTGTTACTCAAAAACGTGGAAATGCCAAAATTGGACTAAGCGGATGGACCACCTAAGACGCAGCCGCGGTCAACATTTAAATGAAATTATCTTCAAAAAGTAAATGTCATGGACCAATCTAACGTTTCAAATAAAGAACCGATGAGATTTTGCAAATTTTATGCGTTTTTTTTTAAAAAAAGTTCTCAAGCTCTTAAAAAATCACCCTTTATAATCATTCCGATTCTTTTTAAAAAGTAAGGTAAGGTAATTAAACTTATTTTAAGTTCAGTAAATTATTTTTTTTTCTCATTAAATTAAAAAATTACTTGTTTTAAGGGAAAAACAGCAAAATTGGCCTGAGTTTAAGTAAATATTTACTTGATTCGTAATGTCATTCAAATGTTAGAAACTATTTATTATTTCTATTTTCAATATTATTTTCAATAATTGTCAGTAGTAGGGAGCACATTAAATTGATATCATCATCCAATTACATCATTAATTACATACTTCCACACATATATTTTTGTACATACGCTTTCTGTTAACGTAATTTACCCTCTCATTTTGTAAATTTTGTAATTTACCCTCTAAAAAAAACGAGCTTTCGCGTTGCGTTATTTTACATATAAATTTTTTGTAAAAACAAAAAATCCACAAAAAATAGAGCGAGCTTTCGCGTTGCGTTTCAGAAAATGAGGGGGCTAATGTATTTAACGAAAGCTTTTACATTAGACAGAATGAAAAAAGGCATGCATATTAGGGGTGGTGGGATAGTGCACGACTTTTAGATCTGGGTATGCTAGAACCCCTAATTCTGTGAGGTTCGGGAAAAAATTCATGAGCCAAAAAATGGGGATTTTGAGTTGAGTGTAAGTGGGGGCTCAAAGGTGGGGAAAATGAGTAAGAGCTCAGAAATAGACCCAAAACTGTCTCGGAGTTATTTTAATTAAGTGAAGATTGGGGTAATCAATAGAGGTTACTATATTTCTAAATTCCAAAACTTCTGATATAGTTAAGATAGCTTGACGCGCGTTTGATATATATTTTCTAATGGATTTGTAAAATTAATTTATTTCAAAAAATATTTTTTTGATTATAAAATATTAAAAATAATATATTTAATTTTTCTATTTTCTATAGAAGTAGCCCACTGTGTTTACTTTCAATTGCAAAAACGCGAAAATTCATGGGATCTCACACGAATCGAAAGTTATAGAAGAAGCTGTAAGACTGTATTTTACAAATAGATGCAATTTTGCACAATGATTGAATCAATTGGAGAAGGCTTTTGCCGATTCTTATTTTAAAATTACTGTTTCTAAGCACTGTGTGGGCATAAACAGTCTCATCAATAAGGATTTTTGCCTATGACTGCTTTATATATAGTTACTGTTTATAAACACTGTGCTGACATTTATTCACTAAGAATAAACAAACACACCCATAATCAACGTGTTTACTGGAAAGCTGAGACACAGAGAGAGAGAGAACGCCAAGAGAATATAAATACTGAGTGTAAAATCGTTTGCTATAAAAACACAAACTGCGACACAAATAGAAACAGTTGAGCGTAAATAGCCGGCGAGGAAACATTAACAATACGAAACTGAAAGAGACTGTGTAAACAACTGAAGCAAAAGATAACAAAGAAAGTTCAAATTAATTTCACAATAAACTAAACAAAGAAACTTAAAAATAATTTCACAATAAAATCAAAAAATAAATAAGTTAATAATTCAAATAAATATTCGAACAAATTGGGGTGATTCCCTTCAAACCTCGACCATGGTTGAAATTGAAAATCAAAATGATCCTCCTCCAGTGCCATCAGATGATATTCCCACAACTTCACAGCAATCGTCGAGTGGAGAAACATCAGCTGTGGATTCTCCCGAATTAGAAGATATTATGGTGAAGTGGCGAAAAGCTATGAAAACGGCGTGTGAAGCTCAAAAACTGCTGCAGGAAGTCATGGATGAAATGGCTCGACAAATGCGTACTAACAATGGCAAGGGCAAGAGTCATAAGATGGGTGGCAAAATGAAATACAAACGATTGGGTCAACGTTGTCGAACACATCGTGGTGCACCATCATCGGGAGAGGAGGCTATTGAAATCGACAGTGATAGCAATTCGGACTCGAGTTCCGATTCCAGTGATGATAATGATGTTGAGATCGTAACTGCTGATGACGGACCACCAAACAATCAACACCATGGACACAAAAATCGTTCACATTCCCGTAGCCGTTCACCACCTGATCATTCCAGAGGGGGGTGGGGTCGCTGCAGAGCGTTTTCGGCCACACGTCATCACCCACATTTTCATCATCTTCCTCAACTGCCACATTTCCAGCATCCCCATTTCCACCATCATCCTCACCATCCCCATTTCCGCCATCATCATCCTCACCATCCGCACCAACATCATCATCCCCACCATTACCCTTACCATCAACTTCATGGTAATCCCGGATATCCTGGATTTTATGATTACACCCGTAATCAAAATGAGGGCAGGTCATCGATACACACAATCGTGGATACCCTACCACTTGCTCTAACTCTATAGATCCAAATAAGGCCGCTGATAGTATTTAATTTAGGATTAAGTTAAAAATAATCAAAAAAATATATATATTCAAGAAAAAAGTTAAAAAATAAAAGAATATGAAATAAGAAATACAAAAATGTGGTTTTACTTAGTTTATATGGGAGTGGTTGTACGACCTAAATCCATGTCTGGATTAGTGGACTGTTGATGTGCTCGTGTTGTAATAGGTGTGATAATTTCGTAATCTACTTCCAAAACCAATATGCTTCAAACATATGTATAAAGTATTCAAAGAGTGATGAATATACATTAAACCGGGTCGGTTTGTATGGGAGAAAAAATTGCGATTTTCCGCAACAGAAATTAATACGCCCAACATAGTTGGGCTACATATTTTGACTTCGCACCTAGAGCAATCAATCAAAAATCATGTTTTTCTTAAAAAAGAAAAGCATTGGAAAAAGGTATGTGTGTTTCTGCATTCAACGTTGTCAAAATATTCAGTCTTTGTCTGATAAATAGGTTGAAATAAAATTTTAATTTGTAAAACCTTCCTCATTTTTGTCTCGATTTAAATTTTTAACGTTAGAATGGGATTTAATACTTTGAATGGGTTAAATTGTGTTAAAAGGGATACAAATGATACCACTGCCTTGACCAAACGGCTGGGCCTATGATCTTGGCATTAAGGCGACCAAAAAATATGTTTACAAAATTCGTCCTTTTTGGGGGTGAAATTGGATGAAAAGGGATAAAAGTGTTATCAGTCAAACCAGTAAAGCTGGAGTCATGAAATTTCCTCAAAATGAATACACTCAGAAAAATAGCATTCCTAAATTTGAGTAAAATCCATACTCCAATTTAGTTCAACTATTTTACTCCAGTTTAGTAAAAATTACCTTAAAAGTAGGAAAATTAACTAAGTATGAGTAAAGTTTCCTTATGTCAAAGTCATATCAAATAGTTCATTTACTAGAAATAGAGTAGTAAATTTACTTAAAATCGTTTCATTGGATCTAATAAAAAATTCTTACCATTGAGTAAATTTATACTTGCGTGGAAGAAAATTTCCATGGTTTTAAGTAAAAAAATATAAAAAATTGTATGGAAAAAATTCCATTTGGCAAATTTTAACTACAAAAAGTGTTTTTTCTTAAAATTAAGTTAATGTGTATACTGAAATTTATGCCGAGTTCTTCATACATTTAAGTTGTTTAGAAAATTCTTGAAGATAAATCTAAGAAGCAATTCTCGTTCGTTTGCAGAGATTTATTTCTTAAATACTTCAAGTATTATTCTAAACAACCACTGAGAAGGCGCCTCTCCTGCCTTCGCAGCAATCATGGAGTAATAGCTGAACTCTTTATGGAAGAGGTTCATGAAACTTTTGAGAAATATTTCATGTTGTCATTTTTTGTATCAGTTTTGCATACTCTGAAGCAAAACCATTTGTTTGATTTTTTAGTTAAATTGAACTTATTTTAAGTTCACCTTTTCCGTGTTTTGAGGAAAAAATCAGCAAAATTGTCCTCAGTTCAAGTAAATATTTACTTGATTTGAGTAAAGATTTACTTAATTTTTGGAAAATTTTACTTAGATTTAGTAAAAATTTACTTAGTTTGAGGAAATACTTACTGCGCTTTTCCTCAGTTTGAGTAAATATTTACTTGGTTTGAGGAAAATTTAACTAGAATCTAGTTCAAAGCTGTACTACTTGCAAGGAAAACTTTGAACTTGATATGAGGAAATAATGCTTTAGCGCTATACGAAGTTAAATTTTCCTAAATTTTAGTTCATTTTAACTCATTAAAGTTTTCACCTTTTTTCTGAGTATAGAACGCAAGTTGAAGTAGTTTTTCGAAATTCATACTTTGAAAGAGCGAAAAAAGGTACCAACAACACGTATTCTTAGGAATTTGCCATTATTTTATTCAAAACCATGCCTGAAGCAAAATATGCAATGCGCAAACACGACAATAAACAAGTAAGAAAATGTCAGTCCGACTTATATATACCCTCCATCTCAGAGAAAATATATATGGAAGTTATAGAGACTTCAATTTTACTTAAGTTGTGTGGAAGGTACATAGTCCCAGCTTCCACAATTGTAAAAACATGATAAGATATTAAGTCATAGTGAATTGCAGGCAATAATATAGCAGTTAATTTATCTAGGATAGGGACAATTGTGTGGAAGATACTAGAGTGGGTGTGGCAAAGCATAAATATTTAACAGATTTAAAGTGATTATATTAACATTTTCCAATATTATATATTGCAACTGATTTCGACAATCCGAATGGAAGTTATATTGGTTTTATTTTAACCAAGGTTTATGCCAATTTGTGTGGGAGCTACCAAAAGGGGTGTGACAAGGTCGCTCATATTCCATGTTTATGCAACTGCAAATTTCAGACTATTCCGATCATCCGTATAGATGTTATAAAAGCTTTAATTTTGGGCATGTTAAGGTGATTTGTGTGTGTGGGAGGCACTAGTAGGGGCGTGGCAAAACCCGTCATAGTTTGCACACTTAAAGTGATTACAAAAACTGTACCATATACCAAAATATAGCCGATTCTCAATACCCGTGTGGAAGTATCATTGGTTTTAATTTAACATAGGCCGTTTGTGTTGGAGGTACCAGAAGGGGCGTGACAATTTCGCCCATCTTCGAACTTAAGCTAAGTTTGGGGAAAATATTACTATGTGTTACTATGAATACATTCCTTAACTCCTTTCGAATGTTATCGTGTACACCAGTCATCCAGACAGACGGACTGACGAGCGGACGGACTTATGGACCGTTTGAACCCGAATTGAAACGGATTTGGTCCAAACATATTCGGGGTCGTATGTCGCACCTTCAATGTGTTACACTTTTTTCTGTAGAGTGAGGGTATAAAACAAGGACATACAATGGTTTGTTTTTATTTCTAGCTTCACAAAAGGTTTGCGGGAAATTGGTTGGAATTTTGAAAAATTTAGTAATTTTAAAATATAAAAAATTTTATTAATTATACCCTCCACTAGGGTATTTTAACTGTAATTGTGTATCGTTTGTTCGACTTAGAATAAATTTGTAAACAGATTTAGCCATTTCCGTCTGTCTACCCATATATTCTTGTATTTAAAGTACTAGTCGCAATTACTGTCCGATTTTAACAAAAATTGGTACAATTTACAAATTTTGTTCAAATTTGGCACAACATCTTATATATTTAATAAAACATTTGAGGTGAAAATGGGTCAAAGTGTTTTTTTTGCTTTTTCCGCTCTAGAAAACACACAGGTTAAACCATTTGGTTTAAATGTGGCACAATAACAATTAAAATGGGTCAAATTGGTTCAGATTTAGTTATATCCACGATACAAATTTCGCACTCGAATTTTCTTTATCCGCTCTCGTATATAACTATATATATAAAAGAGTTGCGTGATTGAGTGACTGACTGATCACTCCCCAGACCAAACGGCTAGAGCTAGAATCATGAAATTTGGTGTGTACATTTCTCTTATAATGTGGAGGTGTGAGACGAAATTTTTCGAAATTCGCACTTTTAAGGGGTAAACGGGGTAAAAAGGGATAAAAATGGTACCACCACAATGACCAAACGGCTGGGCCTAGAATCTTGAAATTTGGGATGGATATTCCTCTTGTGGCATGAAGACAACCCAAAAAGTGACATTTTAAAAATTCGTACTTTTGGGGTGTTAAATGGTACAAAAAGGGACAAAAATGGTACCTATAACATGGTTGAAGCTAGAATCATGAAATTTGGTATGTACATTTCCCTTACAGTGAAGAAATCAGATTTGAAGGGAGTTTTTCGTAATTCGTACTTTTAAGGGGTAAAATGGGGTAAAGAGGGATAAAAATTGTACCACCGCAATGACCAAACTGCTGGGACTTGAAATTTGGTACAAAAATTTCTCTTATAGCTTCAACGCGCCCAAGAAAATATTTTCAAAATTCGTACTTTTTGGGGGTGAAATCGGGTAAAAAGGGATAAAAATAGTGCCAATAAAATGGATGGAGCTGAAACCATAAAATTCGGTGTGTACATCCCTCAAAATGTTTAGAATCGCAAAATGAAGGAATTTTTCGAAATTTGTACTTTTTAAGGGAAAAGGGGATAAAAAAGGTACTAACAACACGGATGACGCTACAATAATGAAATTCGGGGTATATATTCGTTTTATAGCGCAGGTCACTAATAAGAAAGCATTTTTCGAAATTTATACTTTTAAGGGATTAAATGGGATAAAAATTGTACCACCATCCTGACCAAGCGGCAGGGCCTAGACTCTTGAAATTTGGAACGGGCATTGCTTTTACAGCACGAATGCAACCAAGAAAATATTTTTAAATTCGAACTTTTTGTGAGTAATATCGGGTAAAAAGGGATAAAAATGGTACCAATCAAACGGATGGAGCTGGAATAATAAAATTCGGTGTGTACATACCTCAAAACCCTTAGAAACGCAAAATGACCGAATCTTTTTAAATTCGTACTTTTAGTAGGTAAACGGGGAAAAGGGGATAAAAAAGGTACCAACAACACGGTATGTATATTCGTTCGATATGTATATTCGTTTTACAGCCCAAATTACTGATAAGAAGACATTTTTCGAAATTTGTAATTTTAAGTGATTAAGTGGGATAAAAATTTTACCACAGCCCAGACCAAACAACTGGGCCTAGAATAATGAAATTCGGAACGGGCATTACTTTTACAGCACGAATACGACTAAGAAAATATTTTTAAATTCGAACTTTTTGTGAGTGAAATTGGGTAGAAAGGGATACAAAATGGTACCAATCAATCAGGCGGAGCTGGAATCATGAAATTCGGCGTGTACATCCCTGAAAATGCTTACAAACGCAAATTGAAGGAATTTTCGCACTTTTAAAGGGTAAACGAGAAAAGCGGGATAAAAAAGGTGCCAAGAACATGGATGACGCTACAATAATTAAATTCGGTACGTATATTCGTCTTACAGTGTAGATGAGTACTAACAAGGAATTTTCCGATATTTGTACTTTTAAGGGATTATAAATACTGTGCCTAGAATCTTGAAATTTGGATCGCATATTACTCTTGTAACGCGAATACGACCACGAAAATATTCTTCATTAATTTATTCTTTTAGGTGTGAAATTGGGTAAAAACAGATAACAGCGGTACCAATCATGCAATTTGGTTTGTACGTGCATAGAAATACAAAATTAATATATTTTTCGAAATTCGTACCATTTTATATCCCTATGGTACCAACAACAGGGCTGAAACTAGAATCGTGAAATTCGGTGTGTATATTCCTCTGATAGTGTAGACGCGAAACTTTAACTGATTTTAAATATTTATACTTTTGTATATGTACTTTAAAGGGGCAAGCGGATCAAAAGTGGTGCAAATGATACCAACCAAAATTGTCTTTTTTTATTTTGACCAAAGCTTATGTCAATTTGCGTTTCAAGTATAGAAGTTATATTAGGTTTAATTTTACGTACGGGTCGTTTGTTTTGGAATATGGACTATACGTGTGTGGGTACCATAAGATTTATATCAATTTCCCCAATTTTCGAATTAAAACCAAGTTTGGGAAAATAGTACTATGTGCAGAGTTTGAATAAATTCTTTAAGTCCCTTCCAGAGTCATCGTGTATACCAGCGAGCCAGCGACGAACGTGAAAGGGACTTTGGACATACTTATGGTTTTAAATCTCTCCTTCAATGCGTTACACTTTTATTCTATCCCTAATGATATTTTCACAGCTTAAGAAAGAAACGTGCAAATAATTTTCTACTTTATATGATTTTTTGTAGAAAAATTGTTTCCATTTTGTGCCTATAAATTAAACTATTGACTACGTATAAACGCTGAAAGTGATATCCTTAAAAACAGTTTGAATACTGATACAAACTACTGTCTTGCCATACCATTTTTCCGCGTACGAAGTAGCGGGTATTTGCTAGTACCATATATTTTAACAGATTTTGTTCAAATTTGGTGTTATATACCTCGCAATCAAAAATCGGTGACGATTTAACTTTTCGACTCTACAAAACCACATATTTTATTTTTCTTTCTATTGTATTTGATTTAGAATAATCTTTGGTGAAAGTGGGTCGCATCGGTTCAAATGTATTCTCTTATAGCTGATATATGCTGGACATTGTTTGATAACGGTATAGAATTACCGAGTAATAAATATTTGTCTTTGTCATAGTACTTAACATTTGCATGCTAATTGTAACATTCAATAAAATAAGTTGTTTTCCAAATATGATCATATTATTAATACAAGAGTACTAAAAGAAAAATTTAATAAATAAGTTCTTGTTTAAATGCCGAAATTGGTATTTATATCTAAAGGGTCCGCCAAATAACTTTTTTTTTTTGAAAATGCTATAAAAAAACTACTGAATATTTTCTCAAATTTCTTTTTTTATTTGAAAGTACAATCCTTCCGGTTAATAATGGAAAATAATTTCATTCAAATGACTGCTGAGGGCACCCCACAAATAATAGTCCAACGGTTGAATAGTTGAAAAAAAACGTTAGATGGCGGACCCTTTATAAAGGGTGATTTTTTAAAAGCTATAGGAAAATTTTTCAAAAAAAAAAACACATAAAATTCAGAAAAATGCAAGAAATCTTTATTTGAATCGATAGTGCGATCCATATAATTTAATGTTTGAAGATTATTTCATGCAAATGTTGACCTTGACTGCGCCTCAAATGGTCCATACGCTTAGTCCAATTTTGGCATTTCCACGTTTTTGAGTAACAGAGCCCCAATTGCTGCGAACGGCGACTAATCGATAATTGATGGTCATCATTAACACTGGCCGATACAGCTGCGATATTTTCTTCAGTTCGCACTCTACGTAAGCGTGTTGGTGGTTTAATGTCCAACAATGTAAATTTGGTGGGAAATTTAGTCACAATAGCCCGAATAGCCGCCTCAGTGGGTCGATTAAACTGACCATAAAATGGAAACGCGCGATGAACTTTCTTAACAGAGCACGCATTTTGATAATAAAATTCAATAATTTGCAAGCGTTATTCGTTGGTAAGACTATTCATGGTTAAATTATAGACGAAACTGAAGATGTTTGACAGTGAAACAAAACACGAAACGTGCGTCAGCTGTTTAAACCAGTATTGCCAAAAAGATAATAGCTAAAAAATAGAGAGTATATATAAAAATGAATCTGTGTTTGTATGTTTGTTTGTTTGTTATTTATAGCAGCCTAAACTACTGAACCGATCTTCTTGAAATTTGCGCAATATGTTCATGCTGAATCGGTGGTGAAAATAGGCTATATAAATTTTTGATATTTTCAGTGGGAGGTGCCACGCCCACGCCACACAAATTGGAGATTTATTTGTTTTTTATAAATTAGCATATTCGGAAACTACTGTTGCAGCTAGAGTCTTGAATTTTTGTGAAAGTTCACGAATTGTTAGTCTGCACAATTGTGCTAAAAATGGGTGGTATTAGAATAGTGGGCGTGGCACTTTCCATACGAAGTTTAAACCTATTATTGAATATTGCCAGTTCTGAAATTTTGTGTAAGTTCATCTAGCATCAATGTGCGTAGTTCTTCCAAAAATGGGCGGTATTGGAATAGTGGGCGTGGCACCTCCCATACAAAGTTAAAACATATTATCGAATAGTGTCAGTTCTATGAAACGTAGAGTGCTGTAATGTTGTGTAAGTGCATCCAGCATCAATGTGCGTAGCTGTGCCAAAAATGGGCGGTAATGGAAAAGTGGGCGTGGCACCTCCCATACGAAGTGAAAACCCATTTTCGAATATATTTCGTTCTATGGCAAATACAATACTGAAATTTTGTGTAAGTGCATCTAGCATCAATGTGCGTAACTGTGCCCAAAAAAAAATGGCGATATTGGAAAAAAGGGCGTGGTACCTCTCACACGAAGTTAAAACCTATTATCGAATATATTCAGTTCTATGACAGCTACAATACCTTTGCGTGAGTGCATCTAGCATAAACCTGCGTAGTTGTGCCAAAAATGGACGGTATTGGGAAAGTGGGCGTAGTACCTCACGTACGAAGTTAAAATATATTATCGAATATGGTCAGTAGGTGTCATAGACCTAGAGTGCTGAAATTTTGTGTGAGTTGATCCAGTGTAAATAGTTGTGCAAAGATGGGCGGAAAGTGGGCGTGACTCTTCCCATATGAAATTAAAACCGGTTTTAGAGTATTTCGACACCGAGATGGGCGGAAAGTGGCCGTGACCCTTCCCATACGAAATTAAAACCTGTTTTTGAATATATTCTACACCGAGATTCCTATATTGTTGTGTGAATTATGTGTGAAAGATGGGGTAATTTTGATTTGAATTTTGTAAAATTAGACGTTTTCTTTGGGTGTTCTTAGCACAATAGTAAAGAAAGGTTACAAAAAGAGAAATATTCATTCGTCAACAGCCGAATTAAGTCAAGAGAACGGAAATTATATTAATTTTTTAGTTTCTGTGTTGTTTGATTAGTAAACAATTTGATTGATTTTCTATGTGTTTTTAATGTAATGTAATTCCTTCTTACGAATGAAGTTTTGTGTTTAGGTAATGGAAAGGAGGAGAATCACACTTAACAAAAAATCAATTTGATTTTGACATTTTTTCAATTATTCGCCGTAAACTAACGTTATCCATGGAACATATCCATATCTTTAGTATCTCAGGGAATAACCTTGATTAATATTGGTACATCTATTACCGATCAGGACAAAAATTAATATCAAATCGGATTTTAATTTTACCGTTTGTTTTTTTTTGCTTTGCGAAGCGGGCTGGGATTCAGCTAGTATATTATATCTACAACTATCTTTTATGCCTTTCATAACTGCCACACCCCTCCCCTTTAAAGTTGTGTTGTACAGTTTAACACCAATTCAGAAAAGGTTCGAAATTAAACCTAAGGTGTATTTAAAGTTTTGACTTATTTCAGATTTGGAGTATTCAGAGACTTATAGTAGATTTTATGGCAAATTTTTTTGTAGAACATTTTGACTCGTTAAACCCACTGTTTTTTAAATTTTCGTACAAAAGGGACCAAAAAGAACCCTATATTGAGGAGCTAGAGTGTTAAGCTGTTCAACAAAAATGTTCCGCGTAGTATTTTAAGTAATATTGCTGAACATATCCCATACTTAAAATATATGGGTACTGTTGAAGATCGACCCTATGATCGATATTAGCTGATGTTGGCAGGTTGGAAATCGACCATATGATCGACATCATCTGATGTGTGTATGACAACGTAGTAACATCCAAATACAGATGGCTTTAGCGGTTATTTTATGGCAGTCAAATCCGTAGTTTTGTGTACTCCGTACAAAGCAGCAAGACTTGCTCAAATCAAATATTAAAAATCCAAATTTTGTTTTAATAAATTGTCTCCTCTAGACTCCGTCTAGGGGAGACCAACAGGGCCACCATACTGGTTGGAACCTGTTCAGCTACAATGTTTCCTATGGGGAAATATTCACCCACCCCCTCTAAAATGTCCTGCATACGTAAACTTCCAAAACGCCGATACACGTATTTTCATTTTTACCCAAACTATCAAAATCAATTTTCAGAACAGAAAAAGTTTGATTTTGTTGCACAGTGTTACTTACCTCAATGGTGAGGTGTTGATGTGAATTAGTATACTTCATCACAATGTCAGCAACGTTTTCGTTTTTCAATCGCCATCACCATATATCTCCACATTTCTTCAATGATCTCCTTTATCAGCAAAGGAAAATGAATGCACATTTAAATAAGCAAAAGTTATCCAGATACCAAAGAATGTAAAGGATCCCAAACTCCCCAACAATTATAGGTATTACCCTGGGCTAATTAATAGCAATACAATTAATTCACTACAGATAAATTTTGCTCGCCTTTTCGAGTGATATATTCTAATCAAAGACCATTGGTGGCCATTTAACCAATATGGAAATTGCATGGCAGCGCCTCCTAAAGACCACTATATATAGCGAGTGGTATTGTCATGATCCAAGTGGTTTGTAAAGAGAAAAATATTAATAAACATAGAGGTCAGAACATGAAATATATAAAAGAACTTTAAAAGGGGGCTTACAGGATATTTTGCTTGCTTTCCAATATTTATTCCTCATATATATATTTATAATCTCAATTACATTGTATATAATATAAATGGTTGTAATTAGTTATTATTTTATATTCATTGGCGCCGTAAATCACGAAAAATGGTTGTGCACAACACTCATGATGACCGTTTCAAAATTACATTCTCCACACACGTGATCGTTTACCATGACCTGAGAGCCATGATGGCATAATTCCTGTATGTTGCATAAGCATGGGATGCTGAATTCCTATGGGATATCCATTATAATCCAAAGTCCAGGGGCAACAAGCACGTCTCAATATTCTGGATTCCTTCAACAGCTTCCCACGAATTTCGTCATCAGAACTGCTGCTGCTACTCGAAGTTGAAGAAGACGAACCATAATTATGATGTTGGCTCCTGCGGACATTTCGATCGACTTTGGAACGATTTAAAGGTCGCATGTGGCGAGAACGATGATTGATGATTTCGCCATGACGGTTGCGATAATGAGAGCGGTGTATATGATGTCCGAAACGCTTTGGCATATCGTAAGAGAGAGAACGAGAGCGGCTACCACGACGCACATAATGTCCAAGGCGAACGAGAGAATGAGAACGAGAGCGGCTTATGCGGCGCAATCGATGTCCATGACGTTTCTTTACATCACCATGACGTCCATGAGAAACTGAGCGAGAGTGTGAACGGCTCACATGGCGTAAATGATGTCCATGACGACCACGGGATTGAGAACGAGATCTACTTACAATGCGCATACGATGTCCATGACATTTCTTCATATCGCCATGACGTCCTCGAGAAACTGAACGATAGCGTGAACGGCTCACATGGCGTAAATGATGACCATAACGACCATGGGACTGAGAGCGAGAGCGTGAGCGGCTGACACGGCGTAAATGATGCCCATGACGACCACGAGACTGAGAGCGAGATCGACTTGCGTGGCGCAAATGATGGCCATGACGTCCACGAGATTGAGAGCGAGAACGAGATCGACTTACATGGCGTAAATGACGACCATGACGTTTCTTTACAACGCCATGACGTCCACGAGAAACTGAACGAGAGCGTGAACGGCTCACATGGCGTAAATGATGGCCATGACGACCACGGGACTGAGAGCGAGAGCGTGAGCGGCTAACATGGCGTAAATGATGGCCATGACGACCACGGGACTGAGAGCGAGAGCGTGAGCGGCTAACATGGCGTAAGTGATGCCCATGACGACCACGAGACTGAGAGCGAGAACGAGATCGGCTTACATGGCGTAAATGATGACCATGTCGTTTCTTCAAATCGCCATAACGTCCACGAGAATTTGAGCGAGAACGTGAGCGGCTTACATGGCGTAAATGATGACCATGATGTCCACGGGATTGGGAGCGAGAACGAGATCGGCTTGCGTGGCGCAAATGATGACCATGACGTCCACTGGAGACTGAACGAGAACGTGAGCGGCTGACATGGCGTAAATGATGACCATGACGCTCATGAGAATGAGAGCGAGAACGAGAGCGGCTTGTTTGACGTTTCTCACGACCGTGTTGCACTCTTATTTCACGAGAATGAGAGCGAGATCTGGAACGGCTAATGTCTCGATTTTTACCACTACGATGACCATTCGTTTTGCGATTATGACGCGTTACAATTTCAACGTCACTACCGCTCGAAGTGGTGCTGGTACCACTACTGGTACTGACTGATCGAGAACGGTGACGGCGCCCATGTGTTCTACCCTTTCCATGATCCTTTTTGCCTCCGCGCTCCTTGTAATACATCTCATCGGCCAATTCTCCCATGACATCCTGTAGCATTTTTTGCGTTTTGTAAGCTTTCTTCATGGCCTTGTTAAATTCTTTCATGTTACCCTTCAGGTTCGAGTTCGAGATGTGCGGCACCTGTGTGCGATCATCCTTGCCGCCGGTAATCCCGGGATCTTCGTGACCCATATTCCCAATTTTTCACAGTGAAATGCTTTACAAAATATTGAAAATAAAATGTAAGATGGTTTGTTCTTCAAGTGACTCGAACACTTGACTGCTGAATTTGCTGTCCACTGTGGTGGCTTTTATACTGGCTCTGCAAGAATGCTTCTTCTGGTTTGATCCAATGCTTATCTACGCTCCCGTCCCAGCCATTGTCCCGATGGATGGGTTGACCACAAACGTATGTACATACCTCATAATCCACAGATATGGATGTGCTTTGATAGCCAACACACTTTTTAAAAAATATTCCAGAGTTTTTCTAGGAGGCTCACCAGGTCAGTTAATACCCCCCATCATTAGCGATAGCAATTATCGTTGCCATGATTGGCTGTTTACTCATTCAGTGGTCATTATATTAATCAATTAATTAAAACCATTGTTGGAGCGTGAGTGTACGAGCTACTGATTGCATACTGGTTAAGCGGACAGGGGAGTAGTTTCAAGTTATAATTATTTTTAGCTACTTTTTAGTTATGAGCCGAATTCACAAATGGTTGTTAAATCTTTGAAAATTTTTATCCTTTGAAACTTTGCATTCCTTTTAAGGGGCAACAGGATAAGGAAATGAAAAACTGAAAATATTAACTAACTATATTGTGCCTATAGTTCAACGGTGATTCCTCTCATATTTTAGTGGACTGGACAACAAAATGTGAACAAATATTTTGACCGAAGAACCGATCGAATCAGAATCTCTTTCGTAAAGTCGATTTAATAAAGTTCTTCTTCCACCAAATTTATTTTATGTGTTCTGGGGCTTTTCGAGCCGAAGATTTTTTCCAAACAAATAATTTTGAGGGGACTTTGTTTATACATTTTATCCCTCTTGATTACACTGTGCGATAGTCAAAAAAAAAAAACTCTAGGAGGTGACATTATTTTCTGGTAGGTATTGTCGAGTAGAACAAGAGTCTGTATTTGAAAGTTGTCCGACACCCCAAAAAGTTACGGATAAAAACCCCATTTTACGTACCTTTACACACTTATAACCCACTAACTTCTTTGGTTATCAACTGATTTTTACTTTCACATCGGATTTGAACAGAAGAAACCTGGAGCTTTCGATAGAGACATTGACTGATTTATTGAAGGTTTTATTAATTCTAAATTTTCGCAAAAATAAATATTTTGGTCATTCCAGTTAACATCTCTCATAATTTTACGAATTGAGACCCAATAAAAATACTTCAAATTCGGAAATAGAAAATACTAGATCTCCCTTAAAAAATACCCCAATTCCCATAGTGGGGAAATGTGCTCCAACATTGGGTAATTTTTATTAAAATGGTCGCCATAATTTTTTCCCGTTTTTGTCTCTTTTTAACGAATTTTAAGTATTTTTATTGGACTACAATTCGTAAAATTATGAGAGATGTGAACTGGAAGGACCAAAACATGTAATTTTAGTATTTATAAAAACTTCAATAACTCAGTTAATTATTTATAATTGTAAAAACAAAGCGACATTACTAAATGTGCTAATGTGTACTAAATGTGTTGTTTAAATTAATTTAAAGAAGTGATACGGTTACCAAACAAACAAGTAAAAAGGCGTTAAGTTCGGCCGGGCCGAATCTTATATACCCTCCACCACGGAGTGCATTCCACAGTATTACCAGCAGATTAAAGGATGTCGACTTTTCATAGAAGCACAGTACCATATTACGAAAATTGTGATATTTGTATGCACATTACTATATTTGTTTACTATTTCAAACTATAATGTATACTTATGCACACTGTTTAAAATCAACTACTATATATAAATAAAATGTTGAAATTGTGAAAGTGAACATGCCTAAATATTAGGCGATTGTCAGTCGCCATTAGAAAGAAGCATTTTCAGATACAGACAAAGTGATAAGAAAAGTATAAATTTTAAAGATATCCCCATTCTCCGCCCAAATGTACAAATTTCGAAAAAAAAACCTTTTTCGAGTCTTCATAGTCATAATGTATACACCGAATTTCATGATTTCAACTTCAGCGGTTTGGTAGGTCCCATTTTTATCCCTCTTTTTAATTATATCCCTTAAAAGGGAAAAATCCCTCTATTTTACGTGTCTATGCAATTAGAGGGATGTACACACCGAATTTCATTATTCTAGCTGTTGTCGTATCATTGGTACCATATTTTATCCCTTTTTGTCCCATTTCGCCCGCCAAAATTTTTTATTTTCTTTGTGGTGCTTCCAAGCTACAAGAGAAATGTCCGCAACAAATTGTAACTGTATGAAAATAAGAAATGTAATTAATAAGCCAAGGCTACCAATATTTGTATATTATATATATAATGGATATAATGCTTCAATTCATAAAGTAAATATAAGGGAGCAATCATAAATACCCTAAATATTGGGGGATAGAGAGTGTATTTTCAGATACGGTCGATTGGTTGGTTGTATGTCCATTCTATTTTAATTTCAAAAGTATAAATTTTGAAAATACCTTATCTCTCACGTACGCAGTTAAAGATTCTACCATTTGTTGTCGTAAAAGCAACAAAATAAAGTACGAATTTGGAAAAAAAATATTTTACGTGGCTATGCAGTCAGACGAATGTATACATCGTATTCCATTAATCTATCAGCGGCCATTTTGTTGGTACCATTTTTATCCCCTTTTTCCAATTTTGCCCCCTCAAGAGTACGACTATCTAAAACCTCTTTATTTTACGTATCTACACAATTAGAGGGATGCACACACTGAATTTCATCATTCTAGCTGTATTCGTTTAGGTGGTACTATTTTTATCCCCTGTAGCCATTGTATCCCTTGAAAGTACGAATTTGGAAATTACTTTTTATTTTGCGTGTCTACGGAGTCAGAGGAATGTATACTCCGAATTTCATGATTCTAGCTGCTGTTATTTGGTAGGTACTATTTTTATCCCCTTTTTCCATTTTACACCCTAAAAGTACGAATTTCGAAAAATTCTTTTATTTTATGTGTCTACGCAATCAGAAGAATATATGCACAGAATTTCATTATTCTAGGTGCAGCCGTTAGGTTGGTACTATTTTTATCCCTCTATCCCCATTTAACCCCTTAATAGTACGAATTTAGAAAAAATACTTTTATATTATTTATCTACTCTATTAAAGGAATGTCCACACCGAATTTCGTGTTTCTATCTGTTGTCGTTTGATAGGTACCATTTTTATCCCTTTTTGTCCCATTTCGCCCCCTACAAATAAAAATCACTATATAGTGCCCTTTTATGCTATAGAGGGAATGTGCATTGCAAATATCAACTAAATACAAGCTAATATGTTCAAAAAACATGCTGAAATATTAGGGGTACTTTCAGTCCTTGTGAGGGAAAAATTTTTCCCTCTGGGCCGATTTCGTCCACTTTCAATCCCAACCGATCTACAACCATAAGACACATTTAGGAAAAATTTAAACCTCCTAGCTCATTCCGTTCGGCCGCTATCGTGCTTTCAACAGACAGACAGACAGACGGACAGACAGACAGACGGACAGACGACATGGCTATATCGTCTTAGAATTTTACCACGGCCCAGAATATATATACTTTATGGGGTCTCCGATGAATATTTCGAGGTGTTACAAACGGAATGACAAAGTGAATATACCCCCATCCTGGAGGTGGAGGGTATAAAAATGTGCAAAAACATTGACAAATTTGAAAAATAACTAAAAATGTGTTTGCTGGTCAAAAGCACACAGATTTCTTCAGTTTTCTTAAATAAGCTATATATCTGTCGAAAGCTGCAGGGTTCTTCTTTTTAAAGCCGATGAGAAAGTGAAAATTGGTTGAAATCCCAGAAAGTTACAGGTGCAAAGTGTGCAACGGTACGAAAACCCGGTTTTTACCCGTAGCTCAAGATTTAGGGGACAGATTCTTGTTCTACTTGATAATACCTACCACAAAAATATTATCTATTCCCTCATTTACGCCATGAACATGGTCAGACAATTGGGCATCGATTGCAAAAGCAAAGTAATAGAGGGCTATTTCAAACAGTAAATTTGATTGCCGGAGACAGTCAACAACAGTCCTCGACCTCCCCTCGACCACCTGAAGGTCGGTAAAAGTCATCTTTGTTGAAGTTACAAGTCTGCAATATCTGCAGAGTGAAAGTACGAGGGTCGTACCATAAGTATTGAGGCATTGTTATAATATCAGCAAGAATTGATTAAAGATTTTTGTGCACAGCGGGATGTTTCGGAAGAAAAAACAAGTAAAAACGGCATTAAGTTCGGCCGGGCCGAACTTTATATACCCTCCACCATTGATTGCATTCCACAGAGGATGTCGATTTTCGTATTGCAGGAAAATATAATTTTTTTATATAGCCAAAACAAAACAAACACAAATATTAAAAAAAAATAATTTTATAAATAAGTATTATATTTTATTTATTTCAAACCAAGCTTATAAGGCAAGGCTAACAATACGTCAATTCAATTCAAATAAATATTCTTCTATTTATATTTTCAAAAAGCTTAAATACCATAAATATTGGTGGATAGTGGGTGCTACAATTGGTATGGAAATACATTCTATTTTAATTCCAAAAGTACAAATTTTGAAAATCCGTAACCTAACTTCATGATTCAACCAATTTTAGCCGTTACAGAAAAAGTACAAATTTGGAAAAAAAACTTTTTATTTTCCATGTCTACGTAGTCAAAGGAATTTATACTCCGAATTTCATGTCTATAACTGTGGTCATTTGATTGGTACTATTTTTATCCCCTTTTTCCATTTTGACCCCAAAAAGTACGAATTTCGACAAATCCGTTTATTTTAGGTGTCTACGCAATCAGAGGAATGTACATACCGAATTTTATCGTTCCAGCTATAGCCGTTTAGTGGGTTCCATTTCTATCCCTCTGTACCCATTGTATCCCTTGAAAGTACGAATTTGGAAGTGCAGTAATATTACAGGAAAATATAAATTTTGTAATATAGCCAAACCAAAACAAATACAAATATTGAAAAAATAATTATATAAATAAATATATTATTTTAATTATATCAAACCATTATCTATTTCAAATCAAAAAATAAATATTCTTATATTTATACTTTCAAAAAGCTTAAATACCATAAATATTGGAAGATAGAGGATAGAGGGACCTACTGTTGGTTGTACTCCCATTTTATTTTAATTCAAAAGTACAAATTTTGAAAATCCATTATCAGACGTACATAAAATAACCTAACTTCATGATTCAATACAATTTTTGCCGTAAAAGAAAAAGTACGAATTTGAAAAAAAAACTTTTTATTTTGCGTGTCTATGCAGTCAGAGGAATGTATACACCGAATTCCATGATTCCAGCTGCGCCCATTTGGTTGGTACCATTTTTACCCCCTTGACATTTCTACGCAATTAGAATTTCATCATTCTAGCTGTAGTCGTTTAGTTGGTACGTTTTTTATCCCCCTGTACCATTGTATCCCTTGAAAGTACGAACTTCGAAAAATCCGTTTATTTTCCGTGTCTACGCATTCAGATTAATGTATACTCCGAATTTCCTGACTCTAGCTGCGGTCATTTGGTTGGTACTATTTTTATCCCCTTTTTCTATTTTGACCCCAAAAAGTACGAATTTCAAAAAATCAGTTTATTTTTCGTGTCTACACAGTCAGAGGAATGTATACTCCGAATTTCATGACTCTAGCTACGGTCATTTGATTGGTACTATTTGTATCCACTTTTTCAGTTTAAACCCAAAAAGTACGAATTTTAAAAAATCCGTGTATTTTACTTGTCTATGCAATCAGAAGAGTGTATACACCGAATTTCATTATTCTAGGTACAGCCGTTTGGTTGGTACTATTTTTATCCCTCTATCCCCATTTAATCTCTTAAAAGTACGAATTTAGATTTTTTCTTTTATATTATGTATTTACTCTATTGGAGAAATGTACACACCAAATTTCGTGTTTCTATCTGTTGTCGTTTGATAGGTACCATTTTTATCCCTTTTTTGCCCAAATAAGAATCACTTTATGGTGCACGTTTTTGCTGTAGGGGGAATGCGCATACCAAATATCAAGTAAATATAAACAGACATATTCAAAAAACATGCTTAAATACGCTAAAATATTAGGGATTATTATGGGTATTTTTAGTCCTTGTGAGGGAAAAAAATTTCCCTTTGGGCCGATTTCGCCCCGACGCATTTATGGAAAGTTTGAACGTTCTAGCTCCTTTCGTTTAGATGCTAGCGTGCTTTCAACAGACAGACATGGCTAGATCGTCTTAGAATTTTATGACGATCAAGAATATATATACTTTATAGGGTCTCAGGTCGATATTTCAAGGTGTTACAAACGGAATGACAAAGTTAGTACACCCCCATCCTGGAGGTGGAGGGTATAAAAAATGGCATACATCTGATAATCAGGTTTTAATGAAAATACACATAGATACGGCTGAGGTGTTTTCCTATATGCCCACAATCGACTCCATGCCGAGAAAATTCAAAAAAGTTTGAAAATAAATGTGGGTGTTAATCACGGGATTCGAATTCGAAAAAGCTTCTATCGAAACGCGTCTTTATTTATTTTAAAAAAGCATAAATTATTATTGCAAAATCAGTTCGAAAAACGAATATGTTTTCGATGGAAATTTACATTTTCCAGGTCGCATTATTTTCAGAACAGCCTTCGCCTTACTTCCGTCAACAGCTCAACAATTCAATTATATACATACATATATGATGGTAAATATATTTTTTAATAAAATTATCAAATCTGAAAATTTTCCATATGGAAAATTTTCAGAATAAATCAAAGATTATTTTTTTATGTGAACATGTGTCAAACGCATTAAATACGTTCTTTTTTTCAAAGACCACATGGTCAGATGTCAACAATGATTGTTGACTGTTGTTGTCCATTTGGTTGACGCAAATAATCGTGCAGACGCAAAGGAATATTTCCTTTTAACAATCGGAAAATTTATTTATTTATTAGCTGATAGCAAGAAGGAGGGAGGTGCTAAATAAGATTACCCTTCCCATCAAACATTCTCATTTCTGCCATATTAATTCTGTCGGGCTGAGCCGACTATATGAAACACTCCAGAAAGTAGTCAAAACAAAAAAAAAATAATTAACGTTATATTTTCAATGGTGTTAAAACAATTGCAAATAAGGTTTGATTAAAGCTACGGCCGCCTGTGCTGACATCCATCAAAGCATGACTCTAAGGCGGTGAGAAATATTAAAATTGAAGTTTTGCATATTTTTTGGGCGTTTACTCAAGCAGTCAAAATTTTTCTTCTGTGAAAGAAAAAAATTTGTTTTAAAAAATAAAATTTAAGAAATTAATTATCGATAATACTTTTTTAAGTTAAAAAATATATACATACTAGTATTTCTACATTTTTTGGAGAAGAATTGTTGTTTTTTTAAACAAAAAATTGCATACAAAATAAAAATTAAGAAATAAATTTTTGATATCTTTTTTTTTTTTAAATTATTGATTTCTTTTTTGCAAAAAAAAATAAAATAATAAATTATAATTATCAGTAATTTTATAAAATTATTTTTATTTTTTGCTTTTTTTTTCAAAAAAAAAAATCAATAAACAAAAATCAAAAAACAAAAATAAAAATAATTTTATATAATTACTGATAAATATAATGTATTATTTTTTTAATTACATGACCCCAAGCCGGAAAAAACACCTACACACAATTTATTAAAACAGCCAACTGTCGAATATTTTTTTTTTTTGTGAAAAAAAAAAGAAATACTGAAATTAGAAAAAAAGAAAATAATAATTAAAAAATAAATACATATTAACGCTTCTACATTTTGGCTAATATATCAGAAACTTCTAAAACACAAACTCAGAAATGTACAGAAATCTAACCATTTCCTGAGAAGAAATAAAAAAAATATTCCAGAGTAATTTTAATAAATTTTTATAACGGAAACACATGTGATGATGTTAATATGTACCAAGTTTAATTTTCTTTGAAGGAAAAAATATTGAAATTTATGTTTTGAAAAAAAAAAACAAGTAAAAACAGCGTTAAGTTCGGCCGGGCCGAACTTAATATACTCTCCACCATTGATGGCATTCCACAGAGGATGTCGATTTTCGTAGAAGTGCAGTAATATTACAGGAAAATATATTTTTTTTATATAGCCAAATCAAAACAAATACAAATATTAAAAAAAAAATAATTTTATAAATACGTATAATATTTTAATTGTTTCAAACCACGCTTATAAGGCAAGGCTACCAATACGTCAATTCACAAAATAAATATTCTTCTATTAATATTTTCAAAAAGCTTAAATACCATAAATATTGGTAGATAGTGGGCGCTACAGTTGGTTGTATTTCCATTCTATTTTAATTCCAAAGGTACAAAATTTTGAAAATCCATTATCAGACGTACATAGTGCAAAATAACCTAACATCATAATTCAACCTATTTTTGCCGTAAAAGAAAAAGTACGAATTTGGAAAAAACTTTTTATTTTGCCTTTCTATGCAGTCAGAGGAATGTATACACCGAATTCAATGATTCCAGCTGCGGCCATTTAGTTGGTACCATTTTTACACCCTTAAGAGTACGACTATCTACAATCTCTTTATTTGACGTTTCTACCCAATTAGAATTTCATCATTCTAGGTGTAGCCG
This sequence comes from Polietes domitor, assembly GCA_947397865.1. NCBI lineage: Eukaryota > Metazoa > Arthropoda > Insecta > Diptera > Muscidae > Polietes > Polietes domitor. The sequence continues at coordinate 123,713,452 of OX377620.1, forward strand.
TTTGGTTGGTACCATTTTTATCCCTCTGTACCCATTGTATTCCTTGAAAGTACGAATTTGGAAAAAACCTTTTATTTTCCATGTCTACGTAGTCAAAGGAATGTATACTCCGAATTTCATGACTCTAGCTGTGGTCATTTGGTTGGTACAATTTTTATCCCTTTTTTCACTTTGACCCCAAATAGTACGAATTTCAAAAAATCCGTTTATTTTACGTGTATACGCAACCAGAGGAATATATACACCGAATTTCATTATTCTAGGTGTAGCCGTTTGGTTGGTACCATTTTTATCCCTCTGTACCCATTGTATTCCTTGAAAGTACGAATTTGGAAAAAAACCTTTTATTTTCCATGTCTACGTAGTCAAAGGAATGTATACTCCGAATTTCATGACTCTAGCTGTGGTCATTTGGTTGGTACAATTTTTATCCCTTTTTCACTTTGACCCCAAAAAGTACGAATTTCAAAAAATCCGTTTATTTTACGTGTATACGCAATCAGAGGAATATATACACCGAATTTCATTATTCTAGGTGTTTGGTTGGTACCATTTTTATCCCTCTATTCCCATTTTAGAGGAATGTACACACCGAATTTCGTGTTTCTAGCTGTTGTCGTTTAATATGTACCATTTTTATCCCTTTTTGCCCCATTTCACCCCCTATAAATAAGAATCACTTTATGGTGCACGTTTTTGTTATCGGGGGAATGGATACACCCAATATCAAGTAAGGACAAGCAGGCATATTGAAAAAATATGCTTAAATACTCCAAAATATTAAGGATTATTATGGGTATTTTTAGTCCTTGTGAGGGAAAAATTTGTTCCTTTGGGCCGATTTCGCCCCGTTTCAATCCCAACCGATCTACGACTATAAGACGCATTTATGGAAAATTTGAACATTCTAGCTCCTTTCGTTTAGATGCTAGCGTGCTTTCAACAGACGGACATGGCTAGATCGTCTTAGAATTTTATGACGATGAAGAATATATATACTTTATAGTGTCTCAGGTCGATATTTCAAGGTGTTACAAACGGAATGACAAAGTTAGTATACCCCCATCCTGGAGGTGGAGGGTATAAAAATAATAATGTTTTGTATTATTGTCCGAGATCTTGTTTGTTTATTATTTTATTTTTCAATCTTGTTCCCGATATTTCGAACGACTTCGTGTATCATCCTTAGAGGCGTTACAATTTTTAAAACAAAACGAAAAAACAAAAAATAATATTTTAAAAAAAAAATGCTGATAATGATAATTTATTAATATTTTTTAAAATTGAAAGTTGTTAAAAAATAAATACACATTAGTATTTCTAAATGTTGGCTGATATATGAGGAACTTCTAAAAAGCTCTTGCAAATTTACAGAATATTAAGAACACAGATGTAGCCATTTGCTGAAAATAAATAAAAAATAAAATAAATTCCAGAGTAATTTTTAAAAATGTTATAACGGACCCAAAAACACTGGGGATCATCGTAATATGTATAAAGTATAAAGTTTTTTTAATCTATATATATAAAAGAGTTGCGTTACTGACTGACTGACTGACTGACTGACTTATCATTGACCAGCCCCCAGACCAAACGGCTGAAGCCAGGGTCATGAAATTTTCAGGGTAGTTCCCAAATATGACGTAGACGTCGACTAAGAAAGGGTTTTACGAAATTCGTACTTTTAGGGGATAAAATGGCCCAAAAAGGGATAAACATCGAACCTTCGTCCTGACTAAACGGCAGTAGCTATAAACATGAAATTCGGTGAGTTCCTTGGACTGACCATACAGACGAGCTACAAATAGGGATTTTTCGAAATTTGTACTTTTAAGGGCCGAGCGGGACAAAAAGGGATAAAAATGGTACCAACTAAAGTATTACAGCTAGAAACGTGAAATTTGGTATGTAAATTCCTCTGACTATGTAGAAACGAAGTAGAATTTGATTTTTTCGAAATTTGTAGTTTTAAGAGAAGAGCGGGACAAAAAGGGATAAAAATGGTACCAACTAAAGTATTACAGCTAGAAATGTGAAATTTGGTATGTAAATTCCTCTGACCATATAGAAACGAAGTAAAATTAGATTTTTTCGAAATTTGTACTTTTAAGGGCCGAGCGGGACAAAAAGTGATAAAAATGGTACCAACTAAAGTATTACAGCTAGAAACGTGAAATTTGGTATGTAAATTCCTCTGACTATGTAGAAACGAAGTAGAATTTGATTTTTTCGAAATTTGTAGTTTTAAGAGAAAAGCGGGACAAAAAGGGATACAAATGGTACCAACTAAAGTATTACATCTAGAAACGTGAAATTTGGTATGTAAATTCCTCTGACCATATAGAAACAAAATAAAATTAGATTTTGTCGAAATTTGTATTTTTAGGGGGCGAGCGAGACAAAAAGGGATAAAAATGGTACCAACTAATGTACTACAACTAGAATCGTGAAATTTGGTATGTAAATTCCTCTGACCATATAGAAACGAAGTAAAATTGGTTTTTTCGAAATTTGTACTTTTTAGGGGGTAGGCGGGACAAAATTTTTAAGAATTGCAGCTATAGTCGGGAAATTTGGAGTGTAAACTTTTTGTAAAGCGCAATCTAAATGGATTTTTTGAAATTTTCTTATAGGGGGTGAGCAACAAGGGATAAAAGTAGTACCAACTAAAGTATTGGAGCTATAGTCGTGAAATGTGGTGTGTAAGTTCCACTGACAACGAGAAGCGCAAATCTAAACGATTTTTTCAAATTTTGTACATATAAACAATGAGCGGGATAAAAATAGTACCAACTAAAATATTTCAGCTATAGTCGTGAAATTTTGCGTTTAAATTTCTCTGACAACGTAGACTTGAAACATAAATGGATTTCTCGAAATTTGTACTTTTAAGTTGCGAGCGGGACAAAAAGGGATAAAAATGGTACCAACTTTAGTATTACAGCTAGAATCGTGATATTTAGTGTGTAAATTCCTCTGACCATATAGAAGCGCAGTAGTTTGATTTTTCAAAATTTGTACGAAAAGGGATACAAATGCTGTACAATCATTTAATTAAGTAAGCACGGCACATAAATGGATATTTCAAAATTTGTACTTAAATGGGGGGATACGGGACAACAAGGAATAAATGTGTTACAAAAAAAGTACATATTTTTAGGGGAAGCAAAAACACAAGTTACCTACAGTAATTTTTCAAAGTGTTTACATTTGCAAAAAGTTATAAACTGGCAGGCTGAATCTAGAAACATGAGATCGAGGATATAAATGGTTGTAATATTTTGTTCAAAACTTGGTAGAAAATTATAAAAATTAGACATACGATGTAGTTCAGCTAAAATAGTGCATATCGACAAGCACATTCCTTTGACTGTGTGTGAGTGGTAGCTAATAGGAGGTTTCCAAATTACTATTTTAGATTTATCTATATTCACCAAAAGAAAATTAAATAAATACTATCCAAAAACAAAGACGGATAAAATTAACAATTAACTGGCTTTTTCGCGTGCGAAGCAGCGGGTACTGCTAGTTAAATCATAAAGGTCATCATGTACATTCATCTGACGCTCAACATAAATTTGGAAATTAGTATATATATATATATATATATATATATATATATATATATATATATATATATATATATATAATCAAGCACAATTAAGCCACAAAAAACATATTTGTAGACTCGACCTATAAAACTAAAAATTAATTAATTAAATTTAATTCAAAATTATAATAACACTGTCTAACAAGTGAAATGATTGGAACAGAATAGCGACCCCATAATTCTGAAAGGGAATGTTGAGTAGATCATTTTTTGTAGAACAAACATATAGCCCAGCTGGTCTGATTTTCTCTTTACAGTGAGTCAAAATTTTCATTTTCTGTCGTAGATCTGCATTTGAAATTTGTCAGACACCCCCAAAATCTTGACTTGGTAAAAAACCGGTTTTTCGTATCTTATAAGCCTGTATCTTGGTTGGTTATAAACCGATTTTTACTTTCTCATCGGGTTTGAATAGAAAAAACCTGGAGCTGATTGATAGTTATATAGCTTGGTTGAGAAAATTTAAGAAATCTGTGAAAATTTTTTTTAATTTTTAGACATTTTTCGACTTTGGCAATGGTGTTACACATTTTGTTGTCAGGTAACCGTACCATTTGTTTATTTATTTAAATAATACATTTAGTAAGGAGTAAAACGCCGCTCTGTTTTTAAAAATCCATTAGTAATTGACTGAGTTATTGAAGTTTTTATTAATATTAAATTCTGTCATTATTTAACGAGTTGAAGTCCAATAAAAATATCTAAAATTCACCAAAAACATAAAAACGATGAAAAGTTATTAGTTTTTCCATGTTTTCCAAAAAATACCCGAATTCCAAAAGTGGTATTCCAAAAATTCAGTGATTAGTACTAAAAAGTAAAAAAGGCGTTAAGTTCGGCCGGGCCGAACTTTATATACCCTCCACCATGGATTGCATTCCACAGAGGATGTCGATTTTCGTAGAAGTGCAGTAATATTACAGGAAAATATAATTTTTTAATATAGCCAAACCAAAACAAATAACAAATAGTGAAAAAATAATTTTATATAATATATTAATCATAATATATTAATTATTTCAAACCACGCTTATAAGTTCTTATATTTGTATTTTCAAAAAGCTTAAATACTATAAATATTGGTGGATAGTGGGTGCTACAGTTGGTTGTATTTCAATTCTATTTTAATTCCAAAATTACAAATTTTGAAAATCCATTATCAGCACGTACATAGTGCAAAATAACCTAACTTCAGATTCAACCATTTTTTGCCGTAAAAGAAAAAGTACGATTTGGAAAAAACTTTTTATTTAGCGTTTCTATGCAGTCAGAGGAATGTAAACACCGAATTCCATGATTCCAGCTGCGCCCATTTGGTTGGTACCATTTTTACCCCTTGACGTTTCTACGAAATTAGAATTTCATCATTCTAACTGTAGTTGTTTAGTTGGTACTATTTTTATCCCTCTATACCATTGTATCCCTTGAAAAATCCGTTTATTTTCCGTGTCTACGCAGTCAGAGGAATGTATACTCCGAATTTCATAACTCTAGCTGCGGTCATTTGGTTGGTACTATTTGTATCCCCTTATTCCATTTTCACCCCAAAAGTACGAATTTCGAAAAATTCGTCTATTTTCCGTGTCTACGCAGTCAGAGGAATGTATACTCCGAATTTCATAACTCTAGCTGCGGTCATTTGGTTGGTACTATTTGTATCCCCTTATTCCATTTTCACCCCAAAAGTACGAATTTCGAAAAATTCGTCTATTTTCCGTGTCTACGCAGTCAGAGGAATGTATACTCCGAATTTCATAACTCTAGCTGCGGTCATTTGATTGGTACTATTTTTATCCCCTTTTTCTATTTTACCCCAAAAAGTACGAATTTTGAAAAATCCGTGTATTTTACTTGTCTATGCAATCAGAGGAATGTATACCCCGAATTTCATTATTCTAGGTGTAGCCGTTTGATTTGTACCATTTTTATCCCTCCGTACCCATTGTATCCCTTGAAAGTACGAATTTGAAAAAAAAAACTTTTATTTTTCATGTCTACGTAGTCAAAGGAATGTATACTCCGAATTTCATGACTCTAGCTGCGGTCATTTGGTTGGTACTATTTTTATCCCCTTTTTCTATTTTACCCCAAAAAATAAGAATTTTGAAAAATCCGTGTATTTTACATGCAATCAGAGGAATGTATACACCGAATTTCATTATTCTAGGTACAGCCGTTTGGTTGTACCATTTTTATCCCTCTATCCCCATTTACCCCTTAAAAGTACGAATTTGGAAAAAATACTTTTATGTTATGTATATATACAATTAGAGGAATGTACACACCGAATTTCGTGTTTCTAGCTGTTGTCGTTTAAATGTACCATTTTTATCCCCTTTTTGCCCCATTTCACCCCCTACAAATAAAAATCACAATATGGTTCACGTTTTTGCTATAAGGGCGCATACCAAATATCAAGCAAATATAAACAGACATATTCAAAAAACATTCTTAAATACGCTAAAATATTAGGGATTATTATGGGTAGGTATGGGACTAAAGTCCTTGTGAGGGAAAAATTTTCCCCTGTGGGCAGATTTCGCCCCGTTTCAATCCCAACCGATCTGCGACAAAAGACGCATTTATGGAAAATTTGAATGTTCTTTCGTTTAGATGCTAGCGTGCTTTCAACAGATGGACAGACGGACGGACATGGCTAGATCGTCTTAGAATTGGGCAAAAGTCAGAGCTTATTCAAATTAACGGGAAATCATCATACAAACACTAATAATGTAACAATAGTACAAGTGTCTCATCCGATTTGACCAATGACGAACATTAAATACTCTAGTAAATATAAAACAAATATGGTAACCATGTTCACCACCCCAAAAATGTCAACTCATCTATCTATCAAATATCACAGATTCAATAATATGGGGATTCACCGCATAAACACGTACACACACTTGCATAGCATGTACTTGTATTGTTATTGTACAACAAATATTGAAATGACGACATCAGCTTAAAATAAACTCATATATTCCGGCCGGCAAAATAATTGCGATAATTATTGTCCAGAAAAAAGTGGCGTACAAAAGTAAATGCGTAAATGTAAACTATCACCATGTCATGCTCTTAACTATGGACTTCAGAGTAGAAAAGCTTTCTGTCAACCCTCGAGAGTACAAACAAACTACAGATGATTTAGTATGTAAAAAAAGCTCTTAAGTATTTATAGAGTTAGATAAACTTCTCGCTCTCTATACGTTTGAAAACGTTTTCTAAGTTTGTTTGTCTCTGGCAGTTGTGGCCGATGACTAAGAGAAATGCAACGTCTCTAAACGTTTGCTATCATCAGCACAGTGTTCGGTGCAACATCATTGGCAAAATAAATATGCAGTTTATAAACGACTACATCATTTCCAATTGTGAATTGGGACAATTTCAATTGAATTTGAGAATTTCCATTTGTAATTGCCAATTTTCTGCAGTTAAAAATAAATCTATTACAAAAATAATCTTTTTTTGGTATTTTATCACGTAGTGGTGTCCGTATGTGGTTATATCTCCATGACTTACAAAATTACACGTATACTTAATTAAAATATAATGTAATAATAGTAAGTATACGCCCACGTATTTGTAAGGCAAGTGCAAACTCTGATCCAAATCTCAAAATCTTTCCCCAATGTTAATCATATGAAAAACATACCAACACACCTAACACCGGGGTACGTATACGTTATTATGACATAGTATAGGGTCCGCCATCTAACGTTTTTTTTTAACTATTCAACCGTTGGACTATTATTTGTGGGGTGCCCTCAGCAGCCATTTGAATGAAATGATTTTCCATTATTAACCGGAAGGATTGTACTTTCAAATAAAAAAAGAAATTTGAGAAAATATTCAGTAGTTTTTTTATGGCATTTTCAAAAAAAAAGTTATTTGGTTATTTATATAATTAGTAGTGCGTATTTTTGTAATAAATAGCAGCGGTTAGGCAAAGAAAAACAAATGGTGTCCGTAAATGGTTATATTTTTTCGTGTTGTTATCAAGTAAATACACAGCCGAAATCATAATTCCAGCTGTAGCAGTTTGTTTGGTTCCAATTTTATCCCTCTGTTCCCATTTTCCCCCTTTAATAGTACGAGGTGGAAAGAAAAACTTTTTATTTGGCGTGTCTATTCAGTCACACCGTGTACACACCGAATTTCGTGATTCTAGCTTTTGCTGTTTGACAGGTACCATTTTTATCCCTCTCTGCCCCATGTCTCCCGCTACAGATAAGAAACGCTTTATGGTGCACGTTTGTGCTATAAGGGGAATGCGCCTAACAAATATTAAGTAAGTATAAGCAGACATATTCAAAAAACATAGATAAATACTCGAAATAAAGGGTGTGAAGATAAATTCGTAATTTAAATTCGTCCCACACCCAAGACACAAATCAATTTAGCTTGTAGAACATATTTAAAAAATATTTTTTTCGTAAAAAAACACTAGAAACAGTAAACAATAAAGGAATATGCAATATTGGTTTAGCAATATTTTACGCTCCAATAATTTGAATGTATCGAATCAGACAATAGTCCATAAACTATATAAAATAGGTCATGTTAGCCCATGTATTGATGTGACATATGAGAGGCGATATCTCGAAAACTAGAATACATGTATCGGGTATTCCAAAGGCAATTATTTAGCCATTGGTAAGTAGAAAATTTTCCAAAAAAGAGTTGGTCCAAATTCCGTTTGATTGTCCGATATCTCGAAAACTAGAATACATGAATCGGGTATTCCAAAGGCAATTATTTAGCCCTTGCTAAGTAGAATATTTTCCAAACGGAAATTGGACCCACTCTTTTTTGGAAAATATTCTACTTACCAAGAGCTAAATAATTGCCTTTGGAATACCCGATTCACGTATTCTAGTTTTCGAGATATCTGACAATCAAAATTCGATATATATATACCCGATATCTGAAAAGCTATATATCTCCGATCTCAAACGGAATTTGGGCCAACTCTTTTTTTGGAAATTATTCTACTTACTTAGGACTAAATAATTGCCTTTGGAATACACGATTCATGTATTCTAGTTTTCGAGATATCGGACATTCAAAGTTCGATATATATACAACCGATATCTTATAAGCTATATATCTCCGATCTCAAACGGAATTAGGACCAACTCTTTTTTGGAAAATATTCTACTTACCAGGGGCTAAATAATTGCCTTTGGAATACCCAATTCATGTATTCTAGTTTTCGAGGTATCGTCTCTTCAATGCCAGATCAAGACATGGGCTAAAGTGGCCTATTTTGTATAGTTTTTGTACTTTTGACTGATTCGATGCATTCAAAAAATAGGAATATTGGAAAATATTGTTAAAAAATAATTACATAATTCCTTTCATTTTTATTATTTTAAGTGTTTTCATGAAAAATATATTTTTTTAAATACATTCCACAAGCTAAATTGGTTTGTGTCCTGGGTGTGGGACGAATTTAACTTACGAATTTATCTTCACACCCTTCTCGAAATATTGTCCCTGTTAGGGAAAATGTTTTCCCTCTGGACCGGATTCGCCCATTTTCAATCCCAACCGATCTACAACTATAAGACGTATTCTTGCTAAATTTGAACTTCCTAGCTCCTTTCATTTAAATGCTAGCATGCTTTCAACTGACGAACGGACGGACATGTCTCGATCGTCTTAGAATTTTATGACGATCAAGAATATATATACTTTATAGGGTCTCAGGTCCATATTTCAAAGTGTTACAAACGGAACCCTTTCTATGGCGGAGGGTATAATAATCCGTAAAAAAGAAATAATATCGTTTATGTGTTCAGAAAGCCAAAATATATCAGAAAATATTAAGCATAGGCCTTCAAAAAAATTTTTGTTGCACAGTGAAACACTCCCTAATATTCAGAGTGTTTATTTATTTTTCAATTTCCACCTTATAATTAATACGTGCATATCTTCTGTGTGGGCCGAAAAAGGGATAAACATGGAACTAATAAAATTTGAAAAAATAGGGGGAATTTTTCAAATTCCTATATTTAAGGGGCAAAATGAGAAAAGAGTGATACAAAAGGTACCTGAGATTTAAATCATGAAATTCTAACTAACACAGTCAGTCAGTTCGAAATTTAGTACCTTTATGGGCAAAATGGGGCGAAAAAAATAACGAATCAAACGACAACAAATGGAAACAAGAAATTTGTCTAATTGCGTAGACATGTAAAATAAAGTGTTTTTTCGAAATTCGTACTTTCAAGGGGTAAATGAACAAAGAGGGATAAAAATGGTACCAAACAAACGGCTAAAATTGAAATCATGACATTTGATGTATACATTTCTCAGACTTCCTCATTTTTCAGATTTTTCGAAATTTATACTATTATTTATTTATAATTTATAATTTATTACAAAAAAACGATTTTTAGATTTTGAGGGTGTCTGGGAAATTCCAAATGCAGATTCTTGTTCTACTCATTTCTTTTTTGTAGCACACTGCTATTCATTATACGGTTTCTAACCACCGTGCCAATGTTTACGAATTTCTTTTCGATTTGAGCAAACGAATATTTTTTTGCAAAACGTTTGCAAACGTTTACTGGAATGCACTGAGCGGAACGGACAGAGAGAGAGGTAAGGGCATACACGCGCGACAATGTAAACGTTTGCCGGGCGATATAAAAGCACAAAACGGCGGCTACCAATCAGCAGTTCAGTGTAAACTCTCGAGGAGCAGACATCAATTAAATCATTGAACAGAGAGCGTCAGTAAATCAGTGAATAAAGATAACAACAATAATTGCACAACAATAACAAACGACGAAATTTGATAAAAAAATAATCCCCGGCAGAACAAGTAATAAACACTTTGTGGGTTGCCATTGAAATCGAACAATGTCCGAGGGCGAGCAACAAGCTACAATGGATCAAGATGATCCAGTGATCGTAGAACATCCCAGGTCTTCCAGACAAGCACAAACCTGTGAACCGCAGGTGTCAGCCTGTGGCACCGAACCCGAAGAAATTATGGTGAAATGGCGCAAAGCCATGAAAAGTGCCTACGAGGCCCAGAAGCTGTTGCAAGAAGTCATGGAAGCGCTGGCCTGCGAAATGCGCAGCAACAAGGGCAAGGGCAAAAAGCATAAAAAGGACAAACATCATAAGAAAGGCAAAAAGGCCAAGGACAAGAAAATGAAGAAGGGCAAGAAACATGGCCATCATTGTAGGCCACATCCGGTTCCACCCACATGCGACGCCATTGAAATTAACAGTGGCAGCAGTTCAAGTTCCAGCTCCAGCTCTAGCTCTAGTTCGGGCTCCAGTTCAAGTTCCAGCGATAGTGAAGTTGAAGTTGTTTCCTGCCCTGGCCATGGACCACCACATCATCATCATGGGCATCATGGCCATCACGGCCGCAGGGACCGTTCCCACTCGCGTGGTCGCGACCGCCGACATTCACGCAGCCGTTCTCGTGGTCGCCATTCCAGAGGACACTCGCGTGGCCACTCACGCGGACATTCAGCAACACGCCATGCTGGTGGTGGTCATCATCATCGTCACCATCCACATGCTAATCTTGGTATATGTGATAGCGTTCCAAATGAAGGCGGATCATCGATACGCACGTTAGAGGAGACTTTGCCGCTCGCCCTTAAACTGTAATAGGAGTGTTAGTATAGTCGTAGTTTTAATTATAATTTTTATAGAAATATCTGTAAGTATGCCTGCAATTTAAGCAACAATAAATAAATTATAAAAAAATGCAAAAAATAAATATCAAGGAAAATTTACAAATTTTTGGGAAAAGTAATAATAGGGCTGTTTTTCTTTAAGCCGGGATAACACGCTGCGATAACAAAAACTTTAATAAAAATTTAATTTGTCGTTCAAAATAAAAAATAGTTTTTCACATTGTCGCCAACTACAATTTAAATATATGTATCAAAAGAAATTTTCAAAAAAATATTTTGTGTCGATATCCATCATTTTGACTTACACTGGATAATTATCCAGGCTAAGTCAAACATTGTTAACACAAAATTATTTTTTCAAAATTTGTTTTCACACACACATTGATATTGCTTTAGGCGACAATTTTAAAAAATAATTTTTTATTTTGAGTGAAATTTTAACATTTTATTTAGATTTTTGTTATCGCAGCTTAGTTATCCAGTCTTAAAGAAAAACAGCCATAATAATTCAACAATTTCAGTAGCAGAGACACAAACCACTGTTAAAACTGCCTGCTGTTAATGGGTTATCAAAGCTATGTTAAGCCGTTAAAAGAGATTTCAAAATTTTGGCCTCTACACAGTGAAACTAGACGTTACTAGCTTTCATTTGACTAAAGTATTTCCACTTGGCCACAATGGACGCACAAATCATCCTCTCCAGAAATTTTGGAGGTTTTTGGCTAAAAATTGATATTTTGAAGATTTTTTCAGAATTTTGGCCTTTACACAGTGAAAGTAGTCGTTACTGGCTTTCATTTGATAGTAGTCCCATCGACTAAAGTATTTCTCTTTTGGCAACAATGGACGCACAAATCGTCATCTCCAGAAATTTTGCAGGTTTTTAGCTAAAAATCAATATTTTGAAGATTTTTTCAGAATTTTTGCATTTACACAATGAAAATAGACTTGGCAGTAGTCCCACCGACTAAAGTATTTCAAAAAAAAAATTTACAAATTTTTGGGAAAAGTAATAATAGGGCTGTTTTTCTTTAAGCCGGGATAACACGCTGCGATAACAAAAACTTTAATAAAAATTTAATTTTTCGTTCAAAATAAAAAATAGTTTTTCACATTGTCGCCAACTACAATTTAAATATATGTATCAAAAGAAATTTTCAAAAAAATATTTTGTGTCGATATCCATCATTTTGACTTACACTGGATAATTATCCAGGCTAAGTCAAACATTGTTAACACAAAATTATTTTTTCAAAATTTGTTTTCACACACACATTGATATTGCTTTAGGCGACAATTTTAAAAAATAATTTTTTATTTTGAGTGAAATTTTAACATTTTATTTAGATTTTTGTTATCGCAGCTTAGTTATCCAGTCTTAAAGAAAAACAGCCATAATAATTCAACAATTTCAGTAGCAGAGACACAAACCACTGTTAAAACTGCCTGTTGTTAATGGGTTATCAAAGCTATGTTAAGCCGTTAAAAGAGATTTCAAAATTTTGGCCTCTACACAGTGAAACTAGACGTTACTAGCTTTCATTTGACTAAAGTATTTCCACTTGGCCACAATGGACGCACAAATCATCCTCTCCAGAAATTTTGGAGGTTTTTGGCTAAAAATTGATATTTTGAAGATTTTTTCAGAATTTTGGCCTTTACACAGTGAAAGTAGTCGTTACTGGCTTTCATTTGATAGTAGTCCCATCGACTAAAGTATTTCTCTTTTGGCAACAATGGACGCACAAATCGTCATCTCCAGAAATTTTGCAGGTTTTTAGCTAAAAATCAATATTTTGAAGATTTTTTCAGAATTTTTGCATTTACACAATGAAAATAGACTTGGCAGTAGTCCCACCGACTAAAGTATTTCCACTTGGCCACAATGGACGCACAAATCATCCTCTCCAGAAATTTTGGAGGTTTTTGGACAAAAATTGATATTTTGAATATTTTCTCAGAATTTTGGCCTTCACACAGTGAAAGTAAACGTAACTAGCTATCATTTGGTAGTAGTCCCATCGACTAAAGTATTTCCATTTGGGCACAATGGACGCACAAATCATCCTCTCCAGAAATATTTTATATTTTGAAGATTATTTCAGAATTTTGGTCTGTACACGGTTGGTGTTTTTTGCAACTTAAATTCCGAATTTATCTCATATATCTGTTAACGGCTAACATAGCTCTGTTAACCAATTAACAACCGACAGTTTAACAGCGGTCTGTGTCTTTGGCACGTAAATTCTGAATTTACCTTCACTCACATGGAATGCAATCCATGCTGGAAGTTTGGCCCGTCCGAACTTAACGCCTTTTTAACTTGTTATATTCTGATCTTCGATCGAAATTAATGAATGGCGTTTATTTTTCTAAATAAAAATCAATTTTTTGGGATTCAAAGTTTTGGCAATTGTAGGATTTTTATATGAGGTATCGCAAAAATAGATTTGAAAATTAAAAGGAATTTTCAGTCGTGGCTGCATAGACTCGAAAAATACCACTATGGTGAATAAAATTTCCCTGGGAATGAATTTATTCCCTCTTTAAATTTCAATCATGAATTTTGGCATTGCACATTGTATACCTATAATTTTCTGAGATTATGTAGTTCAGTCATATGCAAATATAAAAAAAAATAAATATATAAATTTAATTGTAAGAATCATGGATTTGAGGAAGAAAATATATGAAGATTTGAATTTATTTCTTTTCGCAGAAGTCTAGAATTTTGTCATATTATGTACTTTAGTCAAATGTACCGCAAACAATACAAAACTCGATTTGATAATTGAATTTGATGTTACGTATTTTTGCATTTCAGGTGCTTTTCGATATAAATATAAGCGGTGGGTGCTACAAAGCAAAGCAGAAAGGCATAATACCCTGATTGAGGGTATGACAAGTAAGAAAATACCTACGATACCCTTGACCATCTACTCCATATCAAGAATGTCCAGTGCCAAATAAGGTCTTTTTAAAGTAACAGTGATACTTAATGTCGGAAATACTTCAAAACGGGGGGGGGGTGTACTTTATGGACCCTACAATAAATTGTAGCCCCATATACTACAATTTATTTTTGGTTCATTGATGGTGAAACCCAAGCCAAATATGACCAAATTTTCTTGATTTATGTTCTTTGTTGGATTCTCTAGAAGTGGTACAGTGATTCCAAATCGTTTTTTTTTGGCAAATAATTCAATAACTTTTGAACGGAAAGAGATATCTTTACGAAATTACATAAGCATAGTGTGAACATTCCACATAAAAATTCCACAATTCCCAGAACGGGGAAAATAAATTATTTGTTTTAAAAAAATACCAGCTGCGTCCATAGATGAAATTAAGTTTTTACTTTTAAAGTCAATGCTTTATGAAATACCATTTAAAACTTTTAATTAGAATTATTATTTCAAATTTCTGGTTTATTGGAAAGTTTGAACTTTGTCATTTAATAATGGAACACAATATTGTAGTAATTATTTAATACGCTGGTATAAATATACTTTGCAACTCACAATTTTGATTCATCATAGTTTGATATTGAAATAATGTAATATTCATTTTATAAATAACTTTCCAATAATTGTCATTCGATAAAAACTTTTGTTCAATAAACATTCAAGAATTTGTTCATCAATACTTGTGTATCCACTACATGTGGCGGTCCTGCCAGGAGCTTTTTACCAAAATACCTATAATTGCATATCAGTATCCTAAAAAGCGAAATCGTATTAATTACTGATAAAAGGCGAATTCGGAACATTTACATTTAAACAGCAATTTATAAATTTGTTGAAAAACCCTCCAGTTTGCCGTAGAGCCATGTTTAACCGTTAACAGTTTAGGTCTACTCCGGCGGAGATGGTGTATGGTCAAAATTTACGTTTGCCTGGTGAAATTGTGGTTTCTAGTACTCATGCTCCGACTGCTGATTGTCTGACTAAATTAAAGGAACACTTCAAGAGTGTGCGTTCGAATCTATCTCACCATAAGAAGGCTGATAAGGATGTATGTATATGTTCCAAAAGATCTTAATAGCTGCAAATATGTATTTGTGAGAGTTGAGCAGAAGCGATCCATGCAATGTCCTTATGGAGGTCCGTAGCTGGTGGTTGAAAAGGACCAGAAGTTTTTCAGAATTAATATAAATGACACGATACGAACGATTTCAATTGATAGACTAAAACCGGCATTCGTGACAGAGCAGAAGCTGAACTAAGTAATTCAACGGGAATAGGGAAAAAGAAGGTCACGTTCAATTTACTAAATATAAACTCTTCTGGAGGGGGAGTATTGTAGTAATTATTTAATATGCTGATATACATACATATACTTTGCAACTCACAATTTTGATTCATCATAGTTTGATATTGAAATAATGTAATATTCATTTTCTAAATAATTTTCCAATAATTGTCATTCGATAACAACTTTTGTTCAATAAACATTCAAGAATTTGTTCATCAATACTTGTGTATCCACTACAATATCATTCATAAGACTACCACGACTGGCTTGGCAGTACCTCACCCGATCAACCCAATTCTTCAGTACATGGCCCAATGATGCTGCCAGTCCAAAATCCACACCAAACACACCAAAAAATAAAAAAGAGACTGATTTGAAAACAAGATCTGAAATTGGTCTGAAAATATATGAATTTTAAACTCAATTCATTTGAATTTGTGCACATTTCTTTTTACGAAAGTCCAAAAAATATCCTAGAGGTTTCCAATTGGTATATATATATTTATATTTTTTAAAAAAGTCATTACACTTGAACCGGATGATATACATATGAAACTATAGGCAAAATGGAACTACTTGGCGTTTTTAGTTTTTCATTTTCTCATCCTGTTGCCCCTTCACAGGACTACAAAGTTAAAAAGGATATTTTTTTTTTCAAAAAATAATTTAATATTCTTGTTCGCACCCTATGATAACGATATATATGTCAAATTCAGGAGGAGAATATCTATTTAAAATACTTCAAATATCATGATTCTGTCTTTATTAGTCTTTTTTCTAGTTTATTCATATCTTGCTTATTTAGAGACAAAACTTTAAATCGTTGTTAATACTAAACTAATACAGATAAAAGCTTGAAATTTAAAGTATTTTTAGCACTTATTCTCCTCTTTGATTTGGCATTTATACCGGTATCATAAGGTGCGAAAAAATAATTTATAAAAAATTGCATCCTCGGGAACTTTGTAGTCCTTTTAAGGGGCAACAGGATGAGAAAATAGTTTCGGATGTATATCATCAGCTACAAGTGTAATATGGACTGCCGGACAGTGTTATAATTGCTGCTATGGATAAACAAGATCCATTTAATGAAGAGAAGAGTTGGTCCCGCACGCAAATTACACATTCCTTACTTCTTATTAAATAATTTAATTTACATATAAAAAACTTAAATTTTTCTTATACAATTCATGTGTAGTTTCGAACAATTTTAGCAAGAGCTGTACTAGCAATTACGAATGCTATAATTGAAATGCTTAATTATGTGTGTGAGGCCACAACAATTAAATGCGTTTGGTTTGGGCGATAGACGAACAAGTTCATGGAAAATATGTTGCTGTTCCAATGATCAACGGTCAAAATCAAAATGTCTGTTCTAACATTGATAAATGACACTATTTTACAATATACACATTTCCCGTAGGGAAAGTAAAAATGTGTATAGGTACGCCATGTAACATTTTAAATTTGAACTACCGATTACTTCAGAATAACATTCATTTTTATTTTCAGGTTTATGTTTGACATTTGCAAAATGGGACGCTATACGCTCGAACAAAATGGGGAAATATTAAAAACTTACTTCCAAAGTCTTTAACGGAAACTGTAAGCAATTTTCGTGTTTTCAGATGATGATCATTTTTATCTCGATGGCTATGTCAATAAACAAAATTGCCGCATATGGGGTTTAGAGAACCCACACGTGACTATTGAGAAACCAATGCATCCACAACGAGTCACTGTTCGGCGTGGATGTTGGGCTGGCGGCAACACTGAAAAATTGGGTTGATCGGATGAGGTGCTGTCGTGGGATCATATGAATGATACTGACAAAGTTCAACCTTTCCAATAAAACCAGAAATTTGAAAAAATAATCAGTTCATTTCTAATTTTTCTAAATTTTAAATTTACTTTTCTTCCGACAATAAGAATTCTCTCAGGCATTAACTTGGAACACTTTCTTCACTTAGCATTAGCTCCCTTTTATAAAAAAATTAAATCTTTGATCCATTGTAAATAGAAACTCAGACCAGCTGGACTATAAGGTAGCTCTACAAAAATTATCTACTCAACATGCCCTTTCAGTTTTATAGGGTCCCTATTCTGTTAGAATCAAAAAGTTTTAATTTGTTGGAGAGTATCGATGGGTTATGTATAACATTTTCTGATGTCCTGTGGTTTTCTGAACTCGAAAACGCTAAAAATTCTAATTTTCGCCGAAGTCACAGATATTAAACTGTATTCTCGTAAATATAAGTCTGAAAATATGTGCTCGATTAAAGGTACTTATGATGGCTATAAATGTTGCGAATTTCACCTCCATGCCTCCTCATAATTTCGACATTTCTTCAGAGAGGCCTTATTATCTTCGTTAGGATCCTAGCTATTAGAATTTAAATTAAAATATATGTAAAGACCACCTATTTAACCAAAATTTCCAAAAAAGACGTGATTTAAAAACTCATAACTTCTACATTTATCCATAGATCTTTTAGACACTGTTTTCTGCGTTAGAAGTTTAGCTATTAAAAAAGTAAAATTTTGCTCGTACCAGCGAAAAGATTTTTTCGAAAAAAAACAACTTTTTGGAGACTATTCACTCCCAGACCAATGTTTCTATGTAAAACTAATATTCGCAACATTTGCAAAGAAATAATTTTTTATGTCTCGGACAATAAATTTTATTTTTTTTGTTGCTTGTTGGAATTATGCAAATAGATTTACATTACTGCTGATCTATTTGAATCATTATTTAATAAACCACAGGTCGGCAAACGAAAGATAGGAACATTTATATATAGAAAACTGTTGAATCATTCACTGACTGATCAAGCGTGTGAGAAGAGTGTATGGTTTGTATACCCTCCAACACTATAGGGTGAGTACATTTACTTTGTCGACAATACATTCATCTATTTTCTATTCTGTATCAATATACATTTATATTCTCCCAAAAAAATATTTTTAATATTTTTGGTTTTAAGTTATAAACTAAGAAAACTGTGCAACAATTTATGTCTTTTTGAATTCTGAAAGAGCATGTTGAGTAGACCATTTTTTGCAGAATAGTTCAGCTGGTCGAAGTATCTATATACAGGGAAGGGAGCATTATATTAAGTGAAAGAAGAAAGTGTTGTTAGCTAATAAATGGTGATTTTTTAAAAGCTATAGGAAAGTTTTTCAAAAAAAAAACACAGAAAATTCAGAAAAATGCATGAAGTATTTATTGAACATTTCCACGTTTTTGAGTAACACTGTGCAACATTTTTGAAGTCATTTCAAAATAACCATATACGGACACCGCTACATGATAAAAGACAAAAAAAAAAAAGACCCGTGTTTTTTTTTCCCCAAAGTCATGCACTTTTTTTTTTTATGGGCCCCCAGAGATTTGAGGCCTCGGTGTAATTTTTGGAAAAAATTGATCATATTCTCAGGCTCATATCTTGCAAACCGTTCGGAATTTTTCACTTTTGCGGCTACCTAAGCGCTACCTAAACGGTGTTAAGAATAATTCCTAGGAAGTTCATATGTTCTAGAAAGTTGTTTATTGAGATCTTAGGTACATTTTTGTAGTTGATTGTTTCCCTGAATTTTCAACGGTTTGCTACCTATGGACCTGAACAGGGGAAAAAAGGTTAAAAAAATCGAATTTTTTTAAGTTTTTGACCTTGAAGATGAAGTTTTTTTGATTTTATATGTTCACAATTTTTGTTCTTTATGACAAGAGCTAGAACTTTGCCTCAGAGAGTAAATCAAAATTCCGAACGGTTTGCAAGATATGAGCCTGAGAATATGATCACTTTTTTCCAAAAATTACACAGAGGCCTCAAATCTCTGGGGGCCCATAAAAAAAAGTGCATGACTTTGGGGGAAAAAAAAACACGGGTCTTTTTTTTTTGGTCTTTTATCATGTAGCGGTGTCCGTATATGGTTATTTTTTTTCGTGTTGCACTGTGTAACAGAGGCCCAATTGCTGCGAACGGCGACGAATCGATAACACAGTGCGACATATTGCAGTTTAATCTCTGCAATTCAAGCACCACTATGACGGTTCGTTAGTGTATCCAAAATGATGACGATTGCCTATTTTTTTCCTGTGGTAACCGTTTTAGCGGGACGCCTTGGCGTGCTCCCCCACCCACTTTTGTTATCTTATGGTCTTTTGTTTGTCATAACTCGAGAACGGCTGTCCCGATTTAGGTGAAATAAATGTTGAAAAATTAAGAATTATAATTCCTTTAATCTATTCCTATGCTCTTTCTCGATATTTTAAACAGTTTCGCAGATATAAATAAATTTATGAAAAAAAATTGCGGGACTGTTTCTGTTAATGTTCAGTCTGACTACATTGCGTATGAGTGATATTACCCTCAATAACCAGTAAGTATACGTTACCTACACACACTACATTATTTTTCTGTCTCTAGAAAGAGTATCATAACTAGGGTATCCAATTATTCCGACTTCTAAGATATTCGATTAATTGTTTATTCGAAAGCTAAGAATTTCCAATTAATCGAATAAACGCCTGAAGAGTTAATCATCAAATAATTGCTCAACTCATTAAAACATAATTAATATAGGTTAGGGAATTTTTTTTTTTCATAAATTTTTTTTCATAAATTTTTTTATATCTGCGAAACTGTTTAAAATATCGAGAAAGAGCATAGGAATAGATTAAAGGAATTATAATTCTTAATTTTTTAACTTTTATTATTAGAGTTATGACAAACAAAACACCAAAACTACGTAAGCGTGTTGGTGGTTTAATATCCAACATTGTAAATTTGGTGCGAAATTTAGTACAATAGCCCGAATAGCCGCTTCAGTGGGTCGATTAAACTGACCATAAAATGCAAGCGCGCGATGAACTTTCTTAACAGAGCACGCATTTTGATAATAAAATTCAATAATTTGCGAGCGTTGTTCGTTTGTAAGACGATTCTTGGTTAAATTATAGACCAAACTGAAGATGTTTGACAGTGAAGCAAAACACGAAACGTGCGCCAGCTGTTTAAACCAGTGTTGCCAAAAAAATAGCTAAAAACTCACCCTTTAGCTGTAGCCGTTTAGTTGGTACCATTTTTGACCCTTTTTCCCCATTTTACCCCCTTAAGAGTACGACTTTCTAAAATATCTCTAGTTTACGTGTCCACGCAATTAGAAGGATGTACACACCGAATTTCATCATTCTAGCTGTAGCCGTTTAGTTGGTACCTTTTTTATCCCTCTGTTCCCATTGTATCCCTTGAATGTACGAATTTGGAAAAACCATTTGTTTTTCGTGTCTACAGAGTCAGAGGAATCTATACTCCGAAGTTCATGACTTTAGCTGTGGTACATTTGGCTCGTACAATTTTAATCCCCTTTTTCCATTTTAACCCTATAAATCCCTTTATTTCACGTGTCTATGCAATCAGAGGAATGTATAAAACGAATGTCATTATTCTAGGTGCATCCGTTTGCTTGGTACCATTTTTATCCCTCTATTCCCATTTTACCCACTGAAAGTACGAATTTGGGGAAAATATTTTTTTATTATGTATCTACTCAATTAGAGGAATGTACACACCGAATTTTGTGTTTCTAGCTGGTACCATTTTTATCCCTTTTTGTCGCATTTCACTCCCTACGAATAAGAATCACTTTATAGTGCACTTTTTTGTTAGAGTGGGAGGCGCCCTCAATAAACTCTGAAGCTGAATCCAAGGCGTTCTGCGAGAAATTTTATCCCTTTTTGTGCCCTGCGAATAAGAATCACTTTATAGTGCACGTTTTTGTTAGAGTGGGAGGCCCTCAATAAACTCTGAAGCTGAATCCAAGGCGTTCTGCGAGAAATGGGAGCTATAGACTCTCTCTCTTTGACAAGCTACTGGAGTCCTTTGTACACGCAAAACATACCATTTTCATAACTAAATGTTTTTGAAATTTTAAAAATTTTAATTGATTTTTCGTTTGACGATTTACCGAGCAAAATTAAATTTTATCACAAAAATATAAATATATCTGAGAAGGGCAAAGCATTCCACCACTTTTTTGAACTACACGTTTTTAAAAATTAAATATTTTCTAAAATCAACACACCCTACTGTATCATCCACATATATATTGTTGTATGGTTTCCTTTATGGTTGTAAAATGAGTACATTTTGTACTACGTACATACGTTTGTTTAATGTTTTAACAAATTGAAAACCCTCGACTCCGTCTAGGAGAACGACAGTGCGTGCCACTGCGGCACGCACGCGGAAATCTTTTTATGGATTCTGTTCGAAGGACCATGAACAGGTTTCCACCATACCGCCATCTATATGTGGATGATACAGCATTGCCACGGAACATGGCTACAGTTAGAATAATGAAATTCGGTGTATACATTCCTCTGATTGTGTAGACATGTACAAGTAAGAGATTTTCTCTTTCAAATTCAATGGTCGTGTTATCTCACGTGGTGGCGATGTCAATTGGCCGCCATGGTCATGTGATTTGACACCGTTGGACTTCTTTCTTTGAGTTATTTGCAAGAAAAGGTGTACGTCGATAAGCCAGCAACAATTCAAGAATAGAACCATCAATAGGTGTGCCGCCGAGATTTGGTTTCAGACATAATTGAACCATACCAATATTATCATAAGAAAAAGAAATGGCAATAATTTACAAAATAATTTGTGTTTTATTCAAAATCAACATCGACCCTTAAAATTAAACACCCTTTAGTATAAACATATTGGTAGTCTTGTCTATAAGAGTGGTTTAAAATAATTAAAATTTTATATTTATTTATAAAATGATTATTTTTTCGGTTCTTTTTATATAAGTCGGACTGTAATTTTTTGTCTTGTTTGGACATTTTAATTCTTAAATGACCTTTTTTAAAGGACTTTTTTGGATTTTCTAAAAAAGCTGAAAATGACAAATAAAGAGAGGAGTTAGAGGGTTAAGATGTTCCACAAAAATAATCCTCATAAAATTCCACAGTACAGTTCTGAAGATTTATCTAATATAAAGGGTGATTTTTTAGCTATTATCTTTTTGGCAACACTGGTTTAAACAGCTGGCGCACGTTTCGTGTTTTGTTTCACAGTCAAACATCTTCAGTTTGGTCTATAATTTAACCAAGAATCGTCTTACAAACGAACAACGCTCGCAAATTATTGAATTTTATTATCAAAATGCGTGCTCTGTTAAGAAAGTTCATCGCGCGCTTGCATTTTATGGTCAGTTTAATCGACCCACTGAAGCGGCTATTCGGGCTATTGTGACTAAATTTCGCACCAAATTTACAATGTTGGACATTAAACCACCAACACGCTTAGGAACAAATCTAGTTTAATGGCGATGGTCCAAAAAAAAAAAAAAAAATACAGCCTTGTAGAGCGTTAAAAATTACCAAAAAAAAAGAAAAAAATTTTTGGCGCTAAGGTCCACTTTCCGAGATTGGGGCCTTGAAAGTTCGGATATATAATTTGAGCTATAGTCATCATTCCTGATCCGATCGGGTCGATATATATATCGTTGGAAAGCTTATTGAATTTACTATAAGATAGCGGAGCAAAAAATTTAAAATCATTACCCCATCGGCAGCCAGCGTTAAAAAAGTGAATTTTGAACCCGCTTTTTTTGGTAAAATCGACATTATCTGGAAATGTGATCGATATTGAGGTAAGAGATGATTAATATCAGTTTATAGCCTACACTTTAAGCTTTCTTTCAATGTGGGTTACGGAATCGTAACCCACCTGGAACCGGAGATATTCAACTTCAAAATAATGTTTTTGGGGAAAGTCTGCAATAATTGTAAACATTTTGTTTTCTGTAGGCGTGTTTACACATGAGGATGTATTGTACATCCTAAAAGTAGTTTATATGTAACCACGCAGACAGAAACATGAAGCTTTTTGAGAAGCCGGCCTTCGGCCGGGGTTAAAGATTTTCTCCTCTGGGGTATGTCCAAAACCGGCTACGCAGACTAAAGTTTTTCTGCGTAGCCGGCCTTCGGCCGGGGTTAAAGATTTTCTCCTCTGGGGTATGTCCAAAACCGGCTACGCAGACTAAAGTTTTTCTGCGTAGCCGGCCTTCGGCCGGGGTTTAAGATTTTCTCCTCTGGGGTATGTCCAAAACCGGCTACGCAGACTAAAGTTTTCCTGCGTAGCCGGCCTTCGGCCGGGGTTAAAGATTTTCTCCTCTGGGGTATGTCCAAAACCGGCTACGCAGACTAACGTTTTTCTGCGTAGCCGGCCTTCGGCCGGGGTTTAAGATTTTCCCCTCTGGGGTATGTCCAAAACCGGCTACGCAGACTAAAGTTTTTCTGCGTAGCCGGCCTTCGGCCGGGGTTAAAGATTTTCTCCTCTGGGGTATGTCCAAAACCGGCTACGCAGACTAAAGTTTTCCTGAGTAGACGGCCTTCGGCCGGAGTTAAAGATTTTCTCCTCTGGGGTATGTCCAAAACCAGCTACGCAGACTACAGTTTTCCTGCGTAGCCGGCCTTCGGCCGGAGTTAAAGGTTTTCTCCTCTGGGGTATGTCCAAAACCGGCTACGCAGACTAAAGTTTCCTTGTGTAGCCGGCCTTCGGCCGGGGTTTAAGATTTTCTCCTCTGGGGAATGTCCAAAACCGGCTACGCAGACTAAAGTTTTCCTGCGTAGCCGGCCTTCGGCCGGGGTTAAAGATTTTCTCCTCTGGGGCATGTCCAAAACCGGCTACGCAGACAAAATTTATATTCAAAATTTATATTTCGTAAAAATTAAAAAACACTCGGAAGTTTGTAAAACAAAGCCAGAATATGGTTGGCTCGTAATTGATTAAGAAATCGAACTAAATCATAGGACAACTTTGAAGTTGAATATCTTCGGTTCCAAGAGGGTTAAGGAGCTGCAAACTACCTTAAAAGAAAGCTGGAAGTCTTGATTATAAACCTATATATACGATGGCGTACCTCAATATAGGACCTATTTCCAGATAATGTCGATTTTACCAAAAAAGCGGGTTCAAAATTCACTTTTTTTAACGCTGGCTCCCGATGGGTTAATGATTTTAAATTTTTTGCTCCGCTATCTTATAGTAAATTCAATAAGCTTTCCAACGATATATATATCGACCCGATCGGATCAGGAATGATGACTATAGCTCAAATTATATATCCGAACTTTCAAGGCCCCAATCTCGGAAAGTGGACCTTAGCGCCAACAAATTTTTTTTTTGTTGTGTACAGATCAAAAAGTTCTATCTATAGTGAAAATTTGAAACAATTCTGAGAATCGCACTTAAACTAGATTTAAGCCCACGCTTACGTCGAGTGCGAACTGATGAAAATATCGCAGCTGTATCGGCCAGTTTTAATGATGACCATCAATTATCGATTCGTCGCCGTTTGCAGCAATTGGGCCTCTGTTACTCAAAAACGTGGAAATGCCAAAATTGGACTAAGCGGATGGACCATTTGAGACACAGACAAGGTCAACATTTGCATGAAATAATCTTCAAACATTAAATTATATGGACCGTACTATCGATTCAAATAAAGATTTCATGCATTTTTCTGAATTTTATGTTTTTTTTTTTTTGAAAAACTTTCCTATACCTTTTAAAAAATCATCCTTTAGAATGATGAAATTCGGTGCGTACATAGACACGTAAAATAAACGGAATTTTTGGAATTAAAATAGGATGGAAATACAACCAACTGTAGCACCCACTAATATTTCTGGTATTTAGGCTTTTGTTTTGAAGATTACTGTCTTATATTTACTTTTTGATTTGACTTGGAGTATTATTTCGATATATACAGAATATTGGTAGCCTTACCTTATAAGCGTGGTTTGAAATAATACAAATATTACATTTATTTATAAAAATATTTTTTCAATATTTTTATTTGTTTTTCTTTGGCTATATTTAATGTAAAAATGACATTTTCTTGTAATGAGGAATGCAGTCCATGGTGGAGGGTACATAAAGTAACACATTTTTTACATGTTACTATTAAAAATATCAATGACCAAGTGTGAACAGTTACTGTTCAGATATGTCCAGCCTTTAGTCTCAACAATTTTTGCGATATTCGTGCGAATGTACTGAATCGACCGTGCTTTTGCAGGATGTCTTCCAAGAATATCGGCCAATAAAAGTATTTGTACAGCAGTGTCGACGGTTGGATGGCGGTCCAGTAGAAAAGTTTCACACGTAACCTGCAGATTGCTCATGCCACACTTACGAGCTGATTCCAAAACATTTACGATCAGTTTGTCCGTAGTTGATGATTGACCATGGTGAATGAAAGTTAGCATTTCCCCGATGACTTTGCGATAGCCTTCCTCTTTGCCCGTTGTGGCATTAAGCGCATCACTACATAGGGCCGATATTAATGTTTGAGCGATTTTAGGTTTTATTGTATTTTTCTGTTTGTTAGATTCATTGATTTTGATATAAATAGCACAGAACAGTTCGTGAATAGATTCTATCAAGCTTTGCTTCTGTTGGTCGGTGTTTTTGTGCTCGGTGCTAGGTTCGGTGGTGTGATTTTGATTTTTATTTTCATCCGAAACAATCCGCTTGCCATCCGTTGGGACATTTTCAGTGTCATCGATCAGTTTGCGTGGATCTTCTTGAGCAACTGCTGCGAAGCTCTCTTTGTGATGGCTAGATTGGTCGTTGGTTTCCTTTTGAACCGCAAGGGTGTGTCCAATTTGTTTGGGTTTGTCAATTTTGTCCATCAATTTAGATATATCATCCTTATTAGATTCCTTGTTGCCATCCATAATGGCAGCAGTTATCTTATCCATCAGTTTGGATAAGTTTTCATGATTGGTCGATGCCATGTCATTGATTGTTTTGATGAGAATGTCCATTTTATCGATCACTTCTTGATGCCTACACCTAGGTAGGGTGTTGTTGTGATCCCAAGCGGTAACATCAATAGGAGCTACAACTTTATAGATCTCTCCGTCTTCCACAAATTTGACAGTCTTGGTAATTGCGGCGCCATCGGAGAGATTCAAATCATTTCGCTGGACCACCATTTCTATTTCGCAAAGTATCGTGTATCGATAAGAGCTCCATAGTGTTTTTGTCCATGTCGACAATGAGATGCATATCTTCTCGAAAATATCCCAACACACAATCGTTCTGTTCTTCGGTGGCGCAATAACCTTCACCTTCAGCATTTAATATGAAACATTTCCACTTGAACTCAAGTGGTATAGGCTCAACACCATGATCACCTCTAATATCTAAGTTTAGGCCACGATCCGTATTATCAATTCGTAATTGGAATTTTCTTTCGGTGTAGCCTTCTGCTGCAAATAATAAGGAGGATTTGCGTCCATCTCTTCCTAGATTTTCAATATTCCATAAGTGGCGAAATGTGACAACCGTCGCTCCAGTTGGAGGCCAAGTTTTTGTGGGCCATTTCCCTTTTCTATTTCTTCTATACATATTAGCTTTATAAGATGCCATATCAGAAGTGAATTCGTTGAAGGTTTTGAAGTTTTTTTGTTCTACTTTTAGATTTCAGTATTGCATAGACAAGCTCGAGTCAAGTTACTTTTAAATTCATACAGAAATTCTACAAATATATAAATAAATATAAATATATAACATCTTTTGGAGAAAGAACGCACGTAAGAAAATTATTTCTAATGTCCTCAGTTGGTAGCAAGGCGTATTTATAAAGGTGATAGCAGGAGCCCAGCTGACTGAATTTTTTTCATTCAAAAGTAACCGAAACTGTCAAATCACATATATTTAGCTTTGACAGTATGACTCACCATTCAGAAAATTACTTGTATTTTGTTTTGCCGAATTTGTTTTTGCTCTGCTGCTATCACCTGTATAAATACGCCTTGGTTGGTAGCTTTCTATAAATTAAATAAAAATACGACCATGTTATTGGAATTAAACCAATTGGGCGAGTAACAAGCGTGTTGCCTATAAAACACGACTGTATTTTGCAATCACACCATTCTCAATATCTCACACTTCCTTCTAGTTTAGTTCGCAGTTGCGCAAATTGAACACATTACGCAACTGAAAATCACGTCTAGACAATTAGGAGACTTGATGTGGTGGCAGCATTGCTATTCATTTGTTTTCAGCTTAATAGCAGACTACATACGAAATCAAGCGATTTCAGCTCAAGTTCGATTTATAGCCTTTTCAGACCGCATGCGAAATCAATCGATTTCAGCTTGAAATAACATAAAGTCGATTTTCAAATTGGTATGGGATATATTTGTAAATTAACCTTACGCCATTAGTCTGAAAAGACTATTACTCAGATCCCATTGAAATTCAATTCGATTTCAATTGTCAGATCCCAATGAAATTTGACACTTGAAATCGATTTAAGCTCAATATCACCCTCAGTGTGAACAGGCTGTTGCGGAGGCCCCGGAGGTCGGTCCTAAAAGAACAAAAAAAATAATGATCCGATATATTTGGTAATATCGATGATATTTATACCTTTTTGGTCACACCGGACCACTGTACCCGGCAAAGAAATGCATCTGCAAGGGGAGATAGACCATTGTAAATATTGGCTAAAATGTAGCGGAAAGTATTCAAAAACTTACCTTTGTGTGGAAGAATTGAATTTGCCCCACCTCCTCTTACGCGTTAAAACAGTCAAAACCTGTGAAATAAATAAAATCTGCGTAATAAAAGTAAAATAACAAGACCCACCACCAGTGTGCAGTGTTCCGTCGTTTGGTTACTTGGTGTCTGGTGGCAATGTGTTTTCGCCAGCTGTTCACCATGTTGCCATAGTTCTGTTTGTAGAGTTGTTGCCATTGTCGATGTAGAGTTGTTTTTATACACTCAACGAGAGTATTATGTCTTTGTGCATTTGTTTGTAACACCCAAAAGGAAGCGAGATAGACCCATTGTTAATTATACCGATCGACTTAGAATCACTTTTTGAATCGATTTAACAATGTCCGTCCGTCTATTCTTGTAATCAAAGTACAGGTCGCAATTGCAGCCAGAACCAAATTAAACTTTGCACAACAAAGTTTTTCGGGATAAGGACGAAAGCTATTTAATTTGAAGAAAATCGGTTCAGATTTAGATATAGCCCCCATACGAATTTCACTCCCAATTTGACTTTTTCTGCTGTAGAAACCACATATTTTAACAGATGTTCTTTAAAATTGGCAAAACATCTTATATTTCAACTAGAAACACCCACGGTGAAAATGAGCCAGATCGGTTCAGATTTAGATATAGCCGCCATACGAATTTCACTCCCGATTTGACTTTTTCTGCTGTAGAAACCACATATTTTAACAGATGTTCTTCAAAATTGGCAAAACATCTTACATTTCAACTAGAAACACCAATGGTGAAAATAGCTCAGATCGGTTCAGATTTAGATATAGCCCCCATACGAATTTCACTCCCGATTTGACTTTTTCTGCTGTAGAAACCACATATTTTAACAGATGTTCTTCAAAATTGGCAAAACATCTTACATTTCAACTAGAAACACCAATGGTGAAAATAGCTCAGATCGGTTCAGATTTAGATATAGCCCCCATACGAATTTAACTCCCAATTTGACTTTTTCTGCTGTAGAAACCACATATTTTAACAGATTTTCTTTAAAGTTGGCAAAACATCTTATATTTCAACTAGAAACACCCACGGTGAAAATGTTCCAGATCAGTTCAGATTTAGATATAGCCCCCATACGAATTTCACTCCTGATTTGACTTTTTCTGAGTAGAAACCACATATTTTAACAGATTTTCTTCAAATTTGGCAAAATATCTTATATTTCCATGAGAAACACCCAAGATGAAAATGAGTCAGATCGGTTCATATTTATATATATAGCTCCTATACAAATTTCGCTTCCGGCTTGATTTTGAGAACTGGAAGAACCTATTGTGAAATGGGTCACTTCATTCCATGTTTGGATATAGCCCTGATACAAATATTCTTCTCTATTTGACAAATTGAACCAGGACATATTAGCCTATGATTAGGAAACATTCAAAAATTCTTCCCGTTTTCACTTTTTTTCGAATTGAATTGTATTCTGATAGAAAGTGGAGTGTATCATATAGTCGGCCCCGCCCGACTTTAGCCTTTCCTTACTGGTTTCAAATGTCTTGGTTATATTGCGGGGTTGCAAGATAATTAATAAAATAATAAAAAAATAACCGCCAAAATTTTGTTCGATTGTTGTTTGTGGAAAAATTGAAGGAAAATTAGGCGGAAAAACTACGAACAAGAGCGGGAAGAAAAGGCGTAACGCTTTTAATGAGAGCAAGAGTGGCATACGCTCTATAAAAGGGGTAAAGTTGAGAGGCTCAGCACAGTGTGTGAGTGTAACAAGTGCAGTGCGGTTAAACATAGATCAAAAGGAAATTGTTAGAGTGGAAAATAAGCCATAATTTAATAATTAGAGTAAGTTCAAGTCCGTGTTGTGCAGAGAGTTTGCTTTTAAGTAAATTTATCCTCTAGAATCAGGAGGAAAAGTGCCAAAACTTACGGAAAATCCCAGTGCCAAATCGATTTTAAAAGTCAGAAACACAAATACGAAATGAGTTTGGGAATATGTATTAATGATTTATTGTGTCGTTGCTTACATGAAAAAATGAAAAATAATTTTCTTTCTGGGTACAGATTGCAAAAGTTTCGAGGTTAAACAGCAGGATTCAACAATCTGTACAGCACGACTGGGAAGATTCCATCTGCTCAAATCAGTCAGGGAGAGGCACGAATCTAGGAGGAAGAGAAAACGAAACATATCAACGTGAAATAAAAAGAAAAAAACGGAGATCTCCAAGACACTCACCAAATAAAAGGTAGGGTAGTATTTAGTCCAAGACCATGCACGCAAAAGTACTCCTAGACCTCCTGGGAAAGTAATAGTTTTAGAAGAAGAAAACCGCCAAATCTGTAGGTCAAGCCAACGACCTGAAACAGCACAATATATGTTCACACACCTCGTATAACCGGCAGAAGGTTCAGCAACGAACGGCCCTAAAAAACATAAAAAAATGAAAACTAGTAACCCTGAAAAAGGAAATAATAAGAAATAAATGCTAGAAAATATAAAAATAAAAAAAGGTCCTGAAAAGAAGATAAGCCCTAAAAAGAAAATATAAAAAAATTAGTTTTAAGTTCATGTGTACGAGTTAGTATAAATTGATTATTGTGAGAATTAAAATACCGAGAGAAAAATAGAGCTAGTTGGTTCCTTTCGTAGGACACAAATTGAAGTAAAGTTTGATCCGGTATTTTACTGCAAAGTGGCAGGATTCCAATGTTTAAGTGAGCTCATTTAGGCAGGGTTTCGGATAATAAGTCTGCGCGCAAAAAGGCGTTAACACACCGATGTTTGCGTTCTCATAGGAAGCGGAGATTAATGTAATCAAACTATAAAAGAAAAGGAAAGGTATTTCAGTCCATGTTTTTTTATTGTTTTGTCAATAGATTACTTAAATTAATTAAGGTTCACCTTTTTTATATAGTCCGAATCGGGGATTCCGATTGACCAGAAATAGGTTCCAATCGCTGAAAGGAAAAGGAATCATTAGCAATTTTTTTATTTAACATAGAAATCGAGAAAAAAAATATATGTATAAACTAAGTAATATTATAAAAGATAGGAATTAAGTTAAGGAACTAGATTTAAATAAATATGTGATTTTTTTGTCCTTAAGAAATTTATAGATATGATGTTAGTTTTTTTGTCTTAGGGGAAGTAGTGGTATGAGGTAAGTAAAGTCGAGGAAGCTGTGTGGTATAAACGGGATCCTATTCGAACGAGGCAGGAAGGCCAGGATCAAGGCAGGGTGGGCGATGATGGGAAACAAACATCAAGATTTCCTGATGATGATATTGTCCGTCTGAGTGTTAAGTGTTTTTATACCCCTCCAGGATGGGGGTATACTAACTTTGTCATTCCGTTTGTAACACCTTGAAATATCGACCTGAGACCCTATAAAGTATATATATTCTTGATCGTCATAAAATTCGAAGACGAACTAGCCATGTCCGTCCATCTGTTGAAAGCACTCTAGCATCTAAACGAAAGGAGCTAGAACGTTCAAATTTTCCATAAATGCGTCTTATAGTCGTAGATCGGTTGGGATTGAAATGGGGCGAAATCGGCCCAAAGGGAAAAATTTTTCCCTCACAAGGACTAAAAATACCCATAATACCCATAATCAAATTTGTATGGGATCTGACATTTGTAAATCGACCTTATGCCATGTCAGCTAGATTTCGCATACATTGTGACAAGGCTATAAAGTCCTCTTTAGCTGTACAAAATATTTGCGCAAAGGCTGTTTTGAACAAAGTTTTGCATTTGGGAGGCAACGCCATAGCATGTAAAATGTATTGCTTCGCATTTTGCGTATCACGTTTTTGCCCAAATAATTGTGTCACACACAATATTTGCGCAAATCGTCGCTTTCCACAAAATTTTGTATTTGTGAGGCAACTACAGAGTATGTAACTCTTATTATCTAGTATTATGCGTAATAAATTATTATGCAAATATTTTTTTGCCTTAATAAATAAAGCGATTTATATCAGCAAAAATCGTTCGAGTCAATCGCATAGTTTAAAGACAGTTTTAACATTCATTATCAACATTCCATCCTCTTTGTGCTAATTCGTCTGCTTTTGATATGTCAACTTCCAGTTGCTTTACTAGCATTCGTAAATATTTTTTTCCGGTAGTCTTAAATATAATTTTTATATTTATATTGGATTCAATTTTAAGAACTGTACAATTGTATATATTTTATACACAGTTTTAAATGCATGCCCAGAAAATAATTGTTATCCACCCAGGATCCGTTAATTTACGCATTGGACGAGCCAGCGACCTAAACCCGATTACCATTCTACATGCAATTGGGAGGAGGCGTAAGCAGACCGGACAAAATCTCCACCATGATCCAATCCTGCCAACGACTGCGCCAACAAAAGATAAACAGAATTTGGAATTCGAAGAAAACAGGCTTCAAGTTTCACATGCCATACAATCACATGTAACACAATTCGAAGAACGCGGCGGCGGTACAGGTTCTAAAAGACGCCGCATAGCAACTCCACCTCAACAGATTGCCACTTTCAATAGACGAACAGTACCGGAAGAGTTGCCATTGGAGAGTGAGGTGAAAAGTGAAGAATGCATTAAACAAGAGAATGGTGCAAGTGATACGTTGAAGGAGAACATATTTGACGAAGAAATATTGAAATTGGACGTAAATGAGAATTCCGATTACAACATTCACTTTCCAATGAAAAGAGGGGAGTTGAATTTACACAATAACATAGGAGGCTCATTAACTTCCATACTATCAGACTTGGAATCAATTTGGTCGCATGTTATTGTAGATCGTATGTCTATATCCCGCCGATCTCTGGAACAATACGGAGCTGTTTTAGTTATAAGCGATGTTTACAATCGTAGTATTCTAAGGGAATTGGTGACATTAATCCTGCAACGTTTGCATTTCCGTGCTTGTTTCCTTATTCAAGATCACGTAGCAGCTACATTTGGTGCTGGATTGGGTTATGCATGCGTTGTTGATGTGGGCGACCAAAAATGTTCCATATCCTGCGTTGAAGATGGCATATCTCATCCAGACACTCGTGTGCGTCTGGGCTATGGCAGTGGTGATGTAGCACAAGTATTTCTGACATTACTCAGGAAATGTAGCTTTCCATATAAAGAGTGTAGTGTGGAAGATAACTATGCCGATGCCTCCCTTATAAATAATTTAAAGGAACTTTACTGTCACTTGAATCTGGAGATATGTGGGGCACAGGAAAGAATGTTTGAGGTATGAAATATACAACTTTCACTTGGAATGAAATAATAGCCTTATTTCCTTTGGCCAATTCTAGATAAAAAAGAAAACCAAATGTTTACGTTATACATTCCAATTGGGTGATGAATGTGTAGTGGCCCCTTTGTCGCTATTTCATACGGAATTACTTAATATTACCGGCAAGCAGAAACTAGTACGTTTACAAATACGCTCTAGTCAGCAATCTGATCCGGAAGACTGTTTCGATGCTGAATACATAAGAGAAACCGGACGTGTTCGCAATGGAAGGGGTGATCAGCTGCTAGAGGGGGTCATGCCTGTTACTGGTGACACTCCCGAAGACGAACTTGTCGTGGTCGATAATTTTGATGTTGAAGATCGTTCTGCTAATGTACGCAATACAGATAAGGACGAACAACTTTACTATACATCTGGAAACAGTCAAATTGTTTCCATTGATTTGGCTATTGTTCGGAGTATAGAGCGCTGTGCGACCGACGATATGAAACGTAAAATGTACGGCAGTATTTTGTTAGTAGGTGGTGGTAGTAAAGTCAAAGGACTTTCAAAATATTTAGAACAAAAAATCACCCTGCAAGTGGCTGCCAATACAACACATGTTCGTGCTGGCGTCGACCATTTTCCATATGAGGTAAACGTGTGTGTTAAGGAAATGGATGCATCCATGATTGCGTGGAAAGGTGCGGCTATAATGTCGTGTTTGGAAAGTGCTCCAGAGCTTTGGCTTTTAAAAGAGGAGTGGGAGAAGTATGGTCTACGTATATTACGTGAAAAGGCTACTTTTATGTGGTGACTCGTACAAAACTTGGTAACAAGTTTACTGCCATTTTGTATAATTGACTGATGAAAAGTATAACTTTTTCTACTTGCCACTTTCGCGTGGCAAATTTCGAACTAAAATGTATTTAGTTAATGAATGAATCTTCAATACATGTTTTAGTACGTTTTATATAATTTACTAAAGTTTTTTATAGCCTATAAATAATTGTAACGCAACTAGACGACTCAACGTTGCTGAAAAATGTATTGACGCGAGGCTATACAACTGTATCGTCACTTTCGAAAATTTTAAATCGATACTCAAAAATCAATAAAACTAATGTAGTTCAAACATATATAGTGCATAAAGTTATTTTTTTTCGATGCATTTTGTAGCGAGAATTATAGCAAAAGCTAAAAGATTGTTTTTTAATGTATTTTCATGTGCATACTGTATTTTTGATGTATTAGTTATGTACATCAACTTCGCTCCATAACAACATTGTCTACAGGTATTAATATTAGGATATTTATCTCCCCCATATAGATTTGGAAGCTTCTTATAATCGTTCTTGATTACATAGAGATGCAAAAAAATGAAGTTGAAAACCCTGGGATGTAACGCATGTATCTTGTAATGTAATCTTGTAAAGTAGTAGAGATTTACCAATCTTTTGTTTGATCAATGGCCAAATCCATACTGAATTTGAAACAAAAGATAATATTTGTTTCTTATAGCTTCATGATCATATGTATAAGATGATGGCAACAAAACAAAGTACAGACAATTTGCTAATTCAAATTTATCGTTCGAGTATTTGCAGACTCTACTGCCATGTTTAATCACAAAAATTAGAAAGCACTTGTTCACAGGGTATTGCGATAATAATATCGCGTTATATAATATTTCGAGAGATTACCTGTTTTCAAATTTGTCGAACAAATCGAAAAGTGGTGTTTATTTTTTAAATTGTTTTATTTATTATTTTCCGATGTTTCGGTCGTCATCGACGATCATCCTCAGGGATATGCAATCTAGGCAAACCAATATACGATATACATTCTTTGAAATTTTGTTTTTCATATATATTCATATTCATTAATATTGAGATGGAATTTGAATGTTTCGGTTACAGGCGAAAGGTACAACATAGCTGGCATACTGACTTTCGGCATCTTGTGTTCAAGAATAACAATTTTGTATTTGTGAAATTAGTTTTACTTGATGAAATTAGTCTGAACGTATGAACATACTATCTATCAGAATAAGTATGCAGTATTGTCGATTGCATACTTAAAGCAGTATTTTAATACAAAGTGCAACACGGTTCAATTATTTAAGTATGTACATATATTTAAACTTATCATTCATTTCACAATCAGTATCAAAACAAAAAAAAAACATCTAAATACTTATCACTACATAACAAGTCTTTTTATAGATTAACTTATTCCAATTTTTTCGGAGTACTTGAACCCATGTAAGTATACAAATCGGAAAGTGTAGAATTCACCAATTTTGCTTTTATGGTATCACGTTTTAAGCGTTTGTGGGCCTCGAAACGATGACAACCGCCGAAACTGTAGAAATAGTTACCTCCCTTGGAACCTTTAATCCATAAAACATCAATAGGTGGGACTTCCATAGAGGTTTTATCACTCTGAATTCAAAAAAAGAGAGATTATTATTAAGATACATACACTCAATGTCTTGAGTGTTCACACCTCTAAGGTTTCCATCAATGATTTCACTTTGTCATCATCTAAGACCGGGGGTATTGGCCGGTGAATAACTTGCAATGGCACTTCATGCACCTCATCGATATTGGCTGAATGTACACTACGATCTACACAAATGGCTGAAGACATATTTGTGGCTGTTTTTGTCGTTGGTGTGGGCGGTGTTGTGGCAGAAGTAGTTAGGTTTCCTATAAAGAGAAAAGTAACAGTTACAACAATAACCTTTCGTGTTGAATACATTTTTAGGCAATGGCTAAAAAATAAACTTTAGTAAACAATACATATTTTGATGTTTGTCCTGTATACTATAATATAAATTTATTATAAAGACGTATGTAGGTTAGTGCATACTTGTTGCGATATTAGCGAAAACACGTCTGCTCGCAGGCAAAATAAACTTTGTAATGAGTTTCATTCCAAGTCGACTGCAACGATTGCCAAATGACGATCGCTTTTGTATTGCTGGACTCCTAGAACTTGTTTTGATATTGTGTCGTTTTTTTAGAAACTCGCGATGTTATTTATTTATATTCAAACAAAGACGACGATGTTCAGCTCTCTGCTTTGGATAAGCCGGGGAATGAGGCAGCTGTGGAGGGTATGTTTTGAATGTGTAGCCTCTTCTCCCGCACCACGGTAACGACAGAGAGCAGTTTTTTAATTAAACTCAAAACAACAGCACAAAGAAATGTTTATTTGTTTAACGATAAACGACCAAATTTTTGTTGTTATTGCAGTTTAAAAACATATATTTTTATATGGATATATTATGTATTTTGTTGTAATCAGCTGATTGAACGCATCTCGGCCTTCCGTGGATCTTCTCTCATTCGTTGTTAACAATTTTCTATTGGCGTTGTTAATGCTGGTCATTAACACCTAGGCATAGTAGGTATTTTTTATTTTTCGCTACTTTCGTTTACCCCCACAATCGTTGGGGATATATAAATATGTAGCATTTGATTGTTAAAAGATAAGATTGTGAATATTCACACATGCCTACGAATGCTTTACTTTCATTGTTCATCTGAACTTGTAAAAGCTTCTTACCCCTACATTATGCATTTAAAGGTATGGTACACGTACATGTAACACCAAACGCTGGAATTAATTCTGTAAATTTTTGTGCTTACATGTGAGAGTATTTCAATTAGTTTATGAGATATTTGAAGAAGAAATTTCATATTTTCTGGCGAGGTTGGTTTCGTATTTTTAACGTTGCGATATTTTTAACAAAAATTAAAAAAATAAATGTTGTTATAGGCGATACAACCAAAGTCTTACGAGAATGAAACCAGACGGCTGACGAGGTTGAGTAAAATCAAACTCAGCAGAACGATGGGACTTCTCGAATGAAACTTATCACTAAAAGATCATCTACGCCGCATGGAACGATCAGATGGCGTGCGGGGAGAACTCCGAAGCGGTTTGTAAAAAAATAAAACTGCATCCAGAAAAATTTATAAATCTGCTAATTGGAACAGACTTTTTTGAAGCTATTTTTTAACTAAATTGGACTAATGCGGCTTTCTATTAATAGGGCTGTTTTTCTTTAAGACTGGATAACTAACTAATGTTTAAGACTAAAAAATTCTTTTTTTATTTTGCCATCAGTAATATCAATGTGTGTATGAAACCATGTTTAAAAAAAATATATAAAACTTAGCCTGAATAATTATTACAACTGGATCTTATTTGCTTTCAGCGAGAAATAAAATGTATACTAAAAAACTTAATACAAGAAAACTAAATATTTTTAAGACCAAAAAAAAAAATTTTTAATTATAATTTAAAAAAAATAAGTCAAATTTGTTATCGAAAATATTTGTTTATTTTCATACAAATATTTATGTAATTTTTATTTCATGAAAAAAAATTATTCTTTATTAGCATTTTAATATCTGACATGTTAAAATCGTTGCTATATTTTTTAAAACCTTAGTATAGATTCCGCATGCGACATTAGGCCTGTTCGATTGAGCTTACTAGCTTATAATTAAGATACTTGACAAGGTGGCTACGTTACTACTCATTGGTTGTTCTTAAACGAATCAACAAGAAAAATCTGGCAGCAACACTAAGAGAGTTACACGATACTTTCTTGTTAAGCGAGTAAGTGCCATACAAAAATTAAGCTAGTAAGACCAATCGAACAGGCCTATTGTATTTAGCAGGTTTGTAATAAGGTTTAGCTCCCTTAGCGCTCGAGATATTGTACGTTAATGTTTGAAAAAACAGTTTTCGTTCCTATAGGCACAAATTCGAAAATTACAAAAAATATTCAAAACATTCGATAACTTTTTAGCAATCGATAACTTCCATAGTTATAGATTGTGGAAGTTTGATAAAAAATGTATAAAAAATCGGCCGATTTTTTATAAATTTTCACTGCGGAACTCTTTTGAGCTTAAGAAATTATTTTGAAAACATAGTATGGTGTAAAAAATCACTATATTATCCTTCTCGCTCCAATTCATTGTCCAAAATATCTACACGTTCTCTCTTCGATGTTAGAGGCAACAATATTCTACGTGTTATTCATATCAAATTTATTTTCGGGAACATTCTACAATATCACGATAACTTGTTAGTTATCGAAAAATTTTACTTTACTTTTCTGTCTATTTTTGAGTTTTCTATAAGTCATTTTTGACTTCCGATTTTCCATTTTTTTCATTCAAAAAATTTTTTTTTTTAATTTTCAATTTTGATAAGATAGTTAACGTTTTTTGACATTATTTTACTAATAATGTAATTTTTCCATTTTTCCATACTTTAACATCTGATAACTGAGCGATATATCGCTAACATGCCCTTTAATTCATATGCCAACTGGCACGCTTTTAATTCCAGTGGCACTACTGTTTGTTGTCAAAAAACAAGAAGAATAAGATTGGCTGAGAAAAATAAAAAAAAATAAATAACGAGAAACACACAAAATTTACCAATATTCCAATATTAACAATCTTAACATTAACGTGAATAATAAAAAATAAGAAAAAAGACGCTATATTCATCTATGCCGAGTACCTAAACATTGATAATTGGTGGAAGTCAAGCAGATATTTTAAATTGTTATCCTTCCAACTTTCATAATCAATTGCCACCAGGAACATGAGTGTTCTGGCATATCCTCCCACAAATGAAGAGGAAATATTTCGTCATTGTACCAACGAGTGCGGCATCATTAAAACCACTGAAGATCAACAATACTTTTCCCTGGGATGTATGACTTGTCCCGAAAAGTTTCTATACTTCGGAGCATTCGTTCAACATATACAAACAGTACATGTCTCAAATGGAAGCAGCAGTAGAAAACTAAAACGTCTCCATGATGATAGCGTGGACTTGGCAGAAGTCCATCGACCACTGTTGGAATCTCGACAGGAGGAGGAGATTGTGATAAAGCAAGAAAATTATGAGATACATGGTGAAGTATGTAATGTCATGAAATAATTGATGTTTATTTTGTGTTGATTTTTGTTTTTCTTATAAAGTTGCAGGACGCCCGAATTATCAACGAGCCTTTACTGAGCAATGATGATGACAATGTCAATGTTTGTTACAGCATTAAGCATGAACAGTCTGATCCGGAGATTAGCATGGAAATCGGCGGCAATACCAGTTACATGGGTGACTCTTTTGGCAGCTTTAATGATGAATATGGCGGTGTAGACGGTGATGGCGACCGAAACAATAATGGTGATGACGACACAGATTTTGATGAATTGGTAGAAGAATCACTGTTAGATGTAAGTGCAAATTGATCATTTTACAATATCAATTATATATATTATTGTATAAAGTAAAATAATAGTACCTTCAATCTACATCCAGACCCATAATTAAATGTGTTCTATTTTTTTTCATTAACATTGTTTTCGCGTTTGTAATTGCAAATGGTAAAAATTGCTAATAAATTTAATTTGTGAATGGAATGATTGCCCAATGAA
This sequence comes from Polietes domitor, assembly GCA_947397865.1. Lineage (NCBI taxonomy): Eukaryota > Metazoa > Arthropoda > Insecta > Diptera > Muscidae > Polietes > Polietes domitor. The sequence continues at coordinate 123,753,256 of OX377620.1, forward strand.
TCTAGTGCACTACGGCGATGAGTTTCCGAAAGGACCAACATTCATTACTTAATATATCGTTGCTATGTTAATAGTAGTAGCGTTCCGTCCTTTTGACTCGACGACTTGACAATCATAAAATTCTATTTTAAAAGGAATCTTTTTATGTGCAGTATGCATAGACTTCAAAACAAATTAATTGCTAATTAAAATGATTTATCGACCATTATTTTATTTAATCTAGAATTTTCTAAAAATTCTAATTCTAGAATTTCCCTAGACGGACTTTTAATTGCTTCATATGAAATAATTTCAAAGTATTATTCTGTGCATAAATTTTGCAAACAGAATTTCTGGAAATTCAGAAAGCGATACTTTCGAATGTTAAGAGAATATTTAAACTATGAATACGAGGTTCTGGGAATAATAACAAAGCGGAAGGACAACTGATATAAATAATGATATCAGAGGCTGAGACTTTTCCTCATTTTAAAACAATCCCTTTTACTATATAAAAAAATCTTCATATTAAAATGTATATATGTTAAAATTTAATTTCTTTAAACGCTACCTATCAATCATCATCAGTATATACAAAATAATGACTCAAAAGGAAAGGTAGAAATTATCCAAAAGGAGCAATTATACAAAACGCTACAAAGTATAGACAACAAAAATTGGGAATATGTATTTGAGCTATTTAAGGGTAAGTAAATATATTATACTCCTCGTATTCGTTATATACAATATTTGTTTATTTATCCCCCCAAGATCACGGCATTGATGAAAAGCATTTAATGTTACTTACATCTCGGCACCTTTCTGAAATATTTCCTAAGGATTCTATCGGAGTACGAATTGAGTTTGAAAATAACATTAAGTCTTGGCAAAAGAATAAAAGGGAAGCAAATATCGGTAATATAATTATAGAATCATATGATGTTAGCCCATCAATGTCAACGGCAGCATTGGCTGCCATATCTGCCAATGAATCGGCCCCAATCACAAAAATTGAAAAAGTAATCCGAAAAGTGGTAAGTTCTTATTTAAGAAAATTTATTCAAAAATATCAATAAACATGCTTCCTTAACAGGTTCTAAAAGATATTATTAACAGGGAATTATCGGAGGCAAAAGACAATTACATCATTAATGGTACATTAACTGAGTTAGACAAAAGGAAGCTATCTACGGCCATAATTAAGTATTTCGAGCACGAAAATATTAAACAAACATCTATACTCTTAGAAGACGTGGCCACGCAGATAAACGCAATATTTCCCACTGAGTCAAATGTACTGTACCCTTTATATAACTGATTGTACTAGGTTCTCCATAAAACATTCTTATGACATTTATCTTTTACAGGAAGCTTGGTACTGCAAATCGCCTGGCAAGAGAGTAAAGGGTAGACTAGTATCGAAGAAATATAATGTTAGGAGAAATTTATCGAAGAAGCACATTGCCGAATTATTTCCCAAACATTCGACGGAAATCGGACTCGAGTTAGCAGACAATATTAAGGATTGGAATACAAATAAAAATAAGGAGAATGCCTGTAATATAATTACAGAATCATATGATGTCAACCCATCAATATCATCTGCAGCATTGCCTGCTATATCAAAAAGCGAATCAAACCAAACTGCAAAAATTGAAAAGGTTGTGAGAAGAGTGGTAAGTGTTTAACTATGAACATTTATTTATATGCTCAATACTCATGTTTCCTAATACATTCGAAAGATACTGAAAGATATTATCAAAAGGGAGCTATCGGAGGCAATAGACAATTATACTATTAATGGAACTCTAACTGAGCTAGATAAACGGAAGCTTTCTTCGGCCATAATTAGATATTTGGAGCATAAAAATATCAAGCAAACATCCACACTATTAGAAGACATAGCGACGCAAATAAATGTCATATTCCCCACTGAATCAAATGTAGTGTAGACGTTATAGTTAATTTGATTTAGATTCCTCAGAATACAACTTTTTCATTACAGGAATCTTGGTACTGTAAAACTCCTGGCAAAAGAGTAAAGGGGAGACTTGTATCGAAGAAATACAACGTTAGAAGAAATTTATTGAAGAAGACTTCGACGCGTCCCCAGATCATCAATGATGAATTTGTTGAAGATGATTCAGATCCTAATGATATATGTGGTTCGTTTTAGTGATGTTAATGAATGATATAATATTTATTAATATTTTCTTATACAGATGCAGATTTTATTGCAAAGCGTGATTGGTTAAAAATTAACCATAACAATGTTAATGAAACATTAAAAATTTGGGGCGAAACATCGCGTAGACGCACAAAAGATATAAAAAAGAATATTAACGGCAATCTCAAAAATGTTATAGATGGCTGGCCGTCTTACAAGCTGCCTATTGGACAATTATTGGTAATTTATATATATATTTATTCATTTGGTTTTGGTTTCATATTTCAATATATTTTTCATTTTACACCATTTCAGGTCGAAATAGATTTTAAAACTTTATTTCCTTTGACGGACAAAAAGATTTATGAAAGATGGGATATCTTCGAAAAGAAAATAGTGGATTTTTATAAAATACATATTAAAGATGTAAAGGCAAACGATCTTTTGCACAGTTTTCTAAATAAAGAAAATTCTTTGAGTAAAGGTTTGTATCAACATGTACATATAAGTGTATAAATATCTATTCCAATTAAACTTTCCAATTACAGATTCTCGAAGTGCTATATTGCTATATTTGCTACCAGCTATAATAAAGCCAAGCAGTATTAAAACAAACAAGAAGGTTGAAAAATTCACAATTGCAGAAAGCCAGCAACATTTTATAAAAATAGTAAACTGCACAAAAGACATGGGAATGTATGAACAGCCATACATTTTCGTTGTAGGCGACAGTCTCTTCGACATAACCAATATATATGTTACATACTGTGGTATATCTTATAAGTGTGAGAGTATAATTAACGCCATTTCAACTTGTTTTCACATTTTTTTGGTATTTAATTTTAAGTATCCTCTCCAAGCTATCGACGTTTGGACATTTGTGCAAAACTTTTTCTTTGAAATTTATTTAAAAAGTGATTCTTTTTCATCAATTTCAAAAACATTGATAACTTATTTAAAATATGATTAATACATGTAATAGATTTAACAAGAAAGTGAATTAAATTTACATCTAAGTATATTCTATGCTGTAATCGCATTTTTATTTCTAATCTAAAAACTGTATATTTTTTTCTCTTTAATGTTAGTATAACAGCGTTGTTATGAGAAATACTTTATATGTTTAATTAATAAAAATCTATTGTTTAAAATGATGGAATAATTTTCAAAATCTCTATTTTCTTCGGACATTGGCCCTATTTTTTGGGCGAGTAAAAATGCAAATTTTAAGTAAAAATTAAAATAATTCGCTGGGAATTAACTAATTAATCAAGCTCGAAGTCGATTGATTAATTTATAAATTATCAGTAAATTATCGAATAAACAGTAAAGTACATAGAATAATAATACAAATAAAATAATCATCCTTATCGCGAATAAAAGGGGAATTTGTGCACGTGTAATGAACATATGCGTTCTTATAGAAATATTGTCCGATTCGGATGAATTTTTGAAAGTTTTGTTGGAAAGTTATTTTAATTTAAAAAAACTAAAACATTTGTTTACTACGACCCATGTGTCCTGCAATCGAAACTTTTGATATATATTTAGTGATGTTTTTCTTTTTTATTTCAATTCTGTATTTTTTGAATAATGCAGAAATATGTTGTTCTTCATTTCGCCGCAGGCGAAAAATCGCCTCAACGGAGCAGAGATACTAAAGAAAGGTAGATGTTCCATGGCGAATATTGAAGAACAGAACTTTAGGGGAAGAAATGTCAACGATTTTATTTTTTGTGACTTTTCTTTACTATTATGATAAGAAATTTGAAAGAAAACGTGCAATTTTACAAAATCAATTACCGAACTTTAGTTCGTTCCGTGAATTCGCTCCCATTTTTCAAAGAGCGGAAAAGAACATCTACAAATTAAAAGAAAAAACTGTGTTCTTTTCGTCCCGTATATACCAAGGCGTATTTATACAGGTGATAGCAGCAGAGCAAAAACAAATTCGGCAACAACAAAATACAAGTAATTTTTTGAATGGTGAGCAATACTGTCAAAGCAAAATATATGGGATTTGACAGTTTCGGTTATTTTTGAATGAAAATAATTTCAGTCAGCTGGGCTGCTGCTATCACCTTTATTAATACGTCTTGGGTGCTACAAACGGAATGATAAAAAACATAACTACACGCAGAAAAAAACTTGTGAAAAAATACCTAATTCAACTTTGTAAATCTTTTTTATATACGCGCAAAGAAAAAAATGTGAGAAATCATACAAGAAAAGCGTACAATTTACCTACACGCAGAAAAAAACTTGTGGAAAATACCTAATTCAACTTTGTAAATCTTTTTTTATATAGAGTTGACAGAAGTAATACAAGTAAATGCTAAATTTCCCTCGTACATGTGTAAATTACACATGTGCTTCTTTTGTATAAAAAACTAAGTTTACTTGGTAGGTGTTCAGTGTAGGGGTGGCGGTAGTTATGCTTCAGCAACATACAAACATCATCCATGGCAGTAACCAACAACAAAAAATATTGATCAACATACTGTACTAGAACGATATACAACAGAAACCACAAACCCATATTGTTGCTGTTAACTCATCGCAGCAAACAACAGCTATAACAACAGCATCATCAGACTCATTTGTACGTCAATGCCCAATCAACACACCAGTAGCAACGACAACTGCAACCCCACCAAAAACAACAGAAGCATCAAAGAAAAATCGGTCTTAATATCATATGAATATAATATTTAAAATAAACAGTTTTTGTTACCAGATGGAAGAACAAAAGCTAAAAAATAAGTCATCATCGTTTTTATTTGTGTGGGGAATAAAAAAATCAATAAAAGGATTTAGGTCTTTCATATTATTAAATGTAGTTAAAAAACATTCCAAATTAGATAAATGAAACATGGCATTTGATTACTTATGTTCTATCAATTTGTACATTTACTTCTTTATTTTTAAATACTGATAAATGTAAATTGTTTAAGGGAACAAAGTGCTTTGAAATACAGCCAAAACATACAAGGTAATTTTACACAAGTTTTATTGTATAACTGGTAGTATTTTTTTGGTACCAAATTACCCAATGTATGAGTTGCCAAAGAACTTTTAAAGTTCTATTTCACCTAAGAAACTTAGGCACGCTTTTCGTGTATGATTTCTCACATTTTTTCTTTGCGTGTATATAAATTAAGAATGGTGCATAATTTTATATTTTATGAAAGTGTTGCCAATCAGATTTTGCTAAGCGCCGATGCGTACCGTATATACGTCACCTATATACGGGACGGAAAGAACACAGCTACTGTATTCAGATATGCACCCACTTTGGCCGGATTTCAGCTGTCAAAGGCGCTGTCACACTTTAAGATTTATTGTACAACTTGAAAGTAGATTATGAAGAAAACTTAACAAATTAAGCATTTAAGTTTTATCTGTAACTTAAGGATTAGATCTACTAATGATATAACATTTTTATCTTATTTATTATTTCTTTAATGCCTGAAAATTTTTGAAGGCCAAACTGCATGAATTTTATGTGGGCTACATCATAAGAATACCGCGTTCGAATATACACTCAACATCTACTTATTACGTTTTTTTGGATTTTTTATATGGAGTTTGACAGGTGAAATGCGGTCACAGTATATTGTGGACGCATATCTGAATGCAACATAAACACGATGCTTTTTCTGTATCTCTGGAGACATATCGTTTTTTCACCAATCATCTTCGAAATTGTACGATAAATCTTTAAGACTAAACTCACCCTAATTAGTTTGACAACTTGTGCGGCACGATTTTTATTTCAGTGGTGCTGTCAGACAATATGTCAAGAAGAATAAGAACACTAATAAGAGTGATAGAGAGAGAAACTAATGTGTTGTAAATGGAAAAGGAAGGAAAGAGAAAAAAACCTATTATCAATTCTCGACCAACTGGCTTTAACATTAACGCGGACGAGAAATACAAAAGAAAAGAGGAAATATATTGAGAAAATTGTTTGTAATTGTAAAAAACATCCGTAGATATATATGCTGGGAAATCTGGGATAGTAGTTGCAACTCAAGCCTAGAGAATTTCCTTCCAATTGTGTCCTTTCATAACTATCTCATCGCCAGGAAAACAGGAACATGAGTGTGCTCGCATATCCACATCCAAAAGAAGAGGAAATATTTCGCCATTGTACCAAAGAATGCGGCATCATTACAGCCACAGAAGATCAACAATATTTTGCCCTGGGATGTATGACTTGTTCCGAAAAGTTTCTATACTTTGACGCATTCATTGAACACATGCAAACACGGCATGTCTCATATGACAACGGTAGCGCCAGTGGAAGAAGCCGAAAACGTCGCCATGATGTAGACGATGATAGTGAAGACTTGACGGATGTCCATCCACCACTGCTGGAACCTGCGGTAGTTATGATTAAAGAAGAAAAATATGAGATCGATGATGACGATGTATGTAATGTGATGAAATCGATGTGCTGAACATGGAGTGTTTATGTGTGTTTGTGTTCTTTTTTTTGTTGTTTTCGGTTACAGGACGCTCGTATTGACAACGAGCCTTTACTGAACAATGATGATGACTATACGGATGGTTATTATAGTGTTAAGCATGAACAGTCTGATCCAGAGATTAGTATGGAAATCGGCGATGCCAGCTACATGGGTGACTCCTTTGGTAGCTATAACGATGATTATGCTGGTGAAGACGATGATGGCGATAATGGTGATGATGACACAAATTATGATGATTTGGTAGAGGAATCACTATTGGATGTAAGTTTTTAATACCTGACATTGTCCGTGTACCTAAACTATAAACAATAGTAGTTATACATTTTTACTGTAATATAACTATAGTACACTCAACACCAGATGTTCCGGAAGTAAATGTTTGAAGAAGTTTTTTAGTTTGTTCGATTATTGTTTTAACATTTTGTGCATAGCCCCACATAAATTGTCTGTTAAAAACCTTTAACTTAATACCGAAAGAAGCTAGAAACCATCAATAAGATTGATTGCATATTCATATTTGGTGGGGTAAATAATGTATTGCATATATATCGGAGCAAAGGACGGGTTAGAAAAAATATGTTTGGATAAGCAATTGTATTGTTTAGTTTTCTTCACCGAGAAGTTGATTGGAATTCTGTCTGTAGTTGCAGTCACTATACGGATCTTGACGTTGTTGTGGATAAATTTGATCGAATTCTTATGGACTTCCTGTCACAATCTAACGAAAATTTGTGTTGGGGAAACTGAATCAACATCTCAACCGCCTAGGATTAAAATGGATGGCTTAGAATATTGTGATGATCAGGCAATCGCTGATTCTTTTACGCCATAGACTTTGGGAAAGTTCGTAAAAATGAAAGTAACTTATGGTTGCGAAGATATAGAAGAATATTCAAATAGTACCATTGCAAATAATGAAATTTATGTTTTTTATGCGTACACATTTACAACAGAATCGGGGTTTCACAAAAAAAATCATTATTTCTATTCGTCTATATTTTAAGATTTATCCAGCTTTTTTGAACAAAGTCTGAACTTTTGTTGAGTTTCTTTCTTGGTTAGAAAAGATTTATATATATGAATTTTGTATTTTACTTTATATTTGCCATTGGGCTTAGCGTTAATAATAATTAATAATAGCCAATAAGAATTCGTACACTTTTCTGAGGTATATTTTATATGCCCCGGATTCAGAGCTCTGTTTCTGAGTACAATCGGACGATCAATTTATTTCTATTAATTGAATTTATTGTTATTGGTCCTTTACCGATTAACAATAATATTAAAATAATCAGATTTTATTAAGAAAATAGGACAGAATTCTGGACAACACATCTAATTTTCCAGCTAAAGAGAGAGATTCGACAACCGAAAACGCGGCTGATTATATCATAATCAATCTGGAACATAGATTGTTTACGAAGAATGTCCATTGCTATCTGTCTCTAGCTATATATCTTAATTCTTTAAAAGATTTACCTGTTTTCTTTGATACAGTTCGTCCCCAAGTATGTACCTTGCGGGTTCCATTCTAGCATTAAATAAGAGATTTCGTTGCATGGTTTAGGTAGAGTGTGTCCCAACCATTTTAACTTTATCCCTTTCATAATTTTCAATATTATTTGTTAGAGTCAAGGGTTCGTTGTTTGAAATTCTCTTCGGCCATCATATTTTAAGTATTCTTCTTAGACAAACATTTCGTAGCTTTGTGATTTCGGTAATTCACATCTTCACGAAGAGCTCAATTTGATGGTGTATTCTTCTTGTCTTCTTAGCGAAAACTTTAAAGTTTTTAAATTATAGTTTATTTCATTGGTTGTTCTTTGTTGCATTTAATTTTTTCCCAATATTTTTATTTGTTCTTTCCATTTACTCAAATTTGAGGTCATTTATTTTTGTTCATGAAAATACATTCCAATATCTCTTATAAACTCTATACAAGCGTTTTTATTAAAAATCTCTACCTCTATCTTCCAGAATTCCTCCTCCGTTGGCATCACCAGCCACATTAAAGATCGAAAAATGATACAATTCCTAATTGATGCCTATCGCCGCAATACCTTCTTGTGGGATCATCGTCATCCACAATTTCGGGATCGTGTGAAACGCGGGCAATTCATCGAATGGATAAATGCCGAATTCAAGAAACGTTTCAATTTGGTTTTGGCCAAAGATGCTGTCACGCGCAAATGGGATAATCTTCGCACTGTCTACAAGCGAGAGTGCAATCGCATGGCTTTGGAAAAGACAAACGTGAGCACATTGTGGTATTTTAGAGAATTGCATTTCCTAAATAGCGTGTATGGCGGCAATCAAAAGATATCAGATGCCGTAGTTAAAGAGACTGTTTATCGGAGACGCTATTCGGCCTTGTGGAATGATATTTCGACCAATAAAATGCTCCAGTTGCTGAAGACATATCCTTGTTTCTATGACAAGTTTAACATTGATTACCGGAGCAAGGAGAAAAGAGGCGATGCTTTGCAAAGAATGGCCATCGAGCTGGCGCCATTCATTGAAGTGACCACAATACAAATATCGAAGCGTATATCACAGCTGCGATTTGATTATTCCAAACAAAAACAAGAGCGAATTATGTGTGAAATGACGGGCAGACCATTTACAGCCAGTTACAGCTATTACGAGAACATGGTATTCATGGACTCCGATATAGCACCGTTTAAATGTGAGCACTGTCCTATGATTATGAATTCACCTCGTGAATTGGACACACATCTGTTGACGCATCAACACAAATCGCAATCACAACAATCCTCTTCAGCCTCGATGGGCAGTGGTGGCGGTGTGAATCAAAGCGTGACTGGCCCTAACAGTAATAGTGGTGGTGGCGGCTCCAATTACTACTGTCCTGTGTGCCTGTTGGGCTTCAACGATTTGGAACAATTCAATCGTCACAAACAATTGCATCCTGTTCTCAAAGAGGTCAAATATCATTGCGATTTGTGTACAGCTAGCTTCCGTGAAAAGAGTAACTACGATGAACACATGCGAAGGCATAATGACGAATTGCTAATACCCGATTTAAATACCATAACACCGGACAGTAATGACGAGTTAATCACAAGTGACATTCCATCGTATTGCTCTCAATCACAAGACTCATCGGGAAATTTCCACTGTTATTATCCTAGTTGCGGGCGACAATTTGCATCACGTGCCAGTATGATGGAACATGTTAAGTCTCACTACAGCGAGGAAGAGTTCAGCTGCGACGTTTGCGGCAAGGCATTCAGATCCGTCAAAAATCTACAAAATCATAAACAAATACATGACGCCGTCAAGAAATATATTTGCAAAATATGCGGATCAGCGTTTGCTCAAGCCGCTGGCTTATATTTACACAAGAGGCGGCATAATCGTCAGATGTAATGTGTAGTACTTAAATTTCAATTATGAATCTATGTAAGTTGAAAGAAATGAACACAAACCCCTCTTCCCTTAAAAGCAGGGAAGAAGGTATTTTTACACTAAAAACACACACACACGCAATACCGAGCTAACCACTGTGAACGAATGATGGGATTACTCTGCATTGTCACATTTTTGTTGAAAACAAAAATAATATATTTTCTTATTTAGACAGATACGTTAGATTTTTTGTCTTGCTTCTCTCTTCTCATCATTTGAAATTACTAACAAAGAAAAACACTACAACATATCACTCCATCCATGTATTTTGCATCATCTTCACGGATATCTTTAAAAAAGGCAGCTTGTTTAAATGGGAAATTGTAATTTTACATCACAACACAATCATAATTTACAAAGAGTCAGAAAGTATGAATTAATCGCTATACATATACTAATATGATTGATTGAAATCAGTAACCATGCAATCAAGAATCAATTTTCATCTATGTGCTACATACTGTACTTTGATTGACTTCCACAGCCCATTTTCTACTTTTTTTCAACAATACATTTCCATTGAAATTTCGATTCGATTTGGGTGTGATATTGTTGTTATGGACCAGTCAACTTTATCTTTCATCATTAGGAGATATTGTAAACCGAGATTACACGATTCAAATTGAGAAAGAGAATTAATGATTTGAGAAAGAGTTAATAATGATTCGTATGAATTTCATGTTTGTGTTGTTGGCACAACAATGCTATTGTGAGAGACTTGTTACGTCAATTGAAAATGTTACTACAATTTGTTTCAACAATTTCCAACATATACTCTTGTAAATATCTCGTAAAGAGTTTTTATGCACAGTCTGTCCAATTTATACACTCCTTTCATTTCATTAGCCAATTTATAGATTTTTCTTCTTTCTTTTTTGATACCAAAGAGCTAAAAATTGATGCCACTGGAGATCAAAGCTTCCAAAATGTTTTTAAAAGGATCAACTTGCTTTCAGTTTAATTTCCATTTTATTGATGGCACAGGAAAACAAAAAAAGACAATTTGTTTGTTACCATGAAGTTACTTTAAATAACTATGGGCCGCAGAGTTTATTACTGGCACGGAACGACAAAATAAGACAATTTGTTTGTTACCATGAAATTACTTTTGATAACTATGGGCCGCAAATTTTATTACTGACACAGAACGAAAAAATAAGGAAATTTGTTTGTTGCCATGAAGTTACTTTAGATAACTATGAGCCGCAGATACCAGAAATCATTTCTAGTTATAATTTTTCTACAAACGCTTCGCACAACAATCAACAATACATCTCTCAAAATGATCAAATTTTCTTAAGCAAACATTATCCTATTATAAACAACATTGTCAATAAGAATGCATTCAAAAAGAATGCCACACTATTTCAATGTGTTAAATAAATAATATTTTTATATACGTATGTATATATATGTATAGAAATGTTTTTGCATTTTATATTCCAAACACTTTCATTGGCACCAACAATCATGTAATGTATGTTCGCCAGACTTTTCAAAAATTGGATTAACATCCTTCATTTTTTAAATGTTTTTTATTGTTTGTGTTAAATATGTGCCAGCCGGTACGATTTTTAACCTCACTAGCTTGTATTGTGTCGAAACATAAACATATTTTATGAAAAATAAAGATTCCCGACAAAAATATATAAAATTCAAATTCAAAGTACGAATACGAACGAGATACGCCAATTCACGAAAACCCTATTAAATACATATACTCGTTTCACAATACTAGTTAATAATACGAATCCTATTAACTATTGTTTTTTTACAACACAGTATTACAGATACATTATTTTTCACACAAGCACACACCATTTTCCAGCATAAGTCCGTTCGTTTGCGGTATACACTAAACTACATACATATATCACTTTACTTTCGGAGAATAGTATGAATAGTAAAACAATCAAATCGTACAGCAGCTATTAGATGTTTCCATACACATATATTTATTGTATATATACTTACGGAGAAATTTTATTTTATTTTATTTAGCTTTCTAATTTATCTGTTGCATTTTTAACCCTATATATTAGAGATTAATGAAATTAGAGATTAATTTAAAGTATTTTTTTAACCTATTTTATTTACTTACCTTTACACAAACACAAACAACAAATGTATCCTAAAAGTAACATTATAAAAAAGAAAAACATTCCATAATTCACAAAATGAATACAAAACAGGAAATGTTTTGTAATACAAGAGATCTATACTTAACTATTATTAATAATAACAATAATAATATATATTTTTTTAGTATTAGTCCAACCAATTAATGCAAATCATCCAGAGTATTTCCACAATACACATGCATAATTTACTAAGTACCCCAAATAAATAATTATTTAATTGAACAACACAGATCACCAATGCTTTGCAATAAGTTATCTTTAAGATAAAATGAAACGAAATGATGAATACATTTATGTATTTTCTTCAAAGCGCCAATGTACTGTGGTGACATTTGATGGATCGCCGAACCGTAACAAGATAATCTAGAATAATTGATTAAGTAATAAATAGCAGTGTCTTACGTATAGTATTGAACAACAATTTATTGTCTTAAAAAATATAAATAAAAATTACCATCTTTAATGAAATACCCAATGAAACACTTGAGTTATTCTGCGTGAAATCGAATTGAACTGACGTCGTCGCTACTGTTGTTTTCTTTAGAATTTGATAAGAGTATTTCATGCTTACACCTAATTTATCCACATACATTAGGCTGGGTCGCGGTCCATACAAATAAAAAATAAACTCCAGTCATCCCACGGAAATAAAGTTTGGAATGTTTAACCCTTTGACGACCAATGAAAAAAACTTAATTTTAGATCAGATTTAGGTTCTTTCTAAACAAAAATAGTATCACAATTAAAAATAAACTCCTTATATTAAAAACCATGGGAAATAACAAATGGCACATATATGTCTTATTACAATTTTGCATTCTTTAGAAACAGGAATAGAAAATTTCAACAAAAGTACATATATATAGAATAGGTACCGTCTTCCTGTAACTATGTCGAAAGCAAGACAATTGAAAATAAGGTACCAAAATCATTTTGTGGTACCTTATAGAAACAGTGGTTTAGCAACTGTCTTCAAAAATTTGGGAAAAAAAATATTTTTTGGAAAAAAATTATTTTTGCTAAAAAAATCATAACAAATAGAAAAAATCGGAAAAATATTTTGTTCATTTTTTAATAGCTGAAATTGTAACGCAAAAACATTGCTTATATGTAAACAATTTATGGATACATGTAGAAGTTATGATACTTTTTTGTAGACACAAAATAATTAAATAATTTTGTTTTATTTTATAATTTTTGTTTAAATAGCGCTAAAAGTCCCTTTAAAAATTGAATTTAAGAATAAATTGTTCTAGATTGTAATAGCTTAACGAAGGAAAAAAGGCATTTTTGAAGAAAATCTATGAATAAATGTAGAAGTTATGACTCTTATGTAGAAGTGTCATTTTTTACGAAGTGTTTGCTTAAATTGAAGAAAGACTATAACTTCTACATTTTTCCATAGATTTTCTTTAACTATTCCTTGTTTTCTTCGTTAAAATATTAGCTATTATAAACTAAAATAAAATATTCTGCTATCTAATTTGTAATTGAATTTTTTAATGTTAGCTATTAAAAAATAAAACAACATAATTTTTTCCGACATTTTCTATTTTTTCGTGTCATCAAAAATAATTTTTTTTCCCCAAATTTTTGACGACAGTTCCTAAACCACTGTTTCTATGTGAACGTGTAATTCGCCACATTTGTAGCCATCATGAGTACTTTTAATTTATATTTCCAAAAAATATTTAAGGTACCTACCTTTGCCGAATATTGGAATTTTATTAAAAAATAAAAAATACCATAAAAAAGAGTTTTGTTTCTAAAAAACCAACTTTGTATTAAACTTTTTCGCAAAAATGAATAAATGGAATTCGATTGTCATCATTTATGTACTATTCGTAAGTTATTGATTTCTCCTGATTATTTTTCATATCACTTTTTATAAAATATTCTCAAAAATATGAGTTTTAAGTTGTCTCTTTGAAAAAAACACAAAAATTACCAGTGTATTATTCTAAAGAAGTACTTCCCAGGGTCTACTAATTCAGTAAAAATGCAACATAAAAAATTACACGCGAAAAACATAATTTTTAGCGATGTATTCAGGATCGATTTTCGTGCCTAATATATAGATCATAAGCCCATCCCAGCTATCAAACATATGATTGAAATTCAACTAGTAACTTTAAAATGCAACCCAAAGACTTCGAAAAATGACAACGAATTAAAACTCAAGATCAGAACTTTAGTTGGTCAAAAGAAGAGGAAATTTCGAATTGAATTTTGTAAAATTACACGTTTTCTCTGAAATATCTTGAGTAAAAGTCACAAAAAAAGAAACATCCATTTGTCAAAAGCCGATTTAAATCGGGAAACGGTTAATTATATTCAATTTATTTTTTGACATTTCTTCCCCTATACGCCGCAAACTAAAGTTCGGTTCTTTAATATTCGCCAAGGAAAAACTACATTTCTGTAGTACCTCTGATTTAAATAATTTCCTGTATTTTATTGTTGGCGAATTTGTTTTTGCTCTGCTGTTACCACCTAATTTCATTTAGTATTTTTTTTTTTGCCAAAAATATTCAAGACAAGAAAGAATCCAATCTCCCACTCGTGTGTCTTCTTTTAATTCGCCCATTCGACTTCTTCTTCATTTAATATTTTTGGTCCGAGCGGATTTAAGTTTGGTCCTAATACATAAACATTATTACAAGTTTTGTTTTGTTGAAGTTTGAGTTAAAAAAAGACTTGTTCCATGAACCACTACGATTACCCTTGATTCGTTATTTCTATTTTGGTTGAGAAGGCCTAATAATCCATCTTCACTGCATATACCCATATTAGGCGCCAAGTAATCCCTTTTCACTGCTAATGCCCATATTTGGGGCTGTGGACACCAAATAATCCCTTTCTCACTGGAAATTTCCAAATTTGGCGTTGAGGACGGCACAGAAATTTTGCGGAAACGATGCTTTTGCTTCTTCAGTCTTCGAAAAATGATATTTTTTGTAAAAGTATAATAATTTCAACTTGGTCATACTCTTTGAAAGTAATGAACGAAATTTGAGAGTAATGAAAGTAAACGCAAAATTTTTACATTTTTTAGAGAAGAAGTTAACATTGTTTTCATTTAAAATTCTGTGGCATGCCTCTATATGTTGTATTACCGTTAACAATTGTCGTTGGCTTGGTCCGTATAACTGAAACGCTGTACTAAAATATTATACTTTATTTTTTATTAAATTGGGGATTCTTCTCTTTTTATAAATCGATCATATCATATAAATATGTTTTTATATAAACTTGAATAGAATACGAATTAAAAATTATATTGTTTGCCTTGTGTTATAATAATATTTAATTCATGATTTAAACTAAGGAATATGTTTAAAAATAATAATAAGAGTGTTGTTTGTTCTGTTTTACATGACATAAACATTGTTGGTAAGACGACATTTCACTTATATAATTTGTAAGAAATAAAACAAGAATTTTTGGAAAGTTGAGGATTAGGTCGAGAGGTCGACTAATATTAAGGTGGTGCTTCCAACATTGTGAAAACACAATAGGCGGGGGAAGGAATACACATTGAAAAACTGAACGACAAAAACAAAAGGAATTAAAAGAAGATGAAAATCTAACATAGATTTTCACCGCCAGTTGAAATCAATACGATTTGCAACCAGCGCTCCGATCATCATGTGACTATGAATAATTCATTCGTCTAGTAATTTTGCGATTAATATCAATTTAAAAGTGTTCCTCGGAAAACTATATATATTCGATCATTATATGCACCAGTTGGTTTCTGAGGTGATCCTACGTTACATTTTATAAAATTACCATATTTTTTATACAAAATAATCCTTTTTACATTCTTAGTTTTAAAGTTCCGATTTTGTTTTTTTCCTTTTCTGCATCTCCTAAAAAGATGAACATGGTGATTGTTGAAGATAGAATGAAAGCGACGGCGGTGGTGGTGGTGGTCTAAATGATATTGTCTTCCGTTTTCAACTACAGCATCTGCTCTTTTTTGGTTTATTGGACTTTTTCAAGTTGATGGTATCTTTTTGTTGTTCATTTTGTGCAGTTCTCAACTTGTGCTGAAGGACTTGTCGCGTTATGGAATAGAACATATCCTCAACTTTGATGTTGTCTTTGGCGGATGTTTCGAATAGTTCTATATCCATTTGTTGGGCAAAACGTTGCGCATCTTCGGTTATGACAACTTTCCTATCGGGATCATCGTTCTTATTGCCCACTATAACGGAAGCGTCACATTTAATAAAAACAAATTCATCAGATATTTGCCACAATTCTTACATACCTAATACTTTGTTTACAACATCACAATTATTTTGTATTTCGTCCAACCATCGGCGCACATTCGCAAATGATTCACCATTTGTTACATCATAAACGACAATAACACCATGCGTTCCACGATAATAAGTACTGGTTATCGTTCGGAATCGTTCTTGCCCCGCAGTATCCCAGATTTGTAATTTTACGCGCTTACCATCGATGACTACTGTGCGTATTTTGAAATCAACACCAATTGTGGTTATATAACTACCCGAAAATGTGTCATCTGAGAAACGAATCAGTAGCGAGGACTTGCCAACACCTGCGGAAAGAAGACAGAAAAAATATTAATGTATCGTAAGTTGGAAGATAATAAGAGACTTTGAGTATATTTTGTATGTCCTGATTCAACTTTTTTGTCATTTCATAGGAGAAAATACTACTCTTGTACTACTTGTTTTAGAGGAGTCATTCGAAGTATTTCGAAAACAATTTTCGATGAAAGTGTGTCGAATTTTGTTATTGAATTACATATCAGGAAATATATTGTCAGATAAGAACTATCTAATTAATAACATTAAGAGCTAATAAAGTTTGCCCATAGTTTATGTTTTTGTTTATGTCGCCTGGTATACCGAGTTACAGTAAATCTGTAGAATAGATTTTACAAGTTTTTTTTAACTTATTTTAAACGATAGGAAATTATCAAACATGAATTGAATATATCCATCTAGATCTATAATGTACAGACTTTGGGGTCTGAGGAATTCGCTTGCACTACTTGGGGTTTCGTGTGAAAAATCAAACATATTTAACGGGCATACGTTTGATCGACGTTGCACTAGAACCAACTCTATGATTTATTAACATTGTTCATATTTCACCCACCTTAATTTTGCAATGCAAGCTAATTTTATAATCTAATTATATTTGTGTCCTAATGTAATCAGGGCTATTGTTGTAATAGCAGAAGTTATGTCAAGAGGTTGAGAAACGAACCCCCCATGCTGACAGACAAGCACGCTACAAAATCGAATTCGGGGCGCTCCTTCTTATGTATTTATTTAAACAAATTCATATAATAAATTTCAATTCAATTCTGTTTTATAGATTTGGCTTTTCTGCCTTGAAACTGACTTTATTGGGAATTCATTCATTCAATACACTCTTCCTGTCAATACAAAGAGTTCAAATCAGATGGATGAAAACTTTTAAAGACATTGTTTATATGGAACGATCAAATATAGGATGAATACTCTTTAGTCGACTATGTTAGCAATACAATTTAAGTACTACTTTGGGAAACTGAATCACTTATGCAGCTCGAATTAAAGTATTCAGGTATTTGCAGTAATAATTTAATTTAAAAGCTTAAAGATAATCTATGTAGTACATCATTCTGCACAGCTATCACCGGCAACGATAAATATGTAGTTTGGCCATTTGTTGCATAGTTGCACATTAGTCACACAATACACGCAGCGTTTGTATCTGTACATGGGACGGTCAGCAACAACGCGATGACTGCATGAATATGAATGTGCTTTATAAGCACTCGGACGATATAAACATGAATGCAGACAAATTACAAAACCATATTAAAAAAACTCAACAAATTCAGGCTAGTACATAAGACAAGAGAAAATAATTTAAAAAATGGGACAACTGGGAAGCTGAATAGGAATATTTATAAATAAATAATTCGGAAATACACAAAATACAATGGAAACTCACCGCTATCGCCGATAATTAAAAGTTTGAATAAATGATCAAACCCACGAGACATTTTGTTAAATGACAACAGATGATAATAATGAAGGTAGTGGTTGGTGGTGGTGGGTGGGTGGAAATGCAAAATACACAAACAGAGGGTTATTTTTGTGATGAGTTCGGAGGATGATTCTTGTGTCCGTGTGTATTAACAGCCAAAGAAGCTGGAATCAAGTCAAATAGCGTACTTTAATGACCACTGGAGGTCGGGAAGACGGGTGAACTGATGCTTTCGTATTCGTTAAATGGCTTTGCATAGAGATATGGGAAATATACGGAACGTATAGTTTTACAGCTTTGTTTCTCAATAAAATTCAATTTCCTCACATAAGCAAAATGGAGTATTTGTAATTAGCCCAAACGTATGTAAAAATTGTTTCCGTTTCGTCTCGATTTTTTTGGGGATTTGAATTGCGGCCTTACTTTGCGACTGGTGGATTGATAAGAAAATCACTTGTTCGTTCATATATTGTGTTCTCTTTCCTTCTCTTTTTAATGTGATTCTCACACAGCGGTCAGGGCTTTAGGGCGTTAGATAGCCGGCAATATGTTGTACGGAGCAAAGTATAAATGTTATCGGTCCGTGTATTTCTATGATATGCCAAAATAGTTTAGATAACATCAACAATGACTGCAGACATTCTAGCGATCGAGTAAAGTGATTTTTTCCCAGCAAGATGCATGCTCAGATGTCAAATCATTCAAAGCACTTTCGTTCCATTCAACTAAACAAGCTCCCTCAATCTTTGTTGTTGTTCTGATATGATTCGTTTGCTTGCTTGCTTGATTATAAGATTAGATTCAATTTCATATGCCCGGAGTCAGCAAAGCAAAAACGTAACTTTTGGGAAAGTTCTGTGGATTTAGTCGTTGCTGTTATTGTTTAATTCCACTGATTTTCCTTGCCTCAGCCCACAAAATCTCTTTGTCCAAACACGTACACACAATATTTTGTGCTTGGTGGCTGCCGTTCGGGTTGCTAGTTATGATGTTTTTTCTTTTTGTTGTTGCTTTTAAAACGACTAACTTTGCTGTGCGATTCGATTCACTCCCTTACTCCCTCTTCTTTTTTGCAATAGGATTTAGGATTTTTACTTTCTCACCACAGAGTTTACTTTTCTTGTTACTGAAATTTTTATCACGATACAATGTTAGAATGTATTTTGTTAAATTAAAGATATATCGGTGCTAATAAGAAACTATTCTTTACAAATTATCAATTTTTTTACGATTTTTTATGATATCCCCCTTAAATGCGTCATTGTCTACGGCAAAAAATAATTCTGTTACACCGTTGCAACGAAAAAGTAGTAGCTGGATTGTCAAATGACTTGAAAGGCAGAGTGATGCCAACGCTGATATATTTTCGTTATTCTGGCGAGTTTTCCATCTATAGCGTTTATACACTGAAGGTAAAATCAATTTTAAAGGCACGCGCACACCAAAGGGGTTTCAGCTGTCTGAGAGAGAGAAAATATAAATGTGAAAGGAAAAATCCAAAACTTTGAACACAAAGAGGAAGAAAAAATAATTACGAATCAAATATATAAGAATCATCATGCCGCAGAAGCTATTTTTCGAAAAACCCAATCGTCAACTGGTGAGAGCGAATTCGCCCTGCTGCAGAAATGAGCGAGAAGAGACATCTTCATAAATTGATTAGTTTTGATACGGCTGCACGAACGATCAGCTGTTGGTGAGTTGGTCTAATAAAAAGCAGTGTTATTTTCGAAGCAAAAGTAAAATTAAAAAAGCGCCGGTGTGCCCGATAATTAAAAGTGAGTTGTGAGTTTTTCTGGTTGAAATAGTGAATATGTCGAAACAACTTATTAGCAGTACGTAATGCTAGTGTAAAATAATGACAAATGGAAATGATAAATTGTTGTTGTTGCTACCAACATAAAAGATCAACATTACTAATGTCCAGTTTTTGGTGGGTATTTACGTACCTTATTCAGTTAAATGAGCTATGTATGTATTTTAAAGGGATCGAATATAAAGAAAGAATATAAAGAGAAATGTTACGGTCCTTAAAGGGTTAAGAGGTTCCAAGAATCACAATTAGCGGTTAATACCTTTTCAGAAAGTCCTCGAGCCAACAATGTGGATGCTATTGTGGATTTTATAAAAATGCATTAAAAATAGCATTAAAATCGTAAAAATGGCTAGCCCGTAAATGGACAAAGCCGAAATATTTTGGGACAATGCATAAAACAAATCAATGATAAAGTTTATTCGGCAACATCCCATCCACAACTGTTTTGAAGCCTGTTTGAGGTAAGTTGTTTTAATTATTTCTATTAAATATTATTAATTATGTATGTAATCAAGTTTATAATTGTTGTTGAACTCCAGAACAAAACTTTTAGCATTTTACGAACACTATTAGCTGCTAAAAAAAAATATTTAAAAAATCTAAGAGGTAATTTTTGGTTTACTTAAGAATTACTAGAAAATAAGAAAAAAATGAAAAAAGGTTTTATAATTTTATATTAAACAAGTATCAATTTGATAAAAATTCGAGAAAAATTTACTTTTGTTTCTCCTATCACAAACAAGTTACACATTTTTAAATAGTACCTTGTGACAAAATTCTTTATTTCCAAACCACCGTAATGTCTACAATTTCATATTTTTTGAAAATCGGAAAATAAGCTTATTCGACAAAAAATAATATTTGTTTCTCCTATCACAAACAAGTTAATTTTTTAATAGTACCTTGTGATCAAATTCTTTATTTCCGATCAGTCGTAGTGTCTACAATTTCATATTTTTTGAAAAAAACGGAAAGTGCAGCTTTATTCGCCATAAAGAAAATGTTAAATTTTCACTCAACAGAAAAAAACTATTGTTCACATTGTTGTCACCAGGAGTATAAAAGAAATTTTCAAAAATTATTTTTTTGCCTTAGTCTGGATAACTATTCAATATAAGTGGAATTTATGGTTATCAAGGCTAAGTCCAAAAAATATTTTTTTCCCATATTTGTTTTAATACCAGCGTTTATATTGTAGTTGGCGACAATTAGAATAAAATAAAATGAGTAAAAAATTAAGTCTTTATTAACGTTGTTGCTATAGCAAATTTAGATCCAGATTTAAAGAAAAACAGCCGTATTACTTGGAATATCTTTTAATAAGAAGTGCCGAATAAATCCTTTTTTCAGCTTCCTATAAATTAAAGCTGGCATTTCTTCAACTTAGCTTCCTTGGATGACCACGACGTGTTTTATTTTTTAATATGTTTTCTCATTCCCGCGTTATATAAGTAAGTAACGAACATTAGCTGAAATTTCTTGTGGAGGATCCATTAGCACAATAAATATAATAAATTAAAAATAGAAAATAAAATAAGTGTACTTTCCCGTTACTATCTTGCAGAAATCAACAAAATGACATGTGGATCGTATGTAGACTGCATTCATTTATCAATGCATTTATTTATTTTTATTTTTTTTCGTGGATATTTATTTCAAATAATATAGGATGAGCCATTTAAAATTATAAATTAGAATCGACTATAAAAAAGTACTGATTATTTTTTAAACTTCTGGTTTGAGGTTGAACTTTCTTATTTAATAATGGAACACAATATCATTCATATGACTACCACGACTGTCTCGGCAGTACCTCATCCGATCAACGCTATTTTTCAGTACAGCCCAAAATACACTCCACTTTTTATCCAGTTACAATTCAATTCTGTAAAAAAGTGAAATCGGGAAGGATTTTTGTATCTTGTAACTGTATGTGTTTGACAAAAAATTTGAAATCGGAAAGGACATCTGTGTGGAGGTATATTGAAACATGGAACGGTGTGACCGGCATTCACCATGTATGTTTATAGGCAAAATATATTCCGGGACACCAGCATTCGTTTTAGATGTATGGTTCCTTCGGCAAAGTTTCTTATTTTGATCCCTAGAATACGATTTTCCTTGGACGTTGAGCGATTTTTAAATCGACCCGATATATATATATATATATATATATATATATATATATATATATATATATAAGATGAGAAGATAAGATTATAAGATGTTTGATAATATGTGGTTTTTAGAGCGGAAAAAGTCAAATAGGGAGCAAAATTTGTATGGGGGCTATGTCTAATTCTGAACCGATATAACCCGATTTCGCCACTGGTGTTTCTAGTTAGATTATAAGGAGTCAAGCCAAATTTGAAGAAAATCGGGTATTATATGTGCTTTACAGAGCGGAAATAGTCAAATCGGGAGTGACATTTGTATGGGGGCTATATCTAAATCTGAACCGATTTTCACCATAGCTATTTCCAGTTTAATTATAGGGTACTGTGCCAAATTTGAAGCAAATCGAGTGAAATATGTGGTTTCTAGAGCTGGAAATAGTCAAATCGGGAGCGACGTTTGTATGTGGGCTATATCTAAATCTGAACGGATTTGCTTCAAATTAAACAGCGTTCGTCCTTGATCCACAAAACTTACTTGTGCCAATTTTTGTTAAGATCGAACTATAATTGCGACTTGTAATTTTATTACAACAATAGATGGACAGACAGACAGACAGGCAGACATTTCTAAATCGACTCAGAAAGTGATTCTATGCCGATCTGTATAATAAACGATGGGTCTTAATAGTTTCCTTTGGGCTGTTACAAACAAATGCACAAAGACATAATACTCTCGTGGAGTGTATAAAAATTGATGTTATTCTACCTTTCAAAGTCCAACTAATCGATAGTTCAATTTTAAAATGTTACATGGTCCACCCTATATATACCCTCTTACTTTGTAGAGTGGGGGTATAAAGGGGCTATGTTTTTATGAATATACCAGCAGTGCCCGCTACTTCACACGCGAAAAAGCCAGTTATTTGTTATCAGTTTTATCCGTCTCTGTTTTTGGATATTATATATTTTAATCTTTTGATGGATATAGATAAATCTAAAATATTGATTTTTAGATGTCCTTTTTGATAGCTCACTTGTGCCGATAGTGCATGCCGAATTGCACTATTCTAGCTGAACTCAGTTTCGAACACAAAATTACACCCGCAGTTCGCCCTACATGATCGATCTCATGTTTCTAAACGCAGCCGGCCGTTTTAGTTAGAAAACTGTAGACATCGAAGTTCACGATTTCAGCTACAACAATTGGGTTGCTACCATTTTTATTCCTATTTGTCCAGCTCTCGCTTTAAAAGTATACATTTTGAAAAATCCAGCTATAATATCTCTGTTGGTACCATTTTGTAACGGTTCAAAAAAATTCATTTACATTGCGCTTCTATGTTGTCCGAGGAATTTATACACCGAACTTCACGATTCTGGCTGCAATACTTTGGTTAGTATAATTTGTATGCCTTTCTGTCCCGTTCATCACTTAAAAGTAAAAATTTCGAAAATCCATTTACTTTGCAAGTCTACTTTGTTAGAGGAATTTACATACCAAATTTCACGACTATAGCTGCAATAATTTAGTTGCTACAATTTTTATCCCTTTTTGTCCCTTGCCTCCCTTAAAAGTACTCATTTCGAAACATCCATTTATGTTACAAGTCTACGTTGTCAGAGAAATGTAAATACCGATTTTCACGAATATAGTTGCAATACTTAAATTGTTACCATTTTTATCCCTTTTTGTCCCGCTCACCCTTCAAAAGTACAAATTTCGAAAAATCCATTTACTTTGCAAGTCTACGTTGTTAGAGGAATTTACATAACAAATTTCACGACTATAGCTGCAATAATTTAGTTGCTACAATTTTTATCCCTTTTTGTCCCTTGCCTCCCTTAAAAGTACACATTTCGAAACATCCATTAATGTTACAAGTCTACGTTGTCAGAGAAATGTAAATACCCATTTTCTCGAATATAGTTGCATACTTATATTGGTACCATTTTTTCATTTTTTGTCTCTTTCCTCCCTTAAAAGTACATATTTCAGTCAGGACTAGGGTTTGGGGTTTCCCGGACTTTTTTCATTTCCCGGGAAAACGGGAATGAAAAATTGCATTCCCGGGAATCCCGGGAAAAAGTAATTTATTTATAGGTATGTTCAATATGGTTTAAAATATCAACATTTAATAACTGGTGTGTTTTTTCAATACTATCATATTACAAATTAAACATGAATGTTATTGTCAAAATATTTTACAGATTATTTTTCATTTTACAAATATTTTACTCTACACCTTTTTATGGTTATATTCGGATCATACAAATTTATATTGAGAAATGTAAATTCATATTAGGGACATATAAATTCATAATGGGTAATGTAAATTTATAATAGGAACATGTTAATTCATAATGAGATATATAAATCATAATTCATTGAGAACAATTAATTCATAATAGGAACATACCAATTCATAATGAAATATCCAAGTTTGTAATCAGAAAATCCAAATTTATAATCAGAAAATACGTTTTCCTATTCATAAAATATGAATTCATAATGAGAAAATATAAAATCATATTGAGAAAATGTAAATTTATAATGAGAACATTGATAAAATATGTGTTTCTACGAAAATATCCATAGAAAAACGTACATACATAGCTTCGATTATAAAATTTTAGAGTTCCTGGTTATGAATTTATATTTTATGAATATATATTCCTAAATAAGAATTTATATTTTCTTATTATCAATTTGGATTTTCTTATTTTGTATTTATATATCTCATTATCAATTTGTATGTTCATAATAAGAAATTTATATTTCTCAATATGAATTTACATTTCACATTACGAATTTACAGTGCTGATTATGAATTATCATGCTTCTATTATGAATTTCCTGTTATGAATTTGCATTTCTCATCGTGAACTTACATATTCCGATTATAAATTACATTTTCTCATTATAAACTTGAAAAGTTGTAGACTAATCGTCAGAATTGGACATTTATATCGCAGGTAGAAGTGACTGAAACCTACACTAGATTCAAAATTGAAAACGATTAAGGAAATAAATAACTCATATGACGGAGAATGTTATGACGCATTTAATTTAGAATATTCATTCGTCTGGAGACAAAAATATTTTATAGAATCAGGGGGAATAATATAAAATAATAGAAACATAAAAAATTAATATTAATTTAATAAATTCATAAAAATGAAAATAATAGTCCAGTCATTAATTCTTACAAAGGGCCATCTAAATACACCGTAGCATATATTTATATTCCTATTAGAATTCTCTTGAAAGTTTCCATTCCTATTTTTAGACCATTTCTTTCTGGCTACATATGTAAAGTAAATTGTTCTTGAAGAAGATATTCACCTCGATTCTTCTAGGAAAACAAGAAAATTTACATTATGTAAGCCATAGTATTGTCGACATGATATTTTTATTTCACAATAAAAATCCTGCAAATAGACTCACAAAAAGTTTTTATTCCCCTAGCTGGGTTTCGCATAAAATGTCTATTTAGCGAATTTAAAAAGTTTTGTTTGTAGTAATATAATATAAACAAATACTGATTATTGTCAGTAATGTAAATACATATATGAATTTGAAATGATCTAAAAATTCCAATTTATATAGTAACATTAAATTATTGATCAACATAATAAATAAATAATTTTTTTAATATTTCCCGTATTTTTCAATTTCCCGGGAATTCCCGGAAAAATTTGGAATTCACGGACCCCAAACCCTAGTCAGGACGAAGGTTCGATGTTTATTCTTTTTTGTGCCAGTCAGTCTACGTCATATTTGGGAACTTCCCTGACAATTTCATGACCCTGGCTTCAGCTGTTTGGTCTGGGCGCTGGTCAATAATATCAGTAACGTTTATATATAGATGTGAGTAAAAATATTAATGGTACGTGGGATGAAAATTTTAATTTTAGTAAAAATTAAAAAATAAAAAATTATCAACATGCCTCAATGCACACAAAACCAGGAAGGCTAAAGTCGGGCGGGGCCGACTCTATGATACACTCCACTTTCAATCCGAATACAATTCAATTCGGTGAAAACGGGAAGGTTTTTTGTATCCTGTAAATGTATGTGTTTGACAAAAAATTTTATATCGGAAAGGACATTTGTATGAGGATATATTGAAACCTGGAACGAAATGGGTGAAATATAAAATGTATAGTTTGGCCAAAATCGGTTAAACTTATGGGAGCAACATTTGAATTTGGGCTATATTTAAATCTGAACCTATCTTACCCACTTTCACCATAGTTTTGTTTAGTTAGATTATAAGATGTTGTGCGAAATTTAAAGACAATCGAGCACAATATGTGGCCTTTAAAGCGGCAAAAGTCAAATCGGGAGCGACATTTATATGGGGGCTATATCTAAATCTGAACCGATCTTACCCAATTTCTGCATAGGTGTTTCTAGTAAGATTATAAGATGTTGTGCCAAATTTAAAGAAAATCGAGTACAATATGTGGTTTCTACAGATGAAAATGTCAAATCGGGAACGACATTTGTATGGGAGCTATATATAAAACTGAACCGATCTGACCGATATTCACCATGGGTGTTTCTAGTGGAAATATAAGATGTTTTACCAAATCTGAAGACAATCTGATACATTATGTGGTCTCTAGAGCGGAAAAAGTCAAATCGGGAGAGAAATTTGTATGGGAGCTATATATAAATCTGAACCGATCTGACCGATATTCACCATGGGTGTTTCTAGTGGAAATATAAGATGTTTTGCCAAATCTGATGACAATCCGATACAATATGTGGTTTCTAGAGCGGAAAAGTCAAATAGGGAGAGAAATTTGTATGGGAGCTATATATAAATCTGAACCGATCTGACCGATATTCACCATGGGTGTTTCTAGTAGAAATATAAGATGTTTTACCAAATGTGAAGACAATCTGTGGTCTCTAGAGCGGAAAAAGTCAAATCGGGAGAGAAATTTGTATGGGAGCTATATATAAATCTGAACCGATCTGACCCATTTTTACCACAGGTATTTCTAGTTGGAATAAAAAATGTTTTGCCAATTTTGAAGAAAATCTGTTGAAATATGTGGTATCTAGAGTGAAAAGGGTCAAATCGGGAGTGAAATTCGTATGGGGGCTATATCTAAATCTGAACCGATTAGCGTTCGTCCTTATCCCGAAAAACATCGTTGTGCAAAGTTTCATTTGGTTCTGTCTACAATTGCGACCTGTATCGTGATTACAAGAATAGATGGACGGACAGACAGACAGACAGACGGACATTGCTAAATCGACTCAGAAAGTGATTCTAAGACGATCGGTATAATTAACAATGGGTCTATCTCGTTTCCTTTTGGGTGTTACAAACAAATGCACAAAGACATGATACTCTCGTGGAGTGTATACAAATATTTTTTCGGCTGGGACAAAAAAATGTTTCATTTTTGTTCACTTGAGAATCGGTATTAGGCATATTTATGCAAACCTTTTAAATTCTGCCCTGAGTAAAACACATGGAAGTTGTTTTGTTTTTTTTACTAATTTTTTTAATGTATATGATTTTTTTATATTATTCTGTTCTTTATTGATTTCTGCACATCATTGTTTCATTTTACTATTATTTCCTTGTTTAATGGATTCTTTAGAAATAGCAAACAAAAAATGGTTGACCAATTCTAATGTGTAATTGAAGTCAAAACTAAAAAAGAAGCATTAAGTTAAACTGTCGTCTGTGGTTGAAGCTGTTGTTTTCTCTTTTTTTTTTTTTGATTGATGAAGATGTTGTGGATGATAGTTGTTTTAGGATTTCCGCTTTAGTTTGTATTTTGTTTTTCTTTTGGTTTTGTTAATGGTAATTTAATTAATTCGCTAAACACATTCACAAGTACAGTTACACAATTTGTAATAATTTATAATTAATATTAATTAATGATAATAATAATTCATTACTAATAATAATAATAAATTTTCAATTTAAGCATTAAACAACAAAATGGGATTTCTCTGCACCACCTTCCTTTGGTTGTCCCCTTAACTTCATCATCGTCATCATCCTTTTGTTTGGTTTAATTTTTTTTAGCAATTTTTATATTCTGTAAATTGTTAATACATCTATGATGTCGTAAGTAATGTGGGAAAACAACGTTATTTTTATTTGTCCAATAAAATAACACGAAAATCATAAACTTAATACAAATGCAGAGTTGTGGCATCATTTCGTGTTTTTGTGGCGTTTCAATAAACTTCTTTCTAATAGAATTCAAAAATGTCAATAAAACAAACAATTCTCTGCGATCAATTTGTCAATTGATTACTTCATTAATTAAAGTACTTTGAATTAGTTTGTTGGTGATATTATCGTTTTGTTTTGTTTGTTATTTAAAATATTATGATTTTGTTTTTTTGTTTCTTTTTTTATTATTAATTAATAACATTGTTGAGGCCTTTTTCATAGTGTTTTTGCTCCTTTCAATATTTGCGTTTTTTCTTCGTTTTGTTCTTCTTTTCGTTATACTAATTACTAATATATAATAATATTGAGTATTGTTGTTGTTTTGTTTTGGTTGTTTGTTGCTGTTGGATTTCTTATGATTAAATACCTACTATATATATGTATATTATAATTATTTCTGTTTATATATGTATGTATATTTGTGTTTCTCTTTTTAGTATTTATATATGCATGTATGAATGTTTGTATGTATAAATATAAGAGTTTCCTTTTGTTGTTCTTGTTGTTGTTTACTTTTCATACATATGTAATTATTTTGTTTAGGCATAAAATAATGTTGTTGTTCTTGTTATTATTATTTTATTTCTTTAGTTTTAATTGAATTTACGTTTCCTGTTTGTTGTTGTTGTTGTTAGTACATGTTAAGGTAAATTGTTTTTGTGGTCGTCATCAGTATAAACGTTGGTTGTTTTTGTTTTTTTTTGCAAAAAATTCCCTCTAAACGTTGGCCTTGTCTGTTGTAGTGTTTTTGTTGTGATTTTTTGCTTTCAGCCAATGACCCTAAGTACGTATCGTATGTTTGTTTGTTTTTTGGTTTGTGTCCTTAATATACGAAAAATTGCATTAAATGCTTTTCAAATATGTTTGTATATAAATTCCATTGTAAGTGTGTATGTATGTAGTTGCACAGTGGTTCGTCGGTCTTTTGTTTAGGTTTAAAATTCAGCAATTTTTGTACGTAACCTTTCAATGCACCCTTTTCATATGTTTTTTTTGTGGATGGAGTTTAGCAAATGCTTATATGTTTGAAAGTGATCAGCAGGTTCGGTCTTACGCAAACTTCATAGAGACATACATATAGGGCCATGGAGGCATAGTACATAACTAAAGTGTTTTCTTCCTTAAGATTTTAACTTGATTCTCTGGCTCTCATGTATATGGGTGGTGAAGTCCCATAAAAATACTTAAAATTCGACAAAAAGATAACAACAGTGGAATAATTATCAGATTTTCATTTTTTTCTTCTCGAATTCCCATAGTGGGGAAAATGTGTTCCAAATTTTTTTTTATTAAAATTAAGGACATTTTTTATTAAAATGGGCGCCTTGACCTTTTACCTGCTTTTATCTGTTTTGATGAATTTTTATTGAACTTCAATTTGTAAAATTAAGCGATTTGAACTGGAATGACGAGAACTTGTATTTTGCAAGAATTTTGTTTTAGCGAAAACTTCAATAACTCAGTCAATTACTTACAGATTTTTAAAAACAAAGCTGCGTTTTACTCCTTACTAAATGTGTTATTGAAATAACATAATTGTTACGGTTAGAAAAGTTGAAAAATGGCTAAAAATTGTTTAAAAATGTATTTGCTGGACAAAATCACAAAGCTTTCTTAAGTTTTCGTAAATAGGCTGTATATCGATTGAAAGCTCCAGATTCTTGTTCTACTTGACAATATCCGCAAGAAAAATAATATCATTTCCCAGAGTTTTTGGACTGTCGCACAGTGTAATAATTTGTAATAATCTGTACTTCTGGGGCTTAATTATGGCATACGATCGTATCGAAATCTCACACGTTCAACGTCCCAAAATATCATATTTGGATTGAAATTGTTTTTTTATGCGCCTAGGACGATTTATTTCACAAAGTTGAATTATTTTATTTGAATCGCGTCAAAATTCCAATGATATGTTGCGATATTTTGGACTACCGTAATTAGGCCCCAATTTTGATTAAGTTGGATTTGATTATATGTGGCGATGAATTCAATTAAGTCGAATTCTATAACAACAGTCCAGTCTACAGCTATAAACGAAAATTCTGTCTTAATGATACAAAGTACAATAGGATTTAATATGGACAACGCATGTCTGTCTTTTAACACAGTAATTTGAACGTTCTCAATATTCGCACTCGCAAACGACTGAGAATTGAAGGATTAACTTTTGAAACAAGTTTTTACAAACTTCCGAGTCTATATTCAAATGTACAGTCTTTGTAGCGTATGATTAATGTCTATGTGAAGTTAATAATACTCATACGTAAGGGTGGCAGACGAAAATTGATATCCAATAAGTAGGGCGATTAGGGTTATGCTTGCCTTCTACGCCTAAATTGCCTTGCCTTCTATTGCACAAATTTTGTGTTTTATGTTTCCTTATTTAAGGGGGCGTAAAATACTATTTAACAAAAAATTTGTCGAAGGGTCATGCATAACATGCATTAAAAAATATATGATATTTTTTATTTTTTTTTAATATTTTTTTTACTCTATTATCCGATAACTCCTGGTTATATGTCTAATTAAAGGTACAAAATTGGTTTAGGAAAAGTCTTCAAAAATTTGAGAAAAATTATTTTTTTTTCGAAAAAAATCTATTTTTGCTGACACGACAAAAAAAAAAACATAAAAAGTAGAAAAAATGTCGGAAAAATATTTTTATTTTTTTAAGTCAATATTCTAACCTCAAAAAACAACGTTTTCTTGTAAAAAATCTATGGATAAATGTAGAAGATATAATACTATTTGTGATAGTCTTTAAAAATCATATTTTTTGTTTAAATAGCTCAAAAAATCCCTTTACAAATTAGATAACAGAATATTTTATTTTACTTTTTCCGACTTTGTTCTATTTTTTTGATTGTTTCGATCCGACCAATATATTGAAAATGAGAGTACAAATATCAAAAGGTACCCACTCGAAAATTTTGATCTTAGTAAAAATTAAAAGAAATAAAAAATTATAATTTTTCGTGTTGATTTTATGAATCAGCGTGGCTTAATGCAAAACAAAAACACCAAATTTTTCTTTTTTGCATGGCGATATATATATATCGCGTATATTTTTGTATAGACCGCGACCCAAATTTCACAGTATAGTTATGTTGGATCTCAAGTTTAATAAAAATCTGATTTTTTTTTGGTGAGCAACATTTAATTTTATGAAGAGTAATTTAATGACGTGTGAACAAGTGGACAGTATAAATGTAAAAAAGCTCTAAAATTAAACTAATTGAGATAGAAAGATTTTTTTCCACCATATATCTCGAAGAATAATGAAGAATTACGAATTCAAAGGACTTTTTTGTTCCACTTCCCAAAACCACAATCATTATTTAGATTGTAAAGTGTCCTCTTTCATTTGGTATCAATATCGCGTTTCTATTTAGAAACAAAAAAATACAATAAATTGGTGAATAATTATAGACAAGTCCTTTCAAAACGCAATTTGTTGCAGGACATTTGTGAATAGACCATAAATGTCAATTTTGATACCATGACTTAATATGGATTTCAGTGATCAATCCGAACTAGGCCCTAGATTAAAACATAGCTTACGTGAATACCAATTCTTGACAGAAACTCCCGAAGTCTAAAATTCCTCTGTGTTAGATTAAATTTTATTTATTACACGATGAACTGGAATGAATAATTCAATAATTTATAAATGCTCTCGTACCCGAATACGGTCAGTTTAAAAACTTGAATATTTCAGTAACCAAGGCCTCATCCACTAGTAAATTTCAGATAATTCATCTGAGTGTCCCCCACTGTGCAATTTTTAAATTAAATTTTATGAATCTATGTTATATACGTTTCATAATTTTAGTTACAACATTATGTTTTATACCTTGTTATTTTCAGTAATTTTTTTCATTTGTTTGATTTTATAATATATGTAAATGTCATTGTTAAGTGGAGTGTTTTGTAATATAAATGATCTTAAAAGGTTGTTGTGGATTTGTCCATGTTTGGTTTTTAAAAATCTTGTCCTAGTTTTATATTTTTGAGGGGATATCTCTTAAGCTACAGCTTTATTAGTTGGTATATTGATGGACCTCTCTTAAGCTATAGCTTAATTAGTTGGTATATTGTGTTGGATATATTGATTGAGTCTGGGTTTTGTGTGTATAAGCAAATGTTTGTGAGTTTTTAAGAAATTAAATACAATTAAATTATAAACGAATGCGATCTATAAATGCGGAACTATATGTTTTGAATATCTGAAGTAAATAATTTGCAAACAATACAAAGTCGACACATTAAAATATAAAATTTGTTATGGTAGGTTTATAAAATGTTATATTTAGCCGAAGGCCGTGTGCACTTATTCTGACGTATTTTGGACGTCTAAACTCGAAAAAGTATTAAAAAATTTGGAAAAAGATATAAATTTGTTAAGGATACTTTTTGTGTATTTATTTTTATATTTTGTTTTTATATTTAAAGTTATTTTTTAATAGTCGGCATCTTAACGAACCAAATGAGAGAAAGTACCTTCGGCGAAAATTAGAATTTTAGTAAGAAATTAAAAAGCAAGTCTCAATGCACACAAGGTTTTAGGTCTGCGATTTCCAAAATCTTTTCATCTTTTTTGTTGCATATAGTTTCCAGTCTAATAATATAAACATACTTCAAAGGACTGAGACAAATGTAGTTCTTGACGAAGTTCATTGAAGCTGGAATCGTCATTCCGTTTGTTACACTTTGATCATCATCGAGCCAAGTTCGTATGTCCGATGAAAGCACGCTGGCATCTAAACGAAAGGAGCTATGGTGTCTAAATTATTCAAGAATATGTCTATCTGTATAATGGTAGGGATGCAGCTAGAATAAGGAAATTCGGTTCATCGCGAATGAAGAAACGAAGCTATCCACCTGCGGTAATAAACATATAGGGTGGGTCATTTAAAACTTTAAATTAGAATCGGCTATAAAAAGGAACTGATTATTTTTTAAAATTTCTGGTTTTATTGGAAAGGTTGAACTATGTCTTTCAATAATAGAACACAAATTAGATCATTCACGACTGGCTCGGCAGTACCTCATCCGATCAACTCAATTTTAGGTACAGCCCAAAATCCACACCAAACAGTGACTCGTTGTGGATGCATTGGCTTCTAAATAGCCACGTGTGGGTATTCTGAACCCCATATGCTGCAATTTCGCTTATTGACATAGCCACCGATATGAAAATGAGCTTCATGAACGCTGAACTGAAGGCAGATCTCTTCTCGAAAAATTTCCACGTAAATTTCTTACAGTTTGCGTTAAAGACTCACTACTTTGGAAGTAAGTCTTTAATATTTCCCAAATTTTACAAATGCCAAACATAAACTGGAAAATAAATGTTATTCTACCGTTCAAAGTAATCGGCGGTACAAATTTAAAGTTTTAAATGAACGACCCTATAAAAGTCCACGCGTTTTAACCTTTTGCGTTCGCTTTGAATAGTATGACTAGAGTTCATTGGTGGATTTGTTTAAATCTTAATATACATATATCACTCAATATTTGGGATTACAATTCGAAAATATAGATTGAGGATACCTTTAATTTCATAATAATATCGTAAAAATACGATACACAAATTATTGACACTATATTATATAGAACACATTGAACACTTTTATTTGATACTACGATCATAATAATACAACGTGGCGCTGTGAAGTTATTCCACTTTCAATTATTATATTTACTTTTCATTTGATGTTCGTTCAGCTCATAACTAAATAACTTTTTAACGCTGTATCGTATTTTTAGGATATTATTACACCGTCCGACCATTTTACAATATGTAACTAGACATCATGTGTAGAAAAACTGTGGTTGGTTATCCTTTCTTCTATTTACAGGACTTTTAACTTCCAAAGGATATAGATTTTTAGATAATTTATTTTTATACTTTAACGAATCATACAAAGGCGATATGGGTATCAAATGAAAGAGAAGAATATCCATTAAAAATATTTTAAATATAATGCTTCTATCTGTATTAGTTTAGTATTAACAACAATTTCAACTTTCCCTCGTATTTATTTAATTTATTCATCTGTTGCTATTTAAGGGGGAAAACTTGAAATGGTTGTAAATACTAAACTAATACAGACAGAGGCATGACATTTTTTAATATTTAGAACATGTATTCTCGCTTTCATTCGATATCCATATGGCCTGTGTATGGTTCTCCAAAGTATGAAAATAAGTTATTAACCCAAATATATCCTATGGAAATTAAAAGTCCTGTAAAAAGGAGAAAAGATCGACAAATGAAAAACTTATGTATATGGTCTTGGTCAGGCCCAAAAAGTACTTAAAGAGGAGAACATATGCTAAAAATACTTGCAAATCTTTATTCGTTCAGTATTAACAATCATTTCAAGTTTGTCCCTAGTTTATTTAGTTTTTTTTTTATATTTTACATTTGAAGAGGGAAAACTTGAATTTGTTGTTAATGCTAAACTATTTGCTATTTTTTAGCACATATTCTCTTCTTTAAGTTGTCATTTATAGTTCCTTTAGGGCAACAGGATGAGGGAATGAAAAACGACAAATAACTTAATTTCACCTATAGTTTCCAATGTATACCATCTGGTTCAAGTGTAATATGGACTGTCGGACAGTGTTATCATGACTACAATGAGGTGCTCCCATTACGTTTGCTTTAATTAGACCTCTGTAGGTGGCGTGGCGTCGAGTTTCAATTTCAAAAATTCATATTTATGGACCGATATTGCTCAAATTCACTGAAATACGATACTTGTGATTGGGATCGAGATATTAGTGTTTTTTATTGGCAACTCGCTTAATTGGTTTAACTCCAAATAACTTGGTCGGATTTTTGAAAATTTTTAATATCTGTTGTCATTTATTTTTGTTTAAGACCAAAGGTTGTGCAGTTGTCTTCAGCAGAACCCAAAATTAGCAAAAAGGCAAAGTGAGACCTTTATTGTTGCAGCTAAAAGTTGACTGCGCAGTTTCGATGGGCGCTACCCCATCTCGTCAGAACTTTCCCAACGAATGTATGTCTTTGACTTATTAGTACCAGCGGTCAAGTATGACAAATGAGAAGCGCTGATAAACAAAATATTCCACCGAAAATTGCCTTTTTGCTAATTTTGGGTTCTGCTGAAGACTTCAGCACAACCTTTGGTCTTAAACCAAAATAAATGACAACACATACAACATAACAGACCAACAATACATACAAACAACAATTTTTAATATCTTTTTCGAGTTTAGAATGCCAAAATACATCGGAAAATGTGTTAACGGTATTCTCTTCAACTTTTGTTCTCCACAATCGCAGTAATGCAATGAGATATACATACAAAGATAGATCCAATTTTAATGTTTTTTTATAACATTTTACCTGGTATATTTATTCATTTTCTAATAGAAAATTGTTGTCCATTTCCATTTTTTAAAAACACTGTCAAACAGCGTTACTCTATTCCAAGAGTAGCGATCCTATAATTAGAGTGAAATAGGATAAATGTTGGCTGTAAAGTCACACATTGTGAAAGGTGCCTTTAGAAAAACCCGCGTAACTTTCTATCATATAGAGAATGCCAAATTATTTTTGGCACGTGATTGCTGACTAAATAGGGAACGGCAGAATAGATTCAGAAACCCTGATAGAGAAAGTTGAAATAAATGCAATTGCAACCGCGAATTTTGGATTTTTACAACAATTCAAATTTTTTCGCTACTGATATATGTTACAAGCGACATTGGATCTTAATATATTCATGCAGGATACGTTGGATAGATCGTGAGAAAATTGCAAAAAAGTGTAATGCATACAAATAATTTTAGTCGTTTCTCCCGCGAAAATGAAAATTTTGCAAAATATCCAATTTGTATTTTTTGTTTACCGTGCTCTACCGAAATACCCACATTTTTTTTGCCGGACAAGATCGAATTTCCAAAAAACAGGGACCAATTTTAACGCTAGTAATGTTGTTGTATAAGCTTGCTTTAAGCGTGATGAGCTTCATTTAAAACTTTGGTGTCTCTGGTGACCCCCATTGAAATTTTATGCAATTTTTTCGTAGAACATTTTAATCCTTAAATGTCCTTTTTGAAAGAACTTTTTTGATTTTCTCGAAAAAGGGTCAAATTAACTCATAAAGTCAGGAGCTAGATGTTTAAGATCTTGCATAAAAATGATCCTCATATACTACCACAATATAGTTCTGACAACAAGAACTCTCTCAGACATTAACTTACAACATTGTTCTCACTTAGTATAATGCTACCTTCGACCAAAAAATTAAAACTTTGACCCAGAGTAAAAAGACCAACTCAGACCAGCTGGACTCTACGTTTATTCTACAAAAATTATCTACTCAACTTGTTTTTTCGGAATTATCGGGTCGCTATTCTGTTCAAATCAAAAAGTTTTAATTTGTAGGACAGTGTTATTTGAAGACAATGAATGAATAATTGTATTACAAAATGTAACAAAATATCTTTTTCGAATTTTTTCTATTTCTTATGGTTTTTTCGTTCCAACAAAAAACATTTTTCCGGGAAAAAATCAATTTTTTTGGTACTGATTCTCTTCTTACGATATCTTCTCTTCTTTGATTGTTGTCGTTACAATTTGACAGTAACAAATAATTGTTGTTGTTTACATATCAAAAATTGTCCTCCTTTTATGGCACAAATGTCAGATAGTCATAAAGGACGCTCTAAATAGAAGTAACTGTTTTAAAAATTCAATTAATGAAAGCTGCGACTTTATGTAGTTAGATTTCTTCTTCAGGTTTGCCTTGGTATATCAATAACGCTAATTAGAACCAGAAACCATTGAAATGTGCTAACAATTTGGGTGAGCCTAAATGAAGTTGCATTCTTCCACTTATAAAGGGTGATTTTTCAGCTATTATCTTCTTGGCAACACTGGTTTAAACGGCTGACGCACGTTTCGTGTTTTGCTTCGCTGTCAAACATCTTCAGTTTGGTCTATAATTTAACCATGAATCCTCTTACAAACGAACAACGCTTGCAAATTATTGAATTTAATTATCAAAATGCGTGCTCTGTTAAGAAAGTTCATCGCGCGCTTCCATTTTCTGGTCAGTTTAATCGACCCACTGAAGCGGCTATTCGGGCTATTGTGACTAAATTTCGCACCAAATTTACATTGTTGGACATTAAACCACCAACACGCTTACATAGAGTGCGAACTGAAGAAAATATCGCAGCTGTATCGGCCAGTGTTAATGAGGACCATCATTTCGTCGCCGTTCGCAGCAATTGGGTCTCTGTTACTCAAAAACGTGGAAATGCCAAAATTGGACTAAACGGATGGACCATTTGAGGCGCAGCTACATTTACATGAAATAATCTTCAAACATTAAATTATATGGACCGCACCATCGATTGAAATAAAGATTTCATGCACTTTTCTGAATTTTATGTGTTTTTTTTTTTTGAAAACTTTCCTATAGCTTTTAAAAAATCACCCTTTATTTTTGCACTCAAAGAAAATTGTAAAAGACTGCGTGGATCAACCCAGGAATTGCTCTAGCAGAAATTGGTACTTGCAGTTTTTCAGTTCGTTTATAGGAAGAGATAAATGAGTCTACTTTCACAAGTCTGTTCTTAAAATTATCCGTCCGACGACTTATTTTGTGCGGTCGACCACTTTGGTGTATAACAGAAATTTGTGATTTTTTGAAATTGGCGAAATATTGAACTTTTTATGAACATTATAGTTCTGGACAATGTCTTTGTGTGATATTCCACAAGAATAAGCAGTCATAATTTCATGTCTGAACTTAGAGTATCAAAATATTGGACGTTTATAGTATTTTTGGGTTTTTTCACAGTGACAACTTTTTCGTTTTTGGTGGAAGTATTTTACAAAAAAATACCTTTCAATACCTTTCCTTGATGGCAAAATGATGAGCATCGGAAGGAAATTGGCATCACTCATTTTTGTGAAAAAAGATTGAATTTTTTGGTTGTGAAAAACCATCTCTTGTATTAAATTATTTCACAAAAATGGAGTCAGTGACGTCTTCATTAAGTATCATTCTAAAATCATTAATTCCTTCTATTTATTTTTCATAACACCTTTTACAAAATCCAAGAAATAAGCTGTCTTTTTGAAAACCCTCAAAAAATCAATTTAAACGTCAAATAATGCGGCCAATAAGTTATTCTAAGACAAGAATAAAAATGTATATTAAAGTGCTTCTAAGGGTCTATTAATTAAGAAAAAATGTTGGGTAAAAATGCAACATACACAAATTACACGGGAAAACGTGATTTGATGTGTTTTCAGTCGTTTAGCTCACGGACGGCTTGACCCAACGACGAAATATTTTGCTGACCATAATTAAACAATCCAAACTTCATTTCTAGGGGGTGATCGCAGCATTTCATTTTCGTGGCCCATCCTAATGTACATATCTTCCATACAAAATATTAGATTTTTTACCACAGTTGGACAGTGCGTTAGAGCATAAAGGACATTTCATATACATAGGGTACATAAAATAGCACCACCGATTAGAATGTTTCCGACAAGTTCACTGTAATTTTAAATCATACATCATTCTCTGGTTTACCATATAGTAGGCCCTGCCGACTTTAGCTTTTTTCCTTACATGTTTATTTATAGCGATGATACACAGCCGCAGCCGTGCGTATGTTTTGTCGCTTCGCTCTGAACGATAATTGAATACAAAATAAAATGTTAGCTTTTCAATATTTTGGATAATTTTTGTTTTATTTAGAAACTTAAGAAATTAAGGCGTTTTTTGGACCATAAAACTAAACAACAAATATTTCATCAATAATAAAATAAATGTAAAACAAATAAAAAATTATCAAAAAATACACATATATATATATATATCAAAATCAAATAGTATTGAATAAATAAAGTAGACATATGAATAATAAAGTATAAGTATGCGTGTATGTATGCTTCGAAATTAAAACAATTCACTTGACAACGACGAAACGACTTAAGAAACGAAATGAAGTTTGAAACTACTAATG
This sequence comes from Polietes domitor, assembly GCA_947397865.1. NCBI lineage: Eukaryota > Metazoa > Arthropoda > Insecta > Diptera > Muscidae > Polietes > Polietes domitor. The sequence goes on from OX377620.1 coordinate 123,792,659, forward strand.
TTTAGGTTTAGATAAATAAATATTATTAAATAATATTTAAGTGGTAGGTAAACAATACAAAATAGATTAGAAGAAGAACATACATAAGTGTTGTTGCTTCCTTTGTACATATGCACATTGAAATTGAGTTTGCTTCTTGTTTTTTTTTTGTTATGTAAATGAATGAATTTCGCAGAAGGAAAAATGTTCTTAAAAAACACAATTTTGGATTTTTGAAATCTACTGCGAAATGAATGCGCTCATGAGTTTTTGTTTGTTTGTTTTAAAAAACAATTTGGTCTGGTTTCCAAAGGAGAAATTAATAATTAATAAGATGTTTTTAAACTAAATTATATATGTGTTTTCCAGTTTGGTCTTAAAATTAGAAAATATACAAAAACTTAAAAGTTAATTCACAAAGTTACTTAGATAAGAGAGAACAAGAAATTACAAAAATAAAAACACCATCTTCAAAATTTGTTTGTTTTTCTTACTTAAATTAAGTGTTAACTAAAACATACAAAATTACAATGAAATCAATAAAAATTCTCAAAATTTTCTTCTTCTTCGTTTGTTTTGTGTTAAATCTTAAATTTACGCCTAAATATTTTGGTTAAATTTTGTGTATAGTTTTTCCATTTTGATGTTGTTGTTGTTGTTGTTGTTGCTAATACTATATAGTATATTGATGTATGTATGTAAATGTACCTTGTATTTAATGTTAGTATTTTTCCTTCAGTTTTAGTCTAATATGTTTGTATTTCATTTTCGATTTTAATTTTTTCTTTCATTTCTTCCACAAAAAACCTTCAAAATCGTTTACAAAAAGAAATATTCAATACATAAGCTTGCATGTACGAGTAGAATATGCAGTTTCTTTTTGTTTCATAAAAAATAGTTCATCAAAAACAAAAACTTAAACAAATGTTTACTGTTTCTTAAAAGGCCTTAACAATTTTCATTTTTATGTTCTATGCATTTTGAGGTTATGTTTTACGTTTCTTTTCATTTCATCTACTGGTTAGCAATCGACCCTCTGTGGCTGGCAGGGCAACGATGTTGGGGGGGGAGCAGGGTGTTGTCTAGGCATGACTTAAGAGGTCACTACATAGTAATCCTGTTTATTTGGCATTTTAAGAAGACGTCTTGTCCGAAACTCATATGCTCGTCGACAGAACATGACCAATTCCGGATTGGTATTGTCGGGTACGATACGTATACTGTAGTAATTGGGCCGTTTCGGTACAATGTTAACATCTTCGATATCCTCTTCAGCTGCACGAAGTCTCCGGCGATATCTGCAATAAGAAAGAAAGACTCACATTATAATAACACATATTTATATTCTTGATATTAATTTTAACATAGTCCATATTACACTTGAACTGGATGATATACGTTTGAAACTATAGGCGAAATGGAGTTAATTGGCGTTTTAGATTTTCATTTCGTCCTCCTGCTGCCCCTTAAAAGGCCTACAAAGTTCCGAAGGATACAATTTTTCAAAAATTATTTGTAATACTTATTCGCATACTATGATACCGGTAGAAGTGTTAAATTAAAGAGGAGAATTTGTATTAATTTAGCATTAACAAACATTTCAAATTTTCCCTCTTAAAAAGTAAAATATGAAAAAAAAATAATATTAGGGTGAATCTTGAAATGGTTGTTAATGCCAAACTAATATAGATAAAAACATGTAATTTGAAGTATTTTTATGAAATATGAGAAAATGAAAAACTAAAAATGTCAATTAAATCATTATTGAGTAACGACATTTTTAAAAATTGTCATACGGTGTAATTTTGGAAGAGAAAGAGCAACTTTTTTAAATTTTCCGTGAGAAAAAATGCAATTTAGTGAAATAAATCAATTTTCATTCATTTCCTCCTTCTGAGTTCCTTTTTATGGTTAATAACGGATTGACATATATAAGATCTGTATCAAAATAGGTGAGGATTGATCGGGCAGTATTACTATTTTTAAAATACAATCTGATGTATAGTAGGACGACAAACTAGAAAAGCGCGAGTTAGAGCAAACTCGCTTAACTTGATGAGTTTTTTTCGCGTATTCTTATTCTAACAGCATTATCCTTCCATCAAAGGGAATCACAGGAAAAATATATTTTTCTTCTGATTGGCCAGCATTTTCACATTTAGATCGAATTCAAGGTTTGTCACATATAATCTTAAAGGAACTGTGTTAGAGTTAGTTATTTGTTTGGTGGAACTTTGTATTTTCTTTACAAGCGAGCGATTTTAAAGGGTTAGTGCACTCTAGGATTTTCGAAAAATCTATTTCTTTTCTTGAAAATGACTCATAAGGGCCTCAAAAATGATAACATAAAAGATTATGACGAGGGAAATTTTCTAAATGCCCCATTTGCGGGTTTTAATCGTTTTTAGTTACTAAACAAAACAGTTTTTTTTTCAAGATTGCCGGAAACTCAAAAAAAGATTCACTGGAATTTTTGGATACATCTTCAGAAGTACATTATCTAGAGAAGTAAATATGTAGGATTTTTATATTCCATTATTTCTTGTTATTAACAATTTTCGAAAATTTTTGTAGGTCACATTTTTATCGTTTACTTTACAGGTCCGCCATGTATGCGTATATTGAAAATCCTACTATTGAAAACTCATCATAATTAAACAATTTCTAGAACCCAAAAAATGTTTTTTTGTCAAAAAAATATATTTAATAGTTTCCGATAAAAAAAATCCCAAAAGGCACAATTTCTGGCCCTTTAGAGTGGTGTAACTCCTAAAGCGATTTGTCAAAAGTGTTCTTTTGTGAAAAACTTGAGTTGTTTCCTAAAAAAACTTGTGATAATCAATAGAAATTTTATATTAGTTTAATGTTGACTGTACATCTTGATTAGATTGGTTTTCACCAAATTAATGCAGATTTTTCGACACTTCGTACATCATATCTAACAGAGTTTGCTTTTCAAAATCACGATCTTGTATCAATGTATATGTATCAATGTATTGTATCACGGTATATGGATATATCAAAAGCTGCCTATATTTATGAAGACATCACTTGTCACTCTTAGTACTAAACTCAGAGATTGTTGGCTTTTTCGAAAATGAAGACATTTTTATTTAATTTGACAGATTTACATTGGAATAGCGATTTTGTTCTTCTCTCATATATTAGTAGATTGAAATATTTTGGAACAACGCCTTAAAACAATTTCTAAGTGCTTTAGTTTTTACTTCAAATTCAATCCCTTGGCGACCACCAATTTGAACAAAATCGATCCTTGTCGGGTTAGAAATTCAAAAAAAAACAAGTAAGGAAAGGCTAAAGTCGGGCGGAGCCGACTCTATGATACACTCCACTTTCTATCCGACTACAATTTAATTCGGTGAAAATGTGTAAATGTAAATGTGTGTGTTTGACAAAAAATGTTAAATCGTAAAGGTCATTTGTATGGGGGTATATTGAATTTTGGAACGAAATAGGTGAAATGTAATATGTATAGTTTGTCCAAAATTGGTTAAACATTTGGGAACAACATTTGTATTTGCGCTATATCTAAATCTCAACCGATCTTAGCCACTTTCACCATAGGTTTTTTACTTGGATTATAAGCTGTCGTGCCAAATTTAAAGAAAATCGAGTACAATATGTGGTTTCTAAAGCGGCAAAAGTCAAATCGGGAGCTACATTTGTTTGCAGCTATATCTAAATCTGAACCGATCTTACCCAATTTTTGCATAGGTGTTTCTAGTTGGATTATAAGATGTTGTGCCAAATTTAAAGAAAATTGGATACAATATGTAGTTTCTAGAGCGGAAAATGTCAAATCGGGAGCGACATTTGTATGGGGGCTATATCTAAATCTAACCGATCTTACCCAATTTTTGCACAGGTGTTTATAGTTGGATTATAAGATGTTGTGCCAAATTTAAAGAAAATCGGGTGCAATATGTGGTTTCTAAAGCGGCAAAAGTCAAATCGGGAGCTACATTTGTTTGGGGGCTATATCTAAATCTGAACCGATCTTACCCAATTTTTGCATAGGTGTTTATAGTTGGATTATAAGATGTTGTGTCAGTTTTAAAGAAAATCGGGTACAATATGTGGTTTCTAGAGCGGAAAATGTCAAATCGGGAGCGACATTTGTGTGGGAGCTATATCTAAATCTGAACCGATCTTACCCAATTTTTGCATAGGTGTTTATAGTTGGATTATAAGATGTTGTGCCAAATTTAAAGACAATCGAGTACAATATGTGGTTTCTAAAGCGGCAAAAGTCAAATCGGGAGCTACATTTGTTTGGGGGCTATATCTAAATCTGAACCGATCTTACCCAATTTTTGCATAGGTGTTTATAGTTGGATTATAAGATGTTGTGCCAAATTTAAAGAAAATCGAGTACAATATGTGGTTTCTAAAGCGGCAAAAGTCAAATCGGGAGCTACATTTGTTTGGGGGCTATATCTAAATCTGAACTGATCTTACCCAATTTTTGCACAGGTGTTTATAGTCGGATTATAAGATGTTGTGCCAATTTTAAAGAAAATCGGGTGCAATATGTGGTTTCTAGAGCGGAAAATGTCAAATCGGGAGCGACATTTGTGTGGGAGCTATATCTAAATCTGAACCGATCTTACCCAATTTTTGCATAGGTGTTTATAGTTGGATTATAAGATGTTGTGCCAAATTTAAAGAAAATCGAGTACAATATGTGGTTTCTAAAGCGGCAAAAGTCAAATCGGGAGCTACATTTGTATGGGGGCTATATCTAAATCTAACCGATCTTACCCAATTTTTGCACAGGTGTTTATAGTTGGATTATAAGATGTTGTGCCAAATTTAAAGAAAATCGGGTGCAATATGTGGTTTCTAAAGCGGCAAAAGTCAAATCGGGAGCTACATTTGTTTGGGGGCTATATCTAAATCTGAACCGATCTTACCCAATTTTTGCATAGGTGTTTATAGTTGGATTATAAGATGTTGTGTCAATTTTAAAGAAAATCGGGTACAATATGTGGTTTCTAGAGCGGAAAATGTCAAATCGGGAGCGACATTTGTGTGGGAGCTATATCTAAATCTGAACCGATCTTACCCAATTTTTGCATAGGTGTTTATAGTTGGATTATAAGATGTTGTGCCAAATTTAAAGAAAATCGAGTACAATATGTGGTTTCTAAAGCGGCAAAAGTCAAATCGGGAGCTACATTTGTTTGGGGGCTATATCTAAATCTGAACCGATCTTACCCAATTTTTGCATAGGTGTTTATAGTTGGATTATAAGATGTTGTGCCAAATTTAAAGACAATCGAGTACAATATGTGGTTTCTAAAGCGGAAAATGTCAAATCGGGAGCGACATTTGTGTGGGAGCTATATCTAAATCTGAACCGATCTTACCCAATTTTTGCATAGGTGTTTATAGTTGGATTATAAGATGTTGTGCCAAATTTAAAGAAAATCGAGTACAATATGTGGTTTCTAAAGCGGCAAAAGTCAAATCGGGAGCTACATTTGTTTGGGGGCTATATCTAAATCTGAACCGATCTTACCCAATTTTTGCATAGGTGTTTATAGTTGGATTATAAGATGTTGTGCCAAATTTAAAGAAAATCGAGTATAATATGTGGTTTCTAGAGCGGAAAATGTCAAATCGGGAGCGACATTTGTATGGGGGCTATATCTAAATCTGAACCGATCTTACCCAATTTTTGCATAGGTGTTTATAGTTGGATTATAAGATGTTGTGCCAAATTTAAAGAAAATCGAGTATAATATGTGGTTTCTAGAGCGGAAAATGTCAAATCGGGAGCGACATTTGTATGGGGGCTATATCCAAATCTGAACCGATTTGTCACAAATTAAATAGCGTTCGTCCTTGATCCACAAAACTTACTTGTGCCAATTTTTGGTAAGATCGGACTATAATTGCGACCTGTAGTTTGATTACAACAATAGATGGACAGACAGACAGACGGACAGACAGACAGACAGACAGACAGACGGACAGACGGACATTGCTAAATCGACTCAGAAAGTGATTCTAAGTCGATCGGTATACTTAACAATGGGTCTATCCCGCTTCCTTTTGGGTGTTACAAACAAATGCACAAACCCATAATACTCTCGTGGAGTGTATAAAAACAATTAGCGATCAGATCACTTTCACACACATCAAAATCCAACCAAAAATGTGGTTGGATTTTTTTAAAAATGATTTTTATTAAAATGCATTAAAATCGTAAAAAACTGACTAGCTCATATTTTTATAATTTATAATTGTTGTAGCGTAAGTACCTGGAACTCTATCATGAAGCTTATGGAGTTATGGAGCATCTCACACTATTATCTGTTAATAATAACATATTTAAAAAATCGAAGAGGTACTTTTATTTTTTAAGATTTGCTATTCTTCAATAATCTAGAAGCAATTTGCTTGAAATTTACGAAAAATATATTTCTATTTCCTACCAGAAAAAGTTACAATATTTTTAAAATTTCCTTATGACAAAATTTCTGATTCTCGATTCTCTAGTGTCTACAATTTCATATTTATTGAAAATCGGGAAATACAGTTCTATTTCCCTTATTCAGAAGTACAAATTTGTAAAGCGTTACTTAAAATCGGAGAATCAGAAGGGAAAGTTCTTTTGCGTTTCACATGGATTTAGTCTTGTTTATTATTTTATTTTTCCATTTTTGTTCCAGATATTTCGAACGACTTCGTCGATAATCCTCAGGGGCGTTTAAATTAAAATACGATCCTTCCACTTTTTATCAAAACATTGAGATATTAGTCTACATGCTTCTATAAACCTATTACCCTTTGACGGCCATAGGCAAGTATACCTGGCCAAGGGTTTTTAGCACTTATGAGTGAGTGGGGCAACAATGATATAGTGGGAGGTAATTCTCTATCTGGTTCCACTTCTTCCCCAGGAGGCAACGACATTTTTCATGCAGTAATTCATCTACTTCAAAACAACCCGAAATGTTTTGTATGTCGTAACGATTATCTGGTCGCAAATCAGGAATATTAAAACAGAACCAAAATAAATATTAAAATGTTTTTATGGAAATTTTAATTTATTTTTGTTTTGTTCCCTTCGAAAAAAAACATCGCCTCAACTAAGTATCTATAATATAAGCTCACCTGCAGTATTCACTAAATGTCAAAACGTAACATTTGTCTTCAATACAGGCCACAGAATTGTGATCTCGATGACGCGAAGCGTATACTTCGTCAGAGCTGTCGCATGACTGACGGCCCTGCTCAGTGTGTTCGGGACGATAGTACCATAGCAGTGACATCATCATTTCACCTTTAAAAGGGGGAAAACAAAAAAATTGAAAATAATAATACGAACGAGGAAAAATACTCTACTCAAACTCACCATCTTCGGGATTTTCCCATAAGTGTGCCACCTTAGCCACATAGGGCAATTCATTGTCCTCATTAGCCTTTAAAAGGACACAATCGCGGGTGCGTATAATATCGCCTTCCACATGACGCATAGCAGGATAGCAAGTACGTATGACCAAAGGATCATCGCTCTGCAAGAGAGAGAGAGAGAGAGGGAGAGATGATTTCATTTCATTCATTTTAGGGGACATGTTGTGGGCACTTACATTTAAGAATACAGCTCCTTGGAATTGTTCACCCTCCCAAGTCCAGCCGTTATTCCATTTTGGCACAATATCCATACGCGTGGCGGGCGGCAGTGTTCCGTCGAGTTCAAATGACACTGTGGAATGTTTCAACTTTTGTCGCTTACGAGCGCCAAACTTGGAACGTGAACGATTGCGTTTGACCGCATGTTGGTGATGCGAATGGCAGACAACACGAGGCATTGGAGGTAATGTGGGCTGTATGAATACCGGCATTGTGGGTGCTGTACTATCATTGGAATGTTGTGACTGTAGCTGCGTTTGCCCCGTTACGGGCGATGATACTTGACTGATGGCGGCGACGGCGGCGGCTGTGGCGCTTGTAGTACTTTCCAGTAATGATGATGTTGGTATATTTTGAGCGTTTAATGTGACATTAGTGTCCACTGTGCCAGCCAGTGCTGTTGTTGTTGTTGTTGATTGTTCTTCATCTTTGGATAAAGTTGAAATTGAATCTTCTGCTTCGCTGGGAAGTTGAGATTCCTTTAGAGTTTCCGTATCAAAAGTCACTGTGTCGTAGTCATTATTATTGGTTTCTAGTAGGCTGTCCTTGTGAGTATCGTTTATTTGATTTGGATCCCTAAGAATACTGTTAGCTTCCATGCTGCCCTTAACAGCGGCCTGGAAGTTTTTAATAGTTTTTGATTTTTTGCTGGATTTGTGCTGGGTGGGCTTCTTCTGGTGTTTCTTCTCCTTTTTCTGTTTCGCTTCCTTTGTACGGGACTTTTTACTGGTCTTAGGTTTAGATTCTGTCATATGGGGAGGACAATCTATACTGTAGCCCGTTCCTTTGTCAATGGCGGCCTCTGCAGTGTTGAGTTGTTCCGTTGACATTGAGGTAGTTAGTGATTGAGCTGCTGTAGTTATTACATCTAAAACTGGTCTAGTCAACGGTTCCAGGACAATAAGATCTGATTTGATGACGTCCTGGGCTTTTAGGGGTTTCTTAGTTTCGGATTTGGATCGTTTTTCCGATGTTGATTTGGTCTTCTTCTGCACCTTAATGGCTGCTGCTTTCCGACTTTCCACTTCCTCCGTTAGGGGTTTGTGCACATCCATGGGGCTGGGAGAACAGGTGGTCGACGAGGTACGGCATTCGGGTTCAGAGAAATAGCCTCTGGCTACAGCATCTATGGTTTCAATCAAATGCAAGGGTATGGCTGGTTTTTTGGGAGGTTTGCCCCGTTTGGGCGAGGGTTTCGGTGTGGTCAATGGAGACGTATGCGGATCTGCAGGCTTTTCCTCATTTTTGGTTGTTATTATATGCTCGACGGCTTTAGTATTGGTACTGTCAGCCTCAATCTCTTCGTCTTCCACTAAATTAACTATAACATCCTCTTCTTTTAGTTTTGCGTAGTCCTGCTGAAGCTTTACTGTTTCCTGCTGCTCACATTTGTTACGTTCCGCCACTGCTTTAGCTTCCCTGCGCTTCTGTTTCACCTGGGCTCTCCTTTGCTCCTTCGCTGCTCGGCGGTGTTTCTCAATAGCTGCCAATTTCTTTTTCCTTAATTTCAAACTTTCCTTTTGCTGATCGGTTAGCAGAAGTTCCCTTCTGCGTATACCACCACCATTATTGAGGCCACTGCCCTTAGTGGACTTGGAGGAGTGCAGTCGTCCAAAGCGCGATTTCTTTTCGAATTTTCGACTTAGGCAGAGATACATTTTGGGCTCCGCCTGTTTGATTAGACTTTTGTAACTATTGGGAGGGGATTTTTTACACTGGTTTTTGTTAAATTCCAAAATTTTAATACGTTTTCCTGAGCTTTTCGTAGAGGAGGAGCTCGCCACAGGACTGTGGCACAGATCGAGCACTTCATCGTCCGAGGTGTTGGAGAGATCAATGTCACAATTGACGGCCGGCAGGGGAGAGGGTGCGGCGTGGATGGGCTGCTGCCATGAGGGCAACAAACGCATTCTTGCCAGGGTCTTGGGCAGCAGAGGTTCCACTCGACTGGATTGCTTGGGTTCTTCAGCGTGTTCTTTGGATTCGGGCGTCATGAGTATCTCACAATCATGTTCGATTTTCACTTTGCTCTCATTTAAAATTTCACTGAGCGTTATGGGTTCAGCTTTTATGATTTTAAGTTCATCTTTCTCTTGCATGATATGTTTCTGGGGAGATTGTTGCCCGGCCGCCCCGTGTTGGACAACATTCGAATGTTGCAGCAACATGGTGTCGAGTATGTCATCTTCGAGTTTAATCTTCTCCGATTTGATTTCGGCCTTCAAAAGCAACGGAGCTTGAATTTCTTCGATTTCTTGTTTAGTCGTAACACTATGACCGTAAACGGCTTTCGACAACATGCTGTTGACATTGTGTTGCGGCGATGAAGTTTGGGATTGTGTTACAACAGAACGCTGTTGTACCGTGGTTCCGCCAGCACTGTGCAAAGGCGATGTGGGTTGGGATGCCGGGCGAGTTGCTGGACATGGTTGCGCTGGCGATGGTGCTAAGTTCGCGGCCAGAGGTCCGTTGGGATGTGTTGCGGCAGCAGCACCGGCATAAACCATATTCCAAACCATGGATTTACCTATGCGCGCTCTTCGCCCCACCGTCAGCTGGGGCGATTGTTGTGTTGCATTTGTAGTTGGCAATATGGGATTAACATTTCCACTAGCCAGGGGAGGTGTGCTGGTGGTCAGATCATAGGCCTCTACGGGGGCCGCTGTTGCATTTACAACGGCCATTTTGGGCGTTTGCAGCTTGTCTCTGACTTCTGCCACATCTGGTTCCACCTGTAGGGCGGTGTCAGTATCCTTCTCCACCGAATCTCTCAGTTTCTCTTCGTTTGTGCTGTAAGAGTCCGGCGGCGTTAAGGGAGTCACGACATTCTCTTCATACTGACTCTTGTTGTCCGTATCGTCGGTGGACAATTCCGTTTTGACCGCTATCGATAGTAACGGTATGTTATTGTTGCTGTTGTTGCTCGGTTCTGTTCGTGTTTCATGTGCGGTCGTTACATTTTTAACTGGGCCTCTATTGGTATTCAATACATTGTTGTTGTTGCTGTTGGCATTCATCATCATCATTGTTGTCGAACTGTTGCTGTTGCTGCTGCTGTTGTTGTGGTGGTTGCCGCTGCTGCTGCTGTTCATCGTACTCGTATTGCTCGTCGACTTGTTGCTGCTGTTGTTGTGCTGCAAACTCATCGCATTCAAACTGCTGTTGTTGTTGCTGCAATGATTGATCATCGGCGTTGAGTTGATGCTGTTGTTGCCGCTGATATTGACTGAAGTACTGTTGTTGCTGCTGCTGTTGTGAGTGTGATTGACGTTGTTGATGTTGCAATTGCTGCTGCTGTTGTTGTTGCTGTTGCTACCAATATGAGGCCCAGTATGGACGTTTTTTGGACACGACTGTTGCATTGGACACGGACATTGTGGTGGATATTCTGCGTAAATATATGAAAGCAAAAAGGGAACATTGTGAAATATATATTATACCAGAGGGAAGCAGAAATCTATAATATATGCATTAGGCTGGGTCGCGGTCCATACGAAAATAAAGTTTGGATTGTTGATTGATGATTTGCAAAATATTTCGTTCATAGATCTGTGAGCTAAACGCTCCTGACAATACCCTTAAAAATCATGTTTTTCTCGTGTAATTTTTGTTGTTGCATTTTTGTCCAAATCTTTTTTCTAAAATAATAGTCCCTTGAAAGCATTTTAAATATAAATTTTGATTCTTGTCTTAGAGTAACTTATTGGCCGAATTATTGGACGTTTATAGTATTTCTCACAGTGACAACTTGAAACTTTTTCGTATTTGGTGGTAGTATTTTATAAAAAACAAGTAGTCGGACGGGCCGACTATATAATACCCTACACCACTCCCTGCGTCTATACCTCGCTTTGATTACTAAGCCCAGGTATTTCATGGGAGCAATTTTATGTAGTTCATATAAATTATGCTGTTACTATAAATTCATTTTTAGTCAAATTTAATGAATATGGTAAATAATAAAGTAATTGATCCAATTTTCCAGCAGATATTTCGAGTGAAGTAAATATAACATGATATGGAAAAATTGATCAAGATTCAATGATAAATACAGATTATACAGCTGTAATAGGATGAATCGGACGGACATTTGAAGGAGGCTTATAACAACACTTGAGGCCTGTGCCAAAACATGCGCCAATATATTTCTCATTCACGGTAGGTATTCCTAGTTGAAACATATAATGATCTGCAAAATTTGATGAAGATCCGATGTAAGATGTAGTTTCTAGAGCTGGAATAGTGCAGAATGGGGCCCCATTTGGGTTATACCAAAGTATGGACATATGGACATCTCCCCAACAAGTATGGAAAGGCTAAAGACGGACGGAGCCGACTATATGATACACCCCACTTTCTATCGCACTATAATTCAACTCGGTAAAAAGTGAAATAGGGAAGGATTTTTGAATCCTTTAAATGTATGTGTTTGACAAAAAATTTTAAATCGGAAATGACATTTGTATGGAGGTATATTGAAACCTGGAACGATGTGACCCGCTTTCACCATGTAAAGAGTGATTTTTTTAAGGTTAGGATTTTCATGCATTAGTATTTGACAGATCACGTGGGATTTCAGACATGGTGTCAAAGAGAAAGATGCTCAGTATGCTTTGACATTTCATCATGAATCGTCTTACAAACGAACTACGCTTGCAAATTATTGAATTTTATTATCAAAATGCGTGCTCTGTTAAGAAAGTTCATTGCGCGCTTCCATTTTATGGTCAGTTTAATCGACCCACTGAAGCGGCTATTCGGGCTATTGTGACTAAATTTCGCACCAAATTTACATTGTTGGACATTAAACCACCAACACGCTTACGTAGAGTGCGAACTGAAGAAAATATCGCAGCTGTATCGGCCAGTGTTAATGATGACCACCAATTTTCGATTCGTCGCCGTTCGCACCAATTGGGTCTCTGTTACTCAAAAACGTGGAAATGCCAAAATTGGACTAAGCGGATGGACCACCTAAGACGCAGCCGCGGTCAACATTTAAATGAAATTATCTTCAAAAAGTAAATGTCATGGACCAATCTAACGTTTCAAATAAAGAACCGATGAGATTTTGCCAATTTTATGCGTTTTTTTTTAAAAAAAGTTATCAAGCTCTTAAAAAATCACCCTTTATGTTTATTGGTGAAATATAATATGTAAAGTTTGGCTAAAATCGGTTAAAGATTCGGTAGCACCATTTGTGTTGGGGCAATATCTAAATCTGAACCGATCTTACCCACTGCGCGCAATACCTTTCGAATGATGCCTAAATGATGAACATCGGAATGAAATTGATGCCGCAGCGCCTACTTTTGTAAAAAGAGTTTGAACATTTTCGCTCTGAACACCATAGCCTGCATTAAATTATTTCATAAAAATGGAGTCAGTGACGTAATTTTTCGTCCGATATTGATCATTTAGGCATCATTTGAAAGGTATTGATTCCTTCTATTTATTTTTCATTACAACTCTTACAAAATGTTTCCAAGAAATATGAGTTTTTAGATGTCACCTTGAAAACCCACAAAAATCATTTAAAGTGCTTCCAAGGGCTTATCAATTCAGAAACAAATTTTGGACAAAAATTCAACATAAAAATATTACACTGGAAAAACATGATTTTTAGAGGTGTTTTCAGGAGCGTTTAGCTCACAGATGGCTTGACCCAGTGACGAAATATTTTGTAGATCATCATTAAACAATCCAATCTTTATTTCTGTGGGGTGACCGCAGCAATTTATTTTCGTGACCCATCCTAATATACATATTAGGGGTGGGATAGTGCACGACTTTACGATTTCGATATGCTAGAGCTAATAATTTTGTGTGGTTCGGAAACAAATCATGAGCCAAAAAAATGTCAGGGTCAAAGGTGGGTAAAAAGAGGTAACAAATACACAAAACCCATAAAAACTGTCCCGCAGTCGTCCCCAGAGTTGCAAGATCGGTCCCAATTAATTTCATAAACAAATATATGGGGTTTCACCCAAAGGGTTTCAGATAGAAGGTTGGTATGTTCACAGAGAATGGGGGAGTTGAACAAATATTGGGGGTCGGTCATACATTTGAGGACTTCTTTAGAAGACCTCAGCTATTGAGGACTTCTTTAGAAGACCTCAGCTATTGAGGACTTCTTTAGAAGACCTCAGCTATTGAGGACTTCTTTAGAAGACCTCAGCTATTGAGGACTTCTTTAGAAGACCTCAGCTATTGAGGACTTCTTTAGAAGACCTCAGCTATTGAGGACTTCTTTAGAAGACCTCAGCTATTGAGGACTTCTTTAGAAGACCTCAGCTATTGATGACTTCTTTAGAATACCTCAGGGCTTCTTTAGAAGATTGTGAACCACTGTGCCAGGGCACTCTGGCCATCTCAGCTATAATCAATTGTGAGTGGTGCATGACTAACCGAAAAGAGCACCATAAACACTCCACTTTTCATATTTTCTGAAGTGAAATTTCAAAAACAAAAATGTTAGGTACGGATGAAGAATTACAAAACAGAATAAAAAGTAAATAAATAAGATGATAAACTAGGGCTGACCTTTATAGCAGTTTTGAAATCTACATGACAATACGCTAAAAACCCTTATTTTGTCGCCCACTCTTTTTGACATTTCCCCTTTCTCAAATACTCATTAAGTCTCTCTCTCTCTTTCTCTCTGAAATAGTTAAACCCATCTTAAACTTTAACTAAGAACCATACTTTTCCTTACCCATATACGGAGCCTGAATACTGCGTGTGTAACATTGACCGGCTGCACCGCCGCCGGCACTATAACTGGGATAGTAGCCCGGTGGTCCCTGGTAATGTTCCAAATGTTGACTGTGGCCGGCTGGACCGGCCGGCACCAGCTGTGTCCCCGCCGGTGGTGGTTGCCCCGCTTGCGTAGGTGGCGCACCAGTGGGTGGTGGTGCGCTTCCGCCCGCCGTTGGTGGTGGCGGCGGTGCTTGCTCATACAAGTCGGCCGGTGGTGGCGGATGTCCCGGCTGATAGTAGGGATAACGTCTGTAGGCCGAGTGATGTGGTGGTGGCGGGGCACTTTGATATACTTTGGCTGGGAAATACGGTTGATAGGCAGGTGGCGAATAACACATGGGCTCACCGGGATACGGTGAATAATAATTAGCGGGATATGCTGTCGAATAATGCATTTGGGGATGCATCGATCGGGGATATGGTGAACTTTGATGTGCGGCAGCCGCGGCCGCTGCTGCTGCGGCATGCGCTGCAGCTTGTTGTTGCAACTGATGTTGTTGTTGCTGCTGACTGTGATGTGCTGCTGCGGCAGCGGCTGCAGCTGCAGCCGATCCACTGCCATTCCCACTTTGCGGTGGATAACGATACGGCGTTAGATCACCACCACTCGAAATAAGTAGCTCGGATTCCGGGCCTTCTGGGTTTGCTGGATTTGGCTGAGACGACGTTGTTATGTGTTCGCCGTCGGCGCTTGTTGATTGTGTTTGTGATTTTAGTTTTGTGTTGGTCGCTGTTAACAATGGCACATTTGGTGGTATTGGTGGTGGTGGTCCAGCGGTAACTGGTTGTATAACGTGTGGTGAGATCAATGGACCTGCTGGTTGGTAGTAACCTGCAAGTGAGAAGAATGCAGAATGTAAATTGGATTAGCAAATCGAAATTACGGATATAAATCAAAACCATTGACAATGTTAAGAGAAAAAGGTTTATTGTGATAATTAACAATGTTAGCATCTAGTTTAGTTTAGTCATATAAAATGCAATTTAGTCACATTGCACCGGATACATATGTAATTGGAAGCGTGATTTGTGTTATACATATACATACATATATGTACAAACATTCATATATACCACAACGTGTAACTATGCTTCTAATTAACACTTCAGCTGTTTGCTTATTCTTATAACATGCAGTAGCATAATCTTTTCTTAGAGTAGTAGGATATTCTAAAAAAAAACTATATCGAAATTTTATAAATAAAAATTTCAGAGGATGCACTGAAACTTCATCTCAAAATTGAAAAAATTAAACAAAAACAAATTAATTTTATTCGCAAAAGTAATATTTCCTTACTATCATACTGCCATGCACATATAAAGAAACTAAAATGGAATATTATTTTTAAAATTGTTGTGTATATTTTTTAATTCAAAATTCCAAATTTCCCCTTAAGCATCATTATCATAGCAGTTTTTAACAAAAAGACACATAGGTATTATATACACCATATTATCGTGAAAACTTAGAAGTACTGGAATATTTCTTATTTTCTGGGAAATATAATCTATCATTTCTTCAGTATTTTCTATCGTATTGGATCAATATGGGTATCTCGGAAAAAAACTATTAAATTAAATTGACAAATTTTTTATCATTTGAAAGATATTGTAACAATATTTTTAATTGTGTTGTCATTTATTTTGGTTTAAGACCAAAGGTTGTGCTGAAGTCTGTCATTTATTTTGGTTTAAGACCAAACAATACACACGAGGTACAGTGAAGACGGGACATACCGTAAAACAACAACCTTTGCATTGTTGCGTGCGATGCGAGCACATGCATAAAATTGAATTGGCTAAGTGAGATTTTTAGTGTGTCGACTTAGTTCGGTGGAATATTTTGTTTATCAGCGCTTCTCATTTGTCATATGTGACCGCTGGTACTAATATGAACCCTGATTTAAGTCAAAGACATACATTCGTTGCGAAAGTTCTGACGAGATGCGCAGTCAACTTTTAGCTGCAACAATAAAGTTCTCACTGTGCCTTTTTGCTAATTTTGGGTTCTGCTGAAGACTTCAGCACAACCAAAATAAATGACAACACATACAACATAACAGACCAACTATACATACAAACAACATTATTTTTAATTTTAGTCATTTTGTCAAAAATGAATTTAAAATTTAGAACGTTCTTATTTTTATCTTTTAATTAACGGCAGTATTTTTTAGCAGGCTACAAACTCTTCACCAGTTTGAATGATGTAGCAAACCTGCAAAAAACTGTTGTTATGGCAGAAAAACTACTCTAATAGCAGAAAAGTGCCAACAATAAAAAATGAAATCTTTGTGTAAGCATATGCTATCAACATAGACACTTTAGCATTATTTTAAAATTAGGTTTGTTTTACGGTTCATATTACGGGGATCGCCAAAAAGGAGAAAGATGGGGTGTAGATATGTTCACAAGAAATGTTGGGGATGGAAAAACAGTAGGACCTGATCTAACATTTGAACTCTCCAGAGGACACTCCTAGGTAGCAATTGGTTGTTTTTGACTACTTTTTTGGTTTTTGACATGGGGCATCAGAAAGGGTGTTAGGTTTGTTCAAAAGGTCGACAATATGTAGAACAAATTTAAAGTAAACAAGTAAGGAAATGCTAAAGTCGGGCGGTGCCGACTATATAATACCCTACATCACTCCCTGCGTATATACCTCGCTTTGATTACTAAACCCAGGCATTTCATGAGAGCAATTTAATGTAGTTCATATAAATTATACAGTTACTATAAATTAATCTTTAGTCAAATTTAATGAATATGGTAAATAATAAAGTAATTGATCCAATTTGCCAGCAGATATTCCGAGTAAAGTAAATATAACATGATCTGGAAAAAATTATCAATATCGAATGATAAATACAGATTATACAGCGGTAATAGGATGAATCGGACGGACATTTGAAGGCCTATAACAACACTTGAAGCCTGTGCCAAAACATGCGTCTTTATATTTCTCATTCACGGTAGGTATTCCTAGTTGAAACATATAATGATCTGCAAAATTTGATGAAGATCCGATGTAAGATGTAGTTTCTAGAGCTGTAATAGAGCAGAATGGGGCCCATTTGGGTTATACCAAAGTATGGACATATGGACATCTCCCCAACAAGTATGGAAAGGCTAAAGACGGACGGAACCGACTATATGATACACCCCACTTTCTATCACACTACAATTCAATTCGACGAAAAAGTGAAATCGGGGAAGATTTTTGAATCATGTAAATGTATGTGTTTGGCAAAAAAATGTTAAATCGGAAAGGACATTTGTATGGGGGTATATTGAAACATGGAACGAAATAGGTGAAATATAATATGTATAGTTTGGCCAAAATCGGTTAAACATTTGGGAGCAACATTTGTATCTGGGCTACATCTAAATCGAAACCGATCTAACCCGCTTTAGCTACAGGTATTTCTAGTTAGATTATAAGCTGTTGTGCCAAATTTAAAGAAAATTGGGTATACTATGTGGTTTCTAGAGCGGCAAAAGCGAAATCGGGAGCGACATTTGTATGGGAGCTATATCTAAATCTGAGCCGATTTCCTCCAAATTCAATACCGATCTTTCATGATAATCGGACAGCAATTGCGACCTGTAGAGTGCGAATAAGCTTAGATGGACAGCAGACGGTCAGACGGACGGACAGACAGACATCGGTAAATCGATTCAGCTGCTGATTCTAAGCCGATCCGTATACTTAAAGGTGGGTCTAGCTCGATTATTTCGTGGTGTTACAAACCTTTGGCGCGAAACTAACTTATAATACCCTATTCCACGAAGTGGTGTAGGGTATAACAAAAATCTTTAAGTGTTTCAAATCATTTGTAACCATTTTTAATTCAAGAAAAAATTGAAGTGTTTCATTTAAAGACAAAAAGATTTCCGGCATAGCAAAATTTGTTCGATAAATTTTCAGGATTTTAGAATTTTTAGAAAATGATTTTGATCGCAAATAAGAGGTAATTAATTACGCCAGAAACTATTAATTTTTAAACTTTCATATGATAAGAAAATCCCAATAAAACCTTAAAGTATAAACACAACCTTTGACTAGGAAAATGTTAAACACAGAATATTTGGTGTTTGTCGCCACCATATGTGGTGCAAAATATTGCCCAAAGACTATTTCTTCGTCCGCTTAGCGTTTTAGCGGCATCAATTTTGTTCTAAAAACGACAACCTAAACAAAATTAACTATTTTCCGCTATCAAAGCCATTTTTTTAATTCTAAAATCTTGTCTAAATTCTAAAAGTTTTTCTAACAAATACTGTTGCTGTAATAAATAAAATACGCCAAATGTTGCGAATAATATCAGACATAAAATATAAAATGCCAGAAAAACAATGGGTAAGAGTTAAGTTTTAATTCAATGGGAAGTGGCCAATTTAAGATCAGAACTATTAATTTAACTTTAATTTAATTTAGCAGTCTGAAATGAAATAGAATATAAAAATTCCATTTATGAAATGCATTCATAAAATTTATTAATAAGTATCTTTGGAAAAAGAAAAATTATAACATACGCGTTGAAAGAATTTACCTTCATAAAAGGTTGTTCATAAATTTAATGATTTTTTTATTTTGGAAGGTACTGAAAGAGGCGTGACAGGCAAAACCATCCATATTATGTACGCTTAAAGTGAGTGGTACCTCCCATAAGGGGTGTGTAAATATCGCCCATATTCCATGTGAATGCAACTTCTATAAAAGCATTGCCAAATATCAGATTTCATAGAATTCCGATCATCCTTATAGAAGTTATAACAGCTTTAATTTTACGTAGTTTTGCGTGACTTGTGTGGCAGGTACTGGAAGGGGCGTAGCAAAACCCGTGATATTTATTACACATTAAGTGATTATAAAATCATTAACAAATACCAAAGCATAGCTGATTCCGAATATACGTGTGGAAGTTACATTGGTTTTAGTGTAACATATAAATATGGGCTATTTGTGTGGCAGGTATCTGAAGCGGCGTGCCAATTTCGCCCATCATCTAACTTAAACTAAAAAATTAAGGGTATCCAACAGATTAAATTTTGTTCGATTAATCAAATAATTGTTTTCAAAATTTTATTTTTTTGTGTCAACAATGTAAAGGTATATTGGGGCAGAATTGATCGGTCAATGTATTTCTAATGAAAAACTTTGGTTCTGCTTGTGAAAATTGTTTTTCATTAAAAAAATATATAGCAAAATTATTACTTTTGCCCCGTCTTGTAGATACTTTGTCAAACCCATCAAGATTTCCATGGCTATTGTCATTTGCAAACAGACAGTCTTTAGACCTACTGATACTGTGACTAATGATAGTTATACTCGGATTAATGATTGAACGATATTCTCCAACAATGGAATTTTACAATACATTACATTATGTGCTATAAACATAGTGCTCATAACAATAAAGTGAAAGCGTTTTCCCTGTGCGCAATCAGTAATATCCCGCCAAGAGAGAAAAACATAATTTCATGTAATTTCATTTGGTTGTCCTCCCTCCGAAAAAAGGTTTTAAAGTCATTGGGCAATTACAATACTTTAAGCTGCAACCTCGACAACGACAAACAACAGCGATGAATATATGAGCTCAAATGGCCAAGATTGTCGCTGTTGGTTGTTGCTGTTGCGGTGCTGTCATATAGTTTACAACCCATAAGCACACGTTTAAGTAGCGGGGGTAATGTTTAACTAAAATGTTGATTGTTAAGGCCCCCAGCGAGGAGTCTTGCTTGTTCCCCACCCCTCGCTCCCTCGCTCTATCTGGATGTGGCGATTCCCCCCCCCCTGCTTACTTTAATAAACTGTGAACACTCTGACTAAACATAGGCAATAACAATAACAACAAGAGGCCCAGGAGCAGCAGCAATAACAACAATCAGCAACATTTATTATGGTTTGGCTACTTAAGACGACTACCGATAGCGACCGACCAATGTCGATGCCTGCCTGATGCTGCTGTCCATACCGAAAGCTGACTGTTGGTGGTGGTGATGTTGTTGCTGCCGTTGTGTTGTGGCAGTTGCTATTATATAGCCCGAAAAAATCGTTGTTTTTTGCTGTAACTGCAGATGCCTAATCATTTATGCTTTCGCAAAAAGATCATTGATGGCAAAAGTAACAGTGTAACTTGTTTTAAACAAGTATCGGCACAAAGTCGACGCTAAATGTTCAATGTGCATATGTATGTATATTAGAGTATCTCGCCGAATATAAGAGTGTCCTGCTGTCATCGTGTGCTCAATGAACTTTGTGGTCACGAAACAAAATTGTGTTTTCAGCACACAGTAATAATATTTTAATGATAATTAATGATGACTTTCTAAGACAAGAGTAAATATGTATATTTAAAGTGCTTTCAAGGGTCTACTAATTCAGAAAAATATTTTTTTTGGGTGTTTTCAGTAGTCTTTAGCTGATATACGGCTTGACCTAGGTACGAAATATTTTTCACATCATCATTAAACAATCCAAACTTTATTTCCGTGGGATGACTGGAATTATTTTTGTATGAACCGCCAACCATTATAATGAAGTTACATAGAAGTTAAATGCTTTTCAAATTGAAATACTAAATTTTTTCCACAGAAACTTCATTATCTTGAATCA
Organism: Polietes domitor; assembly: GCA_947397865.1. NCBI lineage: Eukaryota > Metazoa > Arthropoda > Insecta > Diptera > Muscidae > Polietes > Polietes domitor. Next base: position 123,813,678 of record OX377620.1, read on the forward strand.
GTTGGAAAATTTTTAAAATAATATTGTGCAATAGCCATTAATTTCCTTTAAAGATGAGTAGCTTAACGAAATTTCTATAAAAAGGATTTTTTCACAATATTTGGAAATGTAGGTTGGACCATTTAGAATTTTAAATTTGAACTATCGATTACTTTGACTTTGATAGCATTCATTTTTGTTTAAATTTTCAGCTTTATGTTTGACATTTGCAAAATGGGACGCTATACGCTCGAACAAATTTATCAGATATTAAAAACTTACTTCCAAAGTAATGAGTCTTTAACGCAAACTGTAAGAAATTTATATGGAAATTTCGATGGTCATGTCAACAGGCAAAATTGCCGCATATGGGGTTCTGAGAACTCACACGTGACTATTGAAAAGGCAATCCATGCTGTTCTGAAAAATTGGGTTGATCGGATGAGGTACGTCGTGAATGGTATTGTGTTACATTACTGAATGACAAAGTAGAAAATAATCAGTACATTTTTATAGCCGATTCTAATTTAAAGTTTTAAATAGTCGACCCTAAATTTTGGAAATCGTCATAAAATAAATGAAAAATTTACTTGGAAGTGGTGGTCGCAGCCGCTTTCTTTATCTCTTTATTTAGGCACTCTAATGTATACCTACATATAAATACTTGTATACATTGCATGTTATGGTATAATTTCAGTGAAGGGGAGCAGGAAAAAGGGGCCTTTTTAACTTTTCTTCATTAGACATAGTCAGTCTTTACAGAAGTTTTCCAAAGATGGCAGTGTTCCATTTGGACTCGCTCTTCTATTCCGAATAGATATTCCTATTTGAAATCTAATATTTAATCAAGATTCAATTTAAGATAAAAGAGTTGCGTTACTGACTGGCCAGGGTCATGAAATTTTCAGGGTAGTTCCCAAATATGGCGTAAACGTACTTTTAGGGGGTAAAATGGCCCAAAAAGGGATAAACATCGAACCTTCGTCCTGACTAAACGGCAGTAGCTATAAACATGAAATTCAGTGAGTTCCTTGCAATGACCATGCAGACGAGCTACAAATAGAGATTTTTTGAAATTTGTACTTTTAAGGGAGGAAAGAGACAAAAGGGGATAAAAATGGTACCAATTTAAGAATTGCAGCTAGAATCGTGAAAATCGGTATTTACATTCCTCTGACAACGTAGACTTGCAATATAAATTGATTTTTCGAAATTTGTACTTATAAGGGGTGAGCGGGACAAAAAGGGATAAAAATGGTACCAACTAAAGTATTGTAGCTAGAATCGTGAAATTTGGTATGTAAATTCCTCTCACCACATAGAAGCGCAATATAAGTGCATTTTGCACTTTTAAGGGTTGCGCGGGATTAAAATTGTACCAACTAAAGTATTGCAGCTAGAATCTTGAAATTTGATGTGTAAGTTCTTCTGGACTTTTCGAAATTTATACTTATTAGAGGTTAGCGGGACAAAAAGGGATAAAAATGGTACCAACTAAAGTATTGCTGCTATAGTCGTGAAATTTGGTATGTAAATTCCTCTCACCACATAGAAGCGGAATATAAATGAATTTTGTACTTTTAAGGGGAGAGCGGGATAAAAATGGTACCAACTTTAGGATTACAGCTAGAATCATGAAATTTAGTATGTAAATTCCTCTGACAAATCCATCAAAATTGATTTTTTTTTTCGAATAAAAGGCTCTGCGGTTGCATTTTTTTTTGTTTAAAACTGGGTAGAAATGATAAAAAAATATATATACGAAGGGAGTTCAGCTAAAACAGTGCACATCGACAAGCACATTCCTTTGACTGTATATGAGTGCTATGTTTCCAATTTACTATTTTAGAAAAGAAAATCAAATAAATACTATCCTAAAACAGAGACGGATAACACTAATAACAAATACCTGGCTTTTTCGCGGGTTTTTCGCGCAGCGCGTACTGCTAGTCTAATATAATTTAATCAAGATTCAATTTAAGATGATGTGAATGAATATGAATTCGGAATTTACACAAACCACTGTTAATACAGACACGGTTCTTAAAGGATTAACAGTGATATGTTAAGCCATTGACGAGCTATTAAATTTAATTTCCATGACTACTACTACTAAATGAAAGCAAATATAAATTCTTAGACAACAACAAAAAAGAGGGGCCATAATTTCTACATTTATCAATAGATTTTCCTCAAATAGTCCATGTTTTCGTTAAGATATTTTATTTATAATTAATAATTATTGAAAAAAAATCAAAATATTTGTGAAGGGGTTTTAGCGCTAATGAAACAAAAGTTAAAAAATCATTATTTTTTTTTTTAAATTTTGCGTCTACAAATAGTATGAAAACTTCTACATTTATGCGTAGGTCTTTTACATATATACATTGTTTTCTTTGCTAGAATGTTAGCTATTAAAATATAAAACATAATATTTTTTCCTATTTTGTTTCCATTTTTATACCATCACTCTACAGAGTCATGAAACGGATTTGGTTCAAACATCCTTAGGGTCTAAGTCACTTCTTCAATGCGTTACACTTTTTTATGTCCCAAATGATATATACCCTCCTAATATATCATTTGGGACATAAACAACTGTAACGCATTGAAGAAGTGACTTAGACCCTAAGGATGTTTGAACCAAATCCGTTTCATGACTTTTTAAGCTGTTTGAGCCATATCCGTCCGTCCGTCTGTCTGTCTGGCTGGTGTACTCGATAACTCTAGAAGTTAAGGAATCAATTTCCCAAACTAAGTTTAAGTTCGAAGATGGCACCTTGACGGTACCTCCCACACAAATGGCCCATATTTCTATGATAAACTAAAACCAATGTAACTTCCACATGATTATTCGGATTCAGCTATTTTCTGGTATTTGATAAAGTTTTTATAATCACTTTAAGTGTACAAAATATGGCGGGTTTTTCACGCCCTTTCCAGTACCTCCCATACAAAGCACCCTAAACTACGTAAAATTAAAGCTGTTATAACTTCTGTACGGATGATCGGAATACTCTGAAATTTGATATTTGGCAATGCTTTTAAAAAAGTAGCATGGAAAAAGGGCAATTAAAACTTAAAAAATATTTACGCTCTAGCCACACCCCTTCATGTATCTCCCACACAATTGTATATATCCTGGGTAAAATTAAATTCTTCATAATTTCTATACTAGTGCGTGGAATTCACTATGACTTGATATTCAATCATGTGCCTTATAACTTCCGCATATATGTTCTCTGAGAGTGAGGTATATATAAGTCAGTTTAGCCGACTGAAGCTTACTTAGGAGATTGTTCGTAAACCACAGTTTCTATGTGAAAGTGAAATTCGCAACATTTGTAGCCATCATAAGAACCTTTAAATGAACATATAAGAGGCTGTAATCGAAATTATATTTCCAAACGACCATACAAATAATAGAGAAATCTTCGACAAAAATTGGAATTTTTGTAAAAATTTTCGAAAAAATATTTATAATAAATTTTCTAATATCGTTTCCGAGTTTAGAAAGTCAAAATACACCAAAAAAGTTATACGCGGCCTTTCGAAAAAAATTTTTGTTCTGTTCATGGGACTAAATGTGGATTATAGAGCAGTAACACTGTAAATGGGAGGAATATTTGTATGTGAGCTGTATCTGAACCTGATCCAATGTTCGTCATATTCAAGACCGAACGTGACAGAAATAAATGATTCCTGCCAAATTTCAAGACGATGGGACAACAGTCAGCTGATGCAAACCAGAAGCTGCGAGAAGGCCCATTTTTGGAATGCCTTATAAATTCCGCCGCTGGGTTTTACGTACTGAAACATAAAAACATTCAAACATATGTATGTACATATATATGTTAGTTCATATGAACATATCGTCGTATAGTATACTGGATAATGCATTCTTCGAATGCAATTGTTTGGTTTGGCTTTATACGAAAAACTGTAGACAAACGAATGCAACCAAAAAGCAATATTAACCCGTTTTGCATTGTGGGCATATTGTGTTGGCAAGCTCTACACTCAACGAAAAATGGCCGGTAAAGCAAAAAAGTAGCGTGAAATAAGGCAAGCTCTTAGTTGCAAATATCTATTTAATTTTAAAACAAAAGGGCAAAAGCCAGCCCGGAATTGTTCATGATTGGTACAGTTGACCAATTTTTTGTACAGCTACATTATGTTTTCTGGGATTCAGATATGTGTTCAGATATTAGGTACCTTAAGGCCAACAACATAATACTTAAATAGTATATTAATTAAAACCTTAAAAGTCATAAGTTTACAGACTGCCAAATCAGACAATGATGATTACACTATGCTACAAAAAAGTTTTGTGTCCAAGCCGAAAAAAAATATTTTTATGCGCGTTGAGGAATGTTGATTCATAAGCTCAACAGAAAAAAAATTTATGGATATTATTTTAATTTGTTTACTGAAATTAATTTTTTTTGTATTAAAGGTACCAAATCTTTAATAATTGTATCCTCATTTTGGATATATTGGTCCGATCACACCCGCTAATATGTTTTATAAAAGATAATTATGATGTATACAAATGTTGCGAATTACACGTTCACATAGAAAAAGTGGTTTAGGAACAGACTCTAAAAATTTGGGGAAAATTAATTATTGCTGGCACGGAAAATCATAAAAAAGAAAGTATTTTGTTTTAATTTTAAATAGCTAAAAATAACGCAAAAATAATATTTATATATAAACAAGTAAAAACGTCGTTAAGTTCGGCCGGGTCGAACTTTATATACCCTCCACCGTTTTCGTAGAAGTGCAGTAATATTACAGGAAAATATAATTTTTTTAATATAGCCAAACCAAAACAAATACAAATATTGATAAAATAATTTTATAAATAAATATAATATTTTAATTATTTCAAAACATTATTTATTTCAAATCAAAAAATAAATATTCTTATATTTATATTTTCAATAAGCTTAAATGCCGTAAATATTGGTAGATAGTGTGTGCTACAGTTGGTTGTATTTCCATTCTATTTTAATTCCAAAAGTACAATTTTTGAAAATCCATTATCAGACGTACATAGTGTAAAATAACCTAACTTCGTGATTCAACCAATTTTTGCCGTAAAAGAAAAATTACGAATGTTGAAAAAGAAACTTATTTTGCGTGTATATGCAGTCAGAGGAATGTATACACCGAATTCCATGATTCCAGCTGCGGCCATTTGGTTGGTACCATTTTTACCCCCTTGACGTTTCTACGCAATTAGAATTTCATCATTTTAGCTAGTCTAGTCGTTTATTTTCCGTGTCTACGCAGTCAGAGGAATGTATAGTCCGAATTTCATGACTCTAGCTGCGGTCATTTGATTGGTACTATTTTTATCCCCTTTTTTCATTTTAACCCCAAAAAGTACGAATTTTGAAAAATCAGTTTATTTTCCGTGTCTACACAGTCAGAGGAATGTATACTCCAAATTTCGTGACTCTAACTGCGGTAATTTGATTGGTACTATTTTTATCCCTTTTTTCATTTTAACCCCAAAAAGTACGAATCTTGAAAAATCCGTGTATTTTACGTGTCTATGCAATCAGAGGAATGTATACATTGAATTTGATTATTCTAGGGGCAGCCGTTTGGTTGGTACCATTTTTATCCCTTTATTCCCATTTTACCCCTTAAAAGTACGAATTTGGAAAAAATACTTTTATATTATGTATCTACTCAATTAGAGGAATGTACACACCGAATTTCGCGTTTCTAGCTGTTGTCGTTTAATATGTACCATTTTTATCCCTTTTTTGCCCCATTTCACCCCCTACAAATAAGAATCAGTTTATGGTGCACGTTTTTGCTAAAGGGGAATGCGCATACCAAATATCAACCAAATATAAACAGACATATTCAAAAAAACATGCTAAAATACGCTAAAATATTAGGGATTATTATGGGTATTTTTAGTCCTTGTGAGGGAAAAATTTTTCCCTTCAGGCCGATTTCGCCCCGTTTCAATCCCAACCGATCTACGACTATAAGACGCATTTATGGAAAATTTGAACGTTCTAGCTCCTTTCGTTTAGATGCTAGCGTGCTTTCAACAGTCAGACGGACGGACGGACATGGCTAGATCGTCTTAAAATTTTGTGACGATCAAGAATATATATACTTTATAGGGTCTCAGGTCGATATTTCAAGGTGTTACAAACGGAATGACAAAGTTAGTATACCCCATCCTGGAGGTGGAGGGTATTAAAATCTAATATTGATAAATGATGACACTCTTTTTAGACGCAAAACATTTTTTTTAATTTTAAAAAAGTCCCACTGAAAAATATATAAGATAATGTATTGTTCTAGTTTGTAATAGCTGTCATCTTAACGAAGAAAACAAGGCATGAGAATATCTTTTAATAAATGTAGTAGTTATGACCCTTACGTAGAAATGGCGACCCCCTGAAATTTTCCGGCAATTTTTTTCATAGAACATTTTCATCCATTTTCTGGAATATCTTCATAAAATTCCACAATATAGTTCTTACAATAAGAATTCTATCAGCATTAACTTAAAAATTTTTTTTCGCTTAGTATAATGCTCCCTTTGAACAAAAATGAAAACTTTGACCCACTGTAAAAAGAAACTCCGAGCTGCTGGACTATAGGTTTATACTGCTTCTGTTTATTCTAAAAAGTGTCCACTCAACATACCATTTTAGAATTATGGGGCCTGTTCCAAAAATGCTGTAATTATATTACATTGAGAGATTTTGAACTTATTTGCATCGCCCTGTAATAGAGAGATGCGAACCACAAAGAAATGTTTGAATACGATTTTCTTTGAGTGTCCCACGGTATCGTTTGTGTGTGTGTTTGTATACTTTTCCACATTTGCACCGTTATGGCTGAAGAAAGACTCTGGATGCAACTTTTTATCTATCTACCAACTCAACAGCAATAGACGCTGCACGCACAGTGGTTCGCAAAAGAGGATAAGCTATAATACGAACAATGGGGACTTGAAGATCGTAACAAGCTGGACAAATATAACTAAAGTACACTGAATTTAGTATTTATATCCGTTTTTCTAGTTGAGCTCTTATTTTCAAGATGTTCGGTCACGACTTAAAATTATTCATGAAACAAGAATGATTTATCTAAATATTTTTTGTTTAAAAAAACGATTGATTTTATAAGATCGAGTAATATACATGAACTAGAAACTATTTGAAATCAAATTAGCTTAGTTTTAGAACGTATATGTGATATTGAGTAATTATTACTCATACGCTAAGGCCTGCTTCTTATATTCGTTAGTCTGAGGCGAACGATCCAAACTCACTCAAATATTAGAAGAAATCTATAATCCACAGGAATGTATAATTCGTTGTGTCTATAGAAAATCACACAACGATAATAAATATTTTAGCTACGACCTCTCTACGTGTTTTTCTAAAGACACAACCAATTAATATTTCAGTTACGAGATCTTTACCTGCTTTTCTATAGATACAACAAATTACTCACTCCTGTGACTTATAGAATTCTTGTAATAATTTGATTTGATATTTTATCGTTCGTCTCAGGTGAACGAAAATAAGTTACAGAAACAGACCTTAAACGTATGAGTAATATTTGCTTGTGATGGGAGAATTAATTTTTTACACATTTTCAAAATTTACAATAGGCAATAGAAAATCCCTAAAAAACTAACTTAATTTTTTCTGGCGCGAATGAGCCCGCAATCAGAATTTTCGTAATTTAAAATATAAAAATTGTGTTTACTTTTCTTGTCTTAATACTGGTACTAATTTTGCATTTTCTTAGAAAACTGTTGATATGAAGATAATAATATAAAATGTTTGAAATTTTGATTTGTTATATCCTTATATAAACAATCATATTTTCTGAGATCTATACTTATTACATTTTTTGTAGCAGCCTGAACCACTGTATCTTGTTGCTAACCGGCATATAAACACAGCCGCAATAAAAGAGTTATGTAAAATGTAAAATCGTTTGCTGTTTTCTTCCTCTTTTTGGCCAACAACAACAACTCCAAAACATTTACAGTTTATTGTTGTAATCATTGTTGCTGTCGCTGTGTGTTATGGGCCCGTTTTTCTCCGCATTTCGTTTCGTTTCGCTTGTGGACGTCCGTCGTCGGCCGTCTTGCTGAAAAGTTGACAGCTCATGTTGTTTGTTGCTATTGTTTATCGTGTTTTTTTTTGGGGGAGGGGGTTGGTTGTTAATGTTGTGATAAATCTAAATTTGAAAATTTCCTGATTTGAACATTTTCTTGTTGTTGGCCAAAAAATAAAAAAATAAAAGAAATTTTCAGATAAAATCTGGTTAAGCTTCACAAGAAAAACAACAGTTTTTTTCGAATGACATTTGCTTATAAAGTCGTTTCCCCGACGATATTTGATATCGTTGTTGTTGTGTTGCTGATTTTATTAACGAAAATTGGCAATTTAATATTATCGCGACATAATTTCCGTATTTGGCGGTAATGGCAATTTTTGTAATATGTCTGTATGTAATTTGAAACAAATGTATAGGTTATGCAATTTTAAACACACCATACTTGTTTCTTATTGATAAGATAAGGACGTGAGGACGTTGAATATTTCCGTAGAGTACCCGGGACGACTATTTACATCAACGAGGAAAAGACTCCAGTGGTGTGTAGACTTTCAGAGCGAGTTGAAGGGAAACAAAGAAGATAAAGGGAGACACTTGTGAAGGGGGAATCCTTTAAAATTATTTAAAGAGTGGGTTTAGGAAGTTATTTCATTAGTAACATAGAGGATATTGCACCATTTACGACCTTTTGGGATTCTCAAAAGGACTAAATCGGATCAGGGGTGGCTATTTAGAAACATGGATGTAACCGCATAGACAGTTGACGACTAACAAAGAAAGAGAGCCATAAAGGCATACCACCACCATCGGTATACCGGATGACTCTCGACAAATTTTCTTACCTAGTCGTCAACCATTGGGAAACACCCATACACAGAAATACTAAAACACAACTTCACATTCTCCTACCCCCATATCCCTTTCCAATATCCTCTTACTTCCCTCACGTCTCATCTATAATCTATCACCAATCACTCCTTCCTAAATCCTATCACTCCCTATCCCTCTCCTATAACCTACTATCTTATACTTTCAGGAAACAGAAGGATTTGCACAATGGACCCAACTGGGTCTCCGAGTGTTCAGAATGCAGGAGCATTCTGGTCCTTTAAACCTTTAAACCAAACCATGGGGTCAATTTTTAAATTAATTCTGTAACTTTTGAACTGATGGTGTTGTCATGAAATTTCACATGCTTGGAATAGAGGAGCTTTCCAGATGAATTGCAAAATGGTGGATATCTAATGGATACGGGGGTCAGTTGGTGACCCTACAAAGTTGGTCAACTCGGCCATATCAAATTTTGAAATGATCGCCACAGCTTTTGGCAATCATGATCAATTTATTTATATAAGACTAGCAAATACCCGCTACTTCGTACGCGGAAAAATGGTATGATATTGTAGTAGTCCCTATCCAAGTAAAAATTAAAACCATTATAAATGGAACAAACATTTTGTATTTATCTTTTATTTTGCCTGGGATAATGAATATAATGTTGTGTGTAATAATGTTTCTGTGCCGCTTGTGCCCTTAAACATACAAATTTCGAAAAGTTAATTTATGTACTCGGAGAAATGTACACAACGAATTTCTTTTCATATTCTAACTGAAAACTTTGGTTGGTACTATCTTTATCCCAAATTCCCAAATTTGGTTGGTACCATTTGCACCGCTTCCCCCTTCAAAGTACACATTTGTTACAATCCAATTTTAATCGATTTTTTCCAAGTTCAACTTAAAAGTATAAATATTGAAAATCAGTTAATGTTTCGCGTCTACACTGTCAGAGGAATATACACACTGAATTTCACGATTCTAGTTTCAGCCGTGTTGTTGACACCATAGGGATATAAAAAAGTACGAATTTCGAAAAATATATTTATTTTGTGTTTCTATGCATGTACAAACCGAATTTCATGATTGGTACCGCTGTTATCCGTTTTTACCCAAATTCACACCTAAAAGTTTAAATTTATGAAGAATATTTTCGTAGTCGTATTCGCGTTATAAGAGTAATATGCGTTCCAAATTTCAAGATTATAGACCCAGTCTTTTGGTACAATTTTAGTGGTACAATTTTTAACCAATTTAATCCCTTAAAAGTACAAATATCGGAAAATACCTTGCTGTTACTCATCTACACTGTAAGAATTTCACCAAATTTTATTATTGTAGCGTCATCCATGTTGTTGGTACAATTTTGTATCCCTTTCTACCCAATTTCACTCATAAAAAGTAAGAATTTTGAAAAATATTTTCTTAGTCGCTTTCGTGCTGTAAAAGTAATGCCCGTTCCGAATTTCATGATTCTAGGCACAGTTGTTTGGTCTGGGCTGTGGTACAATTTTTATCCCATTTAATCCCTTAAAATTACAAATTTCGAAACATTTCTATCAGTGATTTGCGATGTAAAACGAATATACATATCGAATTTCATTATTGTAGCGTCATCCGTGTTGTTGGTACCTTTTTATCCCCGTTTACCTATTAAAAGTACGAATATCCAAAAATTCGGTCATTTTGCGTTTCTAAGGGTTTTGAGTTATGTACACACCGAATTTTATTATTCCACCTCTATCCGTTTGATTGGTACTATTTTTGTCCCTTTTTACCCGATATCACCCACAAAAAGTACGAATTTTGAAAAATATTTTCTTGGTCGCATTCGTGCTATGTCAAATTCCAAATTTTGCCCGTTCCAAATTTCAAGATTCTAGACCCTGCCGTACAATTTTTATCCCATTTAATCCCTTAAAAGTACAAATTTCGAAAAATGCTTTCTTATTAGTGATCTGCGCTGTAAAATGAATATACACACCGAATTTCATTATTGTAGCGTCATCCGTGTTGTTGGTACCTTTTTTATCCCCTTTTCCCTTTAAAAGTACAAAGGAAAAATTCCTTCATTCTAAACATTTTGAAGGATGTACACACCGAATTTTATGGTTTCAGCTCCATCCATTTTATTAGTACTATTTTTATCCCTTTTTACCCGATTTCACCTCCAAAAAGTACGAATTTTAAAACATATTTTCTTGGGCTCGTTGAAGCTATAAGAGGATTTTTTCTACCAAATTTCAAAATTCTAGTCCCAGCCGTTTGGTCATTGCGGTGGTACAATTTTTATCCCTCTTTAACCCATTTTACCCCTTAAAAGTACGAATTACGAAAAGCTCCCTTCAAATCTGATCTTTTCGCTGTAAGATAAATGTACATACCAAATTTCATGATTGTAGCTTCAGCCATGTTTTTGGTACAATTTTTGTCCCATTTAACCCCCCAAAAGTACGATTTTTTAAAATGTCACTTTTTGGGATGTCTTCATGCCGCTGGAGGAATATCCATACTAAATTTCAAGATTCTAGCCCCAGCCTTTTGGTCATTGCGGTGGTAATATTTTTATCCCTTTTTACCCGATTTCACCCCCAAAAAGTACGAATTTAGAAAAATATTTTCTTGGGCGCTTTAAAGCTATCAGAGGAATTTTTGTACCAAATTTCAAGATTCTAAGCCCAGCCGTTTGGTCAGTGCCGTGGTACCATTTTTATCCCTTTTTACCCCATTATATCCCTTAAAAGTAAGAATTTCGAAAAACTCACTTCATATCTGATCTCTACGCTGTAAGAAAAATGTACACACAAAATTTCATGATTCTAGCTTCACTCGTGTTGTTTGTACCATTTTTGGTCCTTGTTGTCCCATTTTACACCCCCAAAAGTACGAATTTTTCAAAATCCACTTTTTGGGATGCCGTCATGCCGCAAGAGGAATGCCCATACCAAATTTCAAGATTCTAGGCCCAGCCGTTTGGTCATTGCGGTGGTACCATTTTTATCCCTTTTTACCCCTTAAAAGTATGAATTTCGAAAAATCCCGTCTTATCACACCTCTATACGGTAAGAGAAATGTACACACCAAATTTCATGATTCTAGCTGTAGCCGTTTGGTCTGGGGAGTGATCAGTCAATCACTCAGTAACTCAGTCACTCAGTCACGCAATCACGCAACTCTTTTATATATATAGATATATAAAATATTTGACATAGTTATAATGTTTGTAAATACCTACAAAAAATTACATAGTTTACATGTGTGTGTAGCTCAATTAGTGTAAGAGATATTTGGGTCGCAAGTAGGGTTTGGGGTTTCCCGGACTTTTTTCATTTCCCGGGAAAACGGGAATGAAAAATTTCATTCCCGGGAATCCCGGGAATTCCCGGGAAAAAGTAATTTATTTATAGGTATCTTCAATATGGTTTAAAATATCAACATTTAATAACTGGTGTTTTTTTTTCAATACTGTCATATTACAAATTAAAAACGAATGTTATTGTCAAAATATTTTACAAATTATTTTTCATTTTACAAATATTTTACTCTACACCTTTTCAAGATTATATTCGGAACATACACATTTATATTGAGAAATGTAAATTCTTTTAGGGACATATAAATTTATAATGGGTAATGTAAATTTATAATAGGAACATGTTAATTCATAATGAGATATATAAATCATAATTCATTGAGAACAATTAATTCATAATAGGAATATACCAATTCATAATGAAATATACAAGTTTGTAATCAGAAAATCCAAATTCATAATCAGAAAATACGTTCTCATATTCAGAAAATATGAATTCATAATGAGAAAATATAAAATCATATTGAGAAAATGTAAATTTATAATGAGAACATTGATAAAATATGTGTTTCTACGAAAATATCCATAGAAAAAAGGAAATACATAGCTTCGATTATAAATTTTAGAGTTCCTGATTATGAATTTATATTTTATGAATATATATTCCTGAATAAGAATTTATATTTTCTCATTATCAATTTGAATTTTTTTTATTTTGTATTTATATATCTCATTATCAATTTGTATGTTCTTATTATGAATTTATATTTCTCAATATGAATTTACATTTCGCATTACGAATTTACAGTGCCGATTATGAATTATCATGCTACGATTATGAATTTACATTTCCTATTATGAATATACATTTCTCATCGTGAACTTACATATTCCTATTATAAATTACATTTTCTCATTATAAACTTGAAAAGTTGTAGACTAATCGTCAGAATTTGACATTTATATCGCAGGTAGATGTGACTGACACCTACACTAGATTCAAAATTAAAACGATTAAGGAAACAAATAAATCATATGACGGAGAATGTTATGACGCATTTCATTTAGAATATTCATTCGTCTGGGTACACAAATATTTTATAGAAACAGGGGGGAATATTCTAAACTGTAAAAACAATAGAAACATAAAACAATTAATATTAATTTAAAAAATTCATAAAAAATAAAAATATTGAAATAGTCCAGTCATTAATTCTTACAAATATATATTCCTATTAGATTTCTCTTGAAAGTTTCCAGTCGAACAATTTTTATTGTATTCCTATTTTTAGACCATTTCTTTCTGGCTACATACATATGTAAAGTAAATTGTTCTTGAAGAAGATATTCACCTCGATTCTTCTAGGAAAACAAGAAAATTTACATTATGTAAGCCATAGTATTGTCGGCATGATATTTTTATTTCACAATAAAAATCCTGCAAATAGCCTCACAGAAAGTTTTTATTCCCCTAGCTGGGTTTCGCATAAAATGGCTATTTAGCGAATTTAAAAAGTTTTGTTTGTAGTAATATAATATAAAGAAATACTCAATAAATACTTATTATTGTCAGTAATGTAAATACTTATATGGATTTGAAATACATCTAAAAATTCCAATTTATATAGTAATATTAAATTATTGATCAACATAATAAATAAATTATTTTTTTAATATTTCCCGTATTCCCGGGAAATTGAAAATTTTTTCCCGGGAATTCCCGTCCAAATTTTTCCGGGAATTCCCGGGAAAAACGATTCGGGAATTCCCGGACCCCAAACCCTAGTCGCAAGAAAATATTTTATTTTTTGCCGTGGTTGGTTTCATATTTTCAACGTAGTGATCTAAATACACTGAAGAACACAAAAAAATAACAAGTTCCTGACAACAGATTCTAATAGAGGGGGAAAAAATGAATATACGTGTATCAGCGTTTTGAAAGTTTAAGTATGGGGAGACATTTTACAGGGTGACCCTTTAAGTATATGTTGTGTTCAGCAAAATTACTTAAAACACTACGAGGAACATTTTTGTGCAAAACTTTAACCCTCTACCACAATGTGGGGTTTTTTTGGTAACTTTTGTGAAAAAGGGTTAAAATTACCCCTAAAATAGAGGTTTAAGGGTTAAAGTATCTGCCGTAAAATTCTGCTATAAGCCTCTGAATACACTATCCCAACGGGAAATTGGTGGCAATTGCTATAAACGTACCTATCCTCGGATATGTCGATATGGATATATCACAGAACTGGTCCCTAATATATTGTAAATTCTCTTGAGGTGCGTTCCAAGTCATGTCCTCTGAGACCGGTTCCAGGTCAAATCCTTTGAGACCGATCCTAGGTCATGTCCAAGACATATCACAGGGAGTCAATTCACCCCTCCAATGACAAATAATGTTAAAAAGGGAACGGTCCCCTTCATACATTTGGGTTAGAACCAAGACCGGTCCTCACCCACCAGGGACCAGTTCTGGAACTTGTCCTGTGACAGTTAATTTTCCCGTAGGGATACTACACAATTAGTTTTAGGGTTAATTTTGCACCTTTTCCGAATTGGTGCCAAACTGTCCCACAAAACTGCATTTTAGGGGGGTGGTGTGAATGGAAAAAATATTTTATATCAAATTTCAGTTTATAATATATATAACAAAACTCTAAATAAAAAAATAAAATTTTACACAAAATAAAAAATCTTTTTTAAAATTGTAGCCAACAGCAGTATCAATGTGTGTATGAAAACAAATTTTGAAAGAAAAAATAATTTTATGTTAACAATTTTGAACTTAGTCTGGATAATCTGGAGAATAAGTCAAATTTATAGTTATCGAGGATAAGTTAAACAAATCAACACAAAATATGTTTTTTTTTGAAAATTTGTTCTGATACAAATATTTTTATTGTTCTTGGCAACAATGTGAAAAATATTTCTTAGTTTTGAGTAAGATATTAACTCTTTATTAATGTTTTTATTATCGCAGCTTGTTATACCGGCTTAAAGAAAAGTAGTTTTATATTCGCTCGAATTATTATTAGTGCAGCAGATGTATTAATTTAATCCGAATGCACAATTATACAATTCTCAAGACATTTTTATCGTTTTTTTTTTTTTTTGTCAAAAAGGCGACAACATTAGGTCCCTTGTTAATTTGTTTTATCCTCCTACAGTTGGAAATTTCTGTTATTTTTGTAAAGGAGACATAATGCATGCCCTTGTTGAAACATTTTGGCCAACAAATTTCCTCGGTAGGTCCTCTCAAAAATTGTCACTTTTTAAAGGTGCCATGCGTGCTTTATTACTTGGTGCGATTTTTTTTTGGACTGATGTTCGATGACTGATGACTGATAGATGTGTGAATCATTTACTTAAAGAGTCTGGGCACGTTGCTGAAAAGTCGCTGCGAAGCCACTTGACGAAGACTTTCACAGGTCGCAAATCATGATAGTGGTAGTGTGGAGCCAAGTAATAAATGTTACCATGCCACATGTAAATAAATTTGCATTCTATAAAGTATAGATGCAAAATGGCCTTGAGCCAGAAGAATATTCCAGTTCAAATCAAATATTTATTACAGACTAAAATGAAGCAAACCAAAAACAATATTTTCAAAAATTCTCAAAGCACTCATTAGAAAATGTTTTTTAGTTTCATATGTTGACTTTTTACTCAGAAAGTATTACCATATCCCTACAGTAAATAATGAAATGGCGGCCATTTTAGTAAAAAAAATCCCAAAATTTGGAACACATTTTCCCCACTTTCTTTTCTAAATAATCCCAAAATTTCGTTACAATATTTCAATTGTTGCAAATCATTAGATGATTTTCTCAATATGAACTGGAAAATCTTATTTTCAAATGGAATTTTCTCAATGTGAAATGGAAATTCACAATTTCAATTAGAATTTTCTCACTGTGAAATATAAATTCTTAGTATCTATTGGAATTTTTACAATTTGAAATGGAATTTCTCAATTCCGATTGGAATTTTCACATTATGAAATGGAAATTCTTAATTTCAATTGGAATTTTCGAAATTTGAAATGGAAATTCTTAATTTTATTTGGAATTTTCTCAATGTGAAATGGAAGTTCTCAGTTTGAATTGGAATTATCTTTATTACAAATGGATTTCAATTCAATTGGAATTTCAATTGGAATTTTCTCAATTTGAAATGAAAATTTTTAATTTCAATTGGAATTTTCTCAATTTCAATTTTCATAGAAAACTAATTAAGTTAAACCATTAATTCTTCAACCCCAAAACAATTTTATTTGCGGATATAGCTTTTAAAAATATTTGTCTTCTGATTTTCGATCGAAATGAATTATTATTATTTTTCTAAAAAAAAATCACATTTGTGGTATTTATTTTCCCTGTTTTAGGAATTGTGTGATTTTTATATGAGGTATCACAGGTCTCGATGAATTCTTGGTAATTTTTCTGTATCTTAAATTTATAGAATTTTGAGAGATGAACTGGAATGACATTTTTTTTTGGCAAAAATTTTGTTTTAGTGAAAAATCCAATAACCCAGTTAATTACCAAAAAACATGAAACTAGAGATCGTATGTACAAAAATTGTGTACTAAGCTTTCCATTTGGTAATATTTTCTTCTTTTTTACAGGACTTTTAATTCCCAAAGGATATAGATGTTTCAATAATTTATTTTCGTTTACTTTTGCGAGACATACAACGGCGATATAATAGGTATCAAATGAAACACAATTAAACATTTAAATTACAAGGTTCTATCTGTATTAGTTTTGGCATTAACAACCAATTTTTTTGCTCCTTAAAAAGCAAAACATGAATAAATTATATAAACTTAGGGGAAAACTTGGAAAAATTGTTATGCTAAACCCGGTATTTCACTCGTAAGTCAAGATTTTTGGGGTGTTTGGGAAATTTAACACAGACTCTTGTTTTACTCGGCAAGACCTATAAGAAAAATAGTATCACTTCCTAAGAGTTTTGGGCTCTCGCACACTGTTACCAAAGACAATACAACTTAATTCATAAGCTAAAAAGCGAGATGGTTTTGTGAGAATAACACGGCCAATCCTTGTTGTGTTCGGGTACTTGTTGGAGGTTAACTCGGCTAGTTCTAAATATATGAAATTTAATTCAAATGTCAAAATTTTTTTCCAAAAATATTCCGAATCCCTTGCTGGAATAAATGGGTTATTATTCACACTCCCCTTAAGATTTTCTGACAATAAAATGATTCACTTTATACTAGTATGAATAAAAACTATATATTTCATTTTTATACCCTCCACCTCCAGGTATACTAACTTTGTCATTCCGTTTGTAACACCTTGAAATATCGACCTGAGACCCTATAAAGTATATATATTCTAAATCGTTATAAAATTCTAAGACGATCTAGCCATGTCCGTCCGTCCGTCTGTCCGTCTGTTGAAAGCACGCTAGCATCTAAACGAAAGGAGCTACAACGTTCAAATTTTCCATAAATGCGTCTTATAGTCGTAGATCGGTTGGGATTGAAATGGGGGCGAAATCGGCCCAAAGGGAAAATTTTTTCCCTCACAAGGATTAAAAATACCCATAAAAATCCCTAATATTTTAGCGTATTTAAGCATGTTTTTTGAATATGTCTGTTTATATTGGCTTGATATTTGGTATGCGCATTCCCCTTAGAGCAAAAACGTGCACCATAAAGTGATTCCTATTTGTAGGGGGTGAAATGGGGCAAAAAAGGGAAAAAGGGAATGGTACATATTAAACGATAACAGCTAGAAACACGAAATTCGGTGTGTACATTCCTCTAATTGAGTAGATACGTAATATAAAAGTATTTTTTCCAAATTCGTACTTTTAAGGGGTAAAATGGGACTAGAGGGATAAAAATGATACCAACCAAACTGCTGTACCTAGAATAATGAAATTCGGTGTATACATTCATCTGATTGCATAGACAAGTAAAATACACGGATTTTTCAAAATTTGTACTTTTTGGGGTTAAAATGAAAACAAAGGGATAAAAATAGTACCAATCAAATGACCGAAGCTAGAGTCATGAAATTCGGAGTATACATTCCTCTGACTGTGTAGATACGGAAAATAAACCGATTTTTCGAAATTTGTACTTTTTGGGGTTAACATAGAAAAAGGGGATAAAAGTAGTACCAACCAAATGACCGCAGCTAGAGTCATGAAATTCGGAGTATACATTCCTTTGACTACGTAGATATGAAAAATAAAAGGTTTTTTTTCCAAATTCGTACTTTCAAGGGGTACAATGGGTACGGAGGGATAAAAATGGTACCAACCAAAAGGCTACACCTAGAATAATGAAATTCGGTGTATACATTCCTTTGATTGTGTAGACACTTAAAATAAACAGATTTTTAGAAATTCGTACTTTTTGGGGTTAAAATGAAAAAATAGTACCGATCAAATGATCGCAGCTAGAGTCATGAATTTCGGAGTATACATTTCTCTGACTGCGTAGACACGGAAAATAGACGAATTTTTCGAAATTCGTACTTTTTGGGGTTAAAATGGAAAAAGGGATACAAATAGTACCAACCAAATGACCACAGCTAGAGTCATGCAATTCGGAGTACACTTTCCTCTGACTGCGTAGACACGGAAAATAAACGGATTTTTCGAAATTCGTACTTTCAAGGGATACAATGGTAAGGAGGGACAAAAATAATACCAACTAAACGACTACAGCTAGATTGATGAAATTCTAATTGTGTAGAAACGTCGAGGGGGTAAAAATGGTACCAACCAAATGGGCGCAGATGGAATCATGGAATTCGGTATATACATTCCTCTGACTGCATATACACGCAAAATAGAAAGTTTTTTCCAAATTCGTACCTTTTCTTTTACGGCAAAAATTGGTTGAATCATGAAGCTAGGTTATTTTGCACTACGTACGTCTGATAATGGATTTTCAAAATTTTTACTTTTGGAATAAAAATAGAATGGAAATACAACCAACTGTAGCACCCACTATCTGCCAATATTTATGGTATTTAAGCTTTTTGAAAATATAAATATAAGAATATTTTTGCTTATAAGCGTGGTTTGAAATAATAAATATTTTATATTTATTTATAAAATTATTGTTTCAATATTTGTATTTGTTTTGGTTTGGCTATATTAAAAAAATTATATTTGCCTGTAATATTACTGCACATCTACGAAAACCGACAACATCTGTGGAATGTAATCCATGGTGGAGGGTATATAAAGTTCGCCCCGGCCGAACTTAACGCCGTTTTTACTTGTTTCTTCTTCAATGAATTGAACCCTTCATTCATCATTTATGCTCAATCATTGACCAATAATGTACTATTACATTGATACAATTACCACATATTAACAACGAATAATAACTACATATATATTTCATATGATTTTTTAATGAATTGATCCATTCATTCATCATTTATGCTCATTCATTGACCAATAATTTATTATTACATCGATATAATTACCTCATATAAACTACCTACTGTTGGCCATGGAAGAAGTGTCCCTTTCATCTTCAATTTGGTTTATGTATGCACTTGTAAACAGTTCCATTGACCATATCAGTCGTTCATTTATTGCTTTTGATATTGCAATTATATGTAGTTAATATTCCTTGTTTGAATTGCATAGTTACCAATATATTTAACTAGGCATACATATGTACGAACATTCGTGTGAGCCATGAGAAAAAGAAAGAAGCATTTAAGCGAATAATCGAATAATTCAAAAATGTGAAGAAATGTATGCCTCCTATAAATGTATGTCCTATAACCAATACCGATATTCAATGCTTTTTGTGACCTCTGTTTTTAATTTATTTAGTGTCTATATCAGCCCATAATTTAGATAATAGATAAAGCGAAGGGTATCAAAATTGCAAAAATTTCCAATATGCACTCCGCCTTGTGTAGTAATTTATAACAAACAAACGTTTTAATTTCATCCCACTTCTGAAGCAATTATTCCATTTCGTTAATTTGATTAGATCATGTCAGCAGTAAAAACAAACTTTACCGCATTATTATCACCTTTTACGTTTTTCCACATTTGAAACAATTACTATTCAAACAACTAGCAAACCATATCCCACTTCTGAACAACTTTCAGTTAAAGTGTTTCTTTTTAGTTACAGGACTATATATTGATTTTATTGCATTTCTAAAGAGTATTTTTTATATTTTAACTAGTTTGGAGAATTTTTGGCAATTTAGGTTAAAAAAATGTATTGATTTTAAAAGAAAACTGAATTTATGATTTTAAAAGAAAACTGAATTTATGTTTTCGTATATTTCAAACAATTGCTATTAAAAAAACTAGCAAACAATATCCCACTTCTGAACGTTGCTGGTCGTGTTTCTTTTATGACTTTGTTTTACTTTTCTTGCATTTTTATTTAAAACCCGAAATATTATCTATTTTTATTTTGGATCTTATAAAAATCATCATTTATTATTTGTTCATGAGGCACTCCAATAAATATAAGGACTTGGTAATTGCAGTCGTTGAGGAAATATTTAAAATCAAACGTATCGATGTACAAACGCACATGTTGAGGAGGTGTGAACGCACATGTCTATGTATGTCTGTGAGTGTGCGTAACGATTAATGAAATTAATATCCTGTCAATTACACTTCCCCATTGAGTTTGACGTCGACATAGCCTCCTTCAATTATGAATTGAGCGGTAAACAAGTCATGTAAAATCGGATGAAAGAGATAGAGATTGAGGCAGAACAAGAGAGAAAGAGACAGTGAAGTGAGTCTGTATGTCATGGCACGATTACGATTTTACATTTTCACACAACTGTCTGGGACAGACACATATTTCGACACTTAACTGTGAGTGACTGTCTGCCTGCCTGAAAGTGAGTGTGTGTGTGAGTGAGTGTGTGTATGAGTGAGTGAGTGACTGAATGAATGAACGAATATCTAATTGTTTTGTATCACGTTTATCGTGATTTGGTATTTAACGCACGTTTCGGGAAACACATTAATGTGGGAGGAGATGATGATGATGATAAATCAATGGAAGAACTCCTCAATACAATAATGTTTCAAAACAAATGCTGTTTTTTTTGAGGGGGTAACCGCACAATTATTGAATGTGGAAAAAAATTGAAAGTCCACTTTAGTCGCATCCAAAAATACAAATGCGCTTATTTCCCGCTTTTGTGAAAAAGTTCTTGTGAACAACTTGATAATATGGATATTAACATACGTAACATTTTACGAATAGCATTTTTACAAGGTAATGGGAGCGATTGAGTTAAAGTGTTCGTTTTCAAATCGTGGATCAGATTTTTTGTTTATTTTATTACTTTTACAAATAAAATTAAAAAAATATTCCAAAAAATGGCGAAGGACTTGTGTAACATTTCTGATGTATTTTGGCTTTCTAAATACGAAAAAGATATTTTTGGTCTTTTTTAATAAAATTCCAATTTTCGCCGAAAGTATATTTTATATTTGTACTCCCATTTTGGAAATATAGCTACGATAACATCCCATCCTCTTATATGTTGAATAAAAGGTTGTTATGAGAGATTCACTTTCACATAGAAACAGTGGTCAGTCATCTAAAAAAATATACATTTTTCTTTTTTGCTGGCACGCAAAACATAAAAAATCGGAAAATATTATTTGTTTTATATTTTAATAGTTAACATTGCAGCAAAGAAAATAATGTCTATAGAAATTGTTTATGGATAAATTGATTTTTTCTAAAATTTCAATTTTCGTTGTAGTAACATTTAATATTTGTACTCTCAGTTTGAAAATATAGGTTTGATCTCATCCGCTTATATGTTCAATTAAATGTAATTGTGATGGCTACAAATATTGCCACTTTCACTTTCACATAGAAGCAGTGGTTAAGCAGCAATCTCTTAAAAATTTCTAAAAAGAAATGATTTTTTTTACGAAAAAAAAAAAACAAAAAATAGATTAATTTATTATTACAGTGTAAACGCAAAAGATAAAAAACATGATTTTTTAAACTTTTGCTTAAAGGACATGAAAATTCCCTTTTACAGGGTGATTTTTTAAGAGCTTGATAACTTTTTTTTTTAAAAAAACGCATAAAATTTGCAAAATCTCATCGGTTCTTTATTTGAAACGTTAGATTGGTCCATGACATTTACTTTTTGAAGATAATTTCATTTAAATGTTGACCGCGGCTGCGTCTTAGGTGGTCCATCCGCTTAGTCCAATTTTGGCATTTCCACGTTTTTGAGTAACAGAGACCCAATTGGTGCGAACGGCGACGAATCGAAAATTGGTGGTCATCATTAACACTGGCCGATACAGCTGCGATATTTTCTTCAGTTCGCACTCTACGTAAGCGTGTTGGTGGTTTAATGTCCAACAATGTAAATTTGGTGCGAAATTTAGTCACAATAGCCCGAATAGCCGCTTCAGTGGGTCGATTAAACTGACCATAAAATGGAAGCGCGCAATGAACTTTCTTAACAGAGCACGCATTTTGATAATAAAATTCAATAATTTGCAAGCGTTGTTCGTTTGTAAGACGATTCATGATGAAATGTCAAAGCATACTGAGCATCTTTCTCTTTGACACCATGTCTGAAATCCCACGTGATCTGTCAAATACTAATGCATGAAAATCCTAACCTCAAAAAAATCACTCTTTACAAGAATATTTTGAATTATTTTTTTTTAAGAAAACAAGGCCTGCTTAAAGAAAATGTATCGATAAATGTAGAAGTTATTGCCCTTCTTGTCGAAGTACATGTCGTCTTCACGTATGACGAAATCAAATTAACCAAAAACTTAGTAAACAAGTAAGTATGAGTGAGTCGGCTAAACCGACTTATATATATCCTCACTCTTAGAGATCATATGTATGTAAATTATAAGGACTTACATTTGACTTGGGTCGGAAGGTTCATGGCACATGATTCCCAGTTTCCACAGCTGTAAAAACATGATCAAATATCAAGTCATAGTGGATTCCACGGTCCGGTATGGAAGTTATACAAAATTTAAATAAAAGGGACAATTGTGTGGGAGGTTGTAGAAGGGGCTTGGCAAAACCATAAATAAGAGTCATAACTAATCTTTTGCATCCAAGGATTTTCGTTTTCTTCGTTAGGATCCTAAATATTATAATATAAATATCGCTAATAAATTTTCCCTGAGAATGAATTGTTCCCTTTTTTCTGCCGTCTTTTCTCGAATTGATAACCTTATTTCTGCGTCAATGCAAATAAGTGAAAAATATTTCGGGCTTATATTCATATTACCATCGTACGGCTCTATGGGGGAAAAAAATCCCCTTTTATTCGCGATAAGTGTGATTATTTTTCACTTCTTCGGGTGGCCTCATTTAGTTCGTGATGCGTATCATTAACAAGGCTGTCGCAATATTTTTCAAATTATACTATGTTAACATTTAATAATATTTATTCTAAAAAGTCAAAAGCACTGCTATCAGTATATGGATTGCAGCGTTTAATAACACCGTCCGACGGTCAATATTACATTTGAACCGGATGATATACATCTGAAACTATACGCAAAATGAATTGAATTGGCGTTTTTTAGTTTTTCATTTCCTCATCTTGTGTCCCCTTAAAATGACTTCAAAGTTTCAAAGGATAAATTTAAATAATATAATAAATTTAATTAATATATTTATATATATTTATATAAATATGTATTTAAACAATTAAAAATATTTTAAATACTTATTCGCACCCTATGATACCGGTGTAAGTGTCAAACTAAAGAGGAGAAGGTGTGCTAAAAATACTTTAAATTTCATATTTCTATCTGTATTATTTAAGCATTAACAACGATTTCAAGTTTTTCCCTCTAAAAAAAGTAAAATATCGATAAATGAAATAAACTAAGGTTGAAACTTGTAATGGTTGTTAATGTTAAACTAATACAGAAGACCGAAGCATAACATTTGATGTATTTTTAGCAAGTGTTCTCCTCTTTAATATGACACTTCTACTGGTATCATGGGGTGGGAATATTCCAATTAACTCCATTTTCTCTAAAGGTTCAGGCGTATTATAAACCGTGCAGTGTAATTAATATATTTTTTGAGAATCTTTCCGATGATACCTATATTGACCCGATACGTTAGAGAACATGGTAGATATGATAGATATTTTATTACGACCCTTTTAAAATAAGAAAATAATCTAATTTTGAGAAAAAAAGTCAAAAAATTTGCTATTAATCTCTACACCATAAATTATTTTTTATAAAGGGTCCGCCAAATAACTTTTTTTTTTTGAAAATGCTATAAAAAAACTACTGAATATTTTCTCAAATTTCTTTTTTTATTTGAAAGTACAATCCTTCCGGTAAATAACGGAAAATAATTTCATTCAAATGGCTGCCTCGGGCACCCCACAAATAATAGTCCAACGGTTGAATAGTTGAAAAAAAAAAACGATAGATGGCGGACCCTTTATTCACTCTTAACTTGATCAAGCGTTTTCAATAACAGAATTCTAAAGGGGTGTTAACACTTAAAGATTATCAGCTTTTTCAGTAAACCATGTTGCAAAAGGTTAATCAGACAATTTTGGCGGGTTAAACCTGGTTCTCCGCATGTCAATTTACCACCCAACAACTAGGTACTAGAGGAAGTTAATTTCGACAACTTTAAGAATGGTGTACTCTAATGTATTCAAAGAGATATAAACCAAATGATTCAACTTCTCCCTCTTTACCACACCAATCGATGTCTACCGCTGTCAACCTCTTCGACATTAAATTTGCACATCATCCTTTGCAACGGCAACATGGGCACATCCATGGAAAATCCATCATATGTCATATTAATCAATTTGAGCACATACGAATGGGTCGTTTGTGACACCATCAATTATCACACTTTTGCCCATATTCCATCCTCACCGCGGAAATAGTCTCCGAGGATGTGAGTCATGTTCAAACACATTTTCAATTAATAATAAATTTTCCTTGGTTAATAATTTAATTGAAAGTTTGCATAATAATCAAAAGAGGAAAGAAAGCGCGGCAATGAGAGACTACTGACTGCTTCGTAGTATGACAATGAAGCTAGGTGGAGGATAGGCAACGTTCAGCCAAAGGGAAAAGGCAAAGCTATGTGTTACTTACTTATCATGCAGTTGACGAGGGAGGGCATGGAAAATCGAGGAGAGAGAAAACGGTATGTAATTACAAGTTGTAATGTGATCTGTAGTGTGCGAATGACAAGGTGAAGGTGTCAAAAAATCCAAGGAAATACGTGTTGAGGTTAATGCAAACAATTGAGAAAGTGAGAATTCAAACAAAAAATCATTTTATGAGTTGTGAATGTAATATAGCACCGTAACTATAGGCAAAATGGAGTTTATTGGCGGTTTTAATTTTTAATTCCCTCATCATGTTGCCCCTTCACAGTACTGCAAAATTTTAAAGGATACAACTTTCAAAAATTATTTTAAATACTTATTCGCACCTTATGTTACCGGTATATATGTCAAATAAAAGAGAAGATTATCTTTTAAAAATACTTTAAATTTCATGTTTCTATCTGTATTAGTTTAGCATTAACAACTATTTCAAGTTGTACCCTTAGTTTATTCTTATTTTACTTTTTAAGGGGGAAAAACTTGAAACGGTTATTACTACGAAGCTTATACGGATAGAATCATGCCATTTAAAGTATTTTAAACAGACATTCTCCTCTTTAATTTGACATTTATATCGGTATCATAGGCTGTACATAAGTATTTTAAATAATGTTAAAAAATTTAGTGAAAATTGAAATTTAGTGAAAATGCTATACTAATACAGATAGAAGCATGAAATTTAAAGTATTTAATATGAAACTTATATCGCTATCGTAGAATTATCTTCATAACATTTATGATTTTGTCATAACCTTAGTGAAAGTCGCCAAAGAAACATTTCATATAATGTATGAAACATGTGTCATAAAGCACAAATCAATGAAAACTGTCATAGAATTTATGAAACATTTCTTAGAAAATATGAAAAGCAGTTCTTCATTCGAAGAACTTTTGTCATAAAAATTCATTATTTTTCATAATATGATTTATAAAAATTTTCCTATATTTTATGAAGAAACTTCATTAATTTTATGAAGGAGTTTCATAAATAGTAATAATTTATACTTCGTAGTATGACAATGAAGCTAGGTGGAGGATAGGCAACGTTCAGCCAAAGGGAAAAGGCAAAGCTATGTGTTACTTACTTATCATGCAGTTGACGAGGGAGGGCATGGAAAATCGAGGAGAGAGAAAACGGTATGTAATTACAAGTTGTAATGTGATCTGTAGTGTGCGAATGACAAGGTGAAGGTGTCAAAAAATCCAAGGAAATACGTGTTGAGGTTAATGCAAACAATTGAGAAAGTGAGAATTCAAACAAAAAATCATTTTATGAGTTGTGAATGTAATATAGCACCGTAACTATAGGCAAAATGGAGTTTATTGGCGGTTTTAATTTTTAATTCCCTCATCATGTTGCCCCTTCACAGTACTGCAAAATTTTAAAGGATACAACTTTCAAAAATTATTTTAAATACTTATTCGCACCTTATGTTACCGGTATATATGTCAAATAAAAGAGAAGATTATCTTTTAAAAATACTTTAAATTTCATGTTTCTATCTGTATTAGTTTAGCATTAACAACTATTTCAAGTTGTACCCTTAGTTTATTCTTATTTTACTTTTTAAGGGGGAAAAACTTGAAACGGTTATTACTACGAAGCTTATACGGATAGAATCATGCCATTTAAAGTATTTTAAACAGACATTCTCCTCTTTAATTTGACATTTATATCGGTATCATAGGCTGTACATAAGTATTTTAAATAATGTTAAAAAATTTAGTGAAAATTGAAATTTAGTGGAAATGCTATACTAATACAGATAGAAGCATGAAATTTAAAGTATTTAATATGAAACTTATATCGCTATCGTAGAATTATCTTCATAACATTTATGATTTTGTCATAACCTTAGTGAAAGTCGCCAAAGAAACATTTCATATAATGTATGAAACATGTGTCATAAAGCACAAATCAATGAAAACTGTCATAGAATTTATGAAACATTTCTTAGAAAATATGAAAAGCAGTTCTTCATTCGAAGAACTTTTGTCATAAAAATTCATTATTTTTCATAATATGATTTATAAAAATTTTCCTATATTTTATGAAGAAACTTCATTAATTTTATGAAGGAGTTTCATAAATAGTAATAATTTATACTGAAGTTTCCAATATAAACAAAAAAGCAAAAAAGATCTGACTCGTTGACTAACCAATCCACAAACACCACCATTGCGAGAGTCTTTGTAACGAATAAGTCTTTCACCGAAATCAGAGTTCATACTTATGTCAGTGTCAACAGAGTACAAATGAGAATTGCTAGCATTTAACGAATAAAGTCGACACACTAAAAGTGTAGTGGTAAGTTATGAAACATTTCATAAAAACTATGAAATCCTTCATTATATTTATGAAGACATTTCATAACACAAATATTTTATTGGTTATGACATATTTCGTACTATTTAAGTACTGTATCTTTAATACTATGAAATCTTTCTTTGATCTTATGAAACAAAGTTTCACTAATTTCACAATTTTGTTTTATGAAATATGAAATGTTTATGAAAAAATGAAGCATTTCATTTTATTTATGAATTTTTCATACATATTAAGAAAAAATTCATTAAATTTATGAAAAACCTTTTTTGAAATCGCTTCAAAAATTCAGGGTTTTCCAACAAGAGGTGTTATTTTGGTATTTAAAGAAAAATTCCATTTTTTTGAGATAAATGATCGGACGTTTATTTCATAAGAAAGAGGAAGGTATGCCGTTAATAATGAAAAACGACATCAGCCAAATGGCCACCACGACCACGCTTACAGGAACATGTACTTTTCATGAAATTTTCCATAACCAAATCGCAAAGTGGCTGTCCTATGTCCTCGATAGCCTCACGAATTCTATCTTTGCGGTCTTGAATCGACGCTGGGCTGTTGGCGTAGACCTTATCTTGCACGTGGCCCCAAAGGAAGAAGTCGCAAGGTGATAAATCACAAGATCTCGGTGGCCAATTGTGATCACCTCTTCGAGAGATAACATGGTCCGGAAACTTTTCCCGTAAAAGAGCAATGGTTTCGTTGCTTGTGTGGCACGTAGCGCCGTCTTGTTGAAAGTAAACGTTGTCCAGATCAATGCCATCCAACTCCGACCATAAAAAATCATTAATCATCTCTCGATAGCGCAATCCATTCACTGTAACTGTTGATTCAACCTCATTTTCGAAAAAGTAAGGTCCAATGGTCCCCGTCGGACCATAAACAATCACACTTTGAGTATGAAAAATAACTCTTGGGTTTTCCGAGCCCCAGATGCGACAATTTAGCTTGTTGACGTAGCCACCGAAGTGGAAATGGGTCTCATCAGTCTAGATGATTTTTCGATGGAATTCCGGATCACTTTCATCCATGAATTTTAATAATTTCAATGCGCTGTTGGAGCGTGTATCGTTCCATTTTTAGTAATGGCGTAATTTCTACTTGTCAAATGTCAAGCTTCAAAAGTGACAGCTACCGAAATACCGGGTGATTCAAAATAACACCTCCTGTTGGAAAACCTTGTACTTTCTTGTTAATTAAAATTATGGTCAACTTGCTCATACCACCATCGTTTGTGTACATGTGGAAAACCTGGTGTTCTGACAGTCTTCCTCATCAGCGTCATCATTGCCGTCATCCACATATTAAAAAAGGCAATTCATCAAATAATAATGTAACATTTATAAAATCAGCACACACACACACCTCACACTCTCACGCTGCACATGGCTGCGGTCTTCGACAACCAAACGATATCGCTCCATGCTGCCACAGAACTAGGTACACTGGGTATAATAAGACTCGTAATGACAGGCGATGCATTTCAATGAGCCTTGACGTTGCCGCCGCCGCCACGTATTCATGGACGGCAAGAGTGCACAGGGACCAGGCAACTAACGCTCCGGCATCGTGACGATAATGACGATGATGATGAGGACTCCCAACTCGACCACATTAAGTGCAAACAATGTGAGCCCAGCGAGAGTGCTGGCAAACAGCCCTGTGGTTCGACTTACTCTATTCCATGGAGACACCGCCAAAAGAGGCATTTTTGTGTTTAGAGACGACTACGACGACGAGTGTTTTGTGCAAAATGTTAAATATTCATACCTGCAAACACAAATGAGCGGACGGACGACAGACGGGTATATGGAAATGCATGCATGCACCAGAAACCAGCAGTGCACTCACCACACACTCACTTCCACGGAACCCCACCAAACATCGTCGTCGTCGTCGTCATCAAGAATTTCAACAATGTTCACAACACAATAGACATCCAAAGATTGCTGTTGTGCAAATTTGTACAGTGACGACTGTGCTGACGATGATGATGATGATGCACATACATGCCATGCCATGCCATTCCTACATAATTATTATGGTGTCATCGCTGAAGCGCGCATTATGCTCTCTTCCTGTTCCCCTGGACAATAATGGCGGTTGGTAGACAGGAGGAGGCCACCACCCCAGAAGGGAATTGCTAAATGCTTGGCATAAAGGTTTTTGGCCAGGAATTTGTCAAATATTTCCAGTTGCTGGAGTGAGGTGGTGGTGAATGGCGGCGCGAGAGTGTGAATGGACATTTGTGATAAAATGGATGCACTGAAAACTTATGAGAAATAAACATTATCTGCCCTGTACAGGGTTTTATACCTAACCCTAAATGGCACAGTGATTCCAAATTCATTTTTGTTATGACAAAGTCGAAAAATATAAACACAGTCTTGCAAATTTGCACATTTGCTAGATATAATACATTGGACCAAGACATACAAAGTTCCAAAGGCTAACATTTTTCAAAAATTATTTTAAATACTTTTTCACATCCTATGACACCGGTATACATATCAAATTAAAGTGGAGAATATCTGTTAAAAATTTCAAACAATGAAATAATAATTTTATAAATAAATTTAAAATTTTAATTATTTTAAACCACCAAGGTCACCAATATGTTTATAATATTTTGATCTAAATAATACTTCAAGTCAATTCAAAAAATAAATATAAGGCAGTATTCTTCAAAGAAGCTTAAATATCCTAAATATTGGAGGATAGTGGGTGCATTTTTATCTACAGCCATTTATTTTCTTTGTATTTCCACCCTATTTAAAGTATAAATTTTGAAAATCCATTATCTCTCACGTACACAATGCAAGATAATCTATCTTTATGGCTCTACCCATTTTTGCCGTAAAAGTAAAAACTCTTTTTATTTTGCGAGTCTATGCAGTCAGAGGAATGTATACACCGAATTCCATGATTCTAGCTGAGGCCATATGGTTGGTACCATTTTTATCCCCTTTTCCCATTTTACTCCCTTGAAAGTACGACTTTCGAAAATCTCTTTATTTTACGTGTCTACGCAATTAGTGGGATATAAAAACCGAATATCGTCATTCTAGTTGTAGCCGTTTAGTGGGTACCATTGTTATCCCTCCAATCCCATTGTATCCCTGTAAAGTAAGAATTTGGAAAAAAACATTTTATTTTTGGTGTCTACGCAGTCAGAGGAATGTATACTCTGAGTTTCATGACTGCAGTTGCTGCCATTTGGTTGGTACTATTTTTATCCCCTTTTTTCCACTTTACCCCCTACAACAAGTACGAATTTCGAAAAATCCCTTTTTTACGTGTCTACTCAATCAGAGGAATGTATATACCGAATTTCATTATTCTATGTACAGCCGTTTGATTGGTACCATTTTTATCCCTCTATAACGATTTTGCCCCTTAATAGTACGAATTTGGTAAACACACTTATATATTATGTATCCAATCAATTAGAGGAATGTACAAACCGAATATCATGTTTCTAGCTGTTTACGTTCGATATGTACCATTTTTATCCCTTTTCGCCCCCATTTCACCTCTATAAATAAAAATCCCCTTTTTGTGCACGTTTTTGCTATAAGGGGAATATAAGCAGAAATATTAAAAAAAAAACATGATGAAATGCTCTAATTATTATGGGAATTTTAAGTCCTTGTGAGGGGAAAATGTTTCCCTTTGGGCCGATTTCGCCCCTTTCTAAACCAAAAATGAAGCAATACTTTCTTCGTTATTCCCTGTTGATGCATTTTTGGAAAAATTATTTAAAGCATACTTTAGGGGTGTTTAGAGGCATGCGAGCGCATATAAATATTGAGCCGATATATTAATCTTAGGTTATTTATAAAGTTATAATAGCCGTTTGTCATCGATTAAAAAGATAAAATAATTTTTATCGAAAATTTCGAAAATCGTAAAAAATTAAAATTTTTATTTGGGCGTCGGTACCACGCCCAAATTTTCATTTAATTGTGGTCTCAAATGAAATCACTGGTAATGATATGTATTGAAATCTATGTTAAAATAAGAAAATTGTAACGTTTTTTATTTTAACTTACATAGGAGGTAGGCGTGGTTGTGGGCGGATTTAAACAAAGAAAGTTTTTGGTCTAATTTGACGATATAAGCGATGTGTGCGAAATTTCAAGGTCTTAGCTCTATTTCTTCTATTTTTTCCGCAGTTTGTATGAAAATATTCCAATGTGGGGCATGGCAAACACATCCACATTTCGAAGGGTCGAAATGATTATAAATATTTTAATAAATAACAAAATATAGCTGATTATAAGTATCCGTTTGGAAGTTATATCAGCTTTAATTTGACACAGGAATATGAATCATTTGTGTGGGAGGTACCAGAAGAGGCGTGACAAGTTCGCCCATAATCGAATTTAAATTAAGTTTGGGGAAAATATTGCCATTTCGCGGGGGAAAATATAATTCTTCGCGTTTTATTCTCCGTCGATTGAACCTTTGAAGTTTACGAATGATTCAGACGTTGGCTCTTTTCTCACCCCTCTAAAGCAATTCCAAGTGCGTTCATAACTTGGCATATCGCATCTTTTGCCTGCTGCTGAATAATTCAATGGCCCTAGAATGCCTGTCGCCTCACTATATATAATGTCTTTCATCCCTGGTTAGTTAGTTATAGGGGGTGTAGTTTGAAGCATTGTTACATGCCTGCCTGTCTCAGCATTCAATATGAAGTAGGAGTTAATTCATGCAAATACTTTGATCTCCGCTTTCTTGAGGAGCTAACAAGAATGAAAGAAAATAAAGAAGTGTAGAGAGAAAAAAAGCGTAAACATAAACTAGATGCCTCGTTAAATGTAACATTACAAGTGTCATTAGCATTAGCACAGCAAAGCCAGAGCCCCATAATCATCATCATCCGCAGCAACAGCAATAGTTGAAGAAGTAAGAAGTGCTCAGTGAAATACACACTATACTCGTTCGTTCTTGTAAAGAACTTATCACCCACATAATCACCGACATCAATGAAATAGGATAAATGTTGACTGTAAAGTCAAAGATTGAGAAAAAAACAAGTAAGGAAAGGCTAAAGTCGGGCGGGGCCGACTCTATGATACACTCCACTTTCTATCCGAATACAATTCAATTCGGTAAAAAAGAGAAAACGGGAAGGATTTTTGTATCCTGTAAATGTATGTGTTTGACAAAAAATGTTAAAGGAATGGGAAAGGACATTTGTATGCGGTTATACTGAAACCTGGAACGAAATAGGTGAAATATATATGAAATATATATAATATATATAGTTTTAGCCAAAATCGGTTAAACATTTGGGATCAACGTTTGTATTGGAGCTATATCAAAATCTGAACCGATCTTTCCCACTTTCACCTAAGGTGTTTTTGTTGGATTATTTAAAGAAAATCGAGTACAATATGTGGTTTCTAGAGCGGAAAAAGTCAAATCGGAAGCGACATTTATATGGGGGCTATATCTAAATCTGAACCGATCTTATCCAATTTTTGCATAGGTGTTTCTAGTTGGATTATAAGATGTTGTGTAAAATTTAAAGAAAATCGAGTAAATCTAGAGCGGAAAAAGTCAACTCGTGACCGACATTTGTATGAGAACTATATCTAAATCTGAACCGATCTGACCGATTTTCACCGTCGCTGTTTTCACTTCAATTATAGGGTACTGTGCCAAATTTGAAGCAAATCGAGTGAAATATGTGGTTTCTAGAGCGGAAAAAGTTAACTCGGGAGCGACATTTGTATGGGAGCTATATCTAAATCTGAACCGATCTGACCGATTTTCACCGTCGCTGTTTTCACTTCAATTATAGGGTACTGTGCCAAATTTGAAGCAAATCGAGTGAAATATGTGGTTTCTAGAGCGGAAAAAGTCAACTCGTGACCGACGTTTGTATGAGAGCTATATCTAAATCTGAACCGATCTGACCGATTTTCACCGTCGCTGTTTTCACTTCAATTATGGGGTACTTTGCCAAATTTGAAGCAAATCGAGTGAAATATGTGGTTTCTAGAGCGGAAAAGTCAAATCGGGAGCGACATTTGTATGGGAGCTATATCTAAATCTGAACCGATTTGCTTCAAATTAAATAGCGTTCGTCCTTGATCTACAAAACTTACTTGTACCAATTTATGTTAAGATCGGACTATAATTGCGACCTGTAATTTGATTACAACAATAGATGGACAGACGGACAGACAGACAGACGGGCATTGCTAAATCGACTCAGAAAGTGATTCTAAGCCGATCTGTATAATAAACGGTGGGTCTAACTCGTTTCCTTTTGGGTGTTACAAACAAATGCACAAAGACATAATACTCTCGTGGAGTGTATAAAAACCCGCGTAACTTTTTATCACATAGAGAATACCAAAATATTTTTTGGTGACTAAGTATGGATTAGTATGAATAGTTTCAGAAACCCAGATATAGAAAGTTGAAATAAATGCAAATTATTAAATTAAATTATCCATCGAATCTTTTAATCTTTAAATGTCCTTTTGAAAGGACTTTTTTGATTTTATAATATTTCTAAACATGGATTGCATTCCACAGAGGCTGTCGTAGAAGTGCAGTAATACTACAGGAAAATATATTTTTTTAATATAGCCATTCCAAAACAAATATTGGAAAAAAATATAAATAAATATAATATTTTTATTATTTATTGTATTTGTATTTTTCATTTTACAATACATATTATTCGAAATAATACTTCAAGTCAATTCAAAACATAAATATTCTTATATTTATATTTTCAAAAAAGCGTAATTACCATAAATATTGGTAGATAGTGGTGGGTTATATTTCCATTCCATTTTAATTCCAAGAGTAAAATTTTTGAAAATCCATTATCTCACGTACATAATGAAAAATAACCTAACCTCATGATTCCACCAATTTTTACAGTAAAATCTTTTTAATTTGCTTTTTTATGGAGTGAAAGAAATGTATACACCGAATTCCATGATTATAGCTGCGGCTATTGGGTTGGTAGCATTTTTATCTTTTTTCTATTTTATCTCCTAAAGAGGGAATGTATACTCCGAATTTCATGACTCTAGCTGCGGTTATTTGGTTGGTACTATTTGTATCCCCTTTTTCCATTTTAACCCCAAAAAGTACGAATTTCGAAAAATCCCTTTATTTTACGTGTCTACGCAGCCAGGGGAATGTATACTCCGAATTTCATGAATCTAGCTGTGATCATTTGGTTGGTACTTTTTTACCCCCTTTTTCCATTTTAACCCCAAAAAAGTACGAATTCCGAAAAATCCCTTTATTTTTCGTGTCTACGCAGCCAGGGGAATGTATACTCCGAATTTGAATCTAGCTGTGATCATTTGGTTGGTACTTTTTTATCCCCTTTTTACCCCAATAAGTACGAATTTCGAAAAATCCTTTTATTTGTTCGTGTCTACGCAGCCAGGGGAATGCATACTCCGAATTTCATGAATCTAGCTGTGGTCATTTGGTTGGTACTATTTGTATCCCCTTTTTTCCATTTTAACCCCAAAAAGTACGAATTTCGAAAATTTTAGAAGAATGTATACACCGAATTTCAATATTCTAGGTGCAGCCGTTTGGATGGTACCATTTTTTATCTCTGTATACCCATTTTACCCCTTAAAAGTACGAATTTGGAAACAATATTTTTATATTATATATCTACTCAATTAGAGAAATGTACACACCGAATTTCGTGTTTCTAGCTGTTGTCGTTTGATATGTACCATTTTTATCCATTTTGCCCCATTTCACCCCCTACAAATAAGAATCACTTTATGGTGCACGTTTTTGCTATAAGGGGAATGCGCATACCAAATATCAAAAAATATAAACAGACATATTCAACAAAACTGTTTTAATACGCTAAAATATTAGGGATTATTATGGGTATTTTTAGTCCTTGTGAGGGAAAAATTTTTCCCTTTAGGCCGATTTCGCCCCGTTTCAATCCCAACCGATCTACGACTATAAGACGCAATTATGGAAATTTTGGACGTCCTAGCTCCTTTCGTTTAGATGCTAGCGTGCTTTCAACAGACGGACGGACATGGCTAGATCGTCTTAGAATTTTATGACGATCAATAATATATATACTTTATCGGGTCTCAGGTCGATATTTCAAGGTGTTACAAACGGAATGACAAAGTTAGTATACCCCCATCCTCTAGGTCGAGGGTATAAAAAATAAAAACATCCAACATTGCTTGGAGTAAAACTATAAGAGGAGGAGGGAGAAGAGGTTGTGATTATACACAATTTAGTAGTCCAAGGGATCATAAGTAAGTACTGTTAATCTTAAGTTGCAGTTTTTTTGCAATCTTTTCATTAGAGCCAATTTAAGTGATCCATATTAATACAAACGAATAACTTTTTCGAATGCGGACCTACCGCACAACAATAAGGGAAGTGAAATAATCACAATAAGGATCAAGGCGAAGTATTTTTCTAAATAAGAGAAATTTCCTCATTATAAAAAAGTTGGTGTGGTCCGCCCATTTTTTTAAGCAGAAATAATATCACATATCAAAATGCCAAATTTCAGAATTTTATGATGGTAAATAAAAAAGTTATAGGGTTTTGGCCGTAAGTTACCACTGTACACTGTAAAAAGAAACTCAGACCTGCTTTTCTGTAAGTATATTCTGCAAAAATGGTCTACTCAATATGCTCTTTGGCCAAACGAGGTTTCGCGCTATTTAATTCAAAATTTAAAAAAATAGGAATTTTTAATTCTTTTGCTTCTACAAAGAGGGCCAACACATCGACACATTTATAAATAGATATTTTACGTATAGACATTGTTTTCTTCGTCAGAATGTTAGTTACTAGAAAATAAAACAAAATATTTTTTCAATTAATTTTTCTATTTTGTTTTTCAGTCTACAAAAAAATATTTTTTTTTTGAAAAAAAAAAAAAATAAAACAAAAATGACTATTTTATTATTTTCTTGTTTTTTATTTCCCAATATTTCGACCAACTCCGTTGGTCATCTTCAGGGGTCTATTACAAAAAACACAAATTGTTCAATTACAAGTTACAAGTATTAACAATCAAAAAATATCACAATATTTATATTTACATTTTTAAAATTTATAAATCTACAACATACATTCCAGGACTATCCGAAAGACTAAAACATTCTAATATTTACGACAAAGAAAAATTTGA
This sequence comes from Polietes domitor, assembly GCA_947397865.1. NCBI lineage: Eukaryota > Metazoa > Arthropoda > Insecta > Diptera > Muscidae > Polietes > Polietes domitor. The sequence goes on from OX377620.1 coordinate 123,850,577, forward strand.
GTTGGCATATAAAACACACAGGACCGTCAACCAACTATTTAGTAGGACAAAATCAAAAATCAAGAAAGAGGAGAAACCAAACGTCGTGTACAAAATAAAATGCAATGGTGACAAGTCCGACATATGCCAGAAGGTATATGTCGGCACTACGAAAAACAAATTGAAAACCAGACTTTCATCACACAAAACCGAACACAAATCTCTTGACAAACCCATTGAGCAAAAAACTGCCCTTGCAGCCCACTGTACCTTGACGGGACATAAACCAAACTTTAATGACGTCGAAATATTAGCGGAAGAGAATAATTATACAAGGAGATACACTTTGGAAATGCTAAATATAATTGACGTCTCCCCTGGAAAAAGGCTTAATTATAAGAGAGACACAGACGGTTGTGCTCAAATATATAGGAACACGGTGGAAAAACATAGACGACAAATTAGACAGTAGTTGACACAAGCTTGCAGAGAGTGGCAGGAGAATTTTCCTATTGTGAAAAACTTTTTAAAAATGTAAATATAAATATTGTGATATTTTTTGATTGTTAATACTTGTAACTTGTAATTGAACAATTTGTGTTTTTTGTAATAGACCCCTGAAGATGACCAACGGAGTTGGTCGAAATATTGGGAAATAAAAAACAAGAAAATAATAAAATAGTCATTTTTGTTTTATTATTTGAAAAAACTGACCTCAAGCCGAACAAAATACAAAACGCAACACATCAAAAAGGTCAACCATACATACCACTAAAAAAAAAAATCTAAATGATCTCAATTCTTAGGAGACAGTTCCTAAACTACTGTTTCTGTGTGAAAGTGAAATTCGTAACTTTTGTAGCCGTCATAATTACTTGAACAGGTGTAATCAGAAAATTGGATTTGATTATTTTCTTTTTATATAAAAAGTAAGACATGAGTTATTGAAATGACCCGAGTCTAAAATCAATAGATTAAATTAGACATTTAAAACTTTAAAATAGAAGAAGTCTATAAAAAAGTACTGATTATTTTTTCAAATTTCTGGTTTTATTGGAAAAAGTTGAACTTTGTCATTTAATAATGGAACGCAATATCGTTCATATGACTACCAAGACTGGCTCGGGAGTACTTCATCCGACCAACCCAATTACTATAGGCCAAAATTCACACCAAACAGTGACTCATTGTGGATGCATTGGCTTCTCAATAGTCACGTGTGGGTTCTTTGAACCCCATATGCAGCAATTTTGCTTATTGAAATAGCCACCGAGATGAAAATGAGATTCGCGAAGGCCGATCTCTTCACTTTTGTCTACTTTTTGGCCCGATTTCAGTTTTAACAAGACGTATAAATGAACTGGTTTTTATTGATATCGTTAGATTCTCACCGACTGCATTTTTTTCTTGGTTGAATTTTCTAATTTGACCCACCTTAATGTACTGTACATATGTTTTGCCATCTTCAAATGATGATGTGTTTTTGGTTAATTTACCGTCGTATGTTCTGTTCATTAAACTCTTTTTAACGCCTCCAAAAATGCTAATAACTCCCATAAAATGAAGCCATTAAACGTCTCCCCTCCCCTGCTGTTTCTCCTCCTGGTTGGTGTGGTTACAAATCATTCATAAATTGTAACTCTACACAAACACTCTCACATATATCACATACAATTGTAGAGGCGCAAGGGAATTGCAGTTATCTATACATACATACATTCATATAAATGTACATTAGGGTGAGTTTTTTGGAGGTGGATTTTTAGGATCTGCTACCGTGTGATAGCCAAGAATGTACCCTTCACAAAAACTACATTTAAAAATTAATTAATTTTCTAAACGGCTTCAAATGTCCCATTTCAATTTCACTTGGTTATAATGCTGCACTTATCTGTATTCTGACAATTCAAATCGAACAAATTGTCGACAATTTTCCACTTTATTAAAATAAATTTCAAAACGGTGCCAGTTCGTTTACTTTGTTTATTCCCTATTCGATTTTGACCCAATTGTTAGTTTTAAAAAAACTCACCCTAATGTACATACACAAATGTATGACTATGGGCTGCGTAATAACAATTAGAATTCTACACGCACACTTTACCTAACCGAAAATGTATTCGATGTAAATACGTCTGCCGATGTCTGTCTGTCTGGGTGTGTGTTTGTTTGTTTACACGTATGTCGTGGGAGGCGTGAGAAAACGAACGGGGGTTGGGGGGTCGCATGGATGATGACTGATAATTCTTTTTCATGGTTAACACTTGTGTTTATGTATAAATAATCTGGTAACCTTTCTTCTAACCTGCCCCAATAGACATTTCATTGAGTCACAGTGAGTGTGTGCGTACGTGCGTGTCGGCATATGTGTGTGTGTGTGGGTGAGTGTACGTGAACCTTGTAAGTTTAATTACATATTTGTTGTATTGCTTTTGTAGGTTTTGATTTCTTTGGGGGCTCATTTTAATAAAATATTGTCACAACATTTCGATTAGGATTGAATTCGGGAATAACACAAACGATACAAGAGCGTTAAGCACACCACAGACTCGTAAACATGAGACATTCTATGAATAAGCAATGGGATGGATATGCGAGCATGTGCTATGTGAATAACTACGGATACATTATTAAATGGGATAGGGGTGTGGATTTTCCATGTAAACCTCTAAGTATTAAAATGCGCATTAATGCTAATGATTATTCTCAAAACGGAACACAAAATGTCGCGCCTCTTCTTAGACTGCGTGGACTTTTATTTATTTTTGCTTTATTAAGAGGCCATAACTTCTACATTTGTCCATAGATTTACATCAAATATACCTTGTTTTTTTTTGTTAAGATTCCAGCTATTATAAAAAATATAATATTCTGTTGCTGATTTGTAAAGGAGATTTTCCACTATTTAAACAATCTTGATTTTTATACCCTCCACCTCCAGGATGGGGTATACTAACTTTGTCATTCCGTTTGTAACACTTTGAATTATCGACCAGAGACCCTATAAAGTATATATATTCTTGATCGTCATAAAAATCTAAGACGATCTAGCCATGTCCGTCCGTCCGGACATGGAATCCTGATTTAAGTCAAAGACATACATTCGTTGCGAAAGTTCTGACCAGATGGGGTAGCGCTCATCGAAACTTCGCAGTCAACTTTTAGCTGCAACAATAAAGGTCTCACTTTGCCTTTTTGCTAATTTTGGGTTCTGCTGAAGACTTCATTCATTATATTTAAAAAAAATCTTTTCCGTCTAAAAAGAGTATCATAACTTCTAAATGTGTAGTAATCAAGAGTACCTTTACTTTAACATATAACCGGGTGTTATCGGACTTATATTTTAAAAAAATCATGGAAGGGGAAGTCCTTTGCAAATTCGATGTTTAAACTCGACCAGAGAATGAAACACCAAGTATACCGTTTTGGTATGTTGCGTCACTACTTTCGTAAAAATATTGTTTGTTTGATCTATTGATGTTTGGAAAAGAAACGTATTTTCAAAGCAAAAAATATAACGATCTCTAAAGTGACAGACAAAATATGAAATGAAATGAAATAGCAAAATTTAGCTCATTGTAATTACTTAGAAATAAATGTAGCTTTCTAATAATAGCTAAATATATTTAATATTAAATACTGATGAGTCATCAAATCTAACAAAGACCGGATTGCATCTAAAGTTTGACTATAATTAATTTATTAGAAAACAAACGCGATCCAATCCACTGTAGAATAATTCTTAAATTCCAGTTATTTTGATTTAATATGAGCTGAGATATTGTTCTCGCTCAAGACCTTTTTTGCAACTATATTTTATAAAATGGATATTTATTTATAAATGACATGGTGACATTTATAACTTGGCTGCCATCATTTATTATGGCCCCTGACTGCCTTCATTAGAATATTTGCAGCGATTCTTCAACAAAACACCCAAAGTTATAATTTTTCGGAAGATTTTTAACAATACCGAAGGGACTAATTTTCTAATGTGTGCCAAGTAAAATATCAGATTATATGGTAATCTCTGTTATAACAATTCTATCCGGATAAAACTATGGAATAGTGGATTTGACGCAACTCAAATAAAATTGATCTGTTGGCAATATATTTCGGTGCTGTCGCACTTAACTCCGTACATACCATATATATTTATTCACAGGAGAGTGAGAGGGGGAGAAGAGGATTGTCGATCTTCTAACTTTATTCAAGTTTTTTTAATTAATTCATTCCATTTCATCACCCCAAACGATACTCGTATTGCTATCAAGCTGGCAAACATTTAGCCACAAAACGAACTTTAGATACACAACAACAAGAACACCAACAACAGCAACAAATCTATGGACTGTCAACGAAACGAAAGCTTAAATCACAGCAAATAACACAACTCTGCTGTTTAAAATTCAAAATCGTGTCAAAAGCGATGACACTTGGAACGAAATGCCATTAACATACAAAATGCTTGCACACCGACCCGCACCACATGACAAAGGACAACTCCAACAAGCAGCCATCCACCATCCAACCAGACGCAATGACAAGCTTAGTGACTTAACTAACTAAAGTGACAAAATACCATAACAAAGTGTGCAGAGTTTGGCGGGAAACTACGAAGGTTATGTTGGCGGAGCCAGAAAAAAAAGAATGGAAGCTCGGTCACTGGTGTGGAGGTTGGTCACTGGTGTGGAGGTTGGTAACTAGGAGCTAAAATGAGGCGGGGATGGGTAGACAAAAACATTCAATTCATGGTTGATTAAAAAGTTTGCAATTTAAACTGACGCACATCACCACTAGGTCTAGGGATATAGAAGTGGAAACCGATTGTACGGTTTTATATTATTCGTTTGTTTCTTCTAAATGACAATTTTGCTTTAAAATTTTGTGAAAAATTTAAAGGATATATTGGGGCGGGTCAATTTGTATGGTTGGAAAAACTGAGCAAATTATGAGACAAAAACGTAATCTACGGTAAATTCTATGAATATTTCTCCAAGAAACCATGGGTCTAATATGAATTCCTAGCCCTCGGAAATCGACACATGTCCGTCTGTTGTGCCAAATTTGAAATCGATTCATGCTATGGGTCTATAGCTTCTTAGAATTTTCCATAGATTACGGTTTCGAGATGCATGTAAGCTAGTAATATGTGTTTTATTATTTGGTGCGATTAGTGGCATTCGAAATGTGAGTTATGCTTCTCATTCGTTTGGGAGAATTTATAACTTAAAAGAGTTCGGATGTTTGGTTGAAGAATTGCTGCAAATCGTTGTGATGACTGTCGTTATGGGACAAAAATCATGATAATGATAGTAAGTGACAGGCAAATGCCGAACCTTGATAATGATAGTAAGTGACAGCCAAATGCCGAACCTTCCTTAACGTAAACTGTATGCAGTTTCAGATGAAACTCATTTTCATCTCGGTAGCTATATCAATAAGCAAATTTGCCGCATATGGGGTTCAGAGAACCCACACGTGACTATTGAGAAGCCAATGCATCCACAACGAGTCACTATTTGGTGTGGAAAAATTGGGTTGATCGGATCGGAGGTACTGCCGAGCAAGTCGTGGTAGTCATATAAATGATATTGAGTTCCATTATTAAATGACAAAGTTCAACCTCTCCATTAAAACCAGAAATTTGGAAAAATAATCAGTATTTTTTATAGCCGACTCTAATTTAAAGTTTTAAATGGTCCACCCCATATTTCAAATAATTATGATGTTGCGAATTACATTCCAATAAGTTGAGAGAATAATGATTATTTTTCGAAAAAATCTTTGCTCGTACGAAAAAAAAACATAAAAATAGAAATCGCATTGCTTTTTTACCGTTTTTATTTGTTTTGGTGAATTTTACATATTTTTATTGGACAAAAATAAAATAGAAAAATCATGAGAAATGTTGAAGTTTTCATTAAAACATTTTTTTAAAATGACCCAACCTATGTTTGAATTAATTATGATGCTGCGAATTTCATTGCAATAAGATGAAAAAATGATTATTTTTCGAAAAAAATCTTTTTTTTGCTGGCACGAAAAACCCATAAAAATATATTTTTTTTTCCTAAAATGGTAAATTTTATGTATTTTTATTGGACATAAAATTCCAAAAATTATAGAAATGTTAATGGAATGACTTATATTTGTATTTTTGAAGTTGAAGTTTTCATTTAAACAGAATTTTTGCTGAAATACAATTTTGTGGTCATTCCAGTTCACATCTCTCATAATTTTTCGAATTTTAAATCAAATAAAAATACCTAAAATTCATCTATTTCTTTTCTTGGAAAAAATGCAAAATCGGCAAATCTATTTTTTACTGTATTTCAGTTATACTGCGTATTTTTTAATTTTTCAGGTCCGTTTAAATGTTAAAGTAAGGAAGTACGATGACTATAAATATTCCGAATTTCATTTTCACCTAGAAACCATGGTTGTGGAACTGTCTCCAAAAATGACAATAATTAGATTTTTGGCAGAATATCACTATCATATAGGAACAGTGGTTCAGGAACAGACTGCTAGAGAACAAATTGTCGAAAAAAATAATTTTTTGCTGACTCGAAAAACACACATAAAAACAGAAAAATGGAAGAAACATATTTTGTTTTATATTTTAATAGCCAACATTCTAACGAAGGAAACAATGTCTTTATGTTAAATATATGTATATATATAAAGGGTCCGACATCTATTATTTGTGGGGTGCCCGATCGTGTAGGCTACTGCATGGCCGGACGAGGCAGCCATTTGAATGAAATTATTTTCCATTATGAACCGGAAGGATTGTACTTTCAAATAAAAAAAGAAATTTGAGAAAATATTCAGTAGTTTTTTTAAGCTTTTTCAAAAAAAGTTATTTGGCGGACCCTATATATATATGACATATGTCTTCGTTCATATGTCAGTTATTAAAAAATAAAATAAAATATTCTGTTATCTTGCATGTAAAGAGTGTTTCTCGCTATTTAAACTTTGAAAGCGGGTTTCCACGCTATTTAATCAAAATATTAAAAAATCATGATTTTTTAAAAATCTCTTGCGTCAACAAGAAGGGCTATAACTTCTACATTTATCCATAGATCTTTTAAAATCAACACTATTTTCTTCTTCAGAATGATGGCTACTATAAATAAAATTAGAAAACTTTTTAAACACGGCAAAATTAAGAGTGAGTGTGGATACATTTTCGCTCTAAAGTCAAATATTGTGAAAAGTACCTTTAAAAACCCGCGTATTCGGTGTACACATTCCTCTCATTGCATAGATAAGTAAAATACACGGATTTTTCAAAATTCGTACTTTTCGTTAAAATAAAAAAGGGGATAAAAATAGTACCAATCTAATGACCGCAGCTAGTCATGAAATTCGGAGTATACATTCCTCTGAGTGTGTAGACACGGAAAATAAACTGATTTTTCGAAATTCGTACTTTTTGGGGATAAAATGAAAAAAGGGGATAAAAATAGTACCAATCTAATGACCGCAGCTAGTCATGAAATTCGGAGTATACATTCCTCTGAGTGTGTAGACACGGAAAATAAACTGATTTTTCGAAATTCGTACTTTCAAGGGATACAGTGGTACAAAGGGATAAAAATACTACCAACTAAACGACTACAGCTAGAATGATGAAATTCTAATTGCGTAGAAACGTCAAGAGGTAAAAATGGTACCAACCAAATGGACGCAGCTGGAATCAAGGAATTCGGTGTATACATTCCTCTGACTGCATAGACAAGCAAAATAAAAAGTTTTTTTTTCCAAATTCGTACTTTTTCTTTTACGAAAAAATTGGTTGAATCATAAAGTTAGGTTATTATGCACTATGGACGTCTGATAATGGATTTTCAAAATTTTTACTTTTGGAATTAAAATACATAGAATGAAAATACAACCATCTGTAGCACCCACTATCTACCAATATTTATAGCATTTAAGCTTTTTGAAAATATAAATATAAAAATATTTATTTTTTGAATTGACGTATTGGTAGCCTTGCCTTATAAGCGTTGTTTGAAATAATTAAAATATTATATTTAATTATAAAATTATTTTTTCAATATTTGTTTTGGTTTGGCTATATTAAAAAATTTATTTTGTTGTAATATTACTGCACTTCTACGAAAACCGACAACCTCTGTGGAATGCAATCCATGGTGGAGGGTATATAAAGTTCGGCCCGGCCGAACTTAACGCCGTTTTTACTTGTTATCATATAGAGAATGCCAAAATATTTTTTTGCATATGATTGCTGACTAAATGGGGAATATTTGTGACAGAATTGTATCAGAAACGCAGATAGAAAAAGTTGAGATATATACAACTTCAACAGCGAATTTTGGACTTTTGCAACAATTGCAGTTTTTTTCGCGACGGACTACATATGGGAATCTCCAAGTGGCCCGGACGAGACATTCGCACGCCTTAAACTACGCCAAAAACAAGAAAGAAACTGAAAAAGTCGATCAGCCTTTTTGGTGTCCTAAAGCGCTTAAAGAGTACTAAATTTAAAAAAAATATCGTCAGGATTTAGTACAAATTAGTAATTATAAACAATTTTACATTGAAACGGACGCTACTAAAACAGAAGTACAGATGAAGGTCTTATAGAAATATACAAAGTTCAGCGATTTTTTGAGAACTTTGTTTTTCCGAATATACAAGTAAATGAAGGTCAGAGGACATATTTTGTTCGTAGATTTATGAAATATCAGAATTATCTCTTAGATTTTATAATTTAGGTACAGCATAAATACGGATGCGACAAAACGGACGCTACAGATATTTCCACTCGTAGTAAAAAAATTAGTAATTTTATTAATTAGTAAATTTATAACACTTCAACTTTTAATAAAAATAAAAGGGAACAAGTTAATAATAAAAAGTTGTCGAAATAAGGAAAAATTAAAGTTAAAAGCTATTAGTGTGGTCTGATTTAATTTTTTTTTGGTAGACATTTTTTGGGAGATGCCCATATGTCTTACAAGCGATATTGATCCTTAATATGCATGCAAACAATCAGCCGGATCCGTTTGATAGATCGTGAAAAATACAAAACAAAGCGAAAATTTTGCTAAATTATCCAATTTGTATATTTGTTTACCGTGTTTTACCGAAATTCCCCTATTTTTGTCGAAAAAGATCGATCTTCCAAAAAACGTCAACGAATTTTAAACCTAATATTTTTTTGTATAAGTTGGCTTGTAATTTTGCTATTTAATCACGCATTGCTATTTAATTTATTTTGTGACCTCTACTGAAATCCTTAAATACACTTTTAGGACTTTTTTGCTGTTCTCGAAGAAACGGAAAGATTGAGCCATAAAGAGGGGAACTAGAGGGTTTAAATCTTCCACAAAAATGATCCTCACAAAATTCCACAATATGTTTCTGACAATATGAATTCTCTCAGACATAATGCCCCCTTCGCCCAAAAATGAAAACTTTGAGCCATTGTAAAAAGAAACTCAGACTAGGTGGACTTTAAGTTTATTCTGCAAAAATAATCAACTCAATATTCCCTTTCAGAAATATAGTCTGTTCCAAAAATGTTGTTGGACTTTGTTATTCTATTATTTCATGCAATCAGAAAAAATTAGAATTTTGGGAACATCTCACACTCATTCCATTTCAACATCGAGAAAAAATTGGTTTATTAGTTGAGTAAATCGTTGGTTATATTTTTGTTTTTTTTTTTTTTATTCAGCAAGAACTGTCTGATAATAACCGGGTTCATCAGTTTTTTTTTTAATCAAAGCCTCCTGAACTAAAAATGTGATAAAATTAAACCTTCGTGCAAAACGGAAACCGATTTTCATTGGATTGCGTTTTGCAGTCTCTAAGCCGCATCAGTGCTCCCTTGGAACGAAAGCCGCATGAGAAAGCCAATCATCGTTGAAATGCTTTGTTTTTGTGATCTGTCAATTCTATTGACACTTGGAGCATGTTAAACCCCAACACCAACTCAACAGACATAGAGAGCAGAGCAGAGGACAGCAGGCATCCTGCGCTGGTGTCGGTGCTGTCAAATCGGACCAATCAAACAAACAAACACTCACACCGCTCAACAATTTGTACAAAGATTTTTGAGAGCATGTTTGTTGGACAAAACTGCTAAGATCCCTTTTCAATGAGTCCAGCAGCAGCAATAGCAACAACATGAATTCCATGTGCCCATTAATCATTTTGTCATCATGACAAACTGCAAACGATTGACAATTTTTCTGAGCGCTCTCAAAACAAACACAACAACCAACAACAACAAATGTTGGAAAATTTCAGTTTTGTTGCTCAACTACTCTCCTCACCATCTCCACTTTACTATCGCACTTCATCGTTGCTTTGCAGCAGGAAAATGTTGAATGGTGTGCTGGTCTCAAAGCAAAGCAAAAACAAAAAAATACAGAAACGATGAACGATAAAAATGTATGTCGTTGATGCGTTTGCCTCTTCTCACATGTTCATGTTGACAGACTGACAAGCCAGACAGCCAGTCGAAGCAGAAGGAGAACGACGACATGGACATTTTGTCTTTAGCTCATAATGTCCCATAGAAAGGGGGTCAAAAAATATGAACTGATTTGTTGTAGGGCAGTTGTTTCGTCGCCACAGTGGGTCGGGAATGTTGTTGGCAACTAAAGGTATGAGTGAAGAATTTAATCCTCAATCTTAACTTTGTCCAAAAGGAATTTTTATATGTATAAAACAAAAGGAATATTCCCAAGATTGTGTGGAATGGTGAACTTCCTGGCGGAATTTAAGAACTTATAAAAATGTTGTATTTACAAAATGTTTGTTATATATTAGGCCATGTTTGATTTTGAGCTCATGGATAAAAATTCAATTGCGAAATGCACAATTAAAATTAATAATAATATAATAATTTAAATCAAAAAAGGATTTAAGCCACATTGGCTTCGATGACATTGTTTTACAATCATTTCACTTTCGAACGAGATTGTGTTCTGTGACAGGGCTGATAGACACCTATTTGATTCGTTTGTATATTAAGAGGGACTTGTCCATTTTAAAGTATGGCAAATGAGTAAATTTCTCTTCTCTCCGATTTTATTGAATTTTCAGATATATGTACCTTTCTATATGACGAATAAAGCTGCATTTTCCGATGATCAAAAAATAGGAAATTGTAGACACTAGGGTGGATCGAAAATACAGTATTTTTGTCATAGGGCATTTTTAAAATGTCTTAATTTTTTGTGGTGTAGGTACAAATATATATTTTTTTCAATTTCAAGCGCATTTCTTCTAGTTTTACATTATCACTGTCGAAATTAACAATATTTAATATAAATAATTGAAATAATTTGCTTTAAGCTGGCTTCAAAAAACTTGTGGATGTTCCCGGCTAAAATGAGTCTTTGGTTTGTTTAATGTATTGTCCCAAAATAGGCATTACACTGTCTATTCGTGTCAATTAAAAATGTTAGCAAACAAGATTTCACAATTGTCAAGATTTAAAAAAAACTTGTATTTTCGATCCACCCTAGTGTTTACAATTTCTTATTATTTGAAAATACAGCTTCATTCGCCTAATAGAAAAGAACATATCCAAATATTTTATTTACAATTTTATAAAATGTTTTGTTTATCAGCGCTTCTCATTTGTCATATGCGACCGCTGGTACTAATATGAACCCTGATTTAAGTCAAAGACATACATTCGTTGCGAAAGTTCTGGCGAGATGGGGTAGCGCTCATCGAAACTGTGCAGTCAACTTTTAGCTGCAACAATAAAGGTCTCACTTTGCCTTTTTGCTAATTTTGGGTTCTGCTGAAGACTTCAGCACAACCTTTGGTCTTAAACCAAAATAAATGACAACACATACAACATAACAGACCAATTATACATACAAACAACAATTTTATAAAATTTCATTAACAATTTCATGTGATCGCTTCACATGAAAGTACTCAAATATGATGTGGATTAAATACGTTAGCAGTTTGGATTAAATGTTTTTTTGTATCCTTCTCTTATCATATGTTTCATAACGTACATTTATTTGGATAACTATAGCATTTGTAATAATTTTACATTTTATTAATTGTCCTTTTTGAATATTCCTAAGTCGCTACTTACAATTTAAGTTATTTGCAATTACACGTCGGTTGTAGTAATTCGGCCAAAACTTACCTGAAAAGATACAGAAAAAATAAAAATCAGAAATTGTTAAAATAGTTAAATTTTTTTGATAATTTGTAAACAATTGACTTTTTTCGGAATGCCCTAAGGCTATCGACTATCTTAAGATAGTTACTATTAAATTATTACTATTATTATTAGATTATGTGAACATTGAAATACAGAACAAATGGAAAGACCAAAAGAAGTTGGATGAATTGCGAATTCCATGGTGGCAATCGGCGTCATTTTTCGTTCGATATTCACCATTTCGGCATCATACGAAAGCAATTAATTGCTTCTGTTTATTTTTCTGTACAATGTTATCAAAATATTTTCAAGAAACATGAGTTTTTAGTTGTCACTTTGAAAAATCACAAAAATTATCCTAAACGTCCAATAATACAATCAATGTCTTGACGCAGGAATAAAATATTTTGCAAACCACTATTAAACAATCCAAATTTTATTTGTAGGAGGTGACCCAACCTAATGCACGTGTGTGTCCTATATTCGATGGGTGGTATGAGTAACTGTGTTTTTTATAAAGTCTATATCTACCCGAAGTAACCGTCAAAAGTAATTTACATATTTCTATTATTTCTATATTTGTATGTATAACAATACAAAATAAATTTATATTCTAATTTTGGTTTTTGTAACTATTTGACCTCCACGCTGATAACATTATGCAACAAAATTTTTTTTTTAAATGCTATAAAAAAACTACTGAATATTTTCTCAAATTTTCATTTTTATTTGAAAGTACAATCCTTCCGGTTAATAATGGAAAATAATTTCATTCAAATGGCTGCCTCGGCCACCCCACAAATAATAGTCCAACGGTTGAATAGTTAAAAAAACGTTAGATGGCGGACCCCGCTCTAGAAACCACATATTTCAATAAATAACTTTTTTCTGATTTATTTTGGCTTTCTAAACTCGAAAACGATATTAAAAGAATATTAATATTTTTCTTTTGCTATAATTCCAATTTTTGCCGAAGGTACCTTTAAATATTTGTACTCATCATTTTGGAAATATATGCATGTCCGATAACATCCACTTATCTGTATGTACAATTAAAGATACTATACTAGATAGATAGACTAAAAATGCTACGAATTTCAGTTTCACTTAGAAATAATGGTTTAGGAACAGTTTCCTAAGAAAAAAATATTTGATTTTTTTCGAAATAAATCTGTATTGCGGGCACGAAAAAAACATAAAATTCGAAAAAAAAAATGTTTTGTTTTAGTATCATTCTAAGAAGAAAGTAAAGTCTATATGTAAAAGATATATGTACAAATTTAGAGGCACTCTTTTGTAGACACAAAAGAAATTAAAAAATCTAATTAACAGTCAGATCTTCTTCAAATAACCCTTGTTTTCTTCGTTAAGATGCCAGCTATTATGAAATAAACCAAAATATTCTAATTTTAAAAAAGAGATTCGCGACATTTAATAAAAAATTAAAAAAATCAAGTTTTTTTATTTTTTGTTTCTACGGAAAGGGTCATAACATCTACATTTGCCATCCATATTTTACATACAGATATTGTTTCTTCATTATTAAAAAATAAAACAAAATATTTCTTCCACGTTTTTCTATTTTTTGTGTTATTTTTTCTCAAAAAAAAATATATTATTCTCAAATTTTTGGAAACTTAAAAATTTTTCGTATTTGGTGTTAGTATTTTATAAAAAATAAATAGCTGCAGTCAATACCTTTCGAATGATGCCTAAATGATGAATATCGGAATTAAATTGACGCTGCTGCGCTCATTTTTGCAAAAAGAGTTTGAAATTTTTGGCTCTGAAAATCGATCTCCTGTATTAAATTATTTTACAAACACGGAGTCAGTGACGTCATTTTTCGTCTGTTATTCTTCATTTAGTTGTCATTCGAAAGGAATTAATTCCTTCTATTTATTTTTCATATCAACCCTTACAAAATGTTTCTAAGAAGTATGAGCTTTTAGTTGTCACCTTGAAAACCACAAAAGAATCAATATAAACGTCCAATAATACGACGATTCTAGCTGTTGTCGTATCATTGGTATCATATGTTATCCCTTTTCGTCCCATTTCGCCCGCTAAAACTTTTATTTTCTTTGTGGTGCTTCCAAGCTACAAGAGGAATGTCCGCAACAAATTTTAACTGTATGAAAATGAGAAGTTTAATTAATAAACCATGGCTACCTATATTTGTATACTATGTAACGGGTGATTTTTTAAGAGCTTGATAACTTTTTTAAAAAAAAAAACGCATAAAATTTGCAAAATCTCATCGGTTCTTTATTTGAAACGTTAGATTGGTCCATGACATTTACTTTTTGAAGATAATTTCATTTAAATGTTGACCGCGGCTGCGTCTTAGGTGGTCCATCCGCTTAGTCCAATTTTGGCATTTCCACGTTTTTGAGTAACAGAGACCCAATTGGTGCGAACGGCGACGAATCGAAAATTGGTGGTCATCATTAACACTGGCCGATACAGCTGCGATATTTTCTTCAGTTCGCACTCTACGTAAGCGTGTTGGTGGTTTAATGTCCAACAATGTAAATTTGGTGCGAAATTTAGTCACAATAGCCCGAATAGCCGCTTCAGTGGGTCGATTAAACTGACCATAAAATGGAAGCGCGCAATGAACTTTCTTAACAGAGCACGCATTTTGATAATAAAATTCAATAATTTGCAAGCGTTGTTCGTTTGTAAGACGATTCATGATGAAATGTCAAAGCATACTGAGCATCTTTCTCTTTGACACCATGTCTGAAATTCCACGTGATCTGTCAAATACTAATGCATGAAAATCCTAACCTCAAAAAAATCACTCTATATATATATATAATGGAAATAACACATCAATTAATAAAGTAAATATAAAGCAGCAATCATAAATACCCTAAATATTGGGGGATAGAGAGTGTATTTTCAGCTACAGTCGTTTGGTTGGTTGTATTTGCATCCTATTTTAATTTCAAAAGTATAAATTTTGAAAATACCTTATCTCTCACGTACGCAGTATAAGACAACTTCACGATTCTACCATTTTTTGTCGTAAAAGCAACAAAATGAAGTACGAATTTGGAAAAAAATATTTTACGTGGCTATGCAGTCAGAGGAATTTATACACCGAATTCCATGATTCTATCAGCGGCCATTTTGTTGGTACCATTATTATCCTTTTTTTTGCATTTTATCCCTTAAAAGTACGACTTTCGAAAATCTATGTATTTAACGTGTCTATGCAATTAGAGGGATGTATACATCGAATTTCACCATTCTAGCTGTAGCCTTTTAGTTGGTGCCATTTTTATCCCTCTGCTCCCATTGAATTTGGAAAAACCTTTTTATTCTTCGTGTCTACTCATTCTAAACATTCATTTGTTTGGTACCATTTTTATCCCCTTTTTCCATTTTACACCCTAAAAGTACGAATTTCGAAAATTTCTTTTATTTTATGTGTCTACGCAATCAGAGGAATATATACACCGAATTTCCTTATTCTAGGTGCAGCCGTTTGGTTGTTACTATTTTTATCCCTCTATCCCCATTTAACCCCATTAAAGTACGAATTAAAAAAAAAATACTTTTATATAATGTATCTACTCTATTAGAGGAATGTACACGCCAAATTTCGTATTTTTATCTGTTGTCGTTTAATAGGTACCATTTTTATCCCTTTTTGTCCCATTTCGGCCTCTACTAATAAAAATCACTCTATGGTGCCCTTTTATGCTATAAAGGGAATGCGCATTGCAAATATCAAGTAAATACAAGCTAATATGTTCAAAAAACAGGCTGAAATACTCTAAATATTAGGGGTATTTTCAGTCCTTGTGAGTGAAAAATTTTTCCCTCTGGGCCGATTTCGCCCACATTCAATCCCAACCGATCTACAACCATAAGACACATTTAGGAATGATTTGAACCTCCTAGATCATTTCGTTCGGCCGCTATTGTGCTTTCAACCGACAGACGGACATGGCTATATCGTCTTAGAATTTTACCACGACCCAAAATATATATACCTAATGGGGTCTCCGATGAATATTTCAAGGTGTTACAAACGGAATGACAAATGATCGGAGGTGGAGGGTATAAAAACAATGTTTTAATCAATATTATATTTTATTTTTGAATATTGTGATTTGATTTACTACAATCAATATTGAAAAATAAGTTATTTCTATTTATTACAACATCCAAAAATAATAGATTTTTTTTTTCAATTAATCATATGAAATATTTTAAAAAATGAGATAATATTTATTTTTTAATTATTTTATTTTTATTTATTAGCATAACAAACATTGTTTGCCTTTTGCTCTCACACGATGTTAAATCAAATAAATTGAATTAAGTGCACAATGTGACAGGTGCTATCAACAAATTATTTATCGCTATTTTTATCAAAATGAGCATTAATTTGTTTTAAAAGTTGACACAGTGATAAAAGAATATGAATTTCGTGCGAAAAGTGGCATATGGAATGAAAAAAAAAACACACAGAATTAGTAAAATACATACAATAATCGAGAAGTAATGACTTGTTTACAAGCGGGATTATAAATGTATTCTATAACATTGTACATGAGATTAACTTTTTCCTTCTTCTAAAGTGTAACACAGGTTTAAGTTTGTCATTCAAAGTATTTTATTGCCTTTAAAGTTCAAAATGTCATTTCAAAATAACGTTTAAGGGCTCAATGATCTTCATTACTGTCACATTAGGCTGGCGATGACATCACAATATTTAGCACACTATGCGCCATTCTGCTCAATTAGACACATTAGTTACGTTCAACAGCGCACACACTTTGTCATCACTTACCTGTCATCGTTTGACAGGAGATTTGAAAATATAAATAAATATAAAAAAATGTTAAGTAGGTACATACATATGTATGTAGGTAGGTTGGTTGGTAGGTACATACATATAACACGGCAACACTCTCACAATTTATGGTCAAATGATAAATTGTTGAAATGTTTGGCGAGGCGTTAAAAAAGGAATAAAAGAACGAACGAAAAGACAAGAGAAAATCCCAACTCATGTCATATGTCAATATTATAATAAATTTGTCACCGCTTTTAATGTCATTATTTTCGCCGCCGCCGCCGCTGCTGTCACTGGCCAATGACAGTTTTGTTGGTGTGTTGCTGTGTTCTTGTGTTGCTGTTGTGTGAGGCTGTTGAGCAAAGGCTCGCTCGCGTGTGTTTGCATCTGTGTGATCACACGCACGATTTCTCTTTCTTGGGGTTCACTTCATTTCGGCTGTCGTTCGCTCGTTCGTTCATTCGTTTCATTGTCCAGCATCGCATAAACATACATCCGCACACAAACACGAGTATGTTAGGCTTTCTCACACGGTGTGCTGCTGCAGCGCGTGTGTGTGTTTGTTTGGTGGGTATAGCGTGACAAATTATTTATGATCACGACAAACAATGTGAATGTAGTTCTCTCGTTTGTACAACATAATAAAGTACCTCGTACCTCCTCGTTGATACACACCACACACATTTCCACATACATTTGACGGCGGTGAATGCTATAGCATCGACGACGATGTACTATGTTGGCGCTGACTGCGACAAAGACGACGTCAACGTCGTCGATGACTATGCTCATATGTACCGAGTGCGTCTGTCGTTGTCGAGTCTGGCTACAAGTCATGTTAAAAATATTATTCATGTTATTTTTAGTTCGACTGGTTTTGTTTTGGTTTTTTGTTTCTGCTCTGTGTTCAGATGCACAACGAAAAATCGATATAGCAAAAGTGGGGCGAGCGAGACGAGTTGAAACGACGAAAAAACCCACTGTTCGACTAGCACGTACCAGTGATGCGATTTCAAAATTGGCGAAATGCACCAAAAACGGCCACGAATTGTATCAAAGGCCGCTAGGGTCCTCTTTTTACTGCAGATGTTTCCAGGTGATATATTCTCGCCCAATAAAATATAAAGATTATTTCTATATAAGTTGAAAAGTGTATTGATATTCAGCCTGAATTATTAATATTTAAATAATAAATTATTTCTATAAATAATATATTGAAATCAATTGGATTAACGATGAAAATAACTATCAAAGGACTTTGTGTAAAATATTCATAAAAATTTAGGCGAAAGAACCAAGCCTATGAATTACACAGTGCAACACGAAAAAATATAATCATATACGGACACCACTACGTGATAAAAAAAAAACAAAAAAACTTCATCTTCAAGATCAAAATCGCAAGTAATAAATGTCACCATGCCATTTGTAAATAAATTGGCATTCTATTAAATATAGCTGCAAAATGGCCTTGAGCCAAGACAATATTCCAGTTCAAATCAATTATTGATTACAAACCAAAAAATATAAACAAAAAAACTAAAACAAATCTTCTTCTCATAAAAATATTGTATACTTATTTTTGGAAAAAAATTGAAATTTTTTTCACGAGTTATGACTAGGGTTTGCATTTTGCTGTACTTTTTATTTCCCGAGAAACAGGAATTATTTTTTCATATTACCAAATCGTTTACCATGAGTTAAGCTTATTTTTCCCAATGAAACATTCATATTTTATTAAAGTAAAATATATATATTTATTAAAGTAAATAATATATATTTCACAACGAACCTGTTACAGAATTCATATAATAAAGCGCTATGTGAGATTAATTCAAACATCTTTTCAAGTTTCAAAAATTATTAAAGATCAGATATTTCTTTTTTTTTATTGGAAAATGTGGACGCGACGGAGAACGATTGTTCATATTAATAGTGAGTAGAGCATTAAATGAAGTATTTGTACTTTTTCCTGTCGCTTCGAAAATTTTAAATTCTTTATTTTTGGCGTTCGGATACACGCCCAAAATCTATTTTTCCCAGATTTTAATTTTTTGCTTGACAGGAAAAATCCGAAGAAATTGGATTTTGAGTCTACATCCGAACGCAGCTTAAAAATATTTTGTCATCCAACTGCAATATTTGACATACCTGACTAAACGCTATGTGATCTAAATTTGTATACAACATTTTTAATTTTATTGTAGAAATGATGAAAAAAAATATGCAAAGAAGTATGTAAAATTTTCTACTGAATTCCCGCGGGATTCCCGTACGAATTTCCCGCGATACGGGAAATGAAAAATGTGAAAATTCCCGGGAATTTTCCCGCGGGAAATCCCGTGATGCAAACCCTAGTTATGACCAATTCAACAGCGAAAAACATACTAATTATTTCAAATGGTATGTTCATTCAATTGCCTGTAACTCCTGAAAGACTTTACCAATTTTAATGTGTTATACCTGGATTGGAAGGTATTTTCAATTACTTTTAAATTTTTAAGGTGTTGTGTTATAGCAGGGTTAGCTTTTTTAAAGTTTTTGCAATTTTAATACATTTATTTTGATTTTCGAAATGATTACACCAATCCATTTTGTTGAAATTTTAAAGTAGTGAGCTTAGGTCTATTTTTAAACGACTGTGTTAGTGTGAAAATGGTGAAATGATGGCTTCTTTTTTACAAAATCAACCAGAATTACAGTAAAAAATAATCAAAATTGTAATTTTTTCATTAGTTCATAAACACAAGGTATAAAAGCAATGAAAAATCCATAACCATCCAAAATGGTTGTGGAAAAATATATTTTTTGGTGGTGCAATCTCACACTACAAAAAAATGAAAAAAATAAAATTTTGATTTTTTAACTTTTTTCCCCTGTTCAGGTCCATAGGTAGCAAATCGTTCAAAACTCAAGGAAACAATCGACTACAAAAATATACCTAAGATCACAATAAACAACTTTCTAGAACATGTGAACTTCCTGCCAAGGAATGATTCTTAACACCGTTGAGGTAGGAAAAATATATCTTGCAGGACTGTTTCCAACTACAGTGCGTATGAGTGATATTATCATTAACCAGCAGCACGTATACGCTACCTACACACACTACAGTCCATAAAATTTGTTCGATGACATTTGCGATTTTGACCTTGAAGATGAAGATTTTTTGACTTTATATGTTCACAATTTTTGTTCTTTATGACAAAAGCTACAACTATGCCTCAGAGAGTAAATCAAAATTCCAAACGGTTTGCAAGATATGGGCCTAAGAAAATGATCACTGTTGTTTGCAAAAATGACACCGAGGCCCCAAATCTTTGGGGGCCCATAAAAAAGTTCATGACTTTGGGCAAAACTGGGAGACACGGGTCTTCTTTTTTTGGCTTTTTTATCACGTAGTGGTGTCCGTATGCGGTGATATTTCCATGATTTAAAAAATTACACAGCAAAAATTTCAAGTTCGGATTTCGCTATAATTTCTAGGCTATTCCCATGTGGCGATTTATCCCCAAAGCTGGGTATTTTGTAATAGCAAAAGAGACAAGAAACGACAGAGGATTTTCGTTGAATTTTTACCTAACCCAATTTTCTTCGATTTGCCCCAAATATCGTCAAATTGTATACCCACTGCTTTTGCCATCACTGGAGTACTGAAGTATGTACATTTATGGCATTTGGCACTTTTGTCACTCAGTCACTCGCGTTCGATTCGATGGGTTTTTATGTTTGTTTAGTATTTTTCCTGTTTTGCTCTGCTGCTGTTATCACACGGGTCCACACAAAAACACGACAACAAAATCTGTTTGAATTTTTGCTGTTGTTTGAGGTTTTTGCGGTTTTCGAGAGTGAGCAAAAAAAACGAAAAACACAAAATATAACAATGTCCAATCCATACAGACAGGAGTGTGAAATTCAACACTTGATAATTTACAAATTGTGCATGAAATTTGTGTCGGTTTTCAAGTGATTTTTGTGTTGTTCATTTTTGTTTTGTTTTGGTGTTGTTGTAGTCAGCATTGGAATGTATGTACTGACTTCCTTTCATAAGAGATTTGATGCTTCTAATGATGGTGGAAAAAATTCTAAGGTTGACAAATGATTGCCCAGAAAAGTGAAGATCAGCTTAGTGAGGCGAGTGATGGATTAGGGCATTTCGACAAGCAGAATATTGTTATTGTCCCAGGAAAACAAATGGCCCAAAATTAAAAGAATCTGTATCAAATGACTGTAGAAAATGACTAAATAAGGTTTTCTTTTGTAATTTCATCTGGTAGATCAATTCTCAGTATTTTAGAATTTTTAAAAAGATTCAG
Source organism: Polietes domitor (assembly GCA_947397865.1). Classification (NCBI taxonomy): domain Eukaryota; kingdom Metazoa; phylum Arthropoda; class Insecta; order Diptera; family Muscidae; genus Polietes; species Polietes domitor. Next base: position 123,871,872 of record OX377620.1, read on the forward strand.
ACAAGATCTAACTAAATACATCATAAACTATTACTTTTAAAAATTTCTACTTAAAAATTATAAAGCCTTAAGTTCGCTTAGTATTTTGCCGGGTGATTACTTTTCTAAACAATTTCTGAGAAAAGATTAATAGTTTCTGGTGCTATTATCTATCTTTAAAAAACGAAAAACACGCCTAATTCCACGTTTAATTTCTATTGATTTTATTTGATTATCATTTTCTTAATATTATTTTTCGAATAATCACTTCTCACATAATTCTTTCAAAAGAAGGAGAACCATTACTCATTTTTCGAATATCAGTCAACAAGTGTTGATTTTATTTTCTATTATTTTAATGAAACAGGCAGGTATAAGTTTAATTGGAAGAAATAATAATAAAAAACATATGGCAACACTGAAAGATGTAGACAGCAAACCTAAGAGACCATAAAAATTCAATGACTTGATTAACGGCCATACGAAAATATATTATTATCAAAAATAAGAGAAAATGCATATTGAAAATATGAACGGGAAAAGGAAATAAAAAGGATAAATAAAGGTTTAATAGTGAAGCTGAAGTCCCAAGTACAGGAAAAGTGGATAATAATCTTCCTAACCACAGACTTAAATGTGGAGAATAGAAAATTACAGAAAAAATATTTAAAATCGCTGAGGAGATATGGAAAATGGAAAGGACCGAATTAAAATATTTAGCGGGTGAAATGGCACAACAAGGGATAAAAATGGTACCAATGATATGACAAAAGCTAGAAACATGACTGCGACTAGAATCATCAAATTTTGATGTGTACATTCCTCTGTTTTTTTTTTGAGATTTGTACTTTTAGTGTGAAAACGGGAGAAAGGGGACACAAATGGTACCAATCAAATGGTTGTAGCTAATATATTGAAATTCGGTGTATACATCGCTCTGGCAGCGTAGGCGCGAAACATAAAGAGATCTTTCGCTGTAGGCCAAAATGGGATAAAATTGATACCGAACAAATGGCTGCACCCTGAATCATATTCCGCTGACTGATAGTTTCGAAATTGATGCGTATATGAGAAAACATGGTCGGTTTATTCATTCATCTGAAAAATCTACAAATGGGATTGGTCTTCAAAATTGGTTAAAATATATGAAACATCACAATTTATTAAAAACAATAAGGGTATGTGGGCGTTATAGTTAGTAATATTAAATATCGCTATTTTCATAAAAAATATCATAATTTTCTTAATATGGTAATGAATTTCTGTGTAAATTCGATAGCTTCTTATTTGCATAGCGATACAGGGAAGATAGGTACCAAAGGAGGATAAACTGAATAATTAATAGCGATGGATGGTTTGATTTGGAAATGACCTTTTTATGGGGAAAAAGTAGTGAAATCTTCCTCTGTCCACCCGAACGTTTTGTTCCCCACGAATTTTTCACTTCCTTGGAACAACATTTTGCTATCGCCCAAACCCAGGTGTTTCATGGGAGCAATTTTATGTAGTTCATATAAATTATACAGTATACTATAAATTCATATTTATTCATATTTAACAAATATGGTAAATAATTGATCAAATTTACCGGCAGACAAATACAAATTATACAGTAGTAATAGGATGAATCGGACCAACATTTGAAAGGAGGCCTATAAAAACACTGGTTCAAAACATGGGCCTATATATTTCTCATTCACGGTAGGCATTCATAGTTGAAATATATCATGATCCGATGTAAGACGTAGTTTGTAGAGCTGTATTAGAGTAGAATGGTTTATTGGGTTATTCCAAAGTGTGGACACATATATTTGACTTTGTATTCTGAAATATAATATAATCTGCAAAATTTGAAAAAAAATCCGATGTAAAATTTGCGTTCTTGAGGGGTAAAAATTAAAATGGGGCTATTTGCAAGGGCTCTACATGAAAAAGTGGTTCCATATAGATCACTTTCAAAGTAGGTATTCTTAGAATGGGGGCCCAATTTGTATGGGGGTTATACCAAAATATGGACCCATATATTTGACTTTCATAATATGTCTTCTTAGTTGAAATATAATACAAAATGCAAAATTTGATAAACTTCCGATGTATATTGTGGGTCCTAGAGGGCCAATAAAAAAATGGGGGGCCATTTATAAGGGCGCTACATTAAAAAGTGGCCCCATATAGATCACTTTCAAAGTAGGTATTCTTAGTACGAAATATGAATATAATATAATCTGCAAAATTTGAAAAACTTCCGATGTAAAATGTGGGTCATAGAGAGGTAATAATTCAAACGGGGCCCACGTGTATGGGCGCTACATTAAAAAGTGGGCCTTTATAGATCACTTTCAAAGCAGGTGTTCTTTATTGAAATATAACATGATCTGCAAAATTTTATCAAGATCCAATGAAAGATGTGGATGCTAGAGCGATAATAGTGTAAACTGGGGGCCCATATGTATGGGGGCTATACCAAAATATTGACCTAAATAGCTGGCTATCAAAATACGTGTTTCTAGTATAAATATAAATAACATTGTGTGGAAAATTTGATCAAAATCCGATGTAAAATGTGCATTTTAGAGCAGTAATATTGTAAATCGGATGTACATTTGTAGGGGGGCTATATCAAAACATAGGCCCATGTGGTCCACTTTCCCGTGAGCTGTTTCTAGTTCAAATATAACTCGATCCTGAAAATTTAAAATTTAGTGTAAATTATAAGGATATTTGTGTGGAGGCTATATCTAAATCTGAACCGATTTGCTCCAAATTCAATTCCATTCGTCAATTCAATCGTCCTTGGCCAAAAAAAGTAACTCCTGCCAAATTTCATGACAATCGGACCACAATTGCGACCTGTAGAGTGCGAACAAGCTTAGATGGACAGCAGACGGACGGACGACAGACAGACAGACATCGTTAAATCGATTCAGCTGGGGATTCTAAGCCGATCCGTATACTTAAAGGTGGGTCTAGCTCAATTATTTTTTGGTGTTACAAACATTTGGCGCGAAACTAAGTTATAATACATACCCTAGTCCACGAAGTGGTGTAGGCTATAACAATATATTAGACAAAGTTTACGGGGTGCTTCAATAATTCAAAATTACTATCAAATGTTTTCAAAAATGTTAACTCTCATAACTTTGTAGAGAACAGATCTATCTCAGCATGTGTTACCTACATTAATAGAGGCTTATTGAAAAATTCCAAAAATTGAGGAAAAACTTTATAAATTCATTCAAATTCGTGGACAGTGAACCAAACAGTGTTGGACTGAAGTTCATGGCTGCTGCAAGATTATATCTGATTTTATTTTACTTTCAAAATAATTGTTTACCATCATCTACTTCACTAGGATATTAATGCTAAAATGATTTGATTACCTCGACCCAATAAATGCGCTGCATATAAAATATCTCGAAAATGATGAGCCTGCTGATGTAACAGCGAAAAGGATTCGGCTAAATTAGCAGCCATAGCAGCGGCGCCCAGGCCACCCACCAGGGGTGGCAATGTTGCAGCAGCAGGTGGTGGCGCCTGTTGTTGTTGTTGTGGTGGTGGTGGTGGCGGCGCCGATTGCGGTTCGGATAATCCGCTTGCCACCGCTTGCGTGGGTGGTGGCGCCAGAGCCAACAGCGATGAGGATGGTGTTACACTAGACAAACCAAGTGTCGGCTGTTGATGTGTCTGTGGCTGCGGTTGGGATAGGGATTGGGGTGGTAGCACTCGTGTGGCATTTGAGGGCAATAGGGTTCTGCTCAGCTTAGTGGCGGCCGTCGATGCCATTGAGGCCATGTGATGATGATGCAGCAGTTGCTGTTGCTGCTGCTGCTGTTGTTGATGATGATGATGCGAGAGGGAGGAGAGGAGAGGTTGGTGTTGATGCTGATGGTTTTGTTGCTGTTGCTGTTGCTGCTGCAGCTGAAGGTGGTGATGGTGATGATGCTGAGGTTCTGTTGGTGACATTGCCAGGCCCGAATCTGATGACACTGTTTCGCAGATACTGCTGCTGGCGCTGCCAACACTCGAGCAACGCTGCGGATTTTGGTGTTGTTGCAGCAGATGTTGACACAATTGGCTGGGTGGTATCACTGTTGTTAGTGGTGGTAATATACCACCTGTTGGTGTTGTTGTTCTTGCTGTTGTTATTGCTGGCGGTAATGTTGTTGCCGTGGTGGCGCTAGCGGTGGTGGTGGTGGCGACGGCACTGGCTGTGGTATAACGTATTGCTTTTATCATGTCTGTGGCATTTATTGCCAGTGCCGTGGCCCCACCTCCTCCTGCTCCTCCGGACTTTGGTGTACTTTTTAGTGGTTTCATTGCACCGTTGGATGCTGTTGCTGGTGTTAATGCTGCGGTTGCTATTGCTGCTGTCGCTGATGTTGTTGTTAACAACAATTTATTGTTTACGCTGTCTTGACAGTGTTCACAGTTTTTCATATTTAAAACAGTTTGCGAATGTAGTTGCAAATAATAAATTGCAATGTCCGCTGTTGTTGTTTTGCTTGTGTGTTAACGTTAACTTTAGGTTTTCAACAATTTTATTTTTATTTATAATAAAAAATAGATTTGTTTCAATTGTTTGGTTTTATAACAAGGAAGTATTGTTTTAAGGCATCTTAGTTTAATTGTGATTTCAATAAAGTTGATTTTGTTTTTAGTTTGTTTTGTTTTGCTTTTTGTCTTTTATTTGGCCACAAATTTTTTGATTAATTGATGATCAGTTTTTCATACTGCAAAAGGAAACAATCGAAATCAAATATTGTTAATTTGGATGGCGTGGTTTTATAAAGTGGCGGTGGTGCTGGTGGCGATGGTGACGGTGTATGACGCTCAATATTTGTTTGCACATGAAATCATCAGCGTTTTGTTTGAAATTTTAATTACCATTATTTCAGTAATTTCCGTTTATATTTTGTTTTGATTTTTTTTTTTAATTTCAAAAATATACATTTAAAACTGTTTTATGAGCCATTAAATTGCTTTTTGTATTTTTATTCCAAATATGTGCTATTTTTCTTGAACTATTAAATTCAAGCAAATATTCTAAGGGGCGACTATTACGACCGCAGTGTTAATTTCTAATTTCGCCGCAGATTTTTATGACCTCCCATAAAATAGCTGATCATCAGCTGTGAGTGTGTGTGTAATATGCAAGCATAAAATGATGCTCTAATTTTACAGATATATACATATACATATACATATATATACATATACATATCTACAAATTTATTTATTTTTTCATTTTCATACATCTCAAACTGTTTTATGAACCATTCAAAGCATATTTATTTCTATTTTATTTTCCTATTTGTTTCGGGTTTAAAATAAATATAATATCTCTAATTTGTAAATATTTATTTTTAAATTTCATATAAACAATCGTCGGAGAAAAGATTGGTCGGTGGCAGGTTGTGCTAAAATTGTATATACCCTACATACACTATACACTACAGTGTTTTATTTGTTTGTTTATAAACCATTTGCAGTGGGCAGTTTAATCCAGTGAGATCACTAAAAAGCCATTTTAATTTTTGTTTTGAGCGATTTTTCAAGTCACCACCTGATGGGTAGGGACCAGTACTAGATCTCACGTAAATATATGAAGGCGATCCCCTTTACATGGGCTTGCCATTTGAGACGTGAATTGACCTCCCATGTCTGTTCGATACGACCGGTCTAAGATCAGGTCTCAACGGACATAATTTGAAAAACAAGGAGATCCCTCAGATATTATTCTTACCAAATATGTTAATTAAAAAATAAATATAAATATTTGAAGAAATTAATCAATATTTTTTGAAAGTCGCGCGATTTCCATACGAATTGAGAAGGGAATTGACATTTGGCATCATTTCTATTAAAAGTATTCTTTACATGGTTTTGCCATTTGAAGTGTGAATTTACCACCACAATGAGATCTCTCAGATATTATTCTTACCAAATATGTAAAATATTTGAAGAAATTAACTAATAATAACTAATAAGAATTGAGAAGGGAATTGGGACAAGTTCTGTGATATATAAAAACGGAATTTTTTAAATTGCGAATTTGAAATAATCGGAAAATGTTCAGTTTTTGACATCTGAGGAATTCCATGCAAAACCAACGAGAAATTTTCGAAGTTCTTCCGATTTTGATGAAAGTTGTTGCATGCATTTGGTAGTGCAAGATATTATGTTTGACGATTTTTTTTTTGAATATTGAAAATGCGGCAATTCTGTAACGTTGAAATTTTGCACATTTTACAAAATTGGGTTTACTTAAGCAGCCATAAAAGATATTGGCAGATTTATTTTCACAATAATTGTTAGTTTTTAGCGCAAAAAAATCTCAAAGGAAAAAATATTTTTTGATAATTCTTTAAAAAATATATTGAAATAAAATAATAAATAAAAAATATATGAAAAAAAAGCTTTTTATTTTTCTGATTTTTTTTCTCAGAAACTTGCTCTAAGTAAGCTTCGGAGATATCGTCAAAAATGTCAGAATATCATGCCGAATTATATTTAAATTTGTTTTAAAAAGTTTCCATTTTTTAATTTTTCCTGAGCGACGTTGTTGGCTTTTAAAGCCAAAAACCCAAAGAAAAATAATTATTATTTAGAGTGTATGTATCGCTGCTCTTTTTATTTAAATTTTGTGATGTTTTAGTTCGGCTAAAGACTTTTATTAAGCAACTGGTGTTATTGTTTTAATTTTAATTATTTACTTTCCAATATTTCTATTGAAATATTCAATATTCAAATATTTATGAAAAATTAACAGAAGTCCGAGTTGTTTTACTTAATTCCCTTAACTGATGAAATTGACTGAAAGTTGACGAAATCACGTAAAATATCTCTAACTTCTGTTAATTTTTCATAAAATATTGAAATATTGTAAAATAAATAATTAACATTAAAACTATAACACCAGTTTTTTAATAAAAGCTTTCAGCCGTACTAAAACATCATACAATTAATTATTATTTTATTTTTTTTTTTAATTTTTATAATTATTATTTTTTAATATTGAAATTTATTTTTTGAAAGATTTCACTTTTTTATTTTTACTCAGGAAAAAGTTACACATGTGTTCTAAATACTCTGAAAATTTCAGAGTGAGCTTTTCAGTAGTTTCTGAGATATCGTCAAAAATGTACAAGTACTCCTGTTTTTAATTGTTTTCTTTTCAGGCCGAAATATATTGAAATTTATTTAAAAATCCCATTTTTTATCTTTTCCTAGGCTCAGTCAACCAGTCGTAAAAGATATTGAGATATTGTTGTTTTTATCACAAATGGAAACTAAAAAATCACATTATTTTATATACAAATTGCCCACTTTCTGGAGCCGAAAAATCAATTTCTATGAAAAAATATTTGCAAATGTTTCATAGTTGAACTAATAACATAAGACGGTATTAAAAAATTAAATTCGAAGCAAGTCAATTTTCTGATTTTGCCAATGTCTTTGTTTTGCATAAATTTCGATGACATCAAAAAACATTAAATATTTGTCATAAAATAGAAAAACAATTGTACTGGGTAAAGTGAACAAGGCTTGCCCTAATTACTTCACTCTACCAAGACTGCACTGTATATATATATATATTATATTATTTTTTACTAAATAATATTTAAGTCTTTCCCAAAAATATATTGTGTTTCCAGCCATCAAAAAAGGACTTAAAAACTATAGTTTGGATACTCATCCTCACCGATTTTGATTATCATCTTCATCATCATCATCATCATTGTAAAACTCTAACCATGTACTACTTTGACCGAAAATAAAGGCCATATTATCCGCAAGAACGAGTAGAATTTATGTACCTAAGTTCATCAAAATGGAAGATGACCAAAATCCATACTGGTTGGAAATCTTGTGGAATTATCTAAAAAAACTGTTCATGGTAAATTTTGCTCTAGCAGCGATTAATCGATGGTCTTTTAATTTTGATAAAATCTAGATCTAAAATTCAAGAACTAAATTATTATTTGTATATGGAGTGTATTTAGCACACATTATTCATCTTGAGCTAAAGTGTATAAATAGAGCAACCTTATTGATTTTACTAAACTGCAAGTTTATTTTTAACCCAACTTTCTGAAAACAAGTGTGACATATTCTATCCTACAATTTTCATCATTAACATTAAATGTTGCTTTTGGGTTACAAACCCTATTGTCCCACTAAATATATACACCCCTTGAACATAAGGAGGGACACCATGTGGCGGGATCAGATAAAAGGCCAACAAATATATGTGTTATATTAACAATTTTATTTTTGCCATAAACATTTCAGTCAACAAATGTTTTTTTTTTCGTTTTATATTATTCGTTTTGCGTCTTTTTCCTCGTCATTTGTTTATTTTCTTTTTTGTAGTTGTTGCTGTTCAAATCTGAAACGTAACAATCATTTCATTTGAAAAATTTATCTTTAAAACCGCATGTGGTGGGTGAATGAATGAATGCGAAAGTGGAAGTGGATGAATATATGTATGCATGTATGTTAGTACAACATAGTATTTGTTGTCGAGTGAATTGCTCGAATATATGTACTTGTGTACATATACACACGTGCGGTGTGGTTCATCTGCAAAATATTCATTTATGTTGATTTATCTTTTTGCCATAACTTTTTCTATTCACAATTTTGGGATTTGCCGTAGTGCGGCGGTGTTCAAGCAAAAAACGAAATCCAACTTTTATGTCAACTTCCTCTTTGTGATTCCTTTATGCGGCCAGTAGGGGAAACGGGAAATGTATAAATATGGATACAAAGTTGGCAAATTCCGAAAGTTTAGCCGTCGTAGACGGAGGAAGCTGTGAACATGGTCATATTTATCGTCATAGGGTTTGGAGGGTAGATTGAGCTCAGTCAGAAAGGACAGCAAATTGTTCACATGACTCCGATTTTCCTAAAAAGGATAAGACAAACACTATATACATAAGGGCCACTGATGAGTTTTCCTTACGATTAGTTTCCAAATACATGTATAAAAGATTAGATAAGCAGAATCTTTACTGAGTTTTTCAGAAAAATCTGAATAAAAAAATATCTCTTTTGCATGCAAAAATTGATACTCTGTGAATTGAGTCGTCGTAAAAATCGACCAAATTCGGATAATTACGCAGCGATTATACGAAAATTATGAAAAATTACAGATTTAGCATATTTTCCAAAAAATTACCAAATTCCCAAAGTGGGGAAAATGTGTTCCGAAATTTGGTATTTTCACTAAAATGACATTTATTTACTAAAATGGTCGCAATGCATTTATTTACATTTATAGATTAAGCGAATTGCATATAAAAAAACGGCCGAATTCCCAAAACGGAGAAAATGTGTTCCAAAATTTGGGATTTTCACTAAAATGACCTTAATGACCTTTATTTACCTTTTTTGGTTTACAAATTTTTCACATTTCTCCAAAAATAGCGGAATTCCCAAAGTGGGATTTTTACTAAAAAATGTCAAATGTTTTATATTTGAAGATTTAGCATATTTCCCCAAAAAATATCCGAATTCCCAAAGTGGGGAAAATGTGTTCCAAAATTTAGGATTTTTACTAAAACGTTCATTTTTTTATTTGCAGATTTCCCCAAAGAATAGTCGAATTCCAAAAAATGGGGAAGCATTTTTCCATAATTTATGCAGTTTTAAAATATTTTCCCAAAAGTTAGCCAAATTCCCAAAGTGGGGAATATATTTCCTCAAAAAAATAACCGAATTCAAAAAGTGGGGAAAATGTGTTCCAAAAAATTAGGATTTTTACTAAAATGGTCGCCTGTCTTTAGATTTTCTGGTTTTATATATTTCCCATAAAAATAGTCGAATTTCTAAAGTGCGGAAAATGCGTTCCAAAATTTGGGATGTTGCATATTTTCCAACAAAATTGCCGAATTCCAAATATGGGGAAAATGGTATCAAATTTTGGGATTTTTACCAAAATCATCGCCATGCCTTTATTTATCGTTTTTAGATTTACAGATTTTGGATATTTCCCAAAACAAAATATAATCGAATTCCCAAAGTGGGGAAAATGTGTTCCAAAATTTGGGATTGTTACTAAAAGGCATGGCGCCTTTATTTACCATTTTAGATTTGCAGATTTCCCCAAAGAATAGCCGAATTCCAAAAGTGATGAAAATGTGTTCCATAATTTATGCAGATTTAAAATATTTTCCCAAAAGTTAGCCAAATTCCCAAAGTGGGGCAACATGTGTTCCAAAATTTGGAATTTTTACTAAATCTTTATTTATCTTTAGATCTCCAGTCTAAGTGGGGAAAATATGTTCCAAAGTATGAGATTTGTACTGAACTGGAATTTCTTGTCGTTTTTAGATTTAGCATTTTTCAGCCGAATTCCAAAAGTGGGGAAAATATGTTCCTAAAGGTGGGAATTTTACTAAAATGATCGCCATTCTTTTATTTATATTTTTGATTTGGAGATTTATCATATTTGCACAAAAAATATTTAAATTCCCAAAGTGGGGAAAATATATTCCAAAATTTGGGGTTTTTTTTTACTAAAATTGCCTTTATTTACATTTTTAGATTTTGCGTATTTCTCCAAAAAATAATTCCAAAAGATGGGAAATGTGTTCCAAAATTTATCCAGATTTAGGATATTTCCCCAAAAAAATAGCCTAACTCCCAAAGTAGGGAAAATTGCGGATTTTTCTAAAATGGTTTATATATGTGTGTTCCAAAGTTTAGAATTTTTACTAAATCTTTATTTATCTTTAGATCTCCAGCCTAAGTGGGGAAAATATGTTCCAAAGTTTGAGATTTGTACTAAAATGGAATTTGTTGTCGTTTTTAGATTTACCATTTTTCCAAAACATAATAGCCAAATTTCAAAAGTGGGGAAAATATGTTCCAAAATGTGGAATTTTTACTAAAATGATCGCCATTCCTTTATTTATATTTTTGATTTGGAGATTTTTCATGTTTTCGCAAAAAATATTCAAATTCCTATAGTGGGGAAAATATGTTCCAAAATTTGGATTTTTACTAAAATGTTCGTCATGCCTTTATTTACCTTTTTAGATTCGCTACATATGCTAAATCTATATCTCCCCTAAAAATAATCGAATTTCCAAAGTGGGGAAAATGTGTTCCAAAAATTGGGATTTTTACTAATTTGTTCGCCTTGTCTTTATTTAACGTTTTTATCAGTTTTGGTGAATTTTTGGCTATTTTTGTTGGACCTCAAATTCGTAAATTTTTGAGAGATCTCAACTGGGGTGATCAACCTTTGCTTTTTTGTAAAAATTTAGCTTTAGTTAAAACTTCAATAACTCAGTCAATTAACGGTGGATTTTTAAAAACAAAATGACGTTTTATTCCCTACTAAAGGTCTCTTTTAAATAAATTCACCAATTTTAGGGGTACCTAACAAAATATTGTATAAAAACTTTGCCAACGTTGGAAAATGGCGAATATATTAAATAATGCCAAATTCCATTGTTTGTTGATGACTGAACACCATTTTTTTTTTTGCTTAACCTCGACCCACTCTACTGTACATATATATGTACATGATGTGCAGGAAAAGTCCGAAATTGCGCAACAAACAACCTAAACAATTGTGTAATGAACAAATAAAACGTTTTATTTTTACATTCCGACACAGGGCGAAACAGAAACTAGAGAGTCCACTCATATTAGTTTTAGAATAGTTTTTATACTAGTTGTTGTTGTTGCGGCTGTTAACTGATGTTTCCGTGATAACGACCCACAAAAATAAAAAAACAAAAAGAAACCAGCCAAAAATAGTGACACAGCAGGATTAGAGAACATTTTGGCCAAAACCGAAAAAAACGGAATTGAAAGATAGCTTAGAACAACAAAATGACCTTTTGTTGGGGGATTTGAATATTTTTGGGCAAGTGTGAAACTGTGAATAGCTGAAGTGATAAATGGAATTTATCAGTTGCATAAAATATTAAAGGAAGTTGGTGACTCGTGAAAAATGAAGCAGATTTTCAACAACAATTTCAGTTTGTCATTTAATGGGATTGGAATAATAAATTCTTAATGCTCGTGATGTGCTCCCATTTCAACCATTATTTTAGGTAGCTACTGCAAATTTCGATTGCCTGAAAATATCAAACACTGCCGGCAGAAGTTTACATTCGTGTAATTAACCCCATGGTGAGTGTGATGAGTATGTGTGGAAGTATTTTTTTAATTATACTTCAACGTGGTTGTTTAATAATTACCACTGCATGTACACAAGCATTTCTTACAAATTGCAATAATTTTACACTTTTTCAAATTCATTGACACACGCAAGCTTTGCGATTCACTTCACCTCACTCCTCCCTCTGGGCAGTCTGGGAATTAAGACACACTACAAGTATTAGATCTAGATAGAAGTCCCTGGAGCAACTGACTGACGGGGAGACAGTTAAAACAGTGTTTCAGTTGTTTCTTGGAATTCTTGAACCCATAATAAGAGCTAATGCGAAGATCTCAGAGGAGTGTTTTGAACAAGTCATAAGACGCCTCATATCATCATCTTTGAGTCATTGATGTTTGGCTATGTGTAGTGTATACGTCATGTACCTACATACATATTATATACTTTCATGTATGTCTGGTGAAAGCTTTCCAGCGCAAAAGATTTATGATCTACAAGAGGCGGCCGACACGAAAGCCAGCTTGTGTAGCAGCAGCGGAGTATAATTGGCCGTGTAAAGCTTACCTGCAGCATTTAGAAGGCGTGTAGGTAGTAAAGGTGTTAAACTCGAGATTATGTTTGTTCCAAGCCGTTTACTTTCGGTGGTCGTTTGGGTCTTTGTCACATGACTCTCAATGTTCAGAGTTAGTAAAGAAGGTTATTTTTTTTTTTGAAGGAGGGCATCTCATATTTAGATTTATTTGGATGAGAAATACATCCCAATGGAAAAAAATATATTCAAATATTCTGTTTAGTATTCTCATTGGGGAAAAGGTGTTAAAAAATTTGGGTTTTTACTAAAAATCGTCGCCTTTCATTACCTTTATGCCTTTATTAACCTTTTTAGATTTTGTAGCCGAGTTCCCAAAGTGGGGAAAATATGTTAAAAAATTCGGATTTTTACTAAAATGGTCTTTATTTAGAAAAAAATTATTTTTTTTGAAGGAGGTCATTTCATATTGAGATTTTTTTGGATTTACGTCTAAACGGATGAAGAAATCATCGCAGCGGAAAAAATATTCAATTGTTCTTCTTAGATGTTCGAATGGATGGATGGTTCATTCAGTTCGTGATGGTTATTGTCGAAATCTGAGAAATAGTTCTCAGTTAATGAGGATGAGTCAAAAAAATTGGAAGTACTTCCCAAAATCCCAGTTTGCATATTTCCCATATTTGAGTTAGTAAAGAAGGTTCTTTTGTGTTTTTTGAAGGAGGGCATTTGTTTTTTTCTACTTTTTACCGATTGAACTGTTTCATATTGAGATTTATCTGGATTTATATCATAAAGCAAAAAATACTCAATTATTCTTTTTATATGAATTGGTGGATGGTTCTTTCAGTTCGTGATGTTTATTGTCTTTGTCTGAGAAAGCGCATTTTAGTCGTATCCCAAAATCTCAAAATCCCAATTTACACATTTCCCGCATTTGAGGAAGTTCTTTTGAACAACTTCCAAAAAAGTTTATAAAATAAGGCTAATTTTGAACTACCGATTACTTTTACTTTGAAAGGTAGAATAACACTTTTTTATTTTTATTTTCAGGTTTATGTTTGACATTTGCAAAATGGGAATAAAATTGGGAAATATTAAAAACGTACTTCTAAAGTAGTGAGTATTTAACGGAAACTGTAAGAAATTTACGTGGAAATTTTTCGAGAAGAGATCGGCTTTCAATTCAACCTTCACGAAGCTCATTTTCATCTCGATGGCTATTTCAATAAGCAAAATTGCCGCATATGGGGTTCAGCGAACACACACGAGACTATTGAGAAGTCAATGCATTCACAAGGAGTCACTGTTTGGTGTGGATTTTGGGTTGGCGGCATCATTGGGCCATGTTTTGAAAAATTGGGTTGATCGGGTGAGGTACTGCCGAACCATATGGTATTCATATGAATAATATTGTGTTCCATTATTGAATGACAAAGTTCAACCTTTCCAACAAAATCAGAAATTTGAAAAAAATATGTACTTTTTTTCTAATTTTTTTCTAATTTAAAGTTTTATAAGGCCCACCCTATATAAGTTTACTATGTATGTGTGAAGAGTTTTATTTACATATTTGGTGTCATTGGTGACCCTCCCACTGACATTTTCCGGCAATTTTTTCGTAGAACATGTCCTTTTTGAAAGAATTTTTTATCTTCTTGAAAAAGGCTCAAATTGATCTATACAGAGCGGAGCTAGAGGGTTAAGATCTTCCACAAAAATGATCCTCATAAGATTCCACAATATAGTTCTGACAATAATAATTCCTTCAGACATTAACTTACAACAGTTTTTTCACTTAGTTTAATGCTCCCTACGATCAAAAAGTGAAAATTTTGACCCACTGTAAAAAGGAGCCCATACCAGCTGGACTATTTATACAAAATACCAGCTATTTATACAAAAAATTATCTACTCAACATGTCCTTTCAGAATTATAGGGTCGCTATTCTCTTACAATCAAAAATTCTTAATTTGTTGGACAGCATAATATCAATACTAATTTAATTACATATTTGTTTACTTTATATATTAGTTCATATTTAGCAAATACTTTATTAACTTTTCTATTGTCAATTGGTTGATTTAGCTATTCAGCACTCACAACAGAGGATATGGCTGAGATGGCTGGAGTGCCGTAGTAGCAATCAAAAAGTCCACTGTTCTCTACCCCCAGTAGTGGTGGATTTTTTAAATAGAAATGTAAAGTAGTGAAAAAGTTGATTCTTAAAATTAATTTTAACGCCTTTCAAAATTAAGGACATCATCCCTCCTCTGACAACCCCATGTGTTTAATTCATTAGTGAAAAGCCCAATTTTCACAACATTATTATAATTTTCACTTCTTCGGATACTCGACAAAAATTTTGTCGAAGAACTAGGTTCAAGATTTGCTGATGTATTTTGGCTTTCTAAAGTCGAAACCAATATTACAAATTTTTTATGGATATTTTTTTTAAAATTTTCAATAAAATTTAAATTTTCGCTTAAGGTACCTTTAATATTTGTACTCTCATTTTGGAAATCTACGTCCGATAGCAACCGCTTACATGTTCACTGAAAGATATTTATGATGGCTTAATATTGCGAATTTCACTTTCACAAAAAATAGTGATTTAGGCACAGTCTCCAAATAATTAAAAAAATTGTATTTTTTCGAAAAAATCATTTTTTGCTGGAGTAAAAAATAATAAAAAATAGAAAAGAAAATCGGAAAAATATTTTGTTTTATTCCTCAACTAGCTTTCTTATCCGGCGTTGCGCGGGTTCATTTTTCCCTATCCCTCTACTTTGTATGATGTTGATGATAAAATTAATACTACTTGATCATTTTAGAGTATAGTTTGTGTGGGCAGTACCTCGCCCGTTTGTCCTATCATGAGCTAGTATAGCTGGAAACCATCCTCTGTCCACTGGTTAACTACAGTAAAATGTTCAGGCGAATCATGTACGGAACATACAGACACATATTGATTTTTATATAAAGAGTGATTTTTTTGAGGTTAGGATTTTCATGCATTAGTATTTGACAGATCACGTGGGATTTCAGACATGGTGTCAAAGAGAAAGATGCTCAGTATGCTTTGACATTTCATCATGAATAGACTTACTAACGAGCAACGCTTGCAAATCATTGAATTTTATTATCAAAATGCGTGCTCTGTTAAGAAAGTTCAGAAAGAAAGAAATTGTGTTCAGCGACGAAGCTCATTTTTGGCTCAATGGGTACGTAAATAGGCAGAATTGTCGATTTTGGAGTGAATATCAGCCAGAAGCATTGCAAGAGCTACCAATGCATCCAGAAAAAGTCACAGTTTGGTGCGGTTTATGGGCTGGTGGCATCATTGGACCGTACTTCTTCAAAGATGATGCGAATCGTAACGTAACTGTGAATGGTGAGCGCTACCGTGAGATGATATCCAACTTTTTTTTGCCCAAAATGGAAGAACTGAACTTGGTTGACATGTGGTTTCAACAAGATGGCGCTACATGCCACACAGCTCGCGATTCTATGGCCATTTTGAGGGAAAACTTCGGAGAACAATTCATCTCAAGAAATGGACCGGTAAGTTGGCCACCAAGATCATGCGATTTGACGCCTTTAGACTATTTTTTGTGGGGCTACGTCAAGTCTAAAGTCTACAGAAATAAGCCAGCAACTATTCCAGCTTTGGAAGACAACATTTCCGAAGAAATTCGGGCTATTCCGGCCGAAATGCTCGAAAAAGTTGCCCAAAATTGGACTTTCCGAATGGACCACCTAAGACGCAGCCGCGGTCAACATTTAAATGAAATTATCTTCAAAAAGTAAATGTCATGGACCAATCTAACGTTTCAAATAAAGAACCGATGAGATTTTGCAAATTTTATGCGTTTTTTAAAAAAAAAAAGTTATCAAGCTCTTAAAAAATCACCCTTTATATAGATAACATTCCAACGAGGAAATCAATTTTTATATACGTAAAAGATCTATGAATAAATGTAGAAGTTATACCACTCTTTGTAGAGGTAAGAGTTTCTTTAAAAGAATTTGTGATTTGTTAATTTTTATTTGAGAACTCGAAAATATCCATTACTAATTAAATAAAAGAACATTTTGTCTTATTTTTAATAGCTGGCGAAGAAAATAAGGCCTATCTGAAGAAAACCTATGGATGCTTCTAAAAATTAAGGATATTCTTTTAGAAGAAGAAAAAAACGTTTAAAAAACACATAATTTTCTTAAATTATTCTCCTCTACTTCTCCATTTATCCATAAATTTTTTCCAATTTGCCTTGTTTTCATTGTCTTGACATGGTCGAAATCATGATCGTGGTAGTCTGGAGCCAAGTAATAAATGTCACCATGCCATTTGTAAATAAATTTGCATTCTATTAAATATAGAAGCAAAATGGTCTTGAGCCAGGACAATATCCCAGCTCCCAGCTATTATAAAAAGTTAGTTATTATTCATTGATCATTTAAATATAGACATTGTCGTCTTCTTAGAATGTTATTAAAAGTAAAACTCTATATTTTTTCTATTTTTATGAGATTTTTCTTGCCAGCAAAAATATAGAAAGTGAAATTTTAATGTTAATTTTAGCTTTTCAAAAATAAAACTAAATATTTTTTTCCGTTTATTTTTTTCTATTTTTTGATTTTTTATTTTTTTGAGAAAATCAATTTTTTTCTTTTTTGGAGACTGTTTCTATGTGAAAGTGATATTCGCAACATTTGTAGCCATCATAAGCACCCTTAATTGAATATGTAAGCGGATGAGTTCGGACTTATATTTCCAAAATGAGAATACAAATATTAGACGTACTTTTACGAAATTTAGAATTTTAGTGATTTTTTTTTGTAAAACAAAATAAAAATACTAAAAAATCTCTGGATTTTATGAATCATTCTGTCTCAATGCACATAAAACCTATTTTTTAATAGTTTTTCCATTTTTTCTATTTTTGAGGGGATTTTTTCGTTTCAACAAAAAAATATTTTTTCGAAAGAAATCAATTTTTCTTTTTTTTAGAGACTGTTCTTAAACCATCATTTCTATAAGAAAGTGATTTTCGCATTATTTGTAGCCATCGTAATTACCTTTAATTGAAAATATAAACGGCTGTGATCGGACTTATGTTTCCCAAATGAGAGTACCACTAATAAAGGTACTTATGGTGAAAATTGGAACTTTTGGACAATTTTTTTGGTTGCCTAGTGTTATTGGCGACAACTGTTGCTCATGCGCAAAATTCACTCCTTACCTATCTACTCCAGCTAAATGTCAAAGTATGGGGTTTGTTAGTTGACTTTTTGCAATTCTCTCGTTTTACATATTTTTTTGTAAATAATTTATGCGATTTTATCTTTTACATGTTCAGTTATATTTATAGCTTTCTTTCTCATTCGTCTGATGCTGGTTTCTGTCTATGTTGCCGTTTTCGTAACATTCGTAACATAAGCATTTGATTGCTCGCACTCAGCTCTCAACCATTTCTTAAGCCGTCGGGAAAGTGCCTTTTTCGCGGGAATTTGAAGACGAAATCGGTTTAACTTTTTGCACAGTCGTTGTTGTTGATTGTGTTGTTGTTGTTGACTGAACTTGTTTTAAGATTTTGCCTAATGAAAGAAAACAACTCTCAAAACAGCCCACACACAAAATTTTTGCGTTTATGGTGCGGCAGGCAGGCCAGCTGTCCGTCCGTCCGTCCACCAGTCCGTCTGTTAATCTCATTTGGCTTTCTTGTGGTTGTGCCGTCATTGTCTTGGGCATTGTTACCGCTGCTTATGGCCATAATCGGCTTAACTAACTCAAAGCTTTTGTATTACAGCCATATAATGCGATTGGTAGAGGCTGGATTTGAATGTGTTTTATTTTAATTTAATTTAATTAAGATTTCCAATGCACAGTTTGGTGTGATTTGATGAGGTATAAATCTCATGGGAATTGTCTGCTAAATCTGTATTGAGACGTATTTTAATTAGAGTGGTCTCTTGACTTTGATATCAGTAGGAAGGTGTTATTAAATTATTTAACAATTTCTTAGATTTATTTATTATATATTTAAGAGAGTGTAAGGAGAGCCTTAACATCTGCATTTATCTAGAGATTTTCTTCAACTAGGACTTGTTCTCTTCGTAAGAATCCAACTATTGTGAAATATTTTGTTATTTCATTTAATTTAACCAAATATTTAGAAAATCATGTTTGACAAATTATTTTGCATCTATAAAAGGAGCCATAACCTCTACATTTATTTATAAATATTTAACATGTAGACACTGTTTTCTTTGTTAGAATGTTAGCTATTACAACAAATTAATTTTGTAAATTTTTTTTCAATTTTTACAGATTTTTTTTCGAAAAAGTAAAACAATTATTTCTTAATTTTTTGGAGACCGTTCCTAAACCACTGTTTGTATTTGAAAGTGATATTTGCAACAATTGTAGCCATCATGGTCACTTTTAATTGTTATGGCCGGAGGATGTTATCGGACTTATATTTCCAAGATGAGAATCCAAATATTAAAGGTACCTTCGCACAGTGGTTCAGAATCAAAATCCATCGGCAAAAAATCAGTCGACTACTTTTCATATTTTCCGATTTTGAAGAAAATAAATCTTTTTATTTCGCACAGTGGTTCAGAATCAAAATCCATCGGCAAAAAATCAGTAACTTTTTTTCTAGTAAATATTTTTGACTTCTATAAAAATTTAAATTAGCAAAGACCCAAGGATTATTTTGAGGTATTAACATTGAATATCGGACAATCGGATATATTTTATAAATTAAGCCAAAGTCGACTACTTTCCGATTTTGAAGAAAATAATTTTTTTTTATTTCGCATAGTGGTTCAGAATCAAAATCCATCGGCAAAAAATCAGTAACTTTTGTTCTAGTAAATATTTTTGACTTCTATAAAAATTTAGATTAGGCAAGGACCCAAGGATTATTTTGAGGTATTAACATTGAATATCGGACAATCGGATATATTTTATAAATTAAGCCAAAGTCGACTACTTTTCATATTTTTCGATTGTGAAGAAAATAAATTTTTTTATTTCGCACAGTGGTTCAGAATCAAAATCCATCGGCAAAAAATCAGTAACTTTTGTTCTAGTAAATATTTTTGACTTCTATAAAAATTTAAATTAGGCAAGGACCCAAGGATTATTTTGAGGTATTAACATTGAATATCGGACAATCGGATATATTTTATAAATTTAGCCAAAGTCGACTACTTTTCATATTTTCCGATTTTGAAGAAAAGGAAATTTTTTATTTCTTTGTTTTATGTTTTCTTATATTATTTTACGTATTAGTTTATAATGAGCAGAAAACATTTTAATTTTTTTCCATATTACAGATTTTCACCTTTTTCAGATTATGAAATTAAAAAAAAACGAATTTTTTTTACCTTTTCTCGATCTGTTCCTCTTACATTTTAAGAGATTTTGCAATGTTAATATCTTAAAATAATCTTTGTGTCCTTGTCTAATTTAAATTTTTTACAGAACTCAAAAATATTTACTAGAAGAACAAAAGATATTGATTTTTGGCCGATAGATTTTGATTCTGAACCACTGTGATTCGACGCAAATTAGAATATTAGTATTTTTAATTGATCCATAAAGAATTAATTGCATCAGAATCTATTATATAGGGTCCGCCATCTAACGTTTTTTTTTTTCAACTATTCAACCGTTGGACTATTATTTGTGGGGTGCCCGAGGCAGCCATTTGAATGAAATTATTTTCCATTATTAACCGGAAGGATTGTACTTTCAAATAAAAAAAGAAAGTTGAGAAAATATTCAGTAGTTTTTTTATAGCATTTTCAAAAAAAGTTATTGGCGGACCCATTGCCTTTCGTTAAAATTTCTGTTCGGTAGTGTTATGAGGACAGCATAATTGTCTAGACGCCTCTATTCTAGTTCAAGTCGAAGTATCCAATATCCAACGACTGTTTTTTGTTGAAATTATTCTCGTATAAACGGATATTTATACTACTTTTTGTACTAATTTTTATTCGCACCACCCTAGTAAGAGTTGTTGTACCATAAATATTTGCCTTTCACTTGCCTAAAGAGGAATACACATCGTTCACAACGTCTTCTGTTTGTGGTTTACCGCCCACCCAAAATATTTCCTAATTAATCGCATGTGCCAACACCTGCAGATTAATGTTTGCGGTTTAGTCCTTATTGAGCGGCTGGTGGTGAATGCCAAACGCATGCCACAGGCTCTCCATGCCCCCACAATTGTTATATCATTTCATAACATTTATTCCACCTTATGGGGGGTGGGTGGATAAAAAAACACACGTGTTGTTTACACAAAACAAAATGAAGGAACACGTCTTAATTAAATCAACAATCACAACCCACACACATCCAGTCGATAATTGTTTCGAAAATAAAACATTGTTACGAAAGGCAAAGCCAAAAATAGAATTGTTGCAAACTTGAAAGAAAAATATGATGCCAATATCTCAAACATTTGTAGAAAAGGCAAGATAAGCCAGAGAAAAAGACACATTTACAGAACTGAATTATTTTCCTTGATCTCCAGATTTTGCAGAAGATACAAAACTCAAACTCAAAATATATATACATATTCTTCAGATCTGAAGGGTATATAAGATCCGAACAGTTTTACTTATTTAGTATGATTATGAAATGTCTTCATTTTCAATACTCGACCTACTAATACTGTATTTAATTGAATGATGCATAATAAATCTATATATAAAAAACTGTTGAGTGACTGATTGATCGCTGCTCTGACCAAATGGCTGGGGATTTGGGATGTTCATTAGTCTTGCCTGCAC
The DNA here is from genome assembly GCA_947397865.1 of Polietes domitor. Taxonomy (NCBI): domain Eukaryota; kingdom Metazoa; phylum Arthropoda; class Insecta; order Diptera; family Muscidae; genus Polietes; species Polietes domitor. The sequence goes on from OX377620.1 coordinate 123,893,334, forward strand.
AATTCGTACTTTTAGCGGGTAAAATGGGATAAATATTTATATTTTTATATTTTAGAGTGTAAAATGGGAAAAGGGATTAAAATCACATAGGTGCAGCTAAAATCATGAAATTCGATGTATACATCTTTCTGACTGTATATACGCACAAAATAAAATGGATTTTCTCTCTGTCGCGCACAAAATAAATGTTTTTTTTTCAGGATGAAGGATAAAGAGATAATAACACTATGCAACAGAAATTTTGTTTAAGGGTCATACAAAACATATTCTAATGTACTTTGGCTTCTTCTAAACTCGGAAACAAAAAAAATTAAAGGTACTCAGGATGGCTACAAATATTACGAATAACAAACACTTTCATATATTGGGAAAAATTAAATTTTTTTTCGAAAAAAATCTGGCACGAAAAAATCTTCAAAAATAGAATTGAAAAAGTATTTAATTTAATTTTTCCATAGCTCACATTTTAACTCAAATTCAATGTTTATATGTGTATTTAAAAAACTATGGATAAATGTAGAAGTTATGAATTTGTTTTTTAATTTTTATTTAAATAGCGCGAAAAATACCTGTACAAATTAGATAACAGAATATCTTCTTATAAGTTTGTAATAACTGTCATCTACATTTATTCATAGATTTTCTGCCAAAATGCCTTGTTTTCCTCATTAAGATGTCATCAATTACAAACTAAAACTATATACTCTTTTATATAATTTGCAATGTGACTTTTAGCACTATTTAAACAAAAATTAAAAAATCATGTTTTTTTAAGTCTTTTGCGTCTACAAAGAGTGTAAAAATAAAGCAAAATACTTTTTTGCAACTTTTTTCCATTTTTTATGATTTTTTTCGTGCCATTTTCGAAAAAAAAAAATATTTTTTTCCCAAATTTTTAGAGGCTGTGTAATTTGCAACATTTGTAGAATATGCCGTAACATTTTCCGAATCGCATTTTCACAAGTGAATGAGAACGAATTTGTCGTATGGGGTCAAAGAGATAATATGGCTGTTTTTCTTTAAGATTGGATAACTAAGCTAAGTTAAAATTTCAATAAAAAAATTCTTTTTTAAAATTGTCGCCAAAAGCAATATCAAGGTGTGGGTGAAAACAAATTTTGACAAAAAAAATTGTTTTAAAAATGTTTGACTTAGCCTGCATAATTATCCAGTGTAAGTCATGTAAATGATGGATATCGAGGCTAAGTCCAATAAAGTCGACACAAAATATTGGTTTGAAAATTTCTCTTGATACATATATTTATATTGTAGTTGGCGACAATGTGAAAAAATAATATTTTATTTTGAGCAAAAAATTAAATTTTTATTAACGTTTTTGTTATCGCGGCTGAAAGAAAACAGCCCTTATGTGTCCGCTTTGCTCGTTAGGCCCGGTTTCGAATCGCGGAAAAAATACAGTGGATTTCCGATTTAACGCACAATTGATTGTCGGTCATGTTCGTTATATCGAATACTATCGAGAGTGAAATAGTACAAATATTGGCTGTAAAGTCAAAAATTGTGAAAAATACCTTTAGAAAAATCCGCGTAACAAAATATTTTTGACATATGATTGCTGACTAAAAAAATACGAAATATTTGTGACAGAATGGTTTCAGACACTCAGATAGAGAAACCGCGAATTTTGTATTTTTGCAAGAATGGCAGACTGATATATGTTACAAGCGACATTGGTTCTTAACATGCAAAAATATAAGTCGGATCGCGAGAAAATTAAAAACAAAAATGTCATGCATGAAAGTCATTTTTGCCAAAATGAAAGTTTTAAAAAAAAAATATCAAATTTTTATTTGCTGTGCTACATCGAAATAGCCACCCACATCTTTTGTCGAAAAATATCGATCTTCCAAAAACATGGACGAATTTTAACTCTAGTATTTTTTGCATAAGTTGACGTGTAATTTTGCTATTCAAGCGTGAATAGACTTATTTACAAGTTTAGCATCATTGGTGGTTTAGCACCACTGCAAATTTCCTCATTTTCTGTAGAATATTTTAATACTTAAATGTCCTTTTTGAAAGGTTTTTTTATTTTCTTGAAAAAAAGGGTCAAATTTACCCATAAAGAGAGGAGATTAGAGATCTCTCTTTAGAAATCTAAAATACATCAAAAATTAATATTATTTATTTTATATATTTTAGTAATTTTATTTATTTTATTTTGAATTTTGTTTGTATTTTGAATTTATTTATTTAAGTTGTATTTATTTTATTTATTTTTTATTTTATTTATATTATATTATTTTATTTATTGTTTGTATTTTGAATTTATTTTGTAAGTTGTCGTATTTGTTTTGTTTAGTTAATAATTAATTTATTTTAATTATTTTACTGATTTACTGAATAATTATTTATTGCAATATTTTTAAATAATTTTTTCTTGATTTTATTTCGATTTTTTTTTATTTTGATTATAACTTTTATTTTTATTAATTTATTTTATAAATGTTATTTTTGTTTTATTTTTTTTTAATTTTATTTACTTCATTATTTAATTTTTTTATTGAAATATTTTTTTATTTTATTTCTTGATTTATTTTATTTTATCTGTTTTTGTTTGTATTTTTTCCATCCACTTATTATCTGCGGTGAAATTTTTAACAACGTTTTCGAGTTTAGAAAACCAAAATACATCAGCAAATGTTAAAAATAGTTCTTAGGCAATTTTTTTATCTATTTGTCATATCTATCAACTATTCATCTGCATACCTGCCTTCTCGTTCTTATGTTTCCGTTCTTATTGAGACTTCACCTTGCCTTTATAGGTCTAATAAAATCAGATCATTTTGCCCAATTCAAATTTGTACTAACTTCAATGCTATTTTATATACTCCATTCGACCAAAAAAATTAAAACAAAGAAACTCAGACCAGCTGGACTATACGTTTATTCTGCAAAAATGGTCTACTCAACATGCCCCTTCAGAAATATAAGGTCGCTATTCTGTTCCATTCAGTGTAACAGTGTAATTTAATAATTCTATATATTAAATCACAATAATATTTTGTTTTTTTTACCTACCAAAATATCCACTTGCTGGCAGAAAAACATAAGCACGCTTCACAAATGTTAACCCAAATTTTGACCCTTTAAATCCATGTTTTAGGAGTGTTTTTACTTTTTTGCAAAAGAGGACTAAAAAGTCACCTATATTGAAGAGCTAGAGGGTTAAACTGTTCCACAAAACTGTTCCTCGCTGTGTTTTAAGTAATATTGCTGAACACATCCTATACATTAAATGCCTATTCATCATAAGAATGGTCAAAAGGGGGAAATATTGATGCCTCCAAAATGACCAACATACGTAAACTTTCAAAACGCCGATACATGTATATATTCTTTGTTTATCCCCTCAGAACCTTGTTATTTTCTGTGTTCCACAGTGTAATTCATAACGGTGACGTTTTACAAACATTTAATTAATTTTAATTTTGGTCTCAATTAAAAGCGACATTAAACGATAATAATATCAACAACAAAATCTATTTAAAATTCAATGACAACTTTTCGGCACTTTACAAAGTGTCACTTTTTTGCCGCCAACATTTTCGCTGTCACTTTATTTCATTAGCAGAGGATTGTTTGTTTCTCCGTCTTCTTTTATGTCATCATCGTTTTATATGAACATACACAAAATATGTATGTACATACTTATACCACGTTGGCGGTTAAAACGCAAAGGAACATAACAAAATTATTAAATCAAAGGAAAAGGAATGGAATGAAGATTCACAAAGCAAAATATAAACTTATTTTACATTTTATTTATTACCAAAAAAATCTGTTAACTTCCTTGGCTTTTCAGCTGTGCCCTCGATGATGTATTTCGTTGTTGTTGTTCTTATTTTTGCTACATTGATTGTCTGTTGTAAGGCTGGCGGGGGGCAACGAAGAATTTGAAGAAGATTCAAGATTTTATGCGTCATTTGGTTGGTGGGAAATTTTTGTGTGACGTTATGATGATTGACACCCCCACAAAATTGTATTTCTCATTAGAATCTTCATTATCACCGCCATTACCATTCATATAATCATCGAAAGCATTCCTTAAGTTCCGTCCTCTTCATCGCCCACCCATCCCCAAGGCATTTCGTCATCCCCTTCCCCTATTAAAGAATATTGTGAAAAGACAATGCTTTCTTGATTTCCCCCATCAACTTTTGCCATTCACATTCAGAGGATGTGCACGAATTATGAATGTGATGTGGAAAGTAGTGTAGGGAAGTATTTAGAAATTTGTATTGTATGTATGGATTTGGAATTTGTTGCGGGTACTCGATATTTAATATCGAAGTGGTCAATATTTTCAGTTATGTAGTTGTAGTTTGCAAAAAAAATTGGAAAATATTTCAAATAGTTTCAAATCAAACTTCGTCTATAAAAATGTGATTTTCCAGATGAAAATCTTTAAAAAAGTTAGCTAATTTTTTATTTTTAAAAATCCTCTAAAAGGTTAGTTTTCACATGAAAGTTCTTCCAAAAAGTTAGCTAATTTTTCGTATGAAAAATCTTCTAAAAATTAGCTAATTTTTCATATGAAAAATATTTCACAAAGTTAATTTTTTCATATGAAAAATCTTTCAAAAAGTTAGCTATGAAAAATAATTCACAAAGCTAATTTTTCATATGAAAAATAATTCACAAAGCTAATTTTTCATATGAAAAATCTTTCAAAAAGTTAGCTAATTTTTCATATGAAATTTTCAAAAAAAAAAAATAGCTAATATTCATAAGAAAAATCTCCCAAAAAGGTTGCTAATTTTTCACATGAAAAATCATTCACAAAGTTAGCTAATTCTTCATTTGAAATAACTTTCAAAAAGTTAGCTAATTTTACATATGAAAATTCTCCCAAAAAGTTTGCTAATTTTTCATATGAAAAATCTTCCAAAAAATTAGTTAATTTCTCATATGAAAAATCTTCCAAAAAAATGTTAACTGAAAAATCCCAAAAAAGCAGCTATTTTTTATTAAAAATCGCGAAAAATTGGTTTATTTCACATATCAAAAATCTTCCAAAAATCGGCTAATTTTTCATTTGAAAAATCCCCAAAAATTTGGCTAATTTTTCATATGAAGATTCTGCAAAAAAGTTAGCTAATTTTTCATATGAAAAATCTTCCAAAAAGTTAGCTAATTTTTCATATGAAAAATATTCCAAAAAGTTAGCATATTATTCATATGTAAAATTAATCTTAATTAATTGTAATTAATTCCAAAAAGTAAGCTATTTTTTCATATGAAAAATCATTCACAAAGATAGCTAATTTTCCATATGAAAAATCCCCAAAAATTTGGCTAATTTCTCATATGAAAAATCACCCAAAGAGTAGGTTAATTTTTTGTATGAACAATCTTCTAAAAAGTTATATAATTTTTCATATGAAATGTCTCCCAAAAAGTTTTTTGAATGAAATGATTTTTTTGATATGAAAAATCACTCATTTTTATATAAAAATCGGCCAAAAAGTTTGCTGATTTTTCATATGAAAATTCGCCTATAAAGTTAGCTGAAAAATCTTCCAACAAGTTAGCTAATTTTTCATATGAAAACTCTCACAAAAAGTTTATATTAAAATTAGCATAGAATGTTCAATAATTTTTCATATGAAAAATCGCCAAAAGCTGTCTAATTTTTCATCTAAATGTTATCTAATTTATTTTTTTATCTCCCAAAAAGTTGGATAATTTTTATGTGAAAAATTGCCCAAAAAAGTTTGGAAATTCAGTTTGCAATCTTCTTACCAGAAATTTGGGACAATATTTCGAAGTTTCAGACTTTAACTTCCAAAACCAGGGACGATACAGTTTGAAAAAATCTTTTTTTTTTCATTTCAATTAAAAAATATTTTTAATACATTTTTGTTGCACGTTAAAGTTTCAAAAATTATTTTTTTTTTCGCTCCAATAGGCGGTAACGATTTTCCACAATCGATAACTATCGAAGTTATCGATTACTAAGGGAGTTATCGGTAACAAAAAATTTTACGGATTTTCTTTTCGATTTTTCTTCTAGTTCACCCATTTTAATTAAAAATAACATTTTTCAGGGTATAACGTCCGATAACTCGATAACTAAGCTAGGTATCGATAACATGACCACCAATTTCTCTTTTTTTGTAGTGCATATAATAAATTAACATGAAAATTTATATTATTTTGATCGAATTTGCACAACCGATTACTATGTCAGTTATCATTTACTAATACAGTTATCGATAACAAAAAATTTTCGGATTTTCTTTTCGATTTTTCTTTTTCTATTATTCTCCTTCTTCGATTATTTTATTTAAAAATATTTTTTTTAGACTTTAACGCCCGATAACTAACCAAGGTAGCGATAACATGGCCACCTTTCTTCTTATTTCATATTCAATACGATTAAGATTGAAACTGAGACAAAAAAAAAATAAACAAAAATTTTCCCATTCAAATTTTGGCGGTAATTTGTGTAAATATTTATCTCAATTTTCTCCCTCTTGATTTGCTTGTTGTTGTTAGCCAAGCATATGGTTGGGAAAAAGGCCAAAAGCCAAGACAAATCATGGCATCGTTTATCATTTTGGCCCAGCTCGTTGTTTTAGTTTTTTTCTCTTCTGTTTGTTGGCAAAAAAGTCATATTGTGTCGTGTCGTGGTTGTTGTGTTGTTTGGGACCTCCATTAAATAGCGTTTAAATCGGCTTGAACACGATGGGTGTATCATGCCGCGAACCCAAACAAAAGGCACAGAGGAACTGCTGTGCGTATAACTATTGTATGAGATGCCATGCCAGCCAAGCCATACCATGGCATTCATTCATTCACTCATTCGTTCACCCATTCACCCTTTCGTTTAGCCGTTCATTCATTCATTCATTCATTCATTAATTGTTGTTAACAGTACAACAGGCAAAAGCAACAACATCCGAACACCGGGTGCCATCGGGTGGACTAAGTTGGTGCGTACGGATGGACGGACGGACGGCCGAATGGTCGATGGTGTTAACCTCCATTGTGTGCGAATGATGTTGCTGGCTTTGCCGGAGATGTTGCTGCTATTTGCCCGCAAGTTACAGCGGTTCGTGTTTGTTTGTGTGCGTACGACGGGCGTTAAATAAACCGTTGCCACCGACACCCCGACTGCTTTATTATTTAACGCTTTCCGGCTGTTTTTTTTTGGTTTGTCCAAAATTGCCCGTTAGGTAGTTTGGGCTTTGTTTGATGGCATTTTTGTTCGTGTTAAAAGTTTGTTGAAAATCTATTTCCATTTAACGATTTGTTTTTTTTTTTCAATTTACATCGTAATATTTATAGATTGCTCACAACTCCCTATCCCACTGTCTCGGTGCTTATGGAGTTTATCAGTAATTAATCGGACTTGAAGTATTCGTTTAATTTTTGCCGCCAGCTTCGGAAAGTGTCGAGATTGATGGCTGTAATTTTATGCTTAGATAAGCGCGCACGAATTCAATGAAGTGTTGCGTGGAAAAATTCCATTAAACGAATTATTTTTTGAATGTTTTGACTAAAGGAAGGTGGCGTGAGAAATCGTGCAAAAGAAAAATGACCCAAGATGATGAAGAAATATATGCAAAATCACTCATTTGGGCGATTTTCGCCTAAATAGTTAGTTCTATAGTGATGAAAAATCAATCAAAACCAGAAGTGAAAATTCACCCCAAAAAGTGTGGAAAATACCCCAAATTGAAAAAGAATGATCATAAAGAATTTTGGGCGATTCCTTACAACAGAAAATTAACCAAATTTTATATATTTGAAAATATTAGCAATAAAGAAGTTGAGTCATGAATGTTTGATCTGCGTAGCCCGGTTTGGAAATTCCCCAGAAAGGAGGAAGCCTTTATTTTGCCTAGCCGACTTTGGATATACCCCAGAAGGGAAAATCTTTATGAATTTACAATGTACGCCGTTATCACTCCATCGAAATTGCCTAAAAATTAGTAAAAAAAATTGTTTGCGATTTGACATTTTTTGAAATTTGTATTATTTTTCATTGTGGACAATTGGCCAAAAATTGCATACTACCGAAAGTGAGTGAACAATCCCCATTATTCATAAATATTCCGGTTACGTTTTGCAAACATTTAATTAATTTTAATTTTAGTATCAATTTTTAAAAAAATTAACACTTTTTCCACAATACACTAAAATCAATCAGGTTGTTTATTCTATTTCTCGAATGTTTTTATGGCGGCCCAGAAGGGAAAATCTTTATGAATTTACAATGTACACCGTTATCACTTCATCAAAATTAGCTAAAAAAATTAGTAAAAAAAATTGTTTGCGATTTGACATTTTTAGAAATTTGTATAATTTTTCATTGTGGACAATTGGCCAAAAATTTCATATTGCGCCAAACTATTTTACAAAAATATTTGCCCGTTTATTATTTTTCCATTTATTTTTGATGATTTTCAGATATTTCAAATTTCATTCATTAATCTAATATTAAATTTCATTATATTGAAAATCGCCCAAAAAATTGAAAATCGCCCAAAAAATTGTCTAAAAAGTTAGCTGATTTTTTCACATGAAAAATCTGCCAACAGAATTGGCTAATTTTTCATATGAAAAATCTTCTAAAAAGTTAGCTAATTTTCCAATGAAAAATCACCCAAAAAGTTGGATAAATTTTCTGAAAAATCGTCTAAAAAATTATATGAAAACCAGGATTCTTTCATAATCTTTCTGGGTGATTTCCGTAGCCTCATTTGCTAATTTTTAAATTAAAACCCGACAAAAAACGTTCTCTAATATTTACTATGAAAATTCGCTTAAAAATTGAGCTATTTTTATATGAAAAATAGACAAAAAGATGGCTAATTTTTTTATATATAAAATCACTCAAAAAGCCGTCTAAACTTTCATATGAAATATCGCCCAAAAACTCTCTGATTTTTCAAATGAACATCGTACAAAAAGCTGGCTTATTGCGTCTTAGAACAATCGCCCAAAAAATTTTGCGATATGAAAAATCGCTCAAACAAATGGTTATGAAATATTAGCAAAAAAATCGCATGAAAAATCGCGTAAATAATTTTTAATTTTTTAATATAATTTAAATATATTTTTTTATTTGAAAAATCCTCTAAATGTAACTAATCGCCTAATATGTTAGCAGATTATTCATATTTAATATCGCACAAAAAGCTTGCTACTAGTTTTTCATATGAAAATCTCCAAAAAGTTGGCTAATTTTATATATCAAAAAATAACTCAAAAAGTTGGCTAATTTTTCATATCGAAAATCACTCAAAAAGTTGACTAATTTTCCATATGAAAAGTCACCCAAAAAATTGATTATTTTTTATATGAAAAATCGCCTAAAAAGTCGGCAAATTTTACATTCAACATCGCTCGATAAGTTGGCTAATTCTACAAAATATTTACTAATTATCAAAAAAAAAAACCTGGTACAAAAATTCGCTCAAAAAAGGTGTAAAATTTTTATATTAAAAATTTCCAAAAACTGTCCACCAAGTTGGCTAATTTTTCATATGAAAAAAGGATGATTTTCCATAAAAAAAAATCGACGTTATGAAAAATCGCAAAAATTTAAAAAAGTTGGCGAAAAATGAAAAATCGCCCAAAAAATTGATTAAATTTTGATGAAAATCCAATCAAAAATATATCTCATATGGGGTGTGTACAAACCTGGCTGCAGGGTAACAGCATTACCGGCTTTCGGTCGGACTTAAGGATTTTGTCCTCTGGATTATGTCCGGCTAAGCGGAGAAAAGGTTTTCTGGGTTGCGTTTATGAAAAATTACACTTTTGGGAAATCTAATATTTGGTTTTAGGGGTAAGACGATTTGTTGTAGTGCTAAAAAAATTGCGCAAATATTTGGATAATTTTTTTATGAAAAATCCCGCAAAAAGTTAAATATTATTTTCATCGAAAAATCGCTCTCAAAAAACTCGTTCATAAAGAGTGATTTTTTTGAGGTTAGGATTTTCATGCATTAGTATTTGACAGATCACGTGGGATTTCAGACATGGTGTCAAAGAGAAAGATGCTCAGTATGCTTTGACATTTCATCATGAATCGTCTTACAAACGAACAACGCTTGCAAATTATTGAATTTTATTATCAAAATGCGTGCTCTGTTAAGAAAGTTCATTGCGCGCTTCCATTTTATGGTCAGTTTAATCGACCCACTGAAGCGGCTATTCGGGCTATTGTGACTAAATTTCGCACCAAATTTACATTGTTGGACATTAAACCACCAACACGCTTACGTAGAGTGCGAACTGAAGAAAATATCGCAGCTGTATCGGCCAGTGTTAATGATGACCACCAATTTTCGATTCGTCGCCGTTCGGGTCTCTGTTACTCAAAAACGTGGAAATGCCAAAATTGGACTAAGCGGATGGACCACCTAAGACGCAGCCGCGGTCAACATTTAAATGAAATTATCTTCAAAAAGTAAATGTCATGGACCAATCTAACGTTTCAAATAAAGAACCGATGAGATTTTGCAAATTTTATGCGTTTTTTAAAAAAAAAGTTATCAAGCTCTTAAAAAATCACCCTTTATAAAATATCGCTTCAAAAAGATGACTATTTTTTATAGAAAAACCTCCAAAAATTTTTTTTATAAAAAATCCCTCAAAAATTTAATTATTATTTTCATCGGAAAATCGCTCTCAAAAAAGTCGTTCATATAAAATATCGCTTTAAAAAGATGGCTATTTTTTTATAGAAAAACCTCCAAAAAGTTGGCTAATTTTTCATATGAAAAATCACCCAAAAAAAAAACAATTTTTTATACAAAAATTCGCTCAAAAGAGTTGGATAAATTTTATATGAAAAATTGTCAAAATCGTAGGATATTCGATTTGAAAAATCTCTAAGAATGAAATATGGTTCAAATCAAAACATGGGTCAAAAAAAAATGAAAAATCATCAAAAAAAAATTAGTACTTTTTTATATGATAATTCGCTCAAAAATATATGCCTAAATCATGCTAGTAACGTTAGTCACGCCTCAAAAAATAGCCCAAATAATTGGCTAACTTTTATATAAAAAAGTTTGTTAATTTTTTCATCTGAAAAACACCCAAAAGATAGCATAATTTTTCATATTAAATTCACTTAAAAAAGAAGCAATTTTTTTTATAAAAAATCGTCCAAAAAATTTGGGATACTTGCTAAAAGTTGTCCGAGGAATAACTGACCGACTAAAGTCTGAAGAAGAAAATCTCAATAAAGTGTATGACAACGATTCGCATGTTTTCAATTTTTCGCTCGGTAAGTTATCACCATTTTGGGGCTAATGAAAGTGAATTTATATTTTAAAAATAATGTTGATTTTCGCCAATAGAAATCGATTCTGGACCACTGTGCACCCTACCCTATTTGTGAGATATGTCAAGTCTTCCAAAAACTAAAATAATATCCTATTGCTCTTCCCGCCATGCTTAGTGTAGCATAACTTTCGTGTCACCCTCGCCCGGCATTTTCTCATTTGCTGTAAGGCCTGCCCTGCTGCTGGCTGTGTTGGTGGTAGGCCGATGTTGTTGTTGTGGTTGCTTGTGTTATTATGGTCTGGTTGTTTGTTTGTTTGTTTTCCAGTATTAACGTACAAGTGTAAAAATATTTGGCCATAACGAAAACAATAAAACCTAAACCAACAGCAACAGCAACCATAACAAACAAACACTTGTTACGGTGGGAAAAAAATGTGAGTGGCCTGGAGTGCTGGTAATGTTGCTCAACCCAAAATGTATGAAAAGGGCCAACCAAGCAACACACCGTAACAGCAACAACAGTGAGTGAACTCATCAATTATCATATCGGAGTCACTTCAACGAATGGATATTTTTCTTTCATTTCGAATTTGTACTCGAATTCGGGTTCGGTTTCAGTTTGTTTAGTGTCTGTCTGTTTGTCGGTGTTGTGGATGTGATCATTTTTCAGTCGAGACACTCTTCTTGTTCAATTTGTATATTGGCTGATAGTATTGTTGTTGTTGTATTCTTCGCTTTTTGGCAAAGAAGAACACATTTGGCAGTAAAGCATGTACACAAGGGTGTGGTGTTTTTGTATCAACATTTTCAAAATTGACAAAATCAAATTATTAAATGGAAATCTGGGAGAAAGAAGGGCTGGGTGGTGCAAATTTCGGTTTTTTAATTCTAAAATATTTTTCTATTTTAAATAAATCTATAAAATTAGTTACAAAATTAGTGCATGTAAACATTTGCGAAAAAAAATCTCTCAAGAGTTGCCAATATGTTGACAAATTAAGAAATAATATATGATTCATTATTTTCGCAGTTTTAAACCAATGCTCTCAGCCAGCCATCAAATTAGCCGAGCTTTATTTGAGTATTTGGGTTTGTTGACCCAGTTTTGTGTTGCACGGAATGGCACCGAAAGCCTTTGTTGATGGTGGCAAATTTGCCAGTGGCAGACTGGCTTTTGTTTCATTTCGAAAAAAGTTGGTTAACAAACAAAACCACCAGCGATGCTTTGCTGGCCAATTCACAGTGTATTATAGGGGCATTTTTTATGAATTATTTAAGTTATTTATCAATAAAAGCCAGCAAAAGTATGCTCTGGTGTTGTTCCCTCCACATTGCACTGCGGCTGCTCTGCTTGGCTACTGCATTCTTTAGCTGGCCGGGTGGAATGTTTCTTTCATTCTTTTGACTGAATGCCTGAATGTGGGACTGGCTGTAGAAACGTACAGAAGGGATTGAAAGGGGGAGGGGTGGGAAACACTGTGTGTTGATTTATTGGAATTGTTATATCAATTGGAAAACACACACATAATACGATCTGACAAATTTCTAAAGATTGTGAGCGCATTGTGAATTTATTCCAAAATAAAAAAATCGGACTTCAATACAATATCGACAGCTCACTGCTGGTGTTAGCTTCCGAAAAGGTGAGTAAGAATTTATATTAGGTTGGGTCATGAAAAACAATTAATGTTTTCATTACCCAGGATAGAATTTGGATTGTAAAATGATGACAGGCCATCTGTGAGCTAAACGCATTTAAAATCTTCCCTAAAATCATATTTTCCCAGCTCCTCTTTTGTCCAACATTTTAAAGCTCTTTGATTGTGTTACTTTGGGGAAGGTGACTAAGAGTGTATATTAGCCTGGTATAGAATTTGGATTGTTTAATATAAATAATAATATAGTAAATATTTCGCTCTTGAATACTCCCCCAAAAATCATATTTTTTTCACAGACGATCTGATCTAGGAACGAAATATAATCATCATTAAACAACCAACAATTTTTTTCCGTGGGGTGAATGGAAATTATTATGCTATATATATAGAACTATTTCCCAGGATAAACATAAGTCGCACACCCAATTGTTCCGTTGACAGATCTTCGAATATGCTCTTCTAAAACTCATAGGGAGTCAATCATCCAACCATCTTAATTAGTGGTATTGTAGAGAGTAATGTCTGACATCTGCACAATAGTGACGACCTCATACTCTTACTTTCTTTTGGATAAGAGTATCTTATTCCAGATTAAACATGAGATGTTTATATGCTCTTCTAAAACACATAGGGAGTCAATCATCCAACCATCTTAATTAGTGGTATTGTAGAGAGTAATATCAGACATCTACACAATAGTGACGACCTCATACTCTTACTTTCTTTTGGATAAGAGTATCTTACTCCAGAATAAACATGAGATGTTTCATAGCCTATGTATTAATTCGAACTTGCTCCGCAAAAACCCCTTGGAATCTACCATCCAATCATCTTGATTAGAGGAGCTGTGAAGATTACTTTCTCTTACTCTTACTTTCTTTGGGATAAGAGCAATAATAATGCTATCATAAGATATGTTTACGATAGATTAAGAGGAATTATATTCTTCCTCAAGACCAAACTTAATATATTTCCATGCCCATTTGCTCGGCCTTCTGATTTTCGAATTTGTTCCTCCAAAACGTGTTGGAATTAAATCATTCAATCACCTTAATTAGTGGCATTGTGGAGACTAACCTCTACCTCACATACTTCCTTTCTTTTGGAAAAGAGGAGTAAGAATTATTATATCATCTTCTTCCAGCATAAACATAAAATATTTTCATGTTAATTTCTTCAGCTAACTGATTTTCGAACTTGCTACTCCAAAATCATTGGAATCAACCATCCAATAACCTTAATTAGTTGTGTTGTGAAGATTAATCCCTGATCTCGTTAATATACAATCGTTCGCAATGATTAACGTAGGATATTCTCAAAACCGATCTTTCATTTATTTCACATCCTTCCTTTCTTTTAGATAATGCTTATATCTTCTTCTTCAAGGACAAACGTAATATATTTTCATGCCCATTTGCTCAACATTCTGATTTTCGAAATTGCTCCTTCAAAACGTCTTTGGAATCAATCATCCAATCAGCTTAATTAGTGACATTGTGTAGACTAACCTCTACCTCACATACTTCCTTTCTTTTGGAAAAGAGGAGTAAGAACTATTATATCATCCTACTCAAGATATAACATATTTGCATGCCCATTTCTTCTGTTAATTTGTGGTGTTATGAAGATTAATCTCTGATCTCGTTAATATATAGAATCTTTCGCAGTGATTAATGTAGGATATTCTCACAATCTATCACTGATTTATTTCATCATGCTTTTGATCTCTGAACAGTTCATTCTAATTAGTATCTTTCCAGTTTTTCGTGTACCGCGGCCTGCTCTCTAGCAAAGTATGTTGCTCCTTTTTTCAAGAAAATCTGCAGACAAACTCCAACCTTTCATGTGAATGAAAGACCTTCTCATCCTCCAGTAGAGTGGTGAAGCCTTTTACATTTTATCATTTAATCTGCAATTTGAATACAAAGCAGATGATTTGATTCCCGGGAAATATTTCACAAAATAATTAAGCAGACTTTAAGATATTTAACTCGTATAAGTGGTTATATTTCAACTTATCATCTGCCAAAAAGTTACTAGCAGATTTAGTATGCATAATTAACCAAAGTAAACTTGTTGGTGGAAATGAATCCTACTACCAAGAACTTTACAAAACTAACTCTTCCATTCGAATTTGCGCACTGGCCAACAACAGTAACAGTGGCCATCGTTTAGCTGCATAACTTTGGTTGGGCAAATCATCTCTCCATATTGTTTTTAACTTTAGTTGAGTTGAGTTCCTAAATAATACTTTCAAGAGTCATGGTATCGTTTTGGAAAGTCCATGGTAGCTGTTTGGAGTGTTTCGCTGGGCACAGGAGGATGAATAAGTTTACGTGTTAACAGGAAATTATGATGATGATGGCAAGTAGATGGTAAACTACTCGATGGTGGTGATGGTGGTGGTGGACTCAAACGACCATTAGTTAAGCTCGCAACAAGGTGATTACACAATAAACGTCGTCAAGTATTTATTTGTTAGCACATTTTGTTGTTTCAAGCTGTGGAACGAACTAAGGCCAATTACGGCCTCGCAGTGGAGGCTATGGGTCCATACGGCACGGTATGAGACTAGTAATTCATTTACAAAGTACATAATCGACGGGTGGTGTGAAAAGCAAAGGGAAAGAGTTAAGCATTGAAGAGAGAAAGATCGCACAGCCAGTGAACGACAATCTGTGGTGGTTGTTGGCTTTAAACCTTGGGAAACTAGCTACAACTTCAGTTGATTGCTTTATAGGACTTCTTCGTTTCTTCTGAATCAAATTCCATCGGTCAACATTTTTTGAGTTTTGTAAAAAAATTAAATTAGACAAGGATTGTTTGAGATATTAACATTGAAAATCGGGCAACGGGGTATATTTTAGAAATTAGCGAACAATTGACTACTTTTCTTATTTTTCGAAATAAAAAAATATTTTTTTTCAATTGAAAAGAAAATATTTTTTTTGACTTAAAAGAAAATTATTTTTTTTCGATTTGAAAGAATTTTTTTTCGATTTAGATGAAAATTAAAATTTTTATTTTTTGTTTTTATGTCTTTTATTTTCGTATGTATTTTTTTCGTAGTACAGATTTTCACCTTCCTCAGATTTTGAAAAATGGAAAAAAAGAAAATTTTGACTAATGCTGCCGAAATTTAGGAGTAAAGAACCTAAAGAAGCCTCTCTAAAAGTAATAAAATCCAATAGGGAACTTATTTAAACCTTTGAGGGTCATACAAGTTCTCTATACAGAAGATCCACTGATGAGTTATCCCCACACAGAATACGAAATACGTCAATGGACAAAGTGTGTATAGTTGGGTGTGAGGGTTCTTCTCATTTCCATTAGCAAAAACTCAATGCAATCAATTGAGGAACATACAAGTACTCGATATAGAAATTCCACTGATGAGTTATCCCCACACAGAATACGAAATACTTCTATGGACAAAGTGTGTGTGTAGTAGAGTGGCGTTCGTCTCATTTCATTAGCAAATCATCCTAACTTATCATACCACCCTCGTGAAAAAATAGTTGCTAGAACTTTCGTACGCGTGTTTGTGTGCTTCAAATACATTTCCAAGTAGTCGCCGCCGCTTTTGTTAAAGTGGCCAATTTGTCGATATGAATATTTTAGTTGCAAAAACAAAACACACACACGCGCACACACACACTCACTCGTACATTGGGCTGTCATCGGATTACCTTGCTCCACACTTGCCGCCGTGCAGTGGCCACTTGTTATCACCTTGGCACTTGACAGGCACTGGGGCTATCTGATTCCACAGTTGGTCGTCGTCGTCGTCGTCATAATTATGTGAAAAATAACACCTTTCTGTTGGCAGAGGTTTTCGCTTTGATCCATTCATTGTATGTTCTTAACGGCATTGAAGAGGGAAGGGAGCATTGAATTTAGCTGACGATCCAAGAATGAAGAATTTGGCGGTAAAGAAGAATGACAGGTGAAAGGTTTCAACAGCGGCGCAAGGGGTAGAAATCCATCAATTAAACTAATATTTTTTTATTGAGGTATACTCTTGCATAAAATTAGCATACATTTTTTTATGGATTCATATTTTTTTATTTTTTTACTAAAATTCTAATTTTCAAAAATTCCAGTTACCTTTGAAATTTGTACTCTCATTTTGGAAATATAGGTACGATCACACCTATTATATATTCAATTGAAGGTAGTTTTGATGGCTAAAAATGTTGCGAATTAAACTTTATCATATAAACAGTGGGTTAATCTCCAAAAATTGAGAAAAAGAATTGACTTTTTTCGAAAAAAAAACTTTGTTTTAGTTTTTTCGTTTGATTTTTTTTTGGTCTATAATCAATATTTGATTTGAACTGGGATATTGTCCTGGCTCAAGACCATTTTGCTTCTATATTTAATAGAATGCAAATTTATTTACAAATGGCAGGACAATATCCCAGTTCAAATAAAAAAAAAACTTTTTTTACAGATTTTTCGAACTTGCTCTTCTAAAACCCCTTTGGAATCGATCATCCAATCACCGTAATTAGTGATGTTGTGGAGATTAATCGTTAACTTCTTTCTCTCAACCATCCTTTATTTTGCATAAGAGGACTAATAATGCCTATATCATCTTCCTCTATGATAAGAGCAAGATATTTTCATTACCCAGCCTTCTAATTTTTCCGACTTGCTATTCCAAAACGGAAGCAATCATCCAATCGCCTTGATTAGTGATGTTGTGGAGATTAATCTGTAAATTCTACTTCACATCTTTTCTTTATTTCAGATGAGAAGAGTAAGTATTCTTATATCTTCTTCCTCGAGGATAAATGTAAGATTTTCGATATTGCTACTCCAAAATCCCTTGGCAACAACCATCCCAATCACCCAATTATTAGTGTTGTTGAGATTAATCTATGATCTCGTTAATATATAATAAAATATTTAAAACATCTTTGAATTTATTTTAAATCTTCAAGATACATTTTACAAAACTCTGCTCTCCTCCGATATGCGGATTATATTGATTTACAAGTGCACATCCATCCATGCGTTCATATTTTTTTCTTCTACTAAACAAATCCAACATTATTGAGAATTATGATGGTATTCAATATGCCACAACAACAACAACTATCTAGTCAGTCATACTTACAACAAGATAACAATAAATTGAAATTTTCAATTCTTCTTTTCCCCCTGTTCTTTGTCGATACGTGATTGTATAAAATTCAATAAAAATAACCCGAGTAAAAGCAACCCAAAACCACTCCAAGTATGTGCAGATATTAAATGGCACATCGTGCACAACATATGCTCGCAAGGATGCACAAGTGCGTTGGAGTCAGATATATATCTGGCGGCATATTAGACTGGGTCACAGTCCGTATCAACATATAGAAAAAAATGCCAGTGTCTTGGAAAATCCGAATGGGGTAAAAAACAATTTTTGTTCTTTTGCCGAAACTTATTTTTATAAAATTTTTAAATTTTATTCTAAGCAATCATTGAAGAGCGCCTCATTGAGTAGTAGCTGAACTCTTTATGACAGAATTATCATGAAAAATCCGATTGTGGTAAAAAAAGCAATTTTCTCGTTCATTTGCCGAAACTATATATATATATAGATACATATTCTAAACAATCATTTGAAGAGCGCTACCTTGCCTTCGCTACAATCATTGAGTAGTAGCTCAACTCTTTATGACAGAAGTATCATGACACGTTTGAGAATTATTTCATGTTGTTATTTTTGTATTAGATTTGCATAGTCTGAAGCAAAATCATTTATTTGATGGCATTTAATCTACGTCAGAAAGTTCAGCAGCACCTCCTTTTGTCACGCCCCGCGCTAATGTGCCAGCGAATACACTCAATAGTTCCATTCATTCGTGAGTATAAAAACTTGATGGAAATAGCTGGCATCCGAATGTATTACATGCGAAAATACCTAAAAAATAAATGCAATACTTTGGATTGCTTCAATGCCACTTCTATTTACATTCCTTGAGCGCTTTTCTGGATTTTTAAATATTTTTATTTTTAAATATTATTCTAACAACTTACAGGCAACATCGTTCGGACATTGCCTCGCAGACAAGAAACATGCTGAGGATGGCTATTCTACGAAAGACAGAGTTATTGTTCGAAGAGCAAAAATTAATTCTGTCTATAAACGTACCTTTTGCACGGTTATAAGCCTGTAACATAGTTGGAAGTACCTTAAGAGAAAATTGGAATTTTAGTAAAAAAATCATAAAAAATACGTTTCAATAGAATCTAATTTTTAAAGGGGTACGCTCTATTTTTAAAAGAATAAAAAAATCATAATTTTTTAAATTCTTTTGTGTCTAGAGTACAAATCTTAAATGTACCTTCGGCAAAAATTGGGAATTGAAAAAAATATCGTAATCGATTTCCTAAATAGACCAGAAAATTGTATACATAGCCCGGCAACATTTTTGTTGCATAGGTCCCTTTCAGTGTATAAAAAATAACAATAACTTATATAAGATTACAACATCCCAGAAGTAAGAACAGGGAGCTTCTCCGGACCGAAAAAAATCTGCCAAGTATTTTGGTACTCACAAATATGTGTTAATACATAAATACATTTAATTTTATTCAAATGTCAAACAAGAAACCTGCAACAGTTGCAAATTAGATGCAAAACAGCCAAAATGTGCATCTCAAACAACATCTGCAACACAATCATGATCGCCATCAATGCCAAGACAAACAACAAAACACTCTGCCCGAACGGGTGTAGTTACAACGCCCACTTAAGCATTATTTGGCATCGACAACACCATCATTATTCATCATAGAGAGCCACCAAAGAGCTAAAGAACCAAGAAAAGACAACAACAAAGTATTCTGAAAATAACCACCACAACAAGGACCAGTACCAGCCGGCACAACAATACGCTTGCTGTCAGGGAACACAAAATGCAAGCAATATACTAACGTTTCCAAGAGATACGATAAACGGCGAAAAAGAGAAACGCAACAATGGTCAAAATAAATGCAAAGCAAAAAATAAAAAGCCAACGATTTTTTTTTGTACAAAATCTTTCGTGTAAACACCGGTAGTCAGTCAAGGTTCCCCCATTCTCCCCTCGCCCACAACAAATCAAGCGACCATCAGCAACCGAACACAAAGGCAGCGGCCAAGCGCGCCACAAATATATGGACAGTGGCAAGTGGCGTTTTCGATATATGCGAAATGGTGCGGGCAACGTGAGGTGAGGTGTAGGTAGTATTGGCAACCGAGCGATCATCACCATCATCATAATTTTAGCCATGGCCAACATCAACATCTGAGTTGCACAGTGGCCACTTTTCGAGAGTAGATTTAGATTTCACTGTTTTCGATTTCAAAATGTATAAAATCATGCGAAGGAGTCAAGAAAGGATAAGGCGACCACAGTGTAAGAAGCTGAAATTTTCATATGATTTCTGCATGTTGTAAAAGGTATTTATATAAAAAATAAATTCCACTTTAAGAGAATAATTTGCCAGCGGCAAAAATATCTAGATTTTGAAAGTTGTAATTTGAGTAATTCCAGAAATTTTGCTTATCGTTCTGCGATTTAAATGAAAATTTGCAAATTTGTACTTTTCTATATTTTCCAGGATTTCAAAATTTTCGATTTTATATAAAAATAAATTCCCCTTCAAGAGAATAATTTGCCAGCGGCAAAAATATCTAGATTTTGAAAGTAGCAATTTGAGTAATTCCAGAAATTTTGCTTATCTTTCTCCGATTTTAATGAAAATTTGCAAATTTGTACTTTTCTATATTTTCCAGGATTTCAAAATTTTCGATATTGTAGATACTAGGGAGGACCGAAAATGAAATATATTTCCCATAAGGTAATTTATAAAAAATGTGTAACTGTTTTGTGGTAAGAGATGTAAATATAATTTCTTGATCTCATTTGCAGTCAATGGAAAGTGGGAAAAATCCAATAGAAATTGAAAAATTTCATTTGAAATTGAGATTTTCCATTTAAAATTGAAAAAATTCTAGTTGAAATCGAGATTTTCCATTTGAATTTGAGAAAATTCCAATTGAAACTAAAATTTTTCATTTCAATTTGAGAAACTTCCAATTGAAGTTGAGATTTTGCATTTGAATTTGCAATTAAAATTGTGAATTTCCATTTCTAATACAGGAAATTCTATTATCAATTGAGAATTTCCATTTCATATTGAGAAAATTCCAATTGAAATTGAGAATATCCATTTCATATTGAGAAAATTCCATTTCAAATTGAGAACTTACATTTCATATTGAGAAAATTGTAATTGATATTAAGAATTTCCATTTTAAATTGAGAAAATTTTAATTATATAAAAAATATATAAAAATATTTTTAAATTTTTGCTTTTATTTACTTTTTATAAATAATAAAGTAACTCTAAAATTTTTGTAAAATATTTTTTTCAGTACTTGGCTGGAATTTTGGTATATTTTCCTGCCAATTTTTTCTAGTTTTATAGCAAATTATCAAATTAAAAACATAAATTTTTAAAAAAAATTTCCCTTATTTATTTTTTATAAACAAAAAATACGTCTTCGATTTTTGTAATTTTTTTTATTATTAGCTAAGGGAGTCAGTGAGACGCTTCACAAGTTTTATGATGTAGTTCCTGGCACTTAGTTTACAACAATTTTAAACATTGCAGTCGAAATTACAAGTACATAATACAAATAATTCTATGCAACAAAAATTAAAAAAATTGTCCGAGACATAAAAAATATTTTTTTGTGTATTGAGACAGCAAAAATATGGATAATTTTTTCTTTTTTTTTTGCAGAAATTCCAAATTTCTAAGGCCCATTTAATATCTGTACTCTCATTTTGGGAATATAGGTTCGATCACACCCACTTATATGTTCAATTAAAGATAGTTATAATGGCTTCAAATCTGGCGATTAATATTTTCACATAGAAATAGTGATTTAGGGACAGTTTCCAATAAAAATTAAAAAAAATTTAAACCTGGCAACCTTAAATAAAATAATATAATAATATTTAAATAAAAAAATTTTTTGAAAACATAGAAATTTGGTCTATAAAAAATATTTAAATATTTTTATATTTGCAAAAATGGACCAAGTATGCATAGTTGAGGTAGTTTACTTCGTAAGAAGAAAAAAATTAAAAAAAATCGAAAATATTTTGACTTTTTTTTAATATTGAAAATTATTATTTTTTTTTTTCAAAAAATGTTAAAAATTATTTTTTATGGCTCCAAATCTGGCGATTAATATTTTCACATAGAAATAGTGATTTAGGGACAGTTTCCAATAAAAATTAAAAAAATTGAAACCTGGCAACCTTAAAAAAGATCTGAAAAAAATATTTTTTAATATAAATAAAATAATATAATAATATTTAAATAAAAAAAATAGAAATTTGGTCTATAAAAATATTAAAATATTTTTATATTTGCAAAAAACCAATATATGGACCAAGTGTGCATAGTTGAGGTAGTTTACTTCGTCAGAAGAAAAAAATTGAAAAAAAAACGAAAATATTTTGAATTTTTTTTTAATATTGAAAATAATTTTTTTTTTTCAAAAAAATGTTGAAAATTATTTTTTTTTTTTTCAAAAAAATTTGATTTTTTTTAATGTTGAACATCATTTTTTTCCCAAAAATTTTGGAAATATTTATTTTTGTTTTTCGAAAAATATTTTTAGCTGGTACGAAAGTAACCTTAAAATCGAAAAAAATATATTTAAAAAAATATTGAAACTTAGTTTTTAAAAATATATAAAATGCATATGTAAATTTGCAAAAACTTTAAATATATGTACGACAAGCAGTATATGGTCAGACAAGCAGTATTTACAGAAGTTCCACTGATACGAAATAGAAAGTGTACAAATCTGAGATGGTTTAATTCGTAATAAGAAAGAATGCCAGCTGTAACTAGCTGGCATTCGAATGTATTGCATTATTCACAAATACCAGATTTTTTTTTAAATATTGAAATTTATTTTTTTTTTTTTTAAATAATTTTCATAAAGTATTTTGCTGGTTTCATAAAAGAAAAAATGGGAAAAAATATACTTTTTAATGTCTAACATCCTAATAAATAATATTTGTGGTGTGATTTGTGGTTTTCATTCGTTTGTGATAATTATTGATTTAAAGAGTTCCAATATTTGGTTGAAAAAGCCTTCTGGCTCATGACAACCCTCATCATGATTGTGCAGTAGTGTGCAGCCAAGCCATTTTAAAATAAATCTGCATGTTATATAAATATGGATGCAAAAAGGTCTAGAATGAGGATTATATCAATTCAAATCATTAATTTAATACATTTAAAATATATAATTTTTTGACCAGTCTTTTTTGGCAAAATTAACCACTGTGCGATGGCCTTATCGATAGCAAGTAGCAAGAAGCTGTGGCAACAAATGTTGCCTAGTTCATTTAGAGGCTTAAACAGCCAAAACAGAGCCTCAACAACACAGCCAACCACTGGTTTTGGGATATGTGTTTACGTTCGTTTCATCTCCTTCAACACCACCAGCACCACTTAGGATGTGTAGACGTGTTGCTACTGTTTTTTGGCCAGGAATTGAATTGGGAAGGTGTATTACATACAAGCCAAAAAAAAATAAACAAACAGACGGCTGGCTGGCTGGCCGGCCGTACATTCATATGGTTGGGCTGTCTTTGGCGGACACCGCGCCATGAGTTCCCTCTCTCTCTCCATCTATCTCCTCTTACAATTTTGGCTATCTTGCCAACCAACCAAGCAAATGACTGGCTGTCCAGTCTAGTGCCGACCTGGCAACCAGACGTCTTCCTAAGTACTATGTGTGTAGAGCCAGGCAGCCAGTAAAGTTTCGCTGTCTGATGTTGTTGGGCCTACCTCAACCCTCCACCGACCATATTTAGTGTGATGTGGCGGCTGGCGCACCATTGTCGCCGCCGCAGGATGCCATAAAATATTGAAAGTTCGTTGTGTTTTCCTTTCATTGCCACATTTCTAAACTGTTGCAAATTTCGTTAAGTGCGGATTTCTGACTAGCTCCTCTACTTCTCTGCTGATACTTTAGCGATTCACTGTGTGCGCACTGCTGTGTAAATTGAATGCATTTATTGGCACTTTACTCATGTTTCGTGTACAATCTACGATTCTTTGCAGGGCGTAGATTCTCCAAGACATTGGGGTGGATGGAACAAAAAAATATGAGTTTGAGGTTTTTTAAGAAATTAAAGTGGGAACTGAAGGTGATATCAAAGTGGAATCTGAATGAATTGACTTGCACTATGTTTGGAGCCAGATTTCTGAGATAGAAATTTCACGGAGTTCAACCTGGGGCCAAATTACGGCATACGTATCGTATCGAAATCTCAAATGTTCAACATCTCAAAAACATCATATTTTGATCGAAATTGTAAATTTATTCGTTTGGGACGAATCATTTCATCAAGTTGAAGTATTTTATGCGAATCGTGTCAAAACTTAATAAAATGTCGGCATATTCTGGACTATGAAAAAAGTGGATTTCGATACGATACGTATGCCGTAATTTGGCCCCTGGAAATGTTATTTGAATAAACCAAAATAAAATCTCTCCATATTTTCTTTCCATCCTAGAAATGGAAATAACGCTTTCGTTCGATCCATCCTATTATATTCGATATTTATTTATATATTTCATTCTTTTTCGTAGAGAAAACGATCCTTCCTATTATACTCGATATTTATTTCTATTTTATTCTTTGTGCTGAGCACGAGCAACATATTGTATCGCTGTTGCTGTGATGGCAAAAGTGTATTTTTATGTAAATTTGTTGCCAATAACTGAACGTTTCAATCATTTAAATTTTTATGGCATTTTGATAGGGACCGGAAGTAGTTGGTTAAGAGAAAATGTTCCATTTTGATGGGTTTTATGAACACGTTCAATGTGAATAAAAAGTAAGTGTTAAAACAACCTCACCATAATAAATTATTAAATAGATAATTTAATAAACAAAAGGTTTACGATATACACAAGGTACGAGGATAGTTCAAGAAGTAAAAACATTGTGTTTTCTCTTTTATCAAAATCGTCATTTGCCTTGTTTTACCTCGTTTTACATTCAAAAAATACCTGAAAAATATTTTTTCCAAAAACATTGAAATTTAGTTAAAATATATATATAAATATAATATATATATAACTCATATGTAAATTTGCAAAAAATATTAATATATATACGGCTGCTGACAAAATAGTAACACAAGTAGAAGTTTCGCTGATTAGATTTCCCCTCACAGGACACGAAAAGTGTGCATAGTTGAGATTCTTTAGTTTGTAAGATGAACAAATTTATCAAACTAGCTGGCAGTCGAATGTATAGGGTCCGCCATCTAACGTTTTTTTTTCAACTATTCAACCGTTGGACTATTATTTGTGGGGTGCCCTCAGCAGCCATTTGAATGGAATTATTTTCCATTATTAACCGGAAGGATTGTACTTTCAAATAAAAAAAGAAATTTGAGAAAATATTCAGTAGTTTTTTATAGCTTTTGCAAAAAAAAAGTTATTTGGCGGACTCTATATTACATTAAAAACATTTAAATGTTTTTTTAATTAAAAAATCATTTCAGAAAATTAAAAATATCGTAAAAATCGTTGTTTTCTGGCACGAAAAAATCCATAAAAATAAAAAAAAATCGAAAAAATATTTTGTTTTTTAATATCCAACATTCTAGCAAAGAAAACAATGTAAAAAATCTATGGATTAATGTAGAAGTTACGGCCCTGTTTGTTAAATCACATTTTTTTAATTTTATGGTTAAATAGTGCGAAAATCCGCTTTTCAAATTGGATAATACAATATTTCTGTTTTATTTTATAATATCTGGGATCTTATGGAAAAATCCAAGTCTATGTAAAGAAAATGTATGGATAAATGTAGCACTTATGACTCATATTATAGAAGTGAAGGCATTTCAAAAAACCGTGTGATCTGATCACACATGAAGACGACTTGTACTTCTACTTCTAAGAAGGACTATAACATCTACATTTGTAAAAAGATTTTTTCGACTACACCTTGTTTTCTTCTCTAAAATCTCTGCTAGTACAAAATAAAAAAAAAATATTATATATTATATAATATATTTATATAATATATAATATATTTATAAAATATTAAAAAATACAAAGATAGTTGTTACTTCTATATTTATCCAGACATTTTTTTCTACCTTAAAATGTTAGCTATTAAAAAATAGAACAAATTATTTTTTGCGATTTTTTTTCTTTTTGTGGTCCTCGTGCCTGAAAATTATTTTTTTTTTCAAAAAATATTGAAATTTATTTTTGAAAAAAATCCAATTTTATTTGTTCAGTAAATATATAAATATATATAAAATATATATAAATATATACCAAAATACTCAGTAAATTACAGAGTGGGCTTTTCAATAGATTCTGAGATACCAGCAAAAAATTAGAAGTACTTTTCATGCTGAAAAATATTGAAAATATTTTTAAATTTTCGCAGCAAACATTCTGTGAAGAGTGTGATCGCTTGTAGAGTCTGAGATGTGGGCATAAATGTGAGATTCAATTCTAAATAAACAAGGTAGAAGGTATTTTGCAATTTTACATATTTTGAAAAAAAAAATAATAATTTCAGACAACTAAAGATGTCCGAAAGTTGTTGATAACAATTTTCTTTCAGGTGAATTTTTAGTTCTTACCAAATAAATAAAAATTAAAATATATTCTTTGAAATTAAAAATAAAGGGTCCGCCAAATAACTTTTTTTTTTGAAAATGCTATAGAAAAAAAACTACTGAATATTTTCTCAAATTTCTTTTTTATTTGAAAGTACAATCATTGCGGTTAATAATGGAAAATAATTTCATTCAAATGGCTGCCTCGGCACCCCACAAATAATAGTCCAACGGTAGAATAGTTGAAAAAAAAACTTTAGATGGCGGACCCTTTAATAATAATAAATATTTTTTGAGTTTTTTTATTTTTTTAATTTAATAATAATAAATAGTTTTACTATTTTTTAGTTTAGTTTTCTGTAAATTTCATAATGGAATCCCACTTATCGGTCATTTTGGAAGGTCTTCTGAAATTTTACATATTTTGAGAAACAATAAAAAATATTTTTACTATTTTTTATTTTCTTTATTATCTACATATATTCGGTAAACATTCTGTAAATTTCGCAGGAGCGATTTCATTTTAAATAAACCACAAATATTCGAAGGTCTTCTGCAATATTACATATTTTTGTTGTTGTTTGAAATATATCTTTTAGGAGAATTTTTAATTTTTACCTAATAAAATAAATGAAAAATATTTTTTATTATTTTTTTTTAATTTGAAATTATAAAAAATAACTAAAAATATTTTTTAACTTTTTTGCACTTTTTTAAAATTGAAAAATAAATAAATAAAAATTATGTTTTTATTTTCATTAATTTTTTCCGGTAATAATGGTTACATTTATACGGTTAAATAAAAATTAGAAAATTATTTCTCAACAAATACCCGTGATCGCAAGAAGTCTCTAAAAATCAATCTTTTGGGAATTATTTCCCCGTTTTTTGGAACTGCTATTTTTCCATTGTGTGCAAAATTAAAAATTTTTGTTATCACAGCTAAATTATCCAGGCTTAAAGAAAATAAGTATTTTTTTAGGGATTTATTTTCCCCTTTTTAGGAATTATTTTTGATTTATATAAAAAATATTTATAAAATTATTTCTCGAAACGCTTAGCACCAATTAGAAGATTAAACAGGGAATTTAATCCACAAATAGAAAATAAAAAATGATCTTTGATCGAAAAAAATCTATTTTTTTTTTGATTTATTTTCCCCGTTTTAGGAATTGTTATTTTTTCCATTGTGTGCCAAATAAGCATTTTTGTACGTCTTTGTCAGCCAGGCTTAAAGAAAAAAATTAAATGTCTGTGATTTATATTCCCCGTTTTAGGAATTGTTTTCGATTTGAATAAAAAATATTTAGAAAACTATTTCTCGAAACGCATAATAACAAAATATCCGTGATCGCAAGAAGTCTCTAAAAAATCAATCTTTTGGGAATTATTTCCCCGTTTTTGGAATTGTTATTTTTCCATTGTGTGCAAAATTAGCATTTTTGTACGCTTTTGTGATCACAGCTAAGTTATCCTGGCTTAAAGAAAAAAATCAAATTTTTGGGATTTATTTTCCCCGTTTTAGGAATAGTTTTTTTCCATTCTGTAAAAAATTAGCATTTTATCGTCACAACTAAGTTATCCAGGCTTAAAGAAAAAAATCATTTCTTTTTGGGATTTATTTTCTCCGTTTTATGAATTATTATTTTTCTATTGTTGTTTGAAATATATTTTTTAGGAGAATTTTTAATTTTTACCGAATAAAAAAATATTTTTTATTATTTTTTTTTTAAATTTGAAATTATAAAAAATAACTAAAAATATTTTTTTGACTTTTTTGCATTTTTTTTAAATTGAAATTAAAAAAATAAATAAATAAAAATTATGTTTTTATTTTCATTCATTTTTTGGTTACATTTATACGGTTAAATAAAAATTAAAAAATAATTCATTGAAATTTAAAGAAAAATATTTTTTTATTATTATTTTTTTAATTTTTTCTCTTTTTATTGCATCTATACTTCTAGTTCAGTACACGCAGTCTAGTGTTTCGACAATTTGCCCTTCTTGTTGTAGAATTTCTCAAATCCTTTAAAATTTTAGTTTACCTTCGAACTTCCGTCTTTAGAGGTGAATGGCTTTTTAGCAAAGCATTTCTTAAGTTTGGGAACAGGAAAGAGTCTCTCGGGGTCTCTAGATCTGGAGAGTATGGTGGATGTGAAAGTATCGTTGAAATTGGATGAGTTAACGTATAACTTAAGAGATTGTATTTAATAAATATTTGTTTACATTCGTTTCACTAAATAATGAACGGTCAGTTCAAGAATGAATTCAAAACATTTGCGCAATTGTTCAAAAAGAGATAGAACCTTTTTAAAATTTGTTTTGGATTTCAATCTGCTCCAAATAATGCTACAATATTTACATTCACATTGTAAAATTTACATAGGATTATTGTATGTATTGTTATATTGAGGTTTACCGTCACATTTTGCCAACGGACAAATAAATATTGACTTCATCAATATTTTTGATGATTGATCCATAGAATGAATCTTAAATAACTATTGGATGACTCTGCACTGTGTACGTTGGAATATATTGAGGGGATAGGGGTTACCATTTGACTTTGTGCTGATGTATTGACAGTTAACTCCCACTGCTTGCTGAAGTGGGGGGTTTAATCCCTTTGCAACCCCTTTGGCTTTTTCTTTTTTTTATAGCCATCCATATCCATAACAGCAGTGTTGAATTCGAATATTGTATGTTTGTTATTTTTTGATGGTGACTTTATTACATTTTAAATTCATAAATTGATTGGCCACAAGCAATTTGGTTCGGTAACTCGGAATACATACATACATATGTACGTGTGGCTGTATTTACATTCACAACATGTGAATCCATTCACTTGTCCCAACCAACCAACCATTCATTCATTCATACATTTATTCGTTTCGTTTGATTCACTTACCCATGAGAGTGTTCAAATATTTAAAGTGTTGCTGAATCAAAACAAGAACAACAACAAAAATCGCAAAAACTGTTGAAGTGGCAAAAACAATTTATGGGACCCCAAAAAAAAACTTAAAAAAAATATTTCTGCTAATTCACAAGTTTTTTTCCAACAGTTTGATTTGGGTTTTAGAATGATTTGGGATACGAGAAATACGTTGGAAAATTTTCAATTTCTGCATGAATGTTATTATCCCACTGCGAGTTAAGGAATAAAGGAAACTTATTATTGGAATTTGACATATTGCCCCAAAAAAAACTTGGTCAATTTGAATAAAAAATATGTTGACAATTATTTCTTGAAACGTATAGCACCGATACCGAAACAGGAAATATTATCCACCAATAAAATAATAAAAAATTATCCTTGATCGAAAATGAGGCTCTAACAATTTTTTGGGATTTATTTTCAACGTTTTAGGAATTGTTATTTTTCCATTGCATTTTATTTAAGCTTTTGAAGTTACCCAGACTTAAACAAAAAAATCAAATTTTTGGGATTTATTTTCCCCGTTTTAGGAATTGTTATTTTTTGACTTGTGTGAGAAATTAGCATTTTATTTACGCTTTTGTTATCACAGCTAAGTTATACAGGCTTAAAGAAAAAATAAAAATTTTGGTATTTATTTTTCTCGTTTTAGGAATTGCCATTTTTTCTATTCTCTGAAAAATTATCATGTTATGTACGTTTTTGTGATCACAGCTAAGTTATCTAAGCTTAAAGAAAAAAATTAAAATTTTTTGGGATTTATTTTCCCCGTTTTAGGAATTCTTTTTGATTTGAATAAAAATATTTAGAAAATTATTTTTCGACACGAAACACCGATTAAAGTGAAAAAGTGAATTTTATGCACTAATAAAATAATAAAAAATGATCCTTGATCGAAAAGAAGTTTCTAAAAAATAAAATTTTTGGGATTTATTTTCCCCGTTTAAGGAATTGTTATTTTTTCCTATTTTGTGCAAAATAAGCATTTTTTACGTCTTTGTTATCACAGCTAAGTTATCATGGCTTAAAGAAAAAATATGTTTTTTTGGGATTTTTATCTCCGTTTTAGGATTTGTTCTTGATTTGAATAAAAAATATTTATCAATTTATTTCTCGAAACACACAATAAAATAAATATCCGTGATCGAAAGAAGTCTCTATAATATAATTTTTTGGGATTTATTTTCCCCGTTTTAGGAATTGTTATTTTTTCAATCCTATGCAACATTAGCATTTTATGTACGTTTTTCTGATCATAGCTAAGTTATCCAGGCTTAAAGAAAAATTTTTTTTTGGGATTTATTTTTCCGTTTTAGGAATTCTTTTGTTGATTTGAATAAAAAATATTTAGAAAATATTTCTCAAAACGAATAATAAAAAAATTAAAAATTAAAATTAAATCTAAAAAATCAAATTTTTGGGATTTATTTTCCCGTTTTAGGAATTGTTATTTTTGCATTGTGCAAAATTACCATTTTGAATAAGTTTTTGAAATCATAACTAAGTTATCTAGGCTTAAAGAAATCAATTTTTTGGGATTTATTTTCCCCGTTTTAGGAATTGTTATTTTTTCATTGAGTGAAACATTTGCATTTTCATTACGTTTTTGTGATCAAAGCTAAGTTAACCAGGCTTAAAAAAACAATTTTGGGATTTATTTTCCCCGTTTTAGGAGTTTTTTTGATGCGAATAAAAAATATTTTGAAAATTATTTCTCTAAACGCTTAGCACCAATTAAAAGGTTAAACAGGGAATTT
Source organism: Polietes domitor (assembly GCA_947397865.1). Lineage (NCBI taxonomy): Eukaryota > Metazoa > Arthropoda > Insecta > Diptera > Muscidae > Polietes > Polietes domitor. The sequence goes on from OX377620.1 coordinate 123,924,635, forward strand.
TATCCACTAACAAAAAATAAAAAATGATAATTGATCTCGAAAAGTCTATAAAAAATAAAAAGTTTGGGATTTATTTTCCCCGTTTTAGGAATTGTTTTTTTTTTTTCATTGTGTGAAAAATTAGCATTTTGTTTATGTTTTTGTTATCACAACTAAGTTATCCAGGCTTAAAGACAAAATATAATTTTTGGGGTTTAAAAATAACCAGACGTATTATATATAGAAGTCACCTTCCAGATGCTTTGGCAACTGCACTTCAAACCTCCCCTCCCGGACGTAGTATCAATTTAAGCAGTTGTCTGCAAACTTTCGTGACACTCACAACTCACTCCCTACATTCCCGGCCAACATACGTATGATCATATATAGCAACAGCTTTTCTTCCATTGATGTGAATATAAAAACTTAAATGACAAAACTTTCATAATATCAAGAGAGAGTGAGAGAGAGAGAAAGAACGAGCAAACTTTTGCAATGAACACTATCTGATAATAACAAATTTTTGCTAATTTTCTACAAATCGCAGGAACAGAAAAAAAAACAACTAAATTGACCAGCTTGGCACACCCATTCAGCCAGCCAGCCAGCCATCCTTGAGTCTGCGGCGGCAACGATACGAGAAGCTGTAATAGCGTCATAATTTGTTCGCCAACAAAATGCTTCTCTGTACTTAGAGAAATCGTAAAAGAAGTACAAACTTGCGAAAAAAATTGCCATGTACGTGAAAGTATCGAAGGAAGAAGAAAACAAGGAGAGGAGGAGGAGAATAAATGTTGTGATAAATTACCGAGCCAGTATGAAATGAAAACAGGAAAGTTTTTTATGGCATTTAAAAGCAACGCAGCAAGCAGCTCGTGTGTTTTCATTTCATTCATTTTGAGGGAGTCCAGCAGACTTGGTTTTCATGAGGTTTTAATGCAACGCTGAGTGGCAGGGAGGTGGCGGAGGGTACCATAAAAAGTGAACTGTTAACAGTGTGTTTTTTTGGCAACAACATGATGGCCTAAAAGCCACCATCACTAACATCGCAAACAACAAGAGCAGCAGCTCTAACCAACTACAACCTCCGCCACCACCCTCCATCAGCACCGTGGACTGCAACAATAGCCATCAACAACAAAACATTGCTGCTCAACATGAATGCAGACAGACAACGGCAACGGCAACAACCACCAGGCCATGTTGCATCAAACTTTCTCCTTTCACCAAAAAATTGGTCAGCAAACGAAGAAACGAAATCCAATGAATACAAACAACAACCGTTGTTGTGCTGCTCGGCAGTTATTGTTGCAGTTGAAACTGCAGCCAAACATAAAATAACATTTCGTCGACCAAATGTAGGTCTCATTTTTATGTTGTTGCTGTTGCTGTTGCCGTTGTTGATGCTGATGCATGCACATATACTCGTAAGTATGTATTGGCTGTGTGTATGACCACAGCCAAATATAAGCGAATATTCGGCACAGTCATATCCATATGCGCACCATGAATTCTAAAAGTGCTTCAAGCACAGCTTTGGTGTGATGGAACTTTTAACGTTACAACCCTTACGAGAGATCGTTGTAATTGGATAGAGCACATAACTATAGTCATACGCTCTAGAATTTTACAGAGCTTGAACGGAATGAATGAATTGGGTTGTGTGAAAGAGAAAACGAACACGGAGAGTATTCTTTTGGCAATAATACACTTGAACCGGAAGATATAGGTATGGAATTATAGGCAATATGGAGTTACTTGGCGATTTTACTTTTTCATTTCCAAATGATTCCAAATTTTCGAAAAATTATTTTATATACTTGTTCGCACCCTATGATAACGGTATTAACACTAATAATTAAAGAGGAGAATATCTATTAAAAATATTAGTTTAACATCTATTTCAAGTTTACCTCTTAGTTTATTCATATCTTGATTTTAAAGAGACACAAATTTAAATGGTTGTTAATACTAAACTAATGCAGATAGAAGCTAGAAATTTAAAGTATTTTTAGCAGATATTCTCTTCTTTGATTTGGCATTTATACCGGTGTAATAGGGTGCGAGAATAATTATTAAAAATAATTTTTGAAAAATTATATTCTTTGGAAATTTGTAGTTCTTTTAAGGGTCAACAGGATGAGAAAATGAAAAACTAAAAACGCCAATTAACTCTATTTCACCTATCGTTTCAGATGTATATAATTTGCTTGAAATGTAATATGGACCCTCGGACAGTGTAATCATTTGAACGATTTTTTTCTATGCTTCAATGCGAAATCAAATGTTTTTGTCGTACTCTTTTGTAGCTCGACTCAAAAAAGCCCTGACTTTGGAGTTTGTGGGGGGGTTTTCAGAGTTTTTTATACCCTCAACCTTATCAAAATGTAATTTTTGCAAAATTCAAGACTTATTAAAATTCGAAAATTTTTAGACATAATTAAAAATGTCATTATTTACAACTTTTCTGTCGTTGGTGAAATTTTCTGGCAAATGTTATGATGTGTATAGTTGACCTGTTTGATTTTAATGTTTTGTATTATCGTCCGGCTTAAGGTCTCAAATTTTTGGCAAATTTTTTCGTACAACATTTTAATCCCTTTTTTGATTTTCTCGAAAAAAGGGTCAAATTGACCCATAAACAGAGGAGATAGAGGGTTAAAATCTTCTACCGAAATACCCGAATATTTTGACGAAAAAGATCGATAAATTTTTGTTTAAGTTTTATGCTATTTAAACGTGGAAATCTTTATTTACAACTTCGGTGACCCAGACTGAAATTTTACGGCAATTTTTTTCGTAGAACATTTTAATCCCTTTTTTTGATTTTCTCGAAAAAAGGTCAAATTGACCCATAAAGAGAGGAGCCAAAGGCTTAAGCTGTTCCACAAACAATGGTCCTCGTAAAATTCCACAATATGGTTCTGACAATAAGAATTCTCTCAGACATTAACTTACAACATTTTTTTACTTATTATAAAGCTTCGTTCGACAAAAAATTAAAACTTTGATGCACTGCAAAAAGAAACTCGGACCATTCTGCAAACATGGTCTACTCAACATGCCCTTTCTGAATTATAAGGTCGCTACTTTGTTCCAAAATTGCTGTTGCAATTATTTTCATTTATGAATAATATTAAAAAATAATTAAGGTTGGTTATAGGAATAAGATCCTCTTTAAGTATGTGGCTCATTTTCTTGCTGACGGCTGCTTTAATTGTCAAAATTGCCGAGTACAGAAAATCAATCAGTCAATTACAGAGAATCAAATGCTTTTACTGGAGCCCTGACCTTAACTCATGCCATACACCCTGAGTAGCACTATAATTACGGCATGAGTAAGTGTAATCAGTATTGACTTTGACTTTTTCTTTGGGTCTATATTAGATAGGTCAAAAACCGGCTCTTTACAGAAAACCTGTTTTCGGTTTGTTCGAAAATTTGCAAATTTTTGAAATTTAATAAAACCGCGAATAATCAAATTTTCATATTATAATCAAATTTTATATTATTTTTATACTTTTTGAGATTATTGAGCGCAAAAATATTAAAATGAAAAATATAAAATTTAATTAAAATCTTCAATCCTGTGTATTTAAATTACTAAAGTCTGTGTTGAACTATCGTTTGCCACAAAATGTGTGAGTGAGAGATGCTTTGATTTCATCAAAATTGGTGAGATTGGGTCTAAATCAGCGATGCTATCAGAATATGAGACAAATGCATTTATAAAGGCCATTTGCAAAATCCAATATTGGAACCTTATATTTTTTAATGGAAATAGAGCGTTCTATCAACGAAATATTCAGCAAAATGATGAAACAATTTTCAACTCATAGTCAACAAAACCTTGTACACGATTCGTTAGATAGGCCCAACTCAACGTACTGTGTGAATCAAGAACAAAATTGAAAAATTTCTATTCAAAATTAAGACTGGATGCATGAAGATTTTTATAAATTATAATTGTTAATTTTGATATTATTCAAAACGTTAATTTGAAATAATTTCAAAAAAGTTAATTTTAATTTTGATTGTTTTTTAATTTTTTGATATTATTCAAAAAGCATTATTTTGTGGAGAAAGAAATATATCTAGGATACTAGCCCTCGACAACTTTCACATTCTAATCATGGATATTTCCCAATTTTTCTAAACAAGAAAAATTTTCAAGGAAAACCCCCGATTTCCATCATTCTTCAAAGCAAACACCCTATCACAGAAACCGAAACAAATTTCTGCACAACAACCCAGTTTCTTTTTTTTTTTGTAACAAAAAATAATACTTTTGTTGTTGTACTACTTGCAAGCTTTTAATATTGGCCTAAAAAAGACATTCTTTTTTATGGAAGTTTTTTTTTCGGGTTTGGTGTCGTCTAAGTAATGCACTTTTTGTCCATTAACTTCGACCACAGTGCCGCTGATGGAGGGTATCTATCTTTGACACAATTTCTTTTTGGGCTGATGGTCTCATTTTGAAGTCGATATTTATAAATATGTGCATCAGATATTTATAAATATCGACTGTTTTTTAGGGATTCAATTTTAATTTAATTTAAATGGCCATCAATTGGCCAGATCTAGCAACGCTATTATCAATTGTGCTCTGGTTGATCTGCCATCTCACCAAGAATTGACTAAATACAAATCAAGGCTTGCAAATGGGCACAAAATCAACTAGAAGTTAGCCGACTGAGGTTCATTTTTGCAAAATTGCCGCATAGGAAGTGTAGAGAGTCCACGAATCTAAATATTTGAATTTCTTAGCAAAACCTTGTAGAAATAGTTAAATAATGACAAACTTTGCAGACGCAAATGTTATCTCTACTCGGTGGCATCGCTCGCTTTTCTGCAAGTTAACATACAAAGAGCGAGTTTTCTTCTCCTGTACAAGAGAAGAAATCTATCAACAAACAAATGGGCTTTGCAGATGCTAATGCTATCTCTGTTCCTTGCCATTGCATTCTGCTCTTGTAGTTTTACACCAATGAACTCTCTCATACCCTGTTGCTCTAGCAGCACAATCAGTATAACTGCCGCTCCTAATGTCAACAACATATTGATAACAGTCTGTGATAGAAATGTCCTCTGTTGGCGTTTCATGCTCTTTGAGTTGAACACAAAGTTGTCATAAATATTGAAAAATCTAACGACAAACATATGGACTTTGCAGAAGTTAATTTTATCTCTGTTCCTTGGCTTAGTTTGCTATTTGCAAGTTAACATGTAAAAAGATCGCGCTCTTTTTTCTCTTGGAGTTTTACGCTATTTGGTATGAACTAACCAAAGAGCGTAAATATACAAGAGGGGAAATAATCTCGATCTTTGTCTGTTAACTTGTAGAGAGGCCGAGCTATGCCACCAAACAGCCATAACATTTGCTTCTGCAAAGCACAATTGTTTGTCGTTATTTTACTGTTTTTATAAGTTTTTGCTAAGAAATTCAAGCATTTAGCAATCAAACACATATATTTGTGTGTGTATCCATTGTTTTTCATATTTTGCTGTAAAAAGCTAACATGGTTTTAAAAGCAACATTCGCTGTTATTGTCCAACGGTGCGCCGATAACAACAGACAATCTATTAGTCTTATCTTGTATATAGAAGGTCTTTGGAACTAACTCTCTCTCTCTCTCTAACATCCTGTTACTGAAAGCAGCACAATCCGTATAACAGCACTGTTAACGTTAAGTCTTCTAAAGTTAATAACATTTCGCTAAAATTCTTTGAGAGATATATCATCTCTTGCCATTTTCATGCTCTTCGAGTTCAACACAAAGTTGTCATAAATATTGAAAATGTTAAACACCCAGAGACGAAAATATCTGCATTCCTAATGAACGCTTAATTAATCACATTTATAAGAGATTTGTGCTTTGCTTTGCTGGGCTTGAGTGCATTTGTTGGAAATCAATCAGTGGACGTCGAGGCAGTCGTCCTACATTCATGGGGCTACTGTTCGTTCGATCAATGGTTGTCTGAGTGTCTGGCTAGCTGGCTGATGTTATTGCCCGTGTGTGTTGCCATTAATCACAAGCAATTTGTCAATAAATCATTACAATTTAATAATTATTTAGAATCTGTTAAATGAAACGCTGAGTCGACGACTGTAATTAGAAATCGAAACAAATGCCAGAAATGAATACATATCGTCGTTGTCGGTTGCCGGTTGTCCATGTCGTTGACTTTTTATGTCATTCTATCGTTAATAAATTAAATAATGCAATGCCATGAATTCATTAGGTAGGTATTGATTATTTTAATCGAAGCTTGTAATCACAACAAAAACAACAGCATGTGATAGTCAATCATACTATCGTGACAGCTGTGCTGCACGTGACAGTTGTGATTTGATGAAGCGACACGGACTAAGGACTAAGTGATGGAAAGAAACTTTGGACAAGGTGAATTGTATATCATTAGCAAAGGGGTGTGGAAAAAATAAACGGAAGTCAAGCAAAGGAATTTAGCCATTCAAGGAAAAGGCAGCCATTTATTTAGTAAAAACTAATACTGCCCAACAAACTAAGAATTTTCGATTGGAACATAGTAGCGTATCTATAATTCTGAAAGTGCACGTTGAGTAGATTATTTTTGTAGAATAAACTTATAGGCCAGCTGGTCTGAGTTTCTTTGTACAGTGGGTCCAAGTTCTCATTTTTTTTTGTTCGAAGGGAGCACCCTTGCCGCACTCTGTACGAAGTGAACAAAACTGTTGTAAGTTAATGTCTGAGAGAATTCTTATTGTCACAGCTATATTGTGGAATTTTATGAGGATCATTTTTGTGGAAGATCTTAACCCTCTAGCTCCTCTGTTTATGGGTCAATTTGAACTTTTTTCGAGAAAATCAAAAAAAAAATCATTTCAAAAAGGACATTTAAGGATTTGAAATGTTCTAGGAAAAAAATTGTCGGAAAATTTCAGTGAGGGTTACCAAAGACAAAAAAATAAAGCTCTTCACGCTTAAATAGCAAAAATATACTCCAATTTATGCAAAAAAAATACTTGGGCTAAATGTCTGATCGAGAAATGCTGTTGGACAGTGTAATTTATTATATTTTCTTGATTTGGTATGTTTTTATTATTTAATATTTTAATATTTCTGAAAATAAAAAACAGGTTATGTGATCGAAAAGTTCAGCTCAAAATGCAGGTATAGCCACATTCTTTGTTTAAGTGGCAGACATAGAAGACCTTGACTTTTTAAAAGTTGTTTTTTTCGTTATCAGTGCGGAAACTAGAAGATGCTTACTTTTTGAATATTTGTTTGTAAAGGAAGATTTGAATTTGAGTTTTTGTCTATCCCTGAAATATCATGCTTCCTGGGCCGAAATCTGGCTAGAAGGTAATGTTCAGTACGAATTAATTCTTAAAGGATATTTAATAATGTTGCGTTTAACTAATTACAAAAAATATATGAACTATATCTGAAATGGTTGAATTTCTTTCCAAAAATTAGCTTTATATAGAGTGATTTTTTTGAGGTTAGGATTTTCATGCATTAGTATTTGACAGATCACGTGGGATTTCAGACATGGTGTCAAAGAGAAAGATGCTCAGTATGCTTTGACATTTCATCATGAATAGACTTACTAACGAGCAACGCTTGCAAATCATTGAATTTTATTATCAAAATGCGTGCTCTGTTAAGAAAGTTCAGAAAGAAAGAAATTGTGTTCAGCGACGAAGCTCATTTTTGGCTCAATGGGTACGTAAATAGGCAGAATTGTCGATTTTGGAGTGAATATCAGCCAGAAGCATTGCAAGAGCTACCAATGCATCCAGAAAAAGTCACAGTTTGGTGCGGTTTATGGGCTGGTGGCATCATTGGACCGTACTTCTTCAAAGATGATGCGAATCGTAACGTAACTGTGAATGGTGAGCGCTACCGTGAGATGATATCCAACTTTTTTTTGCCCAAAATGGAAGAACTGAACTTGGTTGACATGTGGTTTCAACAAGATGGCGCTACATGCCACACAGCTCGCGATTCTATGGCCATTTTGAGGGAAAACTTCGGAGAACAATTCATCTCAAGAAATGGACCGGTAAGTTGGCCACCAAGATCATGCGATTTGACGCCTTTAGACTATTTTTTGTGGGGCTGCGTCAGGTCTAAAGTCTACAGAAATAAGCCAGCAACTATTCCAGCTTTGGAAGACAACATTTCCGAAGAAATTCGGGCTATTCCGGCCGAAATGCTCGAAAAAGTTGCCCAAAATTGGACTTTCCGAATGGACCACCTAAGACGCAGCCGCGGTCAACATTTAAATGAAATTATCTTCAAAAAGTAAATGTCATGGACCAATCTAACGTTTCAAATAAAGAACCGATGAGATTTTGCAAATTTTATGCGTTTTTTTTTTTAAAAAGTTATCAAGCTCTTAAAAAATCACCCATTATAAGACTAGAATGTGTTTACGATGCAAATAACTCCATATTTCAGTTTTTACCAACAGTAAGAAAAAAATGTCGGCCCTTAATGGGTTAGGAAGTTCTAAAAATTTGAATTTTTCATCAATACCTCTTCAACGATCTAACAAAAACACAAATCGAGCTAAAAATATGGAAGTTATTGCGGTTTTTATAAAAAATGCAACAAAAATTGCACAAAAATGTTAAAATTCTACCCTATATTCTTGATTAAAATGCAAGTTTTTGATATGGTTATGGTAAGGCTCCGACCAGATTTTAATTTCTAACAGGTTTTTTCTAAATACCGTGAATGTTATTCAAGAAAAACCCGATTTATAGAGGTTATTTTCAACGCGTCCAGCTCACGAACGGACAATGATAAAAGCGAAATATTTTGGGAGCGAAATATTCGGGCACATCCACTACTTTTATTTTGAAGCCACTCTAATGTATATCAGCGGCAAAAACTCAAAAATTTCATGTGCCAAAATTTCGACTTTATTGATTGAATTTTGTAAAGTACATTCATATTTAGCATATTCTAAAAGATTTTTTCAATATCGCGGTTAATTTGAGTTTAAAGTTCATAAATGCTAAAATACTCATCATAAGAGAAAGTATTTTATTGCGCTGTATCTCGGAAACCATGTATCGTACTGAAAATTTTGTTTAGTTCGTAGAAAATAGGACGTCCTGAGGTGTTCTTTTGCATTTAAAAAAAGTGTAATTACGTTTTGCCTTTCCTTTTCAGACAGAGATTTACCTGAAGGTAGTATTTATTCGGTATTGTTAATTTTCTACAGTATATAATTATATTCGCGAGGCCGACCGATGCCTCGCCATTTACAAATATTGTCTTATTTATTCATTTTCAAAAGAATATTCTGCTTATAGCTGCCAATATCGACTTAATTACTGAAATGGTAAAACCTTCTAAGCCAAAGATGAAGCAATACTTTCTTCGTTGTTCTCTGTTAATGTATTTAGGAAAATTTATGTAAAGCATACTTTAGGGATGTAAGGTTTTATGGCATGCGAGTTCAGGTAAATATTGGGTTGATATTAAACTTAAATTAAATAAGTCATTGATAGAAAATAAAATAATTCTAATAAACAATTTTGAAAATCATAAAAAAATATATTTGGGCGTGGCACTGACAATTTTCATTTAATTGTGGACTCAAATGAAATCACTGGTAATGATTTGTATTCACATATATATTTAAATAAGAAATTTATGACGTTTTTTTTTTGTTTATCTTACATGGTTGTGGTCGGATTTAAACAAAAAATTGTTTTTGATCTAATTTGACGATATAAGGGATATGTGAGAAAGTTCGAGGTCCTAGCTCCATTCCTCCATTTTCCATTTTTGCCGCAGCTTGTATGAAAATATTCAACTGTGTGGTGCGGCCCAACCTTGAATTGTTTGATTCAAGTGCCGAAGTATCATTAGGAGCATTTCAGTCATTTAAAGGTGGGCCATTTAACATTTTAAATTTGTACTATCGATTGCTTTGACTTTGATTTTTATTTTCAGGTTTATGTTTGACATTTGCAAAATGGGAAACTCGAACTAAATTGGGAAATATAAAAAAATACTTCCAAAGTAGTGAGTCTTTAATGCAAACTGTAAGAAATGTACGTGGAAAATTTTCGAGAAGAGATAGGGGTTCATGAAGCTCATTTTCATCTCGTTGGCTATGTGAATAAGCAAAATTGTCGCATATGGGGTTCAGAGAACACACACGAGACTATTAGGAAGTCAAATGTATTCACAACGAGTCACTGTTTGGTGTGGATTTTGGGCTGGCGGTATCATTGGGCCATGTGTTGAAAAATTGGCTTGATCGGATGAGGTACTGCCGAGCCAGTCGTGGTAATCATATGAATGATATTGTATTAAATGATTAAAGGACAAAGTTCAACCTTTCCAATAAAACCAGAAATTTGCAAAAATAAGTTGTACTTTTTTTTATAGCTAATTCTAATTTAAAATTTTAAATGGCCCTCCCTATATACAAATTATATCTCACGGTTTCAAAGACAAGCGAACCACCCTTTGAATCGTTTGATTCATATGCCGAGTAGTACTGGAAGTGGTTCAGTCATACAAAATCCTCTTTTTGTAATCATTTTTCTTTTCTTTGATGTAATTTTCCCTATGGGCACCTTTCAATTTCTACAAATGTATCCTTGTGGCACAACACCTGCTCAACTCATTTTCAACTTTCTTTTCTTCGACAAATTTCCCTGAAGATGCTAAATGCTCCATTGTGTCACAAATTACAAATGTCATGACATGCGTAAAAGAGCAGGCAGGTGGGGAGGGGTTGGTGGTTACTAAATGTGAAATAATTTCATAAATTCATAATTAGTAAGCGCTTTTAAAAAGGCAAATTATGACAGAGAGTGTATGAATGAATGTCGGAAAATCATTGAAATCACTGGCATGAAGGCGAAAACGTAGAAGTTTAACTGTATCGTTCGTCTGTCTGGTCTTACACTCACACCCAGCCAAATGGAGCCATCGAACCGCTGTCAGTGTATGTTGAAAGCTTAAAAACTTGGTGATGCTGATGACGACATCTTAACTCAACACTGTGGACATTTTAGATGCTGCATACTAGAGGGTGGCTGGGAATGTACTTCTATCTGAGGCAAAACGCCGTGTGCATCTATTAAGTAAAGAGTCCTGAAGATGTTTCTATACGTTTTTATTTGTTTTGGTTTTATTTTGTCACTCCCATTTCCTTTTGTTTTTTTTTATATTTTATCAACCCTATATAAGTTTACATTTATATTTTATATAGCAAACAGTATGTAACTAATGAATTACTATCCAATGAAGCCTCAGGTGACAATATATTTTACAATGGGGAGCGATAGATCATAACACTCTTCAAAACGCATATCGTTACCAAAATATAAAAAAGTAAACCATTAAATGTAAATTGAAAATTTGATATTGAAAAACAAACAATTGAAATTGAGAAACTAAAAATTGAAATTCAGAAATGTAAATTGAGAATATACAATTTGATATTGAGAAAATAAAATTAATTTCAATTTGTTTATTCACAATTCCAATTTTTATTTCTAAATTCAATTTGCAATTGAAATTGAGAAAATACAAGTTGAAATTGAGAAATGAAAATTGTGAAAATACCAGTTGAAATTCAGAAATGTAAATTGAAATTGAGAATTTGATATTGAAAAATAAACAATTGAAATTGAGAAAATAAAAATTGAAATTCAGAAATGTAAATTCAAATTGAGAATATACAATTTGATATTGAGAAATAAACAATTGTAAATGAGAAAATAAAATTAATTTCAATTTCTGAAAATCAATTTGTTTAATCACAATTCCAATTTTCATTTCACATTTTTGAAATTTTCATATTTCCATATCAATTTTCAATTGAAATTGAGAAAATACAAATTGAAATTGAGAAATGAAAAATGATATTGTGAAAATACAAGTTGAAATTCAGAAATGTAAATTGAAATTGAGAATTTGATATTGAAAAATAAAAAATTGAAATTGAGAAAATAAAAATTGATATTCAGAAATGTAATATAATTGGGAATTTACATTTCTGAATATCATTTTGTTTATTCTCAATTTAAATTTTGATTTCTGAGTTTCAATTTGCATTTGCTCAATTTCAAATTTATTTTCTCAATTTAAAATTGTGTTTTCTGCATTTCAATTTACATTTCTCATTTTCATTGCATTTCTCAATTTCAATTTACATTTCTGAACTTAAATTTGTTTTCTCTCAATTTCAATTTATATTTCTTAATTTCAATTTTTATTTTCTCAACTTCAATTTACATGTCTGAATTTCAATTTGTATTTATTCGATTTCACTTTACATTTATGAATTTGATTCAGTTTTTTCTCAATTTCATTATGCATTTCTGTATTTCAATTTGTATTTTCTCAATTTCAATTGAAAATGGTGTAGTTTTATAGAAAACTGACAAATCTTAAAAATATATTTTTAGAAGTTCTTCTTAACTTCATTTGTATTTTCTCAGTTTCAATTGAAAATGGTGTTGAAGCAATTTGCTGGAGATTGAAGCACATGTTTGTACATGTTGCAAAATATGTATAAAAAATATTTAAAAACAAGTAAGCTTCAGTCGGGTCACTCTCAGAGAACATATATACGGAAGTTATAAGGAATTAAATTTAACGTAGGATGAGCTAATTTGTGTGGAAGGTACTAGGAAGTACGTGTCACATGGTCCCAGCTTCCACATTTATAAAACACGATCAAATATCAAGTCATAGCGGATTCCATGCTCCACTATAGCAGTTATGAAGGTTTTAATATTACCTAGGATATAGACAATTGTGTGGGAGGTACAAGGATGGGCGTGGCTAAAGCGTAAATTTTTTTAGGTTTAAAGTGATTATAAAAATATTTTCAAATTGCAAATGATGTTAACTACCCGTATGGATGTTATGTCGATTTTATTGTAACCAAAGTGTATGCCACTTTGTGTGAGAGCTACCAGAAGGAGAGTGGCAATATCGTCCATATTCCACGCAAATGTAAGCACTCTAAAAGCATTGCTAATATCAAATTTCACAGTATGCCCATCAACAGTATAGAAGTTATAAGAGCTTTAAGATAACGTAGTTTTGCGTGATTTGTGTGGGAGGTACTGGAAGGGCGTGGCAAAACCCGTTATGATTAGTACACTTGAAGTGATTATACAAAAATTATCAAATACCAAAATATAGCTGATTCCGAATATGCGTGTGGAAGTTATATCGGTTTTAATTTAACATTGGAATATGGGCTATTTGTGTGGGAGGTACCAGAAGGGGCGTAGCAATTTCGCCCATCTTCGAACTTAAACTGAGTTAGGGAAAGATATTACCATGAGCAAAGTTTGAATTGATTTCTGAACTCCTTTCCAGAGTTATCGTGTACACCAGCCAGCCAGACAGACTGACGGACGTGGCTCAAACACCTTAAAAAGTCGTGAAATGGATTTGGTCCAAACATACTTAGGGTCTTAAGTCACTCCTTCAATGTGTTACACTTTTTTCTGTCCCAAATGATATATGATTCTGTAGAGTGAGGGTATAAAAATTACAAATATTTGTTCATGGAAATATAACAAAAAGATATCGATGTCCTTTTTCAAAATTCTCTAGAAATTTAGACTTCCACACTCTATTCCCAAATCAACTTTATTTAATTAATTTGAGGCCACCCTTTTTGCAGTATTCCGCAAAGTTAGTTTATTTTCAAGCATTGTCTTTGGTTACAATAGCTCGTCTGGACACTGTTCGTGCACACTCACACACGAACCCATTTAAAATAAAACAGTGAATAACCCCTAAAGTATGCACGAGTGTGTGAGGATGTTGGCACAAATGCGGGGTAACTTCAAGTGACTCGAACGAACACTTTGAGCGAGTGCAGAGATGCATCTGTAACTACTGGATGTCATATACACACGTATGGATGTGCGAGTGTGAACGTGAATGTTGTTGGATGCTGCCGTAAGTGTGTTTGGTTCGGTTCAACACGGTGTGTGAGCAAAGACAAGAAAACCAACCGAGTTTCAGGTTACAAGTGTTTTTAATATGTACACCTACTACTCCTACGACGACGAGGAGTGTGTTCGTTCAAACACAACACAGCACACTTGTCGCGTACATGCATGGATGTGTGTGCGTGTATGTGCCCTTAAATTCCTCCCTCTTTGATTTTGCTGCTGCTGCTGGCGGTGGTCGGATGCTTTGTTTTTGTAGACGATGTACAAAGGCTACCTTTTTCACTTTTCCCCGATTGTCGTGTTGTGTTGTCGTAGAGTACCACAACCTCAATGTCGGCTGTTATGTTATGGAGGGAGTTGTGGATGTGAGTGTCGAAAGAGAGAGAGTCGTGTGTGTTTGTGTGTGTACGGCACGTGCACTTAACACTTTTTGTCTTTGCGATGCCTTCGATATGTGTCGTTTACGTGCTGCAACTGACGTCATGTGCAAGTGTTTTTAGTAGTGCGGTGGCGTTTGAACGTAGAAACAAGTAGTCAGCAGTCGCCACCCATCGCTAGCAGATGGCATCGCATTCTTTAGCGTCAGGACTTCAAAGCCTTTGTCGTCGAATGAAGCTTTTATTATATTTGTTTGAAATCGATTAAAGTAGATACACACAATACAAGCATACAAATTTTATATGCTTTTATTCGTGTTCTATGCAAGAATATGACAATTTGTCGCCAAGACAAATCATGTGCACACACACACCCATACATATGTTGGAGATTATAAAGGTAAGTGAATGTAGATATTAAGTGAAGGGTAGCTGCAGGTGAAGTTAGTTGGAATGTTTTAATTTTTATCTTCAAAATAACAGCGGACAATGGCAAGAGGCCACACGCGAGATGCTCTCTCACGCCAACAAAAGCTCTCATAAACCTGCAGTAAATGGAGCTAGTCCACAACGAACGGCATCACTAGTCTCAATAAAGTGCATATTCTCATTGAATTACTATATTTGCAGTTAATTTAGAATTTTATAAACAATCGAACAATACAAAATTAAGCTAATGTTGAGATCGTTTTATTTAAGAACATACATATTTGCATTTAAAGCTAAATACGCCCTTAAGTATGAATTTGTGGCTGAAATTTCAGCAATCTCGCTAGTCTCAGATACCCACTTTGGGTATCTTCTCAGTTGATTGCGATATTAGCACGACTTTATTTAGAATTTTATAAGCAATCCAACTATCTAAAAATTCAGCTAATATTGAGATTGTTTAATTTAGGGACATATTTGCATTTAAAGTTAAATACACCCTTAGGTATAAACTTGTGGCTGAAGATTGAGCGATCTCGCATTGAATTGCGATATTTGCACGAGAATTTTGTAAGCAATCCAACAATTTAAAAAATCCAGCTAAAATTGAAAATGTTTTTAGGGATATATTTACATTTAAAGTAAATGACCTACTTTAAGATAAAGTTGTGGCTAATATTTGAGCGATTTTGTTTTTCATTATATTTGTGATTTTAATCTTGACTTCAAAGGGCATCATTCATTTGAATATGACCTTAAAGAATACTGCCAATTTATTATTCTGCTACAAACAGGTGTGGAATTTTCTCTACGAAGCCAGAAAAAAAAATCGAAATTAAGCACTCGTTTCAATGTGAGCATATAAATTGCTACTTCTTTCGAGTTCCCGCATTTCATTCTTTCCCCGTCCAAGAGAAATCCCAACATAAGTACCCGAGAAATGTGAATAACTAGAACGTCATCCTTTTGCCAACACAGTTGCTTTTGATAAATGTTCACACACAATGGCCAAGTAAAAAACGAGAATAAAAACGTGCGAAATTGTACGCTTTTGTTGTCCTGCAATTTTATGTGAGTGTGCCTTTTTGTTATCACCGACTGGCAATGGCAGCAACTGAATTCCAGGCAAAAGAGAAGAGCACAAATGCAAAACGAAGAAGAAGCTGAAAATACTTTACGCAGTTAATGCTTGAAAAAAAGTCACTAGAAAGTAAAATATGTTGAAAATTTTGCTTATTTCAAACGTTTTAAGTAAAGAAAGAAAAAAAAAACAGAAACTGCAGCGAGCTTTGAGTTTGGTTGAAGGCTAGCAAAGACAAAGGATGGTGTGGTGTTTACTGTCAACAAAAAGTAAAAAGTGCGGAACAAAGAGCCCAAGTGGGAAACTTAAAAGATTGTCAGCCAGCCAGCCAGCCAGTCAGCCGAACACTATCTAGTGAGAGGATACCTCGAACAATTGCTCTACCCCTAATCTGTCAGTGTTCCGTGACGTCTGCCGTGCTGGCCGTCCTTCGTTCCATTTATCCGACCGACCGTCCTTCCGCCCGTCCGTTATTTAAAGCAACATCGCTCGTCACTGTCTCTGCCAAATATGCCAAAAATGCATCATTCTTTCGTAACCCAGGCCTCCCTCCTCCCTGCCTGCCTATTTCTGGCTGTCGTTTTTTCTTTATTTGTCATTTCGCCGTGCATATTCAAAGTAAAGTAGTCTTATTTTATGCAATCTTTGTTTTCCTCGGTCTATGCCTTTTCAGCATTTTTCTTTTTTCTATGCGAGTTTACAAGAGGAAATGCTTTTGTTTGTACTTTCTGCATGCAGCAGCTATAACAATGCAATGAATGAACGAACGCCAACAGAATAAAAAAGAATCCGAGAGTACGAATATATGTATCCGAATGCAAGTAACTAAACGGTCTTACAATTGGCATGAGGGGCTTTTGTGTTTGAATAACAAAGGGTCTGAAGATAGAAGTGAGAGAAAAAATGGGATTACAAAACTCTAAAACGTTAGGAACATTCAAAAGCTTCCATAGAATCCAAGAATTCCAAAGATTTAAATTTGTTAAAAACTTCATAGAATCCAAAGTTTGGAAAGCTTCCAAAGTTTCTAAAGATGTAAAGCTTTAAACGTTTTAAATGTTTTAATAGTTTTAAAAGTTCAAAAAGCTTTAAACGTTTTAAATGTTTTAATAGTTTTAAAAGTTCAAAAAGCTTTAAACGTTTTATAAGTTTTAAGTTTCCAAAATTTACAAAGTTTTCAAAATTTTCAAAATTTTCAAAAGTAAGACCAAAGGTTGTGCTGAAGTCTTCAGCAGAACTCAAAATTAGCAAAAAGGCAAAGTGAGACCTTTATTGTTGCAGCTAAAAGTTGACTGCGCAGTTTCGATGGGCGCTACCCCATCTCGTCAGAACTTTCGCAACGAATGTATGTCTTTGACTTAAATCAGGGTTCATATTAGTACCAGCGGTCACATACGACAAATGAGAAGCGCTGATAAACAAAATATTCCACCGAACTAAGTCGAACTAAAAACCTCACTTTGCCAATTCAGTGTTATGCATGTGCTCGCATCGCTCGCAACAATGCAAAGGTTGTTGTTGTACGGTATGTCCCGTCTTCACTGTCAAATTTTTTAAAGATTTCAAATCCAAGGATTCCAAAGATTTCATAGAATCCAAAGATCCCAAAGTTTGTAAAGCTTCCAAAGTTTTCAAAGTTTAAAAGTTACTAAAGTGTCAAAGTTTTTAAAGTTTTCAAAGTTTTCAAAGTTTTCAAAGTTTTCAAAGTTTCCAAATTTTCAAAGTTTTCAAAAGTTTTCAAAAGTTTCGAAATTTTCAAAAGTTTCAAAGTTTCAAAAGTTTTCAAAATTTTCAAAGTTCCCAAAGTTTTAAAATTTTCAAATATTCAAACCTACAATTATTTGATTAAATTCATCATATCTCAAGTATGGTATGATATTATTAATTTAGGACATTTCAAGTTCCATTGTTCACAAGCTGCTTCCTGGAAGCAGCTGCTCCCAGTGTTCAGTGCTCTAGTCTTTCCAAGCACATCCTCATGCAATTGTGTATTATCTTCTAAACGGTTCTTCAACATATGCTTTAAATTGTACTAAATATACTATGTAAATTTAATACATCATAATTATAGCTTAAAGTGGAAAGGCATGACCCTCCATAATATATTGATGCAATATGGCCGAATTGCCTCGTCATCAGTTAACAACATAACGTCGTACGTCCATTGTGGTTACGAAAAAACGACAATAATTGAGAAACGCTTTTTACCTCCACCTTATGGTGGTAGCAAATGTCCGAGAATCATATGGTTCTACACCCTTCTTCTTAAAGGCAAATTTTCAATTAGTAAAGGCAACAGGGAAATATTATTAATATTAATTGTATAGAATCATTGTTTCTTCTGTCCCTTCAGCATATCCATTTTGCCGCAAGGTGTCATCTTCTCAATGTGTAACTTTATGAGCACAATCGCGATGAAATCTCTAAATTAGCAGAAGGAGAAAAAATAGCTTCAATTAAATGAAAAGTTGCAAACAGTGGTCTGAGAGAGAGGGAGAGGGCGAGAAACCATAATTAACAGCTTTAAGCTAAAAACAATAACTACTTTAGCCGATAAAAAAAGCGCGCAACCAACCAACGCACTGCAACGCAAAAGTGACACCTTAGATGTGTGCGGGACACCATTGCGAGAGGCAGCCAACAAGTAAAAAGTAATAAAAAGAAAAAATTGGAAGATGAAGAAATTATGCTTATTTATCATAAAATAAATGATAAAATTGTTATGAATTGCTTAAAGGTGAATTGCGTTTTTTTCGTTGTTTTTGTATTCACCAACAAACGCCAAGAACGAAGAGCGACAGCAACAAAAAGTAACAAAAGAAAAAACAACCAACAACCTGCCACACACACCCGGTGTCAAAGAAGGAAACAAAATGAAACCGAAAGAAGCCGGCCATGAGAACAAAGTTTCTTAAGGATACCGGCGGCAGCCGGCTTCTGTTCTACAGTCACTTAAAAAAGATAGGAAGTTAAAGTTGCGGGAAGAAAAAAGGGAGGTGATTCACTCGGCGAAAGAGGAACATTGGAGTATTATTTAAAAAAAGAATTCATATTAATGAATGTGGTTGCTTCCATTATATGTGAGGAGCTTCATAATATAAATGGAATCATGATATCAGTTAATTTTGAATAAATTTATGTTATAAAAAATTAGACATTATTTGATCCTAATCAGAGCCGCAGTATTAACTACTACTTATATATCAGAAAAAGTCCAAACACGGTGAATAATAGTGAAACAAATCAAGGCTTTAGATCATCATCTAATCGTTCCCATTAAGAAACATAGTTTTAGTGAAAAACTTCACAGGATAGGTTTAGTCACATACAAAATAACTCAATATATTTCTCATTAATAGCTTACTCTGATACAAAAGGCATGTTCAACTATCACACTTATCAGTAAGGAATATGAACTTTTTGTCATTTTAAACATGCGTCTGGGTATGCACTTTATGTGACTTTCATTTATCTGATATGCAGTTTTTCGAAAGTCCAGGTACGACTCAGTTAGTGAATTATAAATGAGATATAAATGGATAGGTGGCAATCGTGGTAGGATAAACGATTTCCACCTGAACTTCCACATCCCTAAAAACATTTGGAAGATCTTCCATTATCATTTAGAAGAAAATTTATAATTAAAAAAAATATAATTTTGAAGAAAATTTATAATTTTGGAAAAAAAATAAAAATTATATTTGGATTATTTTCTTCTTATTTTCACCTTGGAAAAATTTTGGCGATGTTGACAAGAGGTGGAAGGTAATCTTGTTAGGAAAGACGATTATCATCTAAACTTCCACATCCCAATAAACATTTCATTTCATTTCATTTCATTTCATTTCATTTCATTTATTTACAGTCTATGGAATACAAACTTCCTTACAGACTACAACTTAAAAATAATCCTAAAAATAAATTAAATCTAATATCTTTAAAAAATTAAACATATTTAAAGCATAATCGAAATCACTACATAACCTGTTAGACTCCTTTAAAGCCCGAGCAATAGGTTCATTTTCGGCATAACCAGTTCTACAAAAAGGTATGTAGAAAAGGTTGTTCTGGCGCAAAGCACGGCAAGGCACATTAAAAGTTATGATATTAAGCAACACTGAACAGTCAACTAAACCGTTGATAATTTTATAGAGAAAAACTTGAGCTAGAAGACTCCTTCTACTTTCAAGAGTTTTCAAAGAAATCAGCCTACATCTATCAATATAAATAGGTTCAGGTTCATTAAATTTAATCGCACGTAAAGCAAATTTTAAAAACCGCTTTTGAACTCGCTCAATTCTATTAATATATTTAGCACAAAAAGGACTCCATATAAAACAAGCATATTCCAATCTTGAACGGACTAACGACGTAAAAACTAGCTTAACGGTATATGGATCTTTAAATTCCGCACAATTTCTCTTGACAAAAGCAAGCAGTGAAAATGCTTTAGGAACAATATAATCCACGTGAGCCGCAAAAGTAAACTTAACATCAAAAACAACACCTAAATCCAACATTTCATCCACACACTGAATCTTACCCGAATTGATGAAATAATCATAACAAACAGGGCTTCTACATTTACCAAATGAGATTTTGCGACATTTCAAAGAATTAATTTCTAAACAATTATCAAAACACCATGCAGATATAGCGTCCAAGTCACTTTGAAGACGAAAAACATCAGCAACGGAATTAATACGTAAAAAAATTTTTAAATCATCAGCATATAACAAGACTTCACTCCATTTAACACATGACGCAACATCATTAACAAACAAAATAAAAAATAAAGGCCCAAGAATACTACCTTGGGGAATACCAGAGGTAGCTTTATAACAGTGAGACAGATACGATTCAATAGACACAAAACAACATCTATCCGATAAATATGACCTAATCCAATCAAGAAATTTTGAATGAAATCCAATACTGAATAATTTCCTAACCAGTATTGCA
This sequence comes from Polietes domitor, assembly GCA_947397865.1. NCBI lineage: Eukaryota > Metazoa > Arthropoda > Insecta > Diptera > Muscidae > Polietes > Polietes domitor. The sequence continues at coordinate 123,945,405 of OX377620.1, forward strand.
TGACATACTCTATCAAAAGCTTTGGAAATATCAGTATAAACTGTATCAACCTGATGACCTAACGCAAAATTGGAGATGCAATACTGGGTAAAAACAGCAAGGTTAGTTACAGTAGAGCGCCCTCTAACGAAACCATGCTGATATGGAGATAGTATTCCTTTTACCGCAAAATATATCTTCTCAAACACTATATGTTCAAATAATTTAGATATATTGCACAACTTGGAGATAGGCCGATAGTTACAAACATTGTCCTTCGGTCCAGACTTGTGGACCGGAGTAATATATGCAACTTTCCACCTATCAATAAAAACCCCACTACGCAGGGACTTATTAAAAATAGACAATAACGGAAACACTAAAGACGAACTACACCCCTTCAAAAATGCTGAACACAGACCGTCACTATCAGTTCTCAATGTGGTTTTCAACTTGGAAAACCCATAGAGAACATCAGCTTCAGTAAGTTGTAGCATACCAAAATTAATAGATGAGTTTATAGAGATATTATCACTATAACTCAACCTATCCCCAGAGCTAAAATTTGCACTAAAAAATTCAGCAAACAAACTAGCAGTTTCAGCAGTAGAGCAAGAGACTTTATTATCGAAAACCATTCTAGAGGGATAAACCGAGCTAGTCCTTTTAGAATTAATGAAATTCCAAAAGGATTTCGGACTATTTTTTATATTCACCTCAAAGTTTAGAATATACTGCTTATATAAGAATTTATTAAGGAAATTGAATTCCCTAGAATAATGTTCATACATGCGCCTATCATCATAACCACCAGATGCCTTAAAAAGTTTATAGTACTTATTTCTTAAATTCTTTAATTTCTTTAAACCCTTCGTGTACCAGGGTAATTTATGAGTTCTCGGCTTTAAAAGAGGTATTTCTTTAGAGCAAATATCATTTATGACATTTAAAAAATTATCGTAACTGTTTGCAACACTCATATCTTCGAAAAGAGGGCACCAGTTAACAGCATTAATTAAATTATTAATTACATCAAAATTACAGTTTCTAAAATCACGACCTAATTTGGATACATTAATCTTAGAATAAACATAAAATTCAATTGTCAATTCTAAAGCCTTGTGGTGCATATCTGATATACAAAAAGGATTTAGACATTCAGAAATGCAAAATTTGAAATCTTGCTCAATAAAAACAAGATCTAAAATTTTATTCAATTGATTGAAACATCCGTTAACCTGAACCAAATTCAGACTATAGAGAGTATCAATCACGCTAATTTCAAATCCACTATTAATATTGGAGGGATTTACTATTCCAGAAACAGTATCAGTAGACCACACTACATTACTAAGGTTGAAATCGCCCAAAATTAAAAAATTCCTTTCATTAGCAGCCAAATCAATAATATTATGCATATGAGCTTCATATAAATAATCACAACTATTAGGTGGAATATAAGAGACTATTAAAACTAAATTCCCTTCTAACCCTAATATCGATACAGATACTTGATCAATTACAGAATCAGAGTTAAAAAGATTAAGCATTGATGATTCTAAGCATTTTTTTACCGCGATTAAAACACCACCACCTCTCAAACAATTAGTCTTAGCGTAATCCCTATCCTTTCGGTAAACAGTATAGACAGCAGTATTGAACACCTCCTCGTCAGCAAAATCACCGTTTAACCAAGTTTCAACCAGAACAAAGAAAGATATTCAATTTATGATCTTTAATAAAATAATCAAATTTAAATTTTGTCATATCTTCCTTTATTCACCTTGGAGAACTATTGGCGACGTTGACAAGAGGTTGCAATATTAACAGGAAAAATATCTTCATCTTGAAGAAAATAATCAAAATTATATAAATATTGGTGATATTGACATAAAACTGATTATGTTGGAAATCCGAGAGTATATCGATAAATGAACTTGCACGCTATTAGGTGATATGAAAGTGGAAGATTTGCTGCAAGAATCTTCTTCTTTATGAGCCTATTCGTATTCGGATCATATTATTACAACAGATAATAACATATGTTTTATAAATTATATTGAATATTTTATTCAGCATAGGGGAGTCGTGTATTTTTGGCAGCATAAAGAATACTTCTTCTGTACATTCTTGAATGTTTCTTAGCAAAGAGGTCTCTCTTCTTCCTCTTGGTCGCTTTCCTTCGATTGTTCTTTTTAGAATTATCTGCGAGATCTTATATTTGTCATTTCTCATTATATGTGCCAAGTATGCTACTTTCCTTGCTCTTATATTTTTTATTAACTGTCGATCAATATTCATATTTCTTACCCGATCCGTCCATAAAAATTTCTTTTACCGTTCACGTTTCAAATGCGTATAACAGCACGCACGAAACATAACATTTTTACAAAGCGGATTTTTGAAGAACGCATTTGTGGCCATTTCTAGCGGCATTTTACCTTTTTCGATATATGCCATTGATCTCTTATAAAGACTTCTAGGTATTTGAAATTTTGAACTCTTTCGATTTCTGTATTTTGTATTCATAGTGACGTGATATTTTGAGTATTTGAATTTCTTCTACTGACAACCATATACTTTGTTAAGCAAATTTGTCTATTAGTTTTTTTAGTAGGTCAGATATATATATCATTTGACCTTATGCCACATTTTCTATTTCTCTAATGAAGTTTTTCGCCGTAAGAATATTGAAATGAATTAAATGAATTCGATAGCAAATTTTCAAGTGAACTTATGAGAAGATAATTGGCAAGTAAGTTGATAATTGTTATATATGTTTTGAGTATAACATTTTATCAGACATATTTAATTTTTGGGATAAAAATAAATAGATTTTTATACTACTTAGATGAGAACCAAGGATAAGCCATTGATTCAAATTTAAAACTTAATTTCTGCAATTAAAGGCATGTATGAGTAATTTTGAATAACATAGCTTTGATGTAAATGGATTATATTTTTTTTTATTTTCAGATTCTTTCCCAAAAATTTCAATTTTATTATCCACATACATTATTTTCATGCGAAAATCTGAATTTATGATGGAAATAAGGCGACAGCTGCAGTGTTATAATTAAAGCAAACTATTTACATTAATTTCATTTGAAGTCCATCTATTTACATTGTAACTCTTAGAGTCCAACATAAAGCCACGGACATCACTGTGGAACTCGAAAACAATAACAAGGTTCTGACAACGGATTCTGATAGAGAGGATAACAAATAATATACGTGTGACGGTGTTTTGAGGTTTGGGAGGTCATTTTAGAGGGGAGTGAATATTTCGCCCTTTTGCAAATTCTTAGGAAACCTTGTGACGTTTACATTTCAAGTATATGCTGTGTTCAACAATATTACTTAAAACACTACGAGTAACTTTTTTGTAGAAAATTTGAAACCATTTCTAGCCGCTCAATAAAAGGGTCCTTTTGTACAAAAGGATAAATAACACCCCTAAATATAAAAAATATTTGCCATACAATTCTATTACGAGTCTCTGAGTACACCAAAACTCAAAACTCTACTTAAATGTCATAAATAAGTCAAAACTTAAAATTAATTTTAGGGTTAATTTTGGACTTTTTCCGAATTTGGTGCTAAAATCTGCCATAAAACTGAATTATAAGATAAGGGGGGGTCGCCTCTGCGGCTAATTTTGATTAGATGAAGTCTTATGCTAGTTATCCGCTTGTCATAAGAAAACATATTTTAAAAATTATACGCAGCGGCAGTGCGCGCGTATTTATGTTGAAATCTGCATTTTTTAATGTTTATCTCATTTATCTTGTTATTTTAGTTCTTCATTTAACACTTCATGTAATTATTCATTTTGAATTGAATAAAAATGTGAATTTTTTTCTTCTAGTTGATTATCTGACTAACAATATCCCCCTTTTATCTTCCAGGCGATATTTTGGCAATATAATCTAGATTTATTCCGGACGTTAATCTAACTATGTATGTCGCCGATTAATCATACCAGAAATATTGCTTTCGTATTGTTTTGGGATATCCCCCTGGTCACACAAACTTCTCCAATTGAGGTTAATGTTGAATGGTTGATACGAAAGTGAAGCTCGAAATATATAATTTCAAGCTATTGATGGGCTAATTAGGCTGTTCTATTACTTTGTCCAAGCCTGGTTATCTCGCAATATCATATTTGTATCTTCCTGGCGATATTTTGGCGATACTATCTAGATGTCTTACGGATGTTACCCTGACAATATAGAGGATTTTTCATTCAGAAATATTTTTTTCGTATTGGTTTGGGGTATCGTCCTGGCCACACAAACTCTTCCAATAGAGGTTAGTGGTGAATGGTTGATACGACAGCGAAGATCGAAATATCTTTTCCAGCTATTAATGGGCTAATTAAACAGATCTATTACTATGCCCAAGCCCATCTGTAATTTAAAAAAAAAAATATTTCTCACGGGGGGAGAATGCAAATAAGAAGCTTGTGAAGAAATTTCTACCCAAAATACCTGTCAATTAATTCCATTTGTTGATGACTACACCAAATAGAATAAATTTCACACCATGAGCGCATCACGATCAAAGATATGCGTCCGTATAGAGTCCCCTTGTGCTTTGCACACGAACAACATCCTGTCAGCTAAAGGCTTTCTATTCCCCTACCCAGTTCAACGGGACATTTCACTTCGAGTGTAACGCGTGGTCGGAGTGGTTAAGAACTATAATTATGCAAATGATTTCCCTTTTGCGTTCGGAAGAGTCTGTCTGCTGGGTTAGAGCCTTCGGACCGTGTGAGTGGAGTGTCTGTGTTAAGATATGGAAAATTTCAATTAAAGATTGCCCTGGCCTGCCTTGGGTATGGATGACCGAACGACCGACCGACCGGCCGGGCACCACTTGCTTTGTTCGTTTCCCTTCGCGACATGGAAGTGAAAGAAGATTCACATCAACAGAAATGTTGGCAACAGCTGAAGTTGTTGTTACGTCTTCTTGCCTTGCCGGTATGGTTCGCTTGTGGTGCCTGCTGGCTAAATGGCATGCGTCATAAGGCAAATTGCTGCCGTTCTGTGGCCAACAGGAATTATACAATATATGTAGTTAATTTTGTGGCCAACAGTTTGTTTCTTTTTTGTTTTTGTTTCTGTTTTTTTATTTCCTTCTTATTATCGGCGAAACCGCAAATAAAGAAATATTTCAGTTTCCTTAAGGAATGAATGGTGGTATCGTCGTGCCTGTGTATTGTTTTCGATATTGTTGCTCTTGCTCTGGCTCCTCCGCTGGCGATTGTGTTGCGTTTTTATCTTAAACGTCACGGTCAGCTTAACACATTTGGTGTGTGGACAGAAGGCTGCAAACTACCAGGGGACAGTGCCTTCAAAGCAGCTGGATTTAAGGTTGCCGCTTGTCTCGATCAGAGCAACAGTCACAACAGGTAAAATACTAATCGACGGAGATGAGGGGAGCGAACGGGGGAAGGAGCAGCAGCAGCAGCTACCATAAGAAAAAGGCGTTATTTCTTCTCTTTACAAAGATAAAATGTTTGTTAAATACAGGTGGGTTTCTTCTTCATTCATTCCTGCCGCAAACACCGTGTGTTGGTCGGGCACGGGATGGGTTCCCCGTGTGTGTGCGCGCTGCTTAATAAGTGTCATGCTGTTGCTGTTGCACCTGTTGGCGTTGTTTTTATGTTGACCTTTTTCAAAAAGAGCCTTTTTAGTGGTTTTGTTTATGCGCAAAAAAAAACAGCCACAAAAAGAAACCCGTTCAGATGTTGAGTGCAAAAAGGAAGATGTTTAGAGACGTGTTAATGAATTAATTGGTCCCGCGGAGAAAAAAGAGATTTATTAAAAAATATCAATAACAGAGGCGTTTACCAAATTCTAAACACCTGAAATAACATTATTTTTTGAAGAGAAGATAAAAGAAGAAAATAACCACATAAAAGAGCTGAACCTAATATAATAAGAACTTGAAGGTTGGCAATGTGCGCTTTGTTACTTGGTGCGCTTGTTTTTGACTGCTATTCGAAAAGTAAGTAGTGATTCTCATTCGTTTGGTAGAATTATAGACTTAAGGAGTTTGAAGACTTCAGAAATTATAATAAAGTTAGAGTGGACAGCCAAGCAATAAATATTGCCCTGACTGATTTGTAAATAAATTTGTATTCTATAAAAAAACATGCCTTGAGGCGGGACAATATACCAGTTTAAAATACCATTTAAAATTTTAAATTTGAACTACTGATTTCTTTGACTTTGAAATGTAGAATAACATTAATTTCTATTTTTAGGTTTATGTTTGACATTTGCAAAATGGGACGCTATACGCTCGAACAAAATTGGGACATATTTAACGCAAACTATAAGACAATTTTCGAGAAGAGCTCATTTTCATCTCGTTGGCTATGTCAATAAGCAAAAAAATGTGTGATCGTGCCTGTAGAATAACTGTCTACATAGTTTTTCAATTAGTGACATGTTCTATTTTTTACAGGATTTTTAATTTCCAAAGGATACAAATGTTATAATAATTTATTTTCGTCCTTTTGTGAGTCATAAAAAGGTGATACGGATTTCAAATGAAAATGTACTGTACTTCATAAAATACTTTAAATTCCATGCTTCTATATGTATTAGTTTAGAATTAACTATCATTTCAAGATTTACCCCTTATTTATTTATTCTTAGTTTTTAGGGAATTTTGAAGTCGCTGCTAATGCTGAACCAATACATGTAGAAGCATCGAATTTATAGTATTTTTAACATATCTTCTTCTCTTACTCATTCATGTGTGACTCTCAAAAATATTATTATAACATATATCCTTTGGAAATTAATAGGAAAAATATCACGAAATGAAAAACTGAGTACACAGCTTTTCTATATACGATCTCTAGTTCAGTTCAAAAAAATACACACACGGTGTTAGAGACCGAAAAAAGAAAATAATATTTCTATTTAGTTTTTTTCGTTTGCTTTTTTTTGGTCTGTAATCAATAATTGATTTGAAGTGGGATATTGTCCTGGCTCAAGACCATTTTGCATCTATATTTAATAGAATGCAAATTTATTTATAAATGGCATGGTGACATTTATTACTTGGCTGCAGACTACCACGATCATGATTTCGACCATGTCAAAAGTCTTTTCAAGTGGCTTCGCAGCGACTTTTCAACATCAAACCCGGCCTCTATAAGGAGATGATTCTCACAAGCGAACGAGAAGCACAACACACTTGCCGAATTTGCGTTTTAAAAATCGCACCAAGTAATAAAGTACACATGCCATCTGACAAGCATAATATGCATAAGTATGTGTATATGCAGGTATAGTTACCCAGCAATACTTCTGCCGTAGCTGGGATTGATATTGAAAAGTCGCTGCGAAGCCATTTGTAAATAAATTTCCATTCTATTAAATATAGATGCAAAATGGTATTGAGCCAGGACAATATCCCAGCTCAAATCAATAATAAAAATTGTGAAGAGATATATGTTGTGCAATGCTCGTGCTGAGCAATTTCTATATTTTCTATATTTTGTGTCCATTTTCATGTGATCTATCCTAAATTCAGAAATATTTATTTCACTCCTGTATTCGGTTATTTTAGGCGCTGTTATTAGCGTGTGCTAATCAAACGGTTAGACTCTCAAATCAATCACGATCAAATATAATACGATTTATTGACTCGCAATATGCTCCAAGAACCACCACAAAGAGCACACAAATAAGCCGGGAGATGTACTCGTGTGTGGTTGTATATCACAACAAATACAAATATATCGTTGTCCTCACATTGGGATGAAATGTATCAAGAGGCGGCGCATCGTTGCAATTTTGAATGGATTACACTATGCAACAAAAAAAATAGAAAATTTGTGTCAATCGTATTATTTGTGTACATAGTTGTACTGTTTCATAAAATCAACGTAATTTTTACGGAAATTTTTTAATTCTTTTTTCGTCAAAGTAAAAACTAGTTTAAATATCAAGTCATAGTAGATTCCAGGCACCACAAGTATTGAAGTTATAAAGAATATAATTTTATTTAGGATAGGGATAATTGTGTGGGAGGTACTAGAAAGGGTGTTGGAAAAGCATATACATTTTATAGGCATGGTCATTGCAAGGAACACACCGAATTTCATGTTTCACGGCTACTGCCGTTTAGTCAGGACGAAGGTTCGATGTTTATCCCTTTTTGTCTCATTTACCCCCTAAAAGTACGAATTTCGTAAAACCCTTTCTTGGTCGATGTCTACGGAACTACCCTGAAAATTTCAGCCTTTTGGTCTGGGGGCTGGTCAATGATAAGTCAGTCAGTCAGTCAGTTTACCTATCATTTTACCTATGATAGAGTCAATTGTGTGGGAGTTACAAGAAGGGGCGTGGTTAAAGCGTAAATATTTTTTATGTTTAACGTTATTATAAAAACATTTTCAATTATAAAATTGCAACTGCTTTTGACTGCCCGTCTGGAAGTTATGTCGGTTTTATCGTAACCAAAGCTTATGCCACTTTGTGTGGGAGGTACTAGAAGGGGAGTGGCAAAACCCGCCATATCTGGCACGCTTAAAGTGCTTATAAAAAATTTTTTATATACTAAAATATAACTAATTCCGAATATATGTGTGCAAAATTTAATATTTATTTTTACTTTGAACTGGGATATTGTCCTGGCTCAAGACCATTTTGCATCTATATTTAATAGAATGCAAATTTATTTACAAATGACATGGTGACATTTATTACTTGGCTGCAGACTACCACGATCATGATTTCCACCCTGTCTATAGGTTTCGTTCAGGTGGCTTCGCAGCGACTTTTCAACATCAAACCCGGCCCCTATAAGGAGATGCTTCTCACAAACGAACGAGAAGCACAACTCACTTGCCGAATTTGAGTTTAAAAAATCGCACCAAGTAATAAAGCACAAATGCCATTTTACAAGCATCTCTATTTTTATTTATTTTTATTATTTTTTTAGTTTATTTTTTGTCGATTTTTTAACGAGAGATAATTGACGAGAGATTGATTAGTGTGTGTTTTGGAAGAATTTAATTTAAATAAATTGAAAAATAACTAAAGCATACGAATTGGTTGTAACATTATGCAAAAAAAAAATAAAAATTTTGTGTCCGAGACCTACATTTTTTTGTCTTTATTGAGACATTTTTTATTTTTTTTTTTCCTAAAATTCGAATTTTCGTTGAAGGTAGCTTTAATATTTGAACTCTCATTTCGGAAATATAAGTCCGATCACAGTCGTTTATATGGTCACTTAAAGGTGATCATGATGGCTACGAATGTTACGAATTTTACTTTCACATTGGGACCATAATTTATGAATAGTTTCCAAAAAATAGAGAACAAACATGATTTTTCAAAAAAAAATTATTTTTTTGCTCTCACGAAAGTCCCGACAAAAAATAGAAAAAAATTTGGATAAAAATATTTGGTTTAATTTTTCAAACGCTAACATTGTAGCGAAGAAAACAATGTCTATATGTAAAATATCTATGGATAAATGTAGAAGTTATGACGCTCTTTGTAGACTCAAAAAAAAAAAACGATTTTTTTAATTTTTTCGAGTAGCTCGATAATATCAGTAGAAATTAGATAAAAGAATATTTTCTTATTTTGTAATAACTGGTATCTCAATGAACAAATTTTATATGTAAAAGATCTATGGATAAATGGATAAGAAGTTAAGGTCTCCCAAAAACATATAGAAAAACATGATTTTTATTTTAATTTTTGGATAAATTGCGCGAATAGCTGAATATCCATAGATTTTCTTCAAATAAGCCTTATTTTCTTCGTTAAGATACAAGTTACTACAAATACAAACAAAACGGTTGTAGAGGGCATTTTCGCGCTCTTTAATATTTACAATATTACAATACGAAGCCACTTGAAAAGAAGGTCGAAATCATGCTCGTGGTAGTCTGCAGCCAAGTAATAAATGTCACCATGCCATTTGTAAATAAATTTGCATTCTATTAAATATAGATGCAAAATGGTCTTGAGCCAGGACAATATCCGAGTTCAAATCAAATATTTACAATAAATTTGTGAGCACATGCATAACATTGAATTCGCAAAGTGAGATTTTTAGTGTGTCGACTTAGTTCGGTGGAATATTTTGTTTATCAGCGCTTCTCATTTGTCGTATGCGACCGCTGGTACTAATATGAACCCTGATTTAAGTCAAAGACATACATTCGTTGCGAAAGTTCTGACGAGATGGGGTAGCGCCCATCGAAACTGCGCAGTCAACTTTTAGCTGCAACAATAAAGGTCTCACTTTGCCTTTTTGCTAATTTTGGGTTCTGCTGAAGACTTCAGCATAACCTTTGGTCTTAAACCAAAATAAATGACAACACATATTTACAATAATTTTAAAAATCATGATTTTAATTCTTCTGCACCTCCTAACATTCTTTTGCTATTAAAAAGTAAAATTGAATAATTTTTTCCAACTTAAACTTTTATGCCTTCTCGTGTCACAAGATTTTTCTTTCAAAAAAATTATCTCAATTTTTGTTGAAACCAAAACCACTTTTTCCAAACAAAATATTTATAGCCAAAAATTTTATGTTATTTTTGTGTAATTTCTGCGGTTTCATATAACATATAACATTTTATATGAAATTAATATTTAATTTTTATTTTTATTTTCAGATTTATTTTTGACATTTGCAAAAGGGGGCACTATACCCTCGAACAAAATTGGGAAATATTAAAAACTTACTTCCAAAGTAGTAAGTCTGTAACGCAAAATGCAAAAAATTTACGTGGACATTTTTCGAGAAGAGATCGGCCTTCAGTTCCGCCTTCATGAAGCTCATTTTCATCTCGGTGGCTATGTCAATAAGCAAAATTGCCGCATATGGGGTTCAGAGAACCCACACGTGACCATTGAGAAGCCAATGCATCCACAACGAGTCACTGTTTGGTGTGGATTTTGGGCTGGCGGCATCGTTGGGCCATGTACTGAATAATTGGGTTGATAGGATGAGATACTGCCAAGCCAGACGTGGTAGTCATATGAATGATATTGAGTTCCATTATAAAATTACAAAGTTCAACCTTTCCAATAAAATCGAAATATGAAACCTTAGATTTTTGTTTAAATATTTAAATTAAAAATGATCACAACCTCGGGACAGATTAAATACAAATCAAAGGCACGTAAAATATGCGTGCAATTTTCCTATATTTCACATTTTCAAATAAGATAACACAATTTCCATACCAAAAGAGCGACACGATATTTGAATTGGTGTGAGTGTGTGCGGCTTTGGGACCAATGTGCATTGGGGCGGGCAGTGCAATGCAAAATACCCTGGAGTGTCATAAAAATTAACCCAGTTTCGTTTGGTTGGTGGTTATAGATAAGGCAACGATGATAAATGGACTTGGGGTGATATCGATGGTTTTGAATGGCGATTTTCACAGTACAGGCCCCTACGAAAGCACATATATGGATACACTCGACTAACAAACTATTGAATATGCAAATATCATTGAGTAAATAAATGGATGGATGGCTGAATGAATGGCCACCGCGCCGCGTTCAAACGATAGTACTGTTTTCGATTGCTAATCTAGAGCACAATTGCCGGCAAATATCTGTTGATTTGCTGTTTTAATTTAAGTGAATAATTTTCGGATAAAATGATAATAATTACATTTTCGGTTGTATTGATACACCAATAATTATCGGTATAATTACAATATGGTTTATTTCAGATTGAAAATGCATCACATGTGCCCCCAGTTGCTGTCGGCCACAACGTGACGTTCCACTTACAGCGGCCAGCCATAGAACTCACTTTACATCTGAAGTTATGTTGTAAAGGTATGTAAGTAAGTAAAGGCCAGCTTCAGCCTAAGGCTTTGGCTCACACAAATTATGCCATTAGTTCGGCGAAAAAAAACAACAACAGAAAAATAAATGGCTCAGTGTTCGTTCGCTCAATAGGTAACGCGCTAAATTACGTTTAGGCCATAAATTATCACCACCTGCCGCCGATGCCTAACATTGTTCCACTGGTCGCGGTGTACTTCATGTCGAGACAGAGAGAGAGCGAACGAGCGAGCGTAGGTAGATAATAGCCACCTTGGAGGTTGGGGTGAACATAGAATAGCCAAGACGGCGAAACAAATTATGGGCGTAGAAAAGGATAGAGCTTCTGTGGATGGTGGAAAATCAATCATTATGATGCTAATCGTAGGGAAGTAACCGTTGATGACGCCGAACATTATCACGATTGTAATGATGATGATGATGTTTGTTGTTGTTTGCTATCTGTTTGTGGCATAGATGCCAACACTACTAGAGTTTATTTTGGTTGCGGGTAATTGAATTTTGCGGTTTTGTTTCGCATAAAAATAAATTAAATGTCTAAAATTAATATCGGTAAATGTTTATTTTAAGTTTTTTATTTGTACTTTACATTATTACACCGCACATAATAATAAAAAAATAATCAAAGTGATTATGTTCACGCTATTAATAGGGAAGGAATTTAATAGTTTCAATATTTAAGAGGTTCTTGCTCAGATTGACAAAAATTAAAAATCTCAGCAAGAGCTTATTTTGTGGTATCAAAAAAAAAACTATTTCCTTCCTTCAAAAATCATAATATGCTACAAAAAAAAAAATAAAAATTTTGTGTACGATATCTAAAAATGCATTTTTATCAGCATTGGGGCCGGACTGATTCATAAAATCAACAGGATTTTTTTTGATCTTTTTACTAAGTATTTGATTAGAAAAACAATTAAGAAAATTGGGAAAAAAATAATACTTTTTCGAAAAATATTTTTGCTGGTGTGAAAAAAAAAACAATAAAAATAGAAAAAAGAAACAAATAAAAACGGCGTTGTATACCCTCCACCATGGATTGCATTCTTCAGAGGCAGTCGATTTTCGTAAAAGTGCAGTAATATTACAGGAAAATATATATTTTTTTAATATAGGCAAAGCAAAACAAATATTAAAAAAATAATTTTAAAAATATATATAATATTTTTATTATTTCAAACCACGCTTATAAGGCAATGTTACCAATACGTTAACACCATACATATATCGAAATAATAGTTCAATTCAATTCAAAAAATAAATATTCTTATATTTATATTTTCAAAAAGCTTGAATACCATAAATATTGGTAGATAATGGGTGCTACATTTGGTTGTATTTCCATTCTATTTTAATTCCAAAAGTATAAATTTTGAAAATGATTCATTCATTGACTTCATGATTCAACCATTTTTTTGCCGTAAAGTAAGTAAAAAGTACAAATTTCGAAAAATTTGTTTGTTTTGCGTGTCTATGCAGTCAGAGGAATACATACACCAAATTCCGTCATTCTAGCTGCGGCCATTTGGTTGGTACCATTTTTATCCCCTTTTTCCTATTTACCCCCTTAAGAGTACGACTTTCTAAAATCTCTTTATTTAAGTGTTTACGCAATAAGAGGCATGTACACACCAAATTTCATCATTCTAGTAAGTCGTTTAGTTGGTACTATTTTTATCCCTTTGTACCCGTTGCATCCCTTGGAAGTACGAATTTGTAAAAATCTTTCATTTTTCGTGTCTACGCAGTCAGAAGAATGTATATTCCGAATTTCATGATTCTAGCTGCGGTCATTTGGTTGGTACTATTTTTATCCCTTTTTTCCATTTTAACCCCCAAAAAGTACTAATTTCGAAAAATGCATTTATATTACTTGTCTACGCAAACAGAGGAATTTCATTATTCTAGGTGCAGTCGTTTGATAGGTACCATTTTTATCCCTTTTTGCCCCATTTCACCCCCTACGAATAAAAATCTTACCAAAACAGTTATAAACAGCAAATAAAGACATAACGACAATTTTAGTAAAAACCTCAAATTTTAGAACAAATTTGCCCCATTTTGGGAATTCTGCTATTTTTTTTTTTTTTTGAAAAAAAATGCAAAATATGTAAGGCTAGTAATTTTAATCTGAGTTTTCAAAATGTTCAGTATTTGAGAACTATCACGGTATAGAAATTATTTAAGAAAACTTGACAAATCCGTGGGTATTTGTCCAGCAAACATATTTTTTCGCCACTTTTCAACATTATCACTATTTGCACACGCTATATTTTGTTAGGTAACCCTAATATTCGTTAATGTATTTAAAATATAAATTTAGTACGGAGTATAACGGCCACATTGGTTTTAAGTTATTGAGGTTTTCATTTTTTTTTTTTGCAAAAATACAAGTTTTAGTAATTCTCTCAAAATTTGCGAGATTGGGCAGCAATAAAAATACCTAAAATTCATCAATACTGCTAAAAACAGAAAATAAAGGCGCATTGCCGTAAAAACATAAAAAATAATAAAATATATATTTTTCATTTAAATCGAAAACTAATCAATTTAGGCCTAATTTCTAAAATTTTCGTGATTGACGTCCAATAAAAATAACTAAAATTCATTAGAACAGATAACAATCAATTTAAAAAAATCCCTCGGTAATTTACTGAGTTATTGAAGTTTTCATTAAAATTAGTTGAAGTTTAATTTTGTCGAAAAGTACAAGTTTTGGTTATTCCAGTTCACTTTTTTTCAAAATTTTACGATTTTGAGGTCTAACTATCCAAAATTTTGGAACATATTTTCAACATTTTGGGAATTCGGCTACAATTCATCAAATCAAATAAAAAACAGTAAATAAGGCATAAGGATCATTTAGGTAACAATTCCAAATTTTGGAACACATTTTCCCCATTTTGTTAATTCGCTTAAAAATCATCAAAACAGATAAAAACAGTAAAAAAGACATGGCGACCATTTTAGTAACAATCCCAAATTTTGGAACACATTTCATTATTTTGGGAATGCGGCTATCTTTATACTAATTTTTTCATAATTGTTAACTGTTTTTCCAATTTTGAGAATTCGGCTAAAATTCACGAAAAAGATTAAAACAGTAAATAAAGGCATAGCGACAATTTCGGTAACAATCCCAAATTTTGGAACATATTTCCCCATTTTGGGAATTTGCTTAAAATTCATCAAATCAAATAAAAACGGTAAATGATGGCATGGCGACAATTTTAGTAAAAATCCCTCATTTTGGAACACATTTTCCCCATTTTGGGAATTCGGCTAAAATTCATCAAAACAGATAAAAAGTATATAAAGGCATGGTGACCATTTTAGTAAAAATCCCAAATTTTGCAACATATTTTCCTAATTTTGGGAATTCGGCTAAAATTAATCAAATCAAATAAAAAACAGTATATAAACAGTATATGCTGACCATTTTAGTAAAAATCCTAAATTTTGGAACATATTTTCCCCATTTTGGGAATTCGGCTAAAATGCATCAAATCAAATAAAAACGGTAAATGATGACATGGCGACAATTTTTGTAAAAATTCCTAATTTTGGAACACATTTTCCCCATTTTGGGAATTCGGCTAAAATTCATCAAAACAGATAAAAAAAAGTATATAAAGGCATGGTGACCATTTTAGTAAAAATCCCTCATTTTGGAACACATTTTCCCCATTTTGGGAATTCGGCTAAAATGCATCATAACGAATAAAAACTCGTACTAAAGGCATGGTGATCGTTTTAGTAAAAATTCCAAATTTTGTGAATTCGACTAAAATTCATCAAAACGGATAAAAACTATAAATGAAGGCATGGTGACCATTACCATTTTAGTAAAAATCCTAAATTTTGGAACAAATTTCCCCATTTTTGAGAACTAATGAAAAATCTGCATTTCTAGATTTATTTATTTGTTTATAATTCTAGTATTTTCATTTGTTTTTATGTTTTTTGTACTTTTATTGGAGTTTTTAGTTATTACAGGACAAAACCTACCAAATAGTATCACTTCCCAGGTATTTTGAACTATGACATTGTGTTATTGAGACATTTTTCATTTTTTTATTTGATCTGAACAAGACCATATACACATGAGACTAGATGTCGGATGTAGATAAGTTTTCATTCAGTGATTTTTTCTCCTTTTTATACGGCTTTTAATTTCCAAAGGATATATGTTTTAATAGAAAAAAATATCTGCTAAAAATAATAATAATTTAATAATTTATTTTCGTACTTTCGCTAATCATAGAATGACGATCAGGGTATCAAATGAAAGAGAAGAATATCTGCTAAAAATACTTTAAATCTCATTCTTCTATCTGTATTAGTTTAGCATTAATAACCTTCTAATTTCCCCCTTGTTAAGTAAAACATGAATGAAATAAGGGGGAAATTTGAAATGGTTGTTAATGCTAAACTAATACAGATAGAAGAATGAGATTTAAAGTATTTTTAGCAGATATTCTTCTCTTTCATTTGATACCCTGATCGTCATTCTATGATCAGCGAAAGTATGAAAATAAATTATTAAATTATTATTATTTTTAGCAGATATTTTTTTCTATCGTGATACCCATATCACATTTTCTTGACTCGCAATATACGTTTTCATAAATTATTAAAACCTTTGGAAAATAAAAGTCTTGTAAAAAAGAGAAAATATCACTAAATTTAAAAAACCAAGTACATAGTTTTTCTACATACGATCTTTAGTTTCATG
The DNA here is from genome assembly GCA_947397865.1 of Polietes domitor. Classification (NCBI taxonomy): domain Eukaryota; kingdom Metazoa; phylum Arthropoda; class Insecta; order Diptera; family Muscidae; genus Polietes; species Polietes domitor. The sequence continues at coordinate 123,961,972 of OX377620.1, forward strand.
GGCATATGGAGTTGTTCAGGTCCAAAAAATACTATTCCATGATGTTATCTACATCCTGAGAAGCTGAATTAATGCTACAATTTTTGGAAATTTGGTGTAACTGAGAAATATTCCATGACAGTTTGCCTGCTGAAAGTGTTGCCAATGTTCGCTATGCTAAATTTTAGAGATTCACCCCCTCCCCCCTCTATGCCAAACCTCGCAATTCCACGATAAGTAATCATTCTGTAGTTCTTCACAGCTTTGATTATTTTTTTTGCCGTAGTTAACTTAATGTATTTCTTTTTTGCTTTTGTATGTGAACTAAAAACTTTAATTCAATATAATCTTGCAGACATAATGAAAAAAATAATATCGCCATATATGTACATACATACGTATGTAAGTAAGTCATAAAATTAAACAAACACCGAGACAAAAGCCCATACAACGCCATATAATAACGTTGGCTGGAGTGAACAGCTAAACACAAAGATAAAAAAATTAATAAATTATTGCATAAAAATGCAAAATATCGAAACACAAAAAAAAAACACAGCAAAGCAAAACAAATCTTAAATGCTCGCACGTTTCGGTTGTCAGAGACGAAAATTCAGAAAAATATATACATTTAAATTCAAAAGAATCAAAGGCAGACAAACGGTCGGTGGGACGGCAGACCAGACGTCCGTCGAGGCCTGACAGACAACTTTTCGTGGCTGAATTTTATTTATTGCCATTTAACACATTTATTTTTCGGCTGTTCGGTTTTATGAGCTATGCGCGTGTAGAAATAAAAGCAGCACAAATTATGTGCGGCCAGTGTGTGCCGCGCATGCGTAAATGCGTGCATGAATTAATTGATAATAACAGACAACGCCAACGCCATTGCCGCCGATTTATGGGCATTTTGTCATTAGGTGTCTACTTAGGCATAATTAAAAAAATCGTAGCCAAAAGTTCAAGATGTTGACGTTGACAATATAACAACGACAAAACAAATTTGGAAATTAAACAATTCAAGGCATTTTGGAGAATATTTGTTTGGGTTTCGTATGAGTAGTTCACATAATTATTTTAACTGAAGTCTTGGATCCATTTCTGAACATCTTTAAATTTGATGATGATGATAGGATAATTGAAAACATTTCAGCCCAGCCTACAACTTCAATACCTTTGATTTGAATGACATTAAAATAAATATAAAAATAAATAATATTGGGAATAATATTGACTGGAATATCTTATTATTGTTATATGAGTCAAATAATATTAATAAGATATTTCAATCAAAGTTATTCCCAATAAATATTTCATAACGAGTGCCAAAATTGCCTCCAAATCCAAAGCGGTCTGTGGTCGGTCAACAATCTTTTGCTTGAGATTGATTTTTTGCGGAATTACTCGTATTTGGTATGACATGGTGCGGTGCGCTGTTAATGCTGTTTGTTTTTAGTTTTTTTGTTAATTTTTTTATTGACTCGTTTTCGTTTTCTTGCGTTTTTATTTATTTTTTTATTTGTTTGTTTGTTTTTCGTATAGAATTGTGTGTGTGTGGTTGTGTTTTTTTATTCTGTGCTAACGTTCAAATACGAAATTGAAAAAAAAAAACGCCGAACAACAAAATTCAAAATGTATTTCAACAAGGTCGACGAGGTTGTACACATTTGCTTTTATTCAGCAAATATTGAAGGAAAAAAAAAACGCGCGTGTACACACACACAAATCCAACAATAAAATCAACGGCAAACAAAAGAAAAAGCAATCACTGCTCGCTCAGAGGTGGCGGCGGCAACGGCATCGGCATATAAGTAGCACACTTTAAGCCTCTCCTAAGTTATATCGGGTGCTTTTTTTGGAGGTTACATTTTCCGATAACGAAAAAAACGGCCAAAAATTTGAAGTCGGTGTAATTTGTTATTTCATCCTCAATAGATTCAATGAAGAGGGTCATTTTTGGGCTCAATGGACATGTCAATAAGCAAGATTGCGGCATTTGAAGGGAAGAGAACCGACGAGAGATTCCTGAGTCACTATTACAACACGTTGGCAATTGACTGCATAATTGAAGCTTTAATTAAAACATTTTTTTCAAAAATACAAGTTTTGGTCAGTTTCCAGTTCGCAGCTCTTAAGGTCTCTTTTGAGGTCCAACAAAAATACCTAAAATTCATGAAAACAGATAGCAAGGGTAAATAAAAAATTTTTTGTTTATAATTCTAGTATTTTCATTTGTTTTTATGATTTTTTGTACTTTTATTGGAGTTTTTAGTTATTACAGGACAAAACCTACCAAATAGTAGCACTTCCCAGGTATTTTGGACTGTGACATAGTGTTTTTTGTATTTGATCTGAACAAGACCATATACACATGAGACTGACTAGAGGTCGGATGTAGATAAATACTCAGTTTTTCATTCAGTGATCTTTTCTCCTTTTTATATGGTTATTAATTTCCAATGGATATATCTTTTAATAATTTATTTTCGTACTTTCGCTAATCATAGAATGACGATCATGGTATCAAATGAAAGAGAAGAGTATCTATTAAAAATACTTTTTATTTTATGATTCTATCTGTATTAGTGGCGACCATTTTAGTAAAAATCCCAAATGTTGGAAGAGAATCAACGAGGGATTTCTGAGTTAATATTATAACGCTGGTTGGCCCCACAGTGGTTCGGAATCAAATTCCTAGGTCAAAATTCAATAATTTTTGATTTTTAAATTATGTAAAAAAATTACGTAGAAATATGTAAAGAACAAAGAAAAATCTAAATTTCTTTTAAATCAAAAAATGAGAAAAGTAGTAAATTTTGGCATAATTTCTAAAATTTTCGAGATTGAGGTCCAATAAAAATAACTAAAATTCATCATCAACAGATAAAAACGGCAAATAAAGGCATGGCGACCACTTGGGTAACAATCCCAAATTTTGGAACTTATTTTCCCCATTTTGGGAATTTGGCTATTTTATGCTAAATCTTATATTTTTCATCATTTTTAACTATATTTGGGAAAATTTTTTTTATTTTTAAAATATACAAATTTTCGAGATTGAGGTTCAATAAAAATACATAAACCAATAAAAATACAAAATCAAAACAGATAGAAAACAATAAATAAAGGCATTAGGACCATTCTGGTAACAATCCCAAATTTTGGAACATAATTTTCCCAATTTAGAAATTCGGCTAAAATTCATCAAATCAGATAGAAAATAAAGGCATAAGACCGTAGACAAAAAACTGAAAATAATGGATTGGAGGCCATTTTGGTGAAAATCCCAAATTTTAGAACACATTTTCCCAATTTTGGGAATTCGGCTAAAATTCATCAAAACAGATAAAAATGTTAAATTAAATAAATCATTTTGGTAATTATCAGAAATTTTGGACCATATTTTTCCAATTTTGGGAACTTGGCTATTTTTTTTTTTTTGGAAAGTGCTATTTTTTTTTGGGAAAATGCTATTTTTTTATCACTTTTGGGAAATTTTTCTTATTTTTGTTGAACCTCAAATTCTATACATGCTTTACTTCTAAAATTTTCGAGATCAAAAAAATCTAAATTTCTTTTAAATCGAAAAAATGATAAAAGTATCAATTTTGGTCTAATTTCTAAAATTTTCGATTTGAAGTCCTATAAAAATAACTAAAATCCATCAAAACAGATAGAAACCCATAAATAAAGGCATGCGACCGTATTGGTAACAATTCAAAATTTTGGAACACATTTTCCCCATTTTGGGAATTCGGCTAAAATTCGTGAAAACAGATAAAAACGGCACAGAATGGCATGGTAACCATTTTGGGAACAATCCCAAATTTTGGAACAAATTTTCCCCATTTTGGGAATTCGTGTAAAATTCATCTAAACAGATAAAAAACTGTAACTAATGGCTTGGCGACCATTTTGGTAACAATCCCTAATTTTGGAACACATTTTCCCCATTTTGGGACTTATTGAAGGAAACATTTGGTGAACGAGACTCTAGATTGCACTAGGCATTAAAACATAATGATTCATCAAATCAACTCAAAAAATATTTTATGGTTAATTTTTTACAAAAACTTTTTTAAATCAAATTTTCGTCGCAGGTGTGTTAATATTTTATTCCGCCCAATTGTATGTTAAATTAAACGTAATTATGATGGCTACAAATACTGGAAGTTTGACTTTCACATAGAAATAAAGAGTGATTTTTTTGAGGTTAGGATTTTCATGCATTAGTATTTGACAGATCACGTGGGATTTCAGACATGGTGTCAAAGAGAAAGATGCTCAGTATGCTTTGACATTTCATCATGAATCGTCTTACAAACGAACAACGCTTGCAAATTATTGAATTTTATTATCAAAATGCGTGCTCTGTTAAGAAAGTTCATTGCGCGCTTCCATTTTATGGTCAGTTTAATCGACCCACTGAAGCGGCTATTCGGGCTATTGTGACTAAATTTCGCACCAAATTTACATTGTTGGACATTAAACCACCAACACGCTTACGTAGAGTGCGAACTGAAGAAAATATCGCAGCTGTATCGGCCAGTGTTAATGATGACCACCAATTTTCGATTCGTCGCCGTTCGCACCAATTGGGTCTCTGTTACTCAAAAACGTGGAAATGCCAAAATTGGACTAAGCGGATGGACCACCTAAGACGCAGCCGCGGTCAACATTTAAATGAAATTATCTTCAAAAAGTAAATGTCATGGACCAATCTAACGTTTCAAATAAAGAACCGATGAGATTTTGCAAATTTTATGCGTTTTTTTTTTTAAAAAAAGTTATCAAGCTCTTAAAAAATCACCCTTTAGTATTTTAGTGTCCAAAAATTCAGAAATAAAAAAAAATTGGAAAAAATGTAACACAAAAAAAGTACACCGGAATAACATGATTTTTAGGGTTATTTTCAGGAGCATTTAGCTCACAGATGGCTTGATCTACTAACGTAATATTTTGCAAATCCTCATTAAACAATTCAAACTTTATTTTCGTGAGGGGACTGGAACAAACTCAAAAAAAAAAAAATAATTTCATGTCACCCCAGGGAAATAAAGTTTGGATTGTATAACGATGATTTGCAAAATATTTCGATCCTAGATCAAGCCATCTGTGAGTTTAAACGCTTCTGAAAACACAACTAAAAATCATGTTTTTCCCATGTAATTTTTTTAATGTGACAATTTTGCCCATTATTTTCTGAATAGACCTTGGAAACCACTTTAAACATAAAATTTTCTTAGTGAAAACTATTTCTTCATTTCTGAAGGATGGCCGCAGCATCGTTTTTTCTTGACCCAGTCTCATATAGAAGTCATATGTAAAGTTGCAAAAATGTAACAAGGTAACACCATGTACTCTATATAGATGGTCCACTAATGAGTTATTCTCACACAGTACACGAAATGCATAAATGGACAAAGTGTGCATAGTTCAGAGTGGTTCTCCATTATCAAACACAAAAATTTCCTTCTAAAGAAGAAAAGCTTGATCGAAGTAGCTGGCATTCAAATGTTTTACATTCAAAAACACCTAACATGACAATTATTTTGATTTAATGTTTAATTAGCTAATATTCTCATGAACAAAACAATATTTATTTGTTAAAGATCTATGGACAAATGTAGAAGATAGACCCTATTTGTAGAAGCAAGAGAATTTGTTCTAAAGAATCATAATACATTTATCTATTGCTCGAAACCCCTTCCCCTTCACAAATATGGCATCTACAAGAAGAAAGCAAGGGCTAGTTGAAGATAATCTATGGATAACTGTAAAAGTAGGAGAATTTCAAAAAAATCGTGTATCAATTTTCATTTCAATTCAAAATTCAATACGTCTCAAGGAACACCCTTTTCAAATATTACTAGCAAAAAAAAGTTCATATGGAAATAATTATTCTTTCCCCGTTCTTATCAGTTTCGGGTTTTGTGAAACAAAACAAAAAGCAAACAACCATAAATGTCGCGATGAACAAGATCGAGTGTTGTTGGTTGGCGTTAAGAGGGTGAAGGGAAGGAAATGTTCAAATTTATTTTATAAAATAAATAAAATAATTGCACTTTTTACACAGGGTAGCAGTAAATATAACTGCAAAAATAAAAAATGGAAGATAATAAGTAAAAATAATAAATATAATATAAAAATAGTAATAATACAAAAATAAAAAAACATTATTAAAAAAATATTTTGTGTCTGCAAAAGGGCCATATTTTCTGCATTTATACATAGATCTTTTGCATATAGGCTTTGATTTCTTTGTTATAATGTTGGCTATTAAAAAATGGACAAACATTTTTTAGATGTTTATATGGTTTTTATGTTTTATTTTCGTACCAACAAAAAAAGATTTTTTCGAAAAAAGTCTTTTTTTTCATTTTTTTGATACTTTAGCTAAAGCAATGTTTCTATGTGAAAGTTAAGTTAATAAATATAATATAAAAATGAATATAAAAAATAGTAATAATAAAAAAATAAAAAATCGAGACCAAAACATTGAAAAAAACATTATTAAAAAATATTTTGCGTCTGCAAAAAGGGCCATAACTTCTACATTTATTCATAGATCTTTTACATATAGGCATCGATTTCTTTGTTATTATGTTGGCTATTAGAAAAAGGACAAACATTTTTAGATGTTTTTATGGTTTTTATGTTTTATTTTCGTACCTACAAAAAAAAAGATTTTTTTTTGAAAAAAGTCTTTTCTTTTCCCTATTTTTTTTGAGACTTTTCACTGTTTCTACGTGAAGGTGGAATTTCCAATATTTGTAGTCAGCATAAAGACCTTTAATTGTACTTATAAGCGGGTTGTTATCGTACTTATATTTGCAAAATGAGAGTACAAATAACAAAGGTACCTTCGGCGAAAATTTAAATTTTACTAAAAAACGAAATAGAATTATCCATCAAAAATTATAATATCATTTTCGAGTTTAGAAAGCCAAAATATACCAGAAATAATTTAATTTATCTTCGACAAAATTTTGTGTTGTCTCGTGTTTGGTTTAATTTGTTTCAGTTTTTTTCTTAGTGGTAATAAATATGATTTTTATATTTATTAAGAAAATTTTTTATTAGAAATAAAACAAAATATTTTTTTTTCGAAAAAAATCTTTTATTTTTTTTGGAGACGGTTCATAAATCACTGTTTCTATGTGAAAGTGTATGTGAATTTGCAACAAAAAAATTGAGAAAAGAAAAGACTTTTTTCGAAAAAAATCTTTTTTATTTATTTTGGAGACGGTTCCTAAATCACTGTTTCTATGTGAAAGTGTATGTGAATTTGCAACAATTGATGCCCTCATAAATTCCTTTAATTGTATATATAAGCGGGTTATTATCGGACTTATATTTCCAAAATGAAAGTACCAACATTAAAGCTATCTTCGGCGAAAATTTAAATTTTAGAAAAAAATATCCATAAAAAATTTTAATATCGTTTTCGAGTTCGTAAAGGCAAAATACTTTTACGTAGATCTTCGATAAAATTGTTGTTGCAAAGTGTTTAGTTTAGTATGTTTCTGTTTTTTTCTTGTTAAAAAATGATATTTCGAAACATTTTTGGCTTTAGACGAAAATCAAAGTATAAGGTGGGTGGGTCATGTAAAATTTTAAATTTGAACTACTGATTTCTTTACTTTGAAAGGTAGTATAACATTCATTTTTATTTTATTTTTATTGATTTACACAAAAAAAATAAAAAATAGATAAAAATATGAAAAATATTTCTATTTTTCAATAGGATGGGATACTAGCCTAAAGAGTTAAAAAATTCTGATTAAAAAATATCTATCTATGGATAAATGAAAAAGATATGGTAGGAAAATGAAAAAATCATATTTTTTACTATTTTAATATATTGTTCCCTTTTGCCGACAAAAAATTAAATATAATTTTCATTTTCTAATAGCTGACATCCTAACGAAGAAATCAGGTCTATGTGAAGAAAATTAATGAATAAATTTAGAAGTCGTGGTGGTCATATGAATTATATTGTGTTCCATTAGTAAATGACAAAGTTCAACCTTTCCAATAAAACCAGAAATTTGAAAAAATAATCAGTACTTTTTCTGATTTTTTGTCTTGGTAATAATAAATGTAAAAAAATAACATTTGGAAACCATTTGGCTTTAGGCGAATATCAAAGAATGAAAAGGAAAGGTGGTAGTGATTTATTCAAGGGAGTCAGTCATCTGCACTGTGTCTGGAGAAGATATTATCAGATTTGGCAAAACGTCTTGCAAACAAATCACACGTCACGTGACAAAATTCAAATGTTTCACTGTTTTTTTTTTCAAACAAATAGTTGAACCAAGTATGAAAGCATGAGTCGCACCCACGCTCCTTCTCCTTCTCCTCCTCAGCCCCAGTGACCAAATCTATTTGGACGTGCCGTGCCGACATCAGTGCTGGCCCTATTCTGCTCTTCTTATCTTATCGCATTTCACTTGCAGTGCAATAAAACCCCGAACAATTTTGCTATTTTTGTCTTTCACGATAAATTATCAGAAACAAAGTTTGCTTTGCTTACGTTTCTCCGTCCAAGTTTGTTGTTGTTTTATTTGTTTTTCTTCTTTTTTCTTTGATTGTTTGTATTTACAATTTGCAATTAAATATTTGTTTTATATGGATCTATAATAAATCATATCTGTCGCTTTTTACAATGTGTCGCCCATATTCAAATAGATAAAGGGAAAGGGGGATGAGGGCGCCAAAGCGAAATTTGAAATCAGTATTGTTAAAACGTCAAAACACACAAAAATAATGACTTGAAATTTCTCCTGTCGTTATATTACCTTTGATATTGAGTTACCCGCCAGTGTGCCTTTGGAATGTTATTGAATGTGTTAAATTTCAAAGTAAACATTTAACATGGCAAGGTGTGTGAAAATAAATATTGTTGGTGGATTGAAATTGAATTGAAAAAATAATAAATCCCCGCCAGATTTGAATTTCAGGGCATTTATGTTGTTGATGCCAAAAAGGTGGCTACAAGAGTATTAAATATTAAACACTACATGAAAGAATAAAGCGTGCCTCCTCACTTTCAACGATGTGGCTCATGTGCTTATTGATGACTTCGTTAGTCGACAAAATTGTCACATTTGGAGTTCAAAAATTCCAAATGTGACAAATGCTTTTGGAGAGGATTTTGTCTTTCTTCAAAATTGTGGCTGCTCATGCTGTAACATTTATACGTTTTTACCATAATTTATTCAGTTTAATCATGTTTTACTTTTTAAGGAGGAAAACTTCAAATGGCTAAATATGAAATTTAAATCATTTTTAACAGATATTCTTCTCTTTCCTTTGATACCCATATCGACTTACAAAAGTACGAAAATAAATTATTAAAACCTTTGGAAAGTAAAAGTTCTGTAAAAAGGGGAAAATAAATGTCAAATTGAAAACGGATAAGTTTTTCTACATACGATCTCTAGTTTCCAGGAACAATAAAAAAATAAAAAATTGTCTCACGGTGATTTACATAAAATATAAAAATAATTATAATTATATCAATCATTTGTGGCGGAACTTTTGCGAATAAACTGAAGACAACTGAAAGGCATTTGAGTTACACTATGTAACAAAAAAATAAAAAAGAATGTGTCTGAGACATGATAAAATATTTTTTTTATTGTATTGAGGAATACTAATTCATAAAATCAACACAAAAATTTTTATGAATATATATTTTTTTTAAATTTTTACTAAAATTATAATTTCCATCGAATATTTGTATTATCATTTTGACAGTATAAGTCCGATCATGTCCGGTTATATGTTAAATATTTATTACCTTCACGCAGAAGCAGTGACTATTGGATAACAAAAAATAGTTTTTTGTCGACATGAGAAAAAATCCATAAATATTACACTGAAAGAATTTTCCTTCATAATATTTATGAAGCGATTTCATAAAAGGTTTTTCATAAATATCATAAGATCAGAGAATAGTTTCATTGTGTTAAATAAAAAATTCTTGAATATTTCACAAACATTGAAATATTTGTGTTATAAGATGTCTGTCTTCATAAATCCAATGAAGGCTTTTGCTGTTTTTATGAAACGTTTCATAACTTACAAAGACATTTTTAGTGTGTCGACTTTATACGGTTGAATGCTAGCAATTCTCATTTCTTCTATGTTAACTCAGGCATAAGTATGTACTCTGATTTAGGTCATAGACATATTCATTGCAAATATTCTCGCAATGATGTTATGTGTCGACGGGATAGTCAACAAGTCAGACCTTTTGTTGTTGTTTTTTTGTGTTTATATTGGAAACTGCAGTATAAATTATTACTATTTAAGCAACTTTTTCATAAAATTAATGAAATTTCTTTATAAAATCTATGAAGATATACATAAATTATATTATGAAAAGTAATGAACTTGTATGACGAAAGTTCTTTAAATAAAGAACTGCATTTCATAGATTCCAAGAAATGTTTCATAAATTGTATGACACTTTCATAGATTTGTGGTTTATGAAACATGTTTCATACATTTTATGAAGTGCTACTTTGGCGACATTTTCGTGGAATTCACTGAGGTTATGACAAAATCGTAAATATTGTGAAGATAATTCTTTCAGTGTTCCTTGACGTAGAAGCAGTGGTTTAGGAGGAACAGTTGCCAAAAAATTGAGAAAAATTATTAAAAAATCAAAAAAAAAAAAACAAAAATAAATAAAAATTTAAAAAATATTTTGTTCCATTTTTTAAAAGCTAGTATCATAAAGAATAAAAAATGCCTATCTATGGATCAGTGTAAAAGTTATGATAGGAAAATTGAAAAATCATATTTTTTTATATTTTAATATGTAATATATGTCTGGCCGACAAAAATTAACAAAAAACAGAAATTAAAATATATTTTTCATTTTCTAATACTAGCTGACATCCTAATGAAGAAATCAGGTCTATATGAGGAAAACTAAGGAATACATTTAGAAGTTATGTTATTCTTTGTAAGAGAATTTTGAAAACTCATGTTTTTTAATTTTAATTATATCGCTTTTCTGGCACGATAAAAACTCATTAAAATTAGAAATTAACATATATTTTTTGGAATTATCTATTAGCTGACATCATAATGAAGAAAACAAGTTCTGGTTGAAGAAAATCTATGAAGAGATGGTCATAAGAAAATTGAAAAAAAAAACTTTTTTTATTTTAATATATATATTCTTCAGGCCGACAAAAATTCAATAAATTACATTTTTCATTTTGTGCTAGCATCCTAACGAAGAAAACGAGAACTGGTTGCAGAAAATCTATGAATAAATGTAGAAGCTATGATGTATTCCAGTAGAAGTATGTGTCGTATTCAAGCAATTTAAGCAAAACATATGAAACATTAGACTGGCCCAAAAAAATTGAAAATGTTTGGAAGGGGCATATTTTTTTTCTATTCCATCTTGAAACATTGAAAATGAAAAAAGATTAAAAAACATGTTTTCTCAATTTTTGGAGACTATTCCTCAACCACTGCTTTCATGTGAAAATGTAATTCGCAAACATTTGTAGCAATTATTGTGGATAATCGGAGCTATATTTTCAAAATGAGAGTACAAATAGTTAAGAAAACTTTGGAGAAAATTGGAATTTTAGTAAATATTTTATTAATATCGTTTTCGAGATGTTATACATAGCCCTTCGGCAAAATTGTTGTTGCATAGTGTTATGTGTTTCACCTGCACCATAAGATCCTATCAAAAAACTCAGCCTCCTCCTCTTTCGATCCAAATCTAAACGAGCTATTTCTTCCCTCCCTCCCTCCTGGCCACAGACACATTTCAAGTAATTCGAAATAAATTCTCAAATTTGCCAAAGCAAAAAAAAGAAAATAAACGAAACCGTTTTGTCAAAATTTATCTACTCTCGAACGTTGGATAAATACCATAAATCTTGCCAGAGTAGGGAGGAGAATTTTAATTTCTTTGTCGCAATAAATTAGAAATTATGGTTAATTTGGTTGGCAACAAATTCGAAACAAATGCGAGTAGACGACAACCATCTGCGTCTACGAGCTGTATCTGTCGTCTACGTCGTAGCTGTGTCTCATTCAATGCCTCTTGTATCTGTAACAAAAGCTGCTGCTGCTGCTGTTGAAAGAATGTTAGGCATGTAGGCGTTTTCAAGCTCATAAATATTATTGTCGGCAAAAACAAAATTCCAAATATTTTGTTTGTTTTTATTTCATTCCCATTTCAATGGAGTAGATTGAAAATGTAGTTCTTAAATCGTCGTTAGACTTTATATTGTTGAGAATAATAATGGCGAATAAAGTAAATTGGGGGGAGGGATAAATGTTGGCAATGGAGAGAAGATGTAGTTTTAGCAATTACAGAGCCAACTTTTTTCAATTTGGGAAAAGAAGATAACTTACTTCGGCAGAAGAAAAATTTATTATACCTGCCGATTCCAAATAAAAGATGTGACGTTCGTGCAAAAGTATTTTCGCAAAAAGTATTTTTTAAATATTTGTAATTGACACCTATTAATTATTGCCTTTTTCATATATATTTTGTATATACTTTTCTATACCTTTGATGATATGAATGATATATTTCCTAGCACAACCGTAACGTGTGCAGTCGGAGGAAAACTGCTTCTCAAGTGTGTAATTGTGTAACTAATTAAAGTGGGCGAACACACACACAACATTCATATCAAACATCCAAATTATAATTATTTTCAATGGATTCAGGTTAAATGAAACAAATGAATGACATGCCATAGCACTGAGCACAGAGCACACAGATCACAAGCACCAGCGCAAAGAAAAAAGAAAGCATGGCAGCATTCCATTTGATCCATCCGCATCCATCCATCCGTCGTCCACCAGTCCAAATGCAAGTGGAAAATTGTGTTCGGCTGAAAGCATTTTTCTTTTGCAGCAAAGTATCGCAAAAGCGAGAGCATGACAAAAACGAAGTGCAATTTGTACATAAATCTTTAAGGAAATGTCTTTTCTTCTCTCTTCATGTTATTCCCGTCACCGTCTACGGAGCCATGTATAAATTAATAATGAGCACCAAGACATGTAGCAGCACTTTTCTGCAAAAGTATGAAAACAGCCAACGAATCGAATGGGATCGAATGTTTACATATTGCCTAAAGATATTAGAGGGGGTTACATGAAAGAAATTGAAAGTTTGAATGTTTTGTGATAGTTTTAAAATACCAAAAATTTTGAAAACTCAAGAAGAATGATGAAAGAATTGTTCGATTTATAGATTTTACATTTTTTCCACAAAAAATCGGAATTCCCAAAATGGGGAAAATTTGTTCTAAAATTCAGGACCTTTACCAAAATTGGCATTTATCTCGTTTTTATCTCTTTTGATGAAGTTTTGGTATTTTAATTGGATCGGAAATTCGTAAAATTTGACAAATAAGAACAAAACGATTTTTGCAAAATATAAAATTTTGAATGCTTTGGTTCTCAAATACTGAAAGTTTCGAAAATTCAGAAAAAATTGTATTGGTTTAATTTGAATGTTTTGTGATGGTAAATCGGATAAATTTTGAAAATTCAGAAAAAAGATTTATAGACATTTCATTTTTCCACAAAAATACCCGAATTCCCAAACAGGTGAAAATGTGTTCCAAAATTTGGAATTTTTACTAAAAATCTCGTATTTAAATTTTGAGTGGTGGCCATTTGAAAACAATTTTTTGAATACCAAAAATTTTTAAAACTCAGTAAAAATTGTGAAAAGATAACTATATTTATAGATTTAGAATTTTTTCCACAAAAATAAGCGAATTCCCAAAGTGGGGAAAATGTATTCCAAAATTTGGGATTTTTACTAATATTCTCATATTTAATAATTTTTATGGATTTTAGAGGGGTTTCGATGATATTAAAAGTGGGTTATGAAAGACATTCGGAGTGACCATGTGAAATCGAATTTTTGAATACCGAAAATTTTAAAAACTCAGAAAAAAATTATGAAAAAAATACTAGATTAGGAATTCCCAAAATACGAAAAATTTGTTCCAAAATTCAGAATGTACCATTTTTTACATTTACAATATGTACCATTTTTTATCTCTTCTGGTGAAGTTTTGGTATTTTTATTGGATCTGAAATTCGTAAAATTTTAAGAGATATGATCAGATATGACCAAATCTAGCATTATTTGCAATAAAATAATGCTTTGCAATGCTTCTCAAATGCTGAAAGTTTTGAAGTCAGAACAAAATATGAAAAAAATACTAGATTTATGATTTTCCACGAAAATAAGCGAATTCCCAAAGTGGGTAAAATTTGGGATTTTTACTAAAATCGTCGTCATTCATTTTTATATCTTTTGATGGATTTTAAGCAGCTTTATTGCACGTCAAATTCGCAAAAATTTTAAGAGATATAAAGATAGAGATATGAACTGGAATGACCAGAATTTTTGTAATTTTAATGCTTTGTAATGAGAAAGACTGGAATGACCAGAACTTGTATTTTGTAATTTTAATGCTTTGTAATGGTTCTCAGATAGTGAAAATTTAAAAAACGCAGAAAAGAACGACTAGATTTATAGATATTTAATTTTTCCACAAAAAAATGGAATTCCCAAAATGGAGAAAATTTGTTCCAAAATGCAAGATTTTTACCAAAATGGTCGCCATTTTTTATTATAGATTTTGCCTTTTTTACAATAATAAGCGAATGGGGAAAATGTGTTCCAAAATTTGGGATTTTTACTAAATGGCCGCCATGACTTTATTTATCGTTTTTATATATTTTGATGAATTTGTAGATATTTTTATTGGGCCTCAAATTCGTTTTTTTTAAGAGATATGAACTGGAATGACCAGAATTTTTGTAATTTTAATGCTTTGTAATGATTCTCAGATAGTGAAAATTTTGAAAACGCAGATAAGAACGACTAGATTTTAAAATTGGAATTCCCAAAATGGGGAAAATTTGTTCCAAAATTTGGGATTTTTACTAAAATGGTCGTCATGACATTATTTACAGTTTTTACTGAAAATTTTGAAAACTCAGAAAAAAATTATGAAAAAATTACTAGATTTATAGATTTTGAATTTTTTCCACAAAAAACGGAATTCCTCAAATACTGAAAATGTTGAAAACTCAGAAAAAAATTACTAGATTTACAGATTTTGCATTTTTTCCACAAAAAACGGAATTCCTAAAATGGGGAAAATTTTTTCCAAAATCCTGGATTTTACTAGATTTATAGATTTTGAATTTTTTCCACAAAAAACGGAATTCCTCAAATACTGAAAATGTTGAAAACTCAGAAAAAAATTACTAGATTTACAGATTTTGCATTTTTTCCACAAAAAACGGAATTCCTAAAATGGGGAAAATTTTTTCCAAAATCCAGGATTTTTACTAAAACGGCCCCATACCCTTATTTTTCTCTTGATATTTTTTTTTTGTATTTTTATTGGACCTTCAATTCGTAAACTTTTCAAAGATTACTAAAAGGTTTGATTTTTGCCAGAAATAAAATAGTTCTCAACTACCGAAATTTTTGAAAATTCTGATAAAAATAAAAATTACTAGATTTTGTATTTTTCCACAAAAAAGTCGATTTTCCAATGTGTTCCAAAATTGGTGATTTTTACCAAAGTGGTCGCCATAGCTTTCTTTATCGCTTTTAATGAATTTTAATGGGGTTATGAAAGCTAGTTCGCGTGGCCATGAGAAAACGTATTTTTGAGATTCTACTTCATTCTTTATTGCATTTTATTCAATGGACTGCGTCCCGGTTTAATATACTCGTATATACCCCCCAGCAAGAAGATAACACGGAGGAGACACCCAAGCAACAGACAGACACAGACACCCAGCAATTTCTTTTCGTTAATGACTCTTCTCTGGGGAAGATCCAAAGAACATCAGAGGGCACCAGCTAAAGAAAAAAGAAACGAAAAGTAAAGAAAAATCTTGGTGTTCCTTGGGTTATTTACAAATAAAAAATTGAATTGAAACGAAATAACAACAAAAATATATTTGGCAGTGGTCAGTTTTATGTGAGATGATATTTTCAGCTTGGGAAGATGGCCAACGAAAAAAGCACCACCAACCAGACCACCAGAGCGAGCAATAGCAACGGCCACGTTAGTATGAAATAAATTCAAGTTTTATTGCAAACATTCATAAAAATAAAAATAACAGAAAAAACAACAACAAAAATTAGTATCGACAAACAACTTAAAAAACGAACGACACATTTTGTGGGGATTGGATTGGGGAGGCGTTGGGGTAAAGCGCAACGAATGCGGCAAATTATAGACAGTTTGTTTTTCTCCTCTGGAGATGACACAAATGGCACAAAACCAAACGACCCAACATGCTGCAGTCATTTACAATTTTATGTGAATGAAAAACTAGCCGAAGATTTATTTAATTTATGCAACATCAAGAAAGATCGAAACAGAAAACCAAACAAAACACATAAATTCACATATCTTATGTATGTATGTATGTATTTGGTATAGTAGCATCGATGCTTATTTAGCAGGCATAATAAATGACTCTGTATAGCAAAATTCATTACAGGTCATGATGGTACAACAACAACCACATATTCAGGTCAAAATGATAGAAAAAAACATGAATTTGTCATTTGCAGTTAGATTTGACAAATCTCCTCTCACATAGGCTAAGATATAAGTTCACTAAAGTGTAGGCATCATTTTGGGGAACAAATGAATTATAAAGCATTTTTAGCATGTGCGGGGATAACTCATAAGTGGATCTTGTAGTGGATTCTCAAGTGCCGAAAATTTTGAAAACTCAGAAAAAAATGATGAAAAATTACTAGATTTATAGATTTTGAATTTTTTCACATGGCTTTATTTGCAATTTTTTTTATTACTATTGATGAATTTTAATTTTTTGGTAATATAAAAAAGGGGGTTATGGGAATTTTGAATGCCGAACATTATGATAATTCAGAAAAATATATGAAAAAATTACTAGATTTATAGATTTTGCATTTTTCCACAAAAAAGACGAATTCCCAAAATGGGAAACATTTGGGATTTTTTACCAAAATTTCTCCGTTGATGAATTTTATTTTTTTGATAATATTAAAGGGGGTTATGGGAATTTTGAACACCGAAAATTTTGAAAACTCGGAAAAAAATCACATAGGCTAAGATATAAGTTCACTAAAGTGTAGGCATCATTTTGGGGAACAAATGAATTATAAAGCATTTTTAGCATGTGCGGGGATAACTCATAAGTGGATCTTGTAGTGGATTCTCAAGTGCCGAAAATTTTGAAAACTCAGAAAAAAATGATGAAAAATTACTAGATTTATAGATTTTGAATTTTTTCACATGGCTTTATTTGCAATTTTTTTTATTACTATTGATGAATTTTAATTTTTTGGTAATATAAAAAAGGGGGTTATGGGAATTTTGAATGCCGAACATTATGATAATTCAGAAAAATATATGAAAAAATTACTAGATTTATAGATTTTGCATTTTTCCACAAAAAAGACGAATTCCCAAAATGGGAAACATTTGGGATTTTTTACCAAAATTTCTCCGTTGATGAATTTTATTTTTTTGATAATATTAAAGGGGGTTATGGGAATTTTGAACACCGAAAATTTTGAAAACTCGGAAAAATGATGAAAAATTACTAGATTGAATTTTTCCACAAAAAAGAAGAATTCGCAAAATGGGGAAAATGTGTTCCAAAATTGGGGATTTTTTTTTACCAAAATGGTCGCCATGACGTTATTTGCCATTTTTATATCTTTTGATTAATTTTAATTTTCGATGATATTAAAAGAGGGTTATGAAAGACATTCGGAGTGACCATGTGAAATCGAATTTTTGAATACCGAAAATTTTGAAAACTCAGAAAAAAATTATAAAAAAAATACTAGATTAGGAATTCCCAAAATAGGAAAAATTTGTTCCAAAATTCAGAATTTTAACAAAAATGGTCGCCGTGGTTTATGTACCATTTTTGATCTCTTTTGGTGAAGTTTTGGTATTTTTATTGGATCTGAAATTCGTAAAATTTTGAGAGATATATCAGATATGACCAAATCTAGCATTATGGGAATTTTTGATCTTTATTCTCTCATATGATCTTAGTCATTTTTATTGGACCTGAAGTTCGAAAATTTTGAGGGATATGAACTGGAATTGCCAAAACTTATATTTTTGCAACTAATTAAATTTTTGTAATCGTTCTCAAAGTCTAAAAAATAATAAAAAATAAAAAAAAAATTCCGAAAAATAACGGAATTACCATATTGGGGAAATGTGTTCCAAATTTGGGATTTTTACTAAAATGGTCTTCATGTCTTTATTTATCGTTTTTACCCGTTTTGAATTTTAGGTATTTTTATTGGATCTCAAAGTCGTAAAATTAGCTGTGGTGGTTCTCAAATACAAAAAAAATATAAAAACTCTGACACAATACAAGATTTATAGATTTTGCATTTTTCTACCAAAAAGTCGAATTCCCAAAATGGGGAAAATGTGTTCCAAAATTTGGGATTTTCACTAAAGGGGTCGCCATGGTTTTATTTACCATTTTGTTTATCTCTTTCGATGAATTTTATTTGTTTGTGATATTAATTTGGAATTTTGAATACCGAAAGTTTTAAAAACTCAGAAAAAAATTATGAAAAAATTACTTGATTTACAGATTTGGCATTTTTTCACAAAGAAGGCGAATTCCCAAAACGTGGAAAATGTGTTCCAAAAGTTGGGATTTTAACCAAAGTGGCGCTTTATTTGCAATTTTTTGATTTCTTTTGATGAATTTTATTTTTTTTTTCATTTTTTCACAAAGAAGGCGAATTCCCAAAACGGGGAAAATGTGTTCCAAAAGTTGGGATTTTAACCAAAGAGGTCGCCATGGCTTTATTTGCAATTTTTTGATCTCTTTTGATGAATTTTATTTATTTGATGATATTAAAGGGGGTTGTGAAAGAAAGTTCATGGGAATTTTGAATACCGAAAATTTTAAAAACTCCAAAAATATGAAAAAATTACTAGATTTCACAAAAAAGACGAATTCCCAAAACGGGGAAAATGTGTTCCAAAAGTTGGGATTTTAACCAAAGTGGTCGTCATGGCTTTATATGCCATTTTTTGATCTCTTTTGATGAATTTTATTTGTTTGATGATATTAAAGGGGTTATTGGAATTTTAAATACCGAAAATTTTCAAAACTCCAAAATAAAATAAATGTGTTCCAAAATTTGGGATGTTTATCGCCATCGTCTCCATGCCGTTATTTATTGTTTTTATTTACCGTTTATCTCGCGCGAATGACAAAACAAGAACTGAAATGGTTATGATAAAAAAGGCCAATCCTAAATATAAATTAAATAGTGGGTCTCGTATCTCGATAACCCATTTTTAAGAGTTTTTTTACTCTTAATGCGTCAGTGAGGTTTAAATTACAAATATTAAAATTTTGAACTTTGAGGATCCTTCTCCACATATAAATGGTTGCAATTTATTGATTTTAAATATATACCACAATTCCCTCTCGCAAATTATTCCCTTCTGATGGATGGTCACTTCCCATCCCGCTCCATTTGCCAGTGAAACTCATGTTTCTACTGTCAAACAAAGGCAAAACAAAATTAAACGAAATAAAAAATATTGGAAATGATTGTTTAACATATGAATGAAGCGGATTTGTATGCGAATATTTTAAATTGTTATCGTTGTGGTTGTGTTGTGTTGTTGACATGTTTTGGTGGTGTTGCTGTTGCCGCCGCCGTTGTCAATGAATAAATAGATTTTATGGTGCTGCTGCTGCTGCTGTTGTTTTTACTAGCCTCTATGTCAAGCGTTGTTTCAACTTCGAGTTTGTTGTTAAATATGCAAAGTCTATTCACTGAATTCAGTTTGTACATATAATCTACGAACCAACAACAAAAAACATCAACAACAGCAACGCTAGCGCAGTAGCAAACAACAACAATTGCTTACAATAAACAACAACAAAAAATATGTCATATTAACAAGTTTGGAGTTGTTCAGACAACGATAGCCAGCTACCACCACTTAGGTCTTAATGGACGATAATCGATGATCAGTGATCGTCAACTTTGACATGTTTTGGAAAAAAGTGGTGCTGAAAACTAAACAAAAGAAAAACTTGTTGTTCATCTCAACGCAGGGAAGGGAGAAGCAGATGATAATGGAAACAGCGATTTATAAGCAACTCAATTTGCTGTGCTGAAGTTTGGGTGGGTTTGTGAAAAAAAAATAAATTATACGAAAATATATGGTTTATTTCATATAAAACCGGACAGCAAAATGAGTCAGATTTTTCTGAAAATCTCAGGAAAGAATATTCTTTTAGGAAATATTTTAAACGTGGCAGCGCAATTTGCAAAAATATCCTGATATCTAAATCCTTATATTTCGCAACCACAAAGCGTTTTAAAATACAAATCGGACCAAAAATATTAAAAAAAAAATATTTTTTAAAAATCGAGACCAAAATTAAAATAATTATCGGTATGGTCACGAAACCAATATCATTAAAATCTCAAGTTATTACATCAACATTGAGCCACTGTAAAAGGTAAGCGCCACATTACCTAGATAAGGGCCATATTACCCTCAAAAACTAGTAGAAGGTATGTGCCAAATTTCATAAAAATCGAAGTAGATCAAATCCATTCTGGGTCGAAATCTTGTAGAATTACCCTTAAATAAAATAAAATTTAAAAATAATAAAAAGTGAAGCCACCGCTTCAGAAAATTTCAAATTTAAGAACATCCTCAGTTTTTAATAAACATACACAGCAAAAAGAAAGAGAAAGAGAACATCAGAATATGACAACCCCATGTTAATTAAATTCATTGGTGATAATACGATTTTCAGAAAATCTATCGAATGTTCTTTTTTGCTATGTAAACTTAGGTAAGGTCTTTTCCTCGTGAATATAACAATTTTCTGCTATTGTAGCAGATGTTCTGCAACAACAACAAGCTGTTAGTAGAATTTCAATTGAGATATTTTGAATTTCAAATGGTGTCTTTTGAATTTCAAATGGAATTTTTGAAATTCAATTGATGTTTTTTTTGAATTTCAAATGGAATATTTGAATTTCAACTGATATTTTTTGAAATTCAAATGGTGTCTTTTCAATTACAAATGAGTTTTGTATTTCAATTGACATTTTTTGCTTTTCAAATGGAATTTTTGAATTTCAATTGATATTTTTTGAATTTCAAGTGACATCTTTTGAACTACAATTGAAAATGAAAGCCGCCAAATAATCTCCCCTTCAAGATGCAGAGGTTGCCGTTCGTGAAGGATCACGATCATGTCTGACTGGAATACGGTACTTTTTTCTGTCAAAAATCACTTTAATATCGATGGTCCGGATTCACACATATTTTATGACATCAGGAATTGGGAACAATTTCTAAAGTCGGCAACGACGGAGGAGTAATTTTTAATAAATTTTGAAGTGAATTATCAATAGACAGCAGATTTTTATGCAAAATCATACTTTTGAACGAATTGCTGACTTCAGTTTTTGTTCGCCAACAAAGGTAAGGGAGAAATATGGGATTTATCAATGTGATTTGTTCATGTGAAGACAATCAATAGAGATTCGATATTGAAAAAAATAAATCTAGAAAAAATAAATTTCGAAAAATTAATACTTGTGTCTTTTTCTTGATCCAGCTAAAATCAACAAAATGTGCAATTTTCTGCCGCTATATCAATAATATCAATAAATATCAATAAATTGTTAGCTAAAAATATTTGCCGCTTGCTTTACAACACAAGATTTTATTACATGACTGTGATAGGATGGCGATTCCAATCAAACGTATTGAACGTGTCAGAGATTAGCTCATGTTACTAAAAAGTTAGATTGCAAGCACGAAGGTGCGTGATTGCGTATTGAAAGTACTCATATGCCATGCAAATTCCATGTCAAATTCATTGATTGAAAAGTTATCCTTTGAAAGCCTTTTTTGCTGCAATTATCCATATTTTATAATTTTAAATTTGATGTATAGTTTATGGAATGCATATTTATTTACGAAAGGCATGGTGGCATTAATTTCATGATTTCTGGCCCAGGACGACCATCTTCAGTTGGCTTCGCCGCGATTTTTCAACAATATATTCCTTAAGTGAATAATTCTCCCAAAACGAATGAGAACTATAACTCACTTTTCGAATATCAGTCAAAAACAATCGCACCCAGTAACAAATTGTCATCTTACTAGCATTGCATTGAGTTGAAAACTCGCGTATCTTTGCCGAATGTGCTCACGTCTGGGATGAGACTATGAATATCCAAAGATTAAATATAATAGTTATATCGATTGAACAACATTACGTCGTGGCTCTAGAGAGACAATAGAATTGGATATCCTACCATCAGCTATCAACACCATCGTTTTCTTTTGAACACGGTCAAATGTGATGTTCGTTGGACAAAACATGTATTTGATGTGTCGAAAGATGCCTTCAAATGTTTAGGCTTTTTAAAAAGATGTAAGAAATATTTCACACCCTCTGATCTTCTCAATATCTACACTACCTACATCAGACCAAAGATGGAATATAACTCCCATATATGGTCGGGTGCTCCAGCTTCATCACTGGAGCTACTTGACCGTGTCCAGAGGAGGGCGATGGTGTTGATAGGTGATGGTAGGATATCCAATTCTATTGTCTCCCTTGAACACCGTCGTAATGTTGGTTGTGTGTCATTGTTCTATCGATACTTTCATGGTGTTTGTTCTTTGGAAATTCGTGATCTTATACCGCCCGTGAGAACGTTCGGTAGAGATACGCGACTCTCCAGAAATGATCACCCATTTGTTGTTGATTGGACAACCGACCGCACTACACATTACAGAATAAATTCGTTCTTCGCCCGTACTATCCGTATGTGGAATCGACTTCCGGCAAATATCTTTCCCTCCAATTACGACATTCAGAGATTCAAAACAGATGTCAACAGACACTACTCCCTCTTTCCTCCTTCCAATACCTTATCTTCCTTCTACCAACGCAATGCACTGCATTTATAGGGGACATCCCCTGAGTGTTGGTTCAGTGAAAAAAAAATAGCTCCACAGCCTGAACTTCATGGGAGCTTCAAGTTGTGTCTCACTCGGAAATGTCTGTTATATCCTGCCTGCGAGATTGAGATATTTAATCATATCTTTAATATATCGTAAATGTCGCAAAATAATATTATTTTGAGGACTCTGTATCGACGGTGTTTAAGTATAAACTCAATTTATATAAAATAGGTCGCGTTAAATCACTGATGCTTGGCAGTGTGTAAATCCGATTCCTCTTTTTAATCTGCCTACTTCTTTAAGTGCAACTTTGCATGATTAGTTCCCTAGATTACAACGAGTAAGTTATTCGGTATTTTCGGAGTACTCGCACTCACCACCTTTCTTCATCTTTTGTTTTGTTTACAATTAACTGTCTCTCTATTTAGCTTTGATCACAATTAACTTATCCGTCTTATATTCTTACAAGGTACTATTGCTTTCTAATAAAGCTTTCAAATATTATAAGAATAAATATAACATTTCGTGTTCTTATTTTTTTATTTATATGAAACTTCGCATTAGGCGAAACGGTCGGTTTATTAGAGCTTGACTGTCTCTTATTCCTCTTTTGTCTCTGCTCTATAGTAGCTACAGCAGATATAGTAGATTCTAGTTAAATTGATCGTCCATGGTTTCAAATCGCCAATGGACCATCAGCTCTGCGATCACATTCGGCGAAACGGTCGGTTTATTAGAGCTTGACTGTCTCTTATTCCTCTTTTGTCTCTGCTCTATAGTAGCTACAGCAGATATAGTAGCTATAGTAGATTCTAGTTTAATTCGTCGTCCATGGTTTCAAATCGCCAGTAGGCTATCAGCTCTGCGATCACATTCGGCGAAACGGTCGGTTTATTAGAGCTTGACTGTCTCTTAATCCTCTTTTGTCTCTGCTCTATAGTAGCTACAGCAGATATAGTAGCTATAGTAGATTCTAGTTTAATTGGTGGGCCATCAGCTCTGCGATCACTTTTGATACGTCCTTCTACTGTGGTACGTTTTTAAATTATATTGAGGTCTGAGATTTGCGTGGAATTAGTGATTATTTCGATACATTAAGTACCATCTTCATGCCCAGAACATTGATAGAAATTGGCGACACTGCCTGATTTCTGCTTTATTGCTTAATCCAAGTTCTCATTTTACAATTTGTCTCTGATATTATTCCTGATTTTCTATTTCTTCTGTGATAACATGCATAGTACCAGCCTTTTCAATTTTATGTTCCTGCTACATTACCTATTCCAAGCCCAGTAGATTCTATCCTAGTGTTTCTTCTATCAATTGCCTTTTGTCATCAATCTTTTGAAGACTTATACTAATGTTATCTGCGAAAGAGGATACAAAAGGTCATCAATCATAAGTGAAGTATAGGGAGAAAGAACAGAGCCCTATGGGCACCCAACGAGCATGGATCTACAAGGCGTATAGTGTGATCTATGAGGAAGCTCGCTATAAATCTATTTACAATAGCAGTCATCTTCGTATAATAAAATTATATTATAGGGTGTTTTTTAGGGAAATCAAATGGAAGGATCAAGGATCATATTCTGTTCTTCATTTATTTTGGATCGGTAATTGGATTTTTGATATTTTCGCACGGCTTGGCATAGACTTGTATTTAGTGAACCATGCCAGCAGGTGTCTTCAGTGCGGGGGTTCCGGATATATATGCTCTTCTACTCATATAAAGAATGGGAAGCACTATGTCAAATTTAAGTTAAAGTTCTTTGCGAGCCAATGAGATGATTTTTTCTTT
Source organism: Polietes domitor (assembly GCA_947397865.1). Lineage (NCBI taxonomy): Eukaryota > Metazoa > Arthropoda > Insecta > Diptera > Muscidae > Polietes > Polietes domitor. Next base: position 123,986,794 of record OX377620.1, read on the forward strand.
TGATGTGATGCTCGCGAAAGTTGTTCACTGAGAAGGCATCTCAGGCAAATTTAATTCTCCATCGGCTGATTGTTGTCAAATGTTTCATTTGTCCAGATAAACATACTGCAAAGATTTGCTGCCCAGCAGCAGTTCGCTGCTTTAAGACGCTTTTGTGTAAGTGTGTGTCACCACATTAAAATTCTTCAATAATGAGCAAAATACCCCCCACCTAACCACATCAAGCTAGCGACCAACGTGGCGGTCACTAAGTAAAATGTGTGAAAGTGAGGTCGGGGGCAGACATACGCAAATTTGATGGGGGAGGCTCTTGCTCTTCGCGGCAGATAAATTTCAATCATTTCCACATCAATTCTACACCGGCTCCCCTTTGTTTGGGGTGGAATTTCACATAAATTTCCACAAAAGCTCCGGTATGTGGGCATGTTTTCACATTTTTGCCTGGGAGCGTAGACGCGCGTAGATAACCTTGAAAAGTCCATACATTTACAAATAAAATATACGAGTATATTTACTCAAGGAATTTCCTGGCAAGAGCCACCGTCGCCGCCACCTTCACCCCTCTTTGTCACGGGCTGTGCCCGAGGCAGACATAAGAATGAATATCGCTTAAATGATATACAAGTGCATGGACGGACGGACGCAATACGTCCAAGACAGTCAGCCCAGTCAGTGTATGAATAATACCAGTCTACGTTTTTTTGTTATTGTTGTTGTATTTGTCGTCTTATGTAAATATAACTGCCAGCATGTTTGTATTTCAATTTGTCCGTCCGTCCGTGAACGAATGAACGAACGACTGAACGACTGACTGGATGAATGGATGATATAAGAGCAGAGATGTTGTTTGGATTTTTAACACGTGTGTTACATAAATCATTTCATACTCACTCGTACTACTCGTACTACAGAGCTCGACATTTAGACACTTGCTGTATTTTTTATTATCTAGACTAGAAAGCTGACTGACAACCACAACAATATCAGCTGCAACACAGTTTCGGAAAAAACGCTACTCATGTTTCAGCTGTTGTTTGGCTGGGGCTGATGTAGTTGTCATCGTATCCTTAATGACAGCCACATTAAAACTAGTTTAGTTAGCGCTGGGGTTTGTTAGCTAGTTTGGCTAGGTTGCAAAATGAACCGTTGACTCAGGAAATACCCTACTACTCAGCTATATTCCACTTATAATTTGTCACTATAAAATGCCAAGAAGATGGTCCTTCGAAATGGGCGAGTACTGGGTAATTATTTATTATTATTTTTATTTTATTTTTATTTTTATTTTTATTTTTATTTTTATTTTTATTTTTATTTTTATTTTTATTTTTATTTTTATTTTTATTTTTATTTTTATTTTTATTTTTATTTTTATTTTTATTTTTATTTTTATTTTTATTTTTATTTTTATTTTTATTTTTATTTTTATTTTTATTTTTATTTTTATTTTTATTTTTATTTTTATTTTTATTTTTATTTTTATTTTTATTTTTATTTTTATTTTTATTTTTATTTTTATTTTTATTTTTATTTTTATTTTTATTTTTATTTTTATTTTTATTTTTATTTTTATTTTTATTTTTATTTTTATTTTTATTTTTATTTTTATTTTTATTTTTATTTTTATTTTTATTTTTATTTTTATTTTTATTTTTATTTTTATTTTTATTTTTATTTTTATTTTTATTTTTATTTTTATTTTTATTTTTATTTTTATTTTTATTTTTATTTTTATTTTTATTTTTATTTTTATTTTTATTTTTATTTTTATTTTTATTTTTATTTTTATTTTTATTTTTATTTTTATTTTTATTTTTATTTTTATTTTTATTTTTATTTTTATTTTTATTTTTATTTTTATTTTTATTTTTATTTTTATTTTTATTTTTATTTTTATTTTTATTTTTATTTTTATTTTTATTTTTATTTTTATTTTTATTTTTATTTTTATTTTTATTTTTATTTTTATTTTTATTTTTATTTTTATTTTTATTTTTATTTTTATTTTTATTTTTATTTTTATTTTTATTTTTATTTTTATTTTTATTTTTATTTTTATTTTTATTTTTATTTTTATTTTTATTTTTATTTTTATTTTTATTTTTATTTTTATTTTTATTTTTATTTTTATTTTTATTTTTATTTTTACTTTTTTTTTATTTTTATTTTTATTTTTATTTTTATTTTTATTTTTATTTTTATTTTTATTTTTATTTTTATTTTTATTTTTATTTTTATTTTTATTTTTATTTTTATTTTTATTTTTATTTTTATTTTTATTTTTATTTTTATTTTTATTTTTATTTTTATTTTTATTTTTATTTTTATTTTTATTTTTATTTTTATTTTTATTTTTATTTTTATTTTTATTTTTATTTTTATTTTTATTTTTATTTTTATTTTTATTTTTATTTTTATTTTTATTTTTATTTTTATTTTTATTTTTATTTTTATTTTTATTTTTATTTTTATTTTTATTTTTATTTTTATTTTTATTTTTATTTTTATTTTTATTTTTATTTTTATTTTTATTTTTATTTTTATTTTTATTTTTATTTTTATTTTTATTTTTATTTTTATTTTTATTTTTATTTTTATTTTTATTTTTATTTTTATTTTTATTTTTATTTTTATTTTTATTTTTATTTTTATTTTTATTTTTATTTTTATTTTTATTTTTATTTTTATTTTTATTTTTATTTTTATTTTTATTTTTATTTTTATTTTTATTTTTATTTTTATTTTTATTTTTATTTTTATTTTTATTTTTATTTTTATTTTTATTTTTATTTTTATTTTTATTTTTATTTTTATTTTTATTTTTATTTTTATTTTTATTTTTATTTTTATTTTTATTTTTATTTTTATTTTTATTTTTATTTTTATTTTTATTTTTATTTTTATTTTTATTTTTATTTTTATTTTTATTTTTATTTTTATTTTTATTTTTATTTTTATTTTTATTTTTATTTTTATTTTTATTTTTATTTTTATTTTTATTTTTATTTTTATTTTTATTTTTATTTTTATTTTTATTTTTATTTTTATTTTTATTTTTATTTTTATTTTTATTTTTATTTTTATTTTTATTTTTATTTTTATTTTTATTTTTATTTTTATTTTTATTTTTATTTTTATTTTTATTTTTATTTTTATTTTTATTTGCTGGTTTATGTTTGACATTTGCAAAATGGGATGCTATCGCTCCAAACAAAATTGGAAACGCAAACTGTAAGCAATTTAAGTGGAAAATGTTCGTGTTTTCAGATAAAGCTCATTTTCATCTCAGTGGCTATGTCAATAAACAAAAATGTCGCATATGAGGTTCATAGAATCCATATGTGACGATCACATCCACAACGAGTTACTGTTTGGTGTGAATTTTGGGCTGTAGTGGAAATTGGGTTGATCGGGTCATATGAATGATATTGTATTCCAGTATTAAGTAACACTTTTCCAATAAAAACAGAAATCTGAAAAATAATCAATTCTTTTTTATAGCCGATTCTAATTTAAAGTTTTAATTTAATATTTAATTTCAAATACATAAAATCTCAAGTAAAGGCTATAAACATTGTTTTAACAGTGGCGTCATAGCTTCACTTCATTTAATTTCAAACACATTGTGAGAGCAAAAATTGGCGACAGGTTCAATTTTACTGTTCCACTTATGCAAAAACAATATAACCATTACTAAGGTGCCATTACATCCATATGCATATGTTCAAATTGGGGTCTCGCAGCAGACTGAAACCCATTATCGTTGATATTAGTGCAAAATTTCAATTTACATAAATACAGCCATATACGTGCAATTATGACACATACTTACATAGTTATGTATGTATATGTGTATCGAAAACTTTGCCCAGTGGCAGATATTGAGGCAAAAGAAGACCTTACATCATTTGCGGTCGATTTGCCATGTCATTTCCAATTATCAGAGCAGACCACAAGAACTTGCAACTTGTTCTCTAGGCAGAGTCTACTTGGAAGGAAGACTAGAACAGAATCAATGAAGGAATTCATGAGGCCTTCCGTGTTTCAATTATGACAAAGGAGGGCCTCATTTAATCTCGAAATACAAAGCTTCTTTTTCAAAAGCAAAAAAAATTGTTTGCCTTCTGATCCTGGATCGAAATTAACGAATTGCGTTTAGTTAAAAAAAAACAATAATTTTTTTGGGATTTATTTTCCCCGTTTTCGGAATTTGTTTATAAGATATCACAAAAACTATTTTTGAATACAAAAAGGAATTTGCAATCGTGTTACTGTTGGAAAACAGTTTTTGTGATACCTCATATAAAAATTCCACATTTCCCAAAACGGGAAAAATAAATTCCAAAAATAAGATTTTTTAATTTTATCTACGTATCAAGCTGCGAAAATTTTTTTTGCCTTCCGATCCTTGATCGAAATTAACGTTTTTGTGATAATTCATAACAAAATATCCCAAAACGGGGAAAATAAATCCCAAAAATTAGATTTTTTACAAAACGATCACTGATCAGAAGGCAAAAAGTATTTTTAGCAGCTGCGTTCGTAGATAAAATTAAAAAATCTAACTTTCGGGATTTATTTTCCCCGTTTTTTGGAATTGAAGAATTTTTATATGACGTATCACAAAAACTGCTTTTAAATACCTAAAAGAATTTGCAATTTTAAGAAACCGTGTTATAGTGATGCCTCTTAAAAAAATTCCCAAAACGGGGAAAATAAATCCCAAAAATTTTATTTTTTTTTAATTTATCTACGAACGCAGCTGCTAAAAATACTTTTTGCCTTCTGATCTGTGATCGAAATTAGCGAATGTGACGGCTATTTTTTTTTTAAAAAATCAAATTTTTGGGGTTTATTTTCCCCGTTTTGGGAATTTTTTTATGAATTATCACAAAAACGGTTTTGAATCCAAAAAAAAAAAAAAATTGTAATCGTGTTACTTTTGAAAAACAGTTTTTGTGAAATCTCATTTAAAATTTCCCAAAATAGGGGAAAAATCCCAAAATGTTTATTTTTAATTTTATCTACGGAAGCAGCTGCTAATTTTTTTGTTTTCTGATCCGCGATGGAAAAAAACAAATTTTTTTGATTTATTTTTCTCGTTTTGGGAATAGTGGAATTTTTATAAGAGGTATCAAAAGAACTGAAATACAAAAAAGAATTTGCAATTGTGTTACTTTTGAAAAAAGTGTGATACTTCATAAAAAATTTCATAATTCACGAAAGGGGAAAATAAATCCCCAAAAAAGAATGAATTTGTAGATTATTCGCCTCTTCCCAAGAAGTCCATTACCTCATTCTCCTCATATGAACCTATTTTCAAAACCTTGTTGGTGAGGGGGCCTTTTCTGCGTAGGCCTTGCCAATTTTTGCTGCTGCTGGGCGATGACTCGAGACTGGCATCGCACACATATGGTCATGTTACACCGTAAATGTGTAAGGGTATGTGCGGGCAATGACAACCACAACAACAAGTGTAAGATTATTGTAGCAAACTATGAATTTACATACACACACACATTTGCATGTACTGCTCCTCGTATGTCGCAATGTAGCAATATAATGTCGCATATGTAGTTAGGACTCAATGGGCATATTTATATTGTTGTGTATGTTCGATGTCTGTCTGAACATAAAATATGACTCATATTCGACTGTAAACATATTGTGTGGCTCTGTGTGAACGCACACACACATCTCATCGATAGTTTTGAAGCGATTCCAGCCTCACAAGACCACCACCCTCCCACTCTTCCGATGGTGACAATATAAATTGGTATAATATCGTCGTCGATAACACAACACAACACTACACTTCACATGATGATGATAATGTTGTGGGCTGGTTGGCTAGCTGGTGGTGGTGATGATGGTGTTCCTGGTAATGAAGTGTAACGATTTGATTTGGGTTAAATGCTTACTAAATGGATTTCGAACATTTGTGACTGTTTGTTTGTTTTGGACTATCCATAAATTTGCCATCAACCGAATAATAATTCTGTCTGTGAGTGTTTGTGTGTGTGAATACTAATGGTTATTTGTTTCGAATATTAGATATTGCCGGGAATATTTTTAAAAATATTTACAAACAAAAATTGTGTACTACAATTACCCTTCAGTTAATATTTAGCGTAATTATTTGATTGAAGTATTTACTGGAAAAGTACATCGTTTCATTTGGAGTATTTTTGACAAATTTCAGCTACTGACAATCATGGTTAGATTTGGTAAAATATGAAAAGTTTTGAAAACCATTCTAATGAACTGGATTCGAAAGTTAGTTGGGATGGTCACAAAAGGAACCTAAAATACCCCCATAATGAGAAGCTAGAGGGTTAAAATGTTCCACAAAAATGTTGCCTGTAGTATTTTAAGTAATATTGCTGAACACATCCCATACTTCAAATACAAGGAGGTTGGTCGAATTACCATAAGAATGTGCCAAAGGGCTAAAAGAAATGTTTAATAAATAAATTCTTGTTTAAATACCCAAATTGGTAGTGTTATTTTATTTATACATATTATAGCTACAGCTTTCTTTTGTTCGGTGACTTATAGTGAAATTTGACGTAGAATATTTTTTCCATTCACACCATCCTCCTATAATGAGGTTTTGTGGGACAATTGAGCACCAATTCGGAAAAAGTACGAAATTATGAATTTTATAGATTTTGAATTACGAAATGAATTTTAAGTTTTGACTTATTTTTAGCATTTAAGTTAAGTTTTGAGTTTTGGTGTATTCAGAGACTTATAGTAGCACTATATGGCAAATATTTTTGTAAAACATTTTGACCTGTTAAAGGCCTGTTTTAGGGATGTTTCTTACCATTTTTCTCAAAAGAGACTAAAAGGACCCCTATATTTAGTAGCTAGAGGGTTAAAATGTTCCACAAAAATGTTCCTCGTAGTATTCCAAGTAATATTGCTGAATCCTATACTTAAAATGTAAGGATCACATGGTTTTCTATGCTAAAAGAAATTTTTAATAAACACATTTTTGTTTAAATGCCCAAATTGGTAGTGATATGTAATTTATATATATTATAGCTACAGCTTTCTTTTGTTCGGCGACTTATAGTGAAATTTGACGTAGAATATTTCGTCCATTCACACCACACCCCTAAAATTAAGTTTTGTGGGACAATTTAGCACTAGTTCGAAAAAAGTACGAAATTAACCCTAAAATGAATTTTAAGTTTTGCCTTATTTCTAGCATTTAAGTTGAGTTTTGTCTTTTGGTGTCTTCAGAGACTTATAGTAGAATTCTATGGCAAATATTTTTGTAGGACTCAAAATGAGCCGTTAGAATCCATTTTTAGGGGTGTTTATTTACCCTTTTTTCAAATGGGACCAAAAAGGCCCCTATATTGAGGAGCTAGAGGGTTGAAATGTTCCACAAAATTATTCCTCGTAGTGTTTTAAGTAATATTAACACATCCTGTACTTAAAATGTAAGGATCACAAGGTTTCCTAGGCCGAATCATCATAAGAATGTGTAAAAAAGACATCCCTGGCTATTACCTATTTCAATTAAGGCTTATCGCCGCACTACCTGCCCTATCGACAGACAACTTCAAGTTTTCCTTATAAGTTCATTGGTGACGGTCTGATTTTTCACAACAATCGGTTCACAATATATTTTGGATATTGATATTTTGCGCTTCTTTTGATAAGCTTCCACCACTTCCACCTTTCCCGCCACCTAAACCTTCTTCATAAACACCTCTTGGTTTTCATCATTCAATAATTGAAACGTTTTGCAATCATTTTTATTTAATTTAATATTTCTCCATTTGATTGTCGGTACAAACGATTGTGAAACAATCGATGTTGTGTGTCTGAGATGAGCTGTTTGTTGTTCTTTGTATTCGGCTTTGCTTCTTTAATCAATTTACTTTGGCCATATTCGAGCCGCATTGTCTACTTGAGCCGGAATGAACTGAAATTGGACTTTTAGCCTCAAGTAATGCCGCGCCGTGAAGTGAAATACGCTTGGCTTAAGCGCCAATAAGAGTGTATTAGAAGAGGAACAATTGCCGGCGGATTTGTACACCAAACGAAGACGAAGAAGAAGTGGATGAAGAAGTGGGAAAGTACAATTACATACATTTGATGACGATGATGAGTATGGACGACGATGGTGATGGAGTTCACGCTGCTGCTGAATGCTTGAACTGACGATGTTAATTCACTGTGTATGCTTAATTGTTATAGTAGACGACTTTGATTGCTTTTAACTGCGGTAGAGGGAACGGAAGAGAGAGGCTTTATGCTGGGGATAAAAGACCGTAGTACAAAAGTAAGGACTGTCCCCGAAATAATTACAGTTTTTTTGGATGGCCATCCAACAACATTGTACAATTTTTGACCACGAAATATTAGGATAATTAGTTTTAGCCTTTTTCCAGCAAAATATCAAAATTCCCAAAGTGGAGAAAACATGTTATTTATTAAAATTGTCATAATATCTTTATTTAAATAATTATATTAGAATAAAGCAAAAATACTGAAAAAAAAATAACAAGGTTTTGACAACGGATTCCGATAGAGGAGGTAAAGAAAATATACGTGCCATTTTAGAGGGGAGTCAATATTTCCCCCTTTTATAATGAATCGACATAGGAATCTTTGTGATCCTTACATTTTAAGTATGGGATGCGTTCAGCAATATTACTTAAAACACTATAAGGAACATTTTAACCCTTTAGGTCCTCACTGTGGGGGTCTTTTGTGCAAAAGGGTAAAAACACCCCTAAAACAGCGGTATAACGGGTCAAAATGTTCTATAAAATTGGTTGCCATATAATTTTGCTATAAGTCTCTAAATACACCAAAACTCAACTTAAATGTCAGAAATAAATTAACACAGGTTAATTTCGTACATTTGTGTACCCACAAAATTGAATTTAGGGGAATAGTGTGAATGGAAAATATATTCTACGTCAAATTTCACTATAAGTCACCGAACAAAAGAAAGATGTAGCTATAATATATAGAAATAGAATATCTGTAGCAATTTTAAAATTTTTAAATTTAAAATTTAAACAAGAAATAATTTATTGTTTTTCATTTAGTCCTTTTGCAAATTCTTATGATAAATCGTCATAGGAAACCTTGTGACCCTTACATTTTTTGTACAGGATGTGTTCACCAATATTGTTTAAAACACTACGATCAACATTTTTGTGGAACATTTTAATCCTGCAGCTCCTCAATATAGGGGTCTTTTTGGTCCTTTTTGTGCAAAAGGTTAAAAACAGCCCTAAAACAGGGGTGTGACGGCTCAAAATGTTCTACAAAAATATTTGCCATCAAATTCTTCTATAAGATTCTGAATACACAAAATCTCAGAACTCAACTTAGATCCCAGAAATAAGTCAAAACATAAAATTCACTTCATTTTCCCCATTTTGCGCATTCTTAAGATGAATCGGCAAAGGAAACTTTGTGATCCTTACATTTTGCGCATTCTTATGACGAATCGGCAAAGTAAACTTTGTGATCCTTACATTTTAAGTATAGGATATGTTCAGCAATGTTACTTAAAACACCACGAGGAACATTTTTGTGGGACATTTTAACCCTCTAACTCATCGATATAGGCTTCTTTTTGATCCCTTTTGTGCAAAAGGATAGAAAACAACACTTAAAAAAGAGGTTTAACGGGTCAAAATGTTCTACAAAAATATTTGACATAAAATTCTACCATAAATCTTTGAATACTCCAAAACTCAACTTAAATGCCAGAAATAGGTGAAAACATAAAATTCATTTTAGGGTTAATTTCGTACTATTTCGAATTGGTGCTAATCTATCCCACAAAACTGAATTTTAGGGGAAATATGTGAATGGAAAAAAATATTCTACGTCAAATTTCACTATAAGTCGTTGAACAAAAGAAAACTGTAGATATAATATATATAAGTAATACATCAGTACCAATTTTAAATAAGACATTATGTATTAAATTTGTCTTTTAGCCCTTTTGCACATTCTTATGATGAGTCGGTATAGGAAACTTTGTGATTCTTAAATTTTAAGTATGGGATGAGTATAGATATAATATATATAAGTAAAATATCAGTACCAATTTGGGTATTTAAACAAGAAATTATTTATTATTTTTTTCTTTTTTGTGCAAAAAGGCGCAAATTCTTATGATGAATCGGCATAGGAAACCTTGTGATCCATACATTTTAAGTATAGGATGTGTTCAGCAATGTTACTTAAAAGACTATGAAGAATATTTTTGTGGAACATTTTCACCCTCTAGCTTCTCTCTGTAGAGGTCTTCTGGCCCCTTTTGTGCAAAAGGGTAAAAACAGCTGTAAAACAGGACTTTAGCGGATCAAAATGTTCTACAAAAATATTGCCATACAATTTTGCTATAAGACTCTGAATACACTCAATCTAAAAACTCAATTTAAATGTCGGATAAAAGTCAAAACTTGAACCTAATTTTAGGATTGATTTCGTACTTTTTCGAATTGGTTCTAAACTGTCCCATAAAACTGAATTTTAAGGGGGGGTGGTGTGAATGAAAAAAATATTCTACGTCAAATTTCACTATAAGTCGGTGAACAAAAGAAAGCTGTATTCTTTCATCTATTTTATATACTTTTCTTTTTGTGTTTTGATCTTCATGAAAATAAATCTGACAACAATTTGCTAAAAGTGCTAATTGTTTCCGGGTCAGTCCTTAACTTTAGCAAGACTTTCACGCAGCAAGTCCATATAAATCGAATGAATGGATAAGTCATAAATTTCATTAACTCGCCCGTCAGTCAGACAGTCAGTGAATCTGTGCAGCACTCACAGAACGAGCAGTACTCCACTACACAACCACCACACAACAATAATCACAGTGGCAACGGCTGGCAGGGCACGGGAGACATCAGTAGCCAGCCAACTCCACCAACTCATATGCCTAGAGAAAGCAGCAGCAGCAGTGGCAGCAGCATCAACATCAACACCATCAACAACATAATGAAACGAAATGGGGAATAAATCAAATTAAGCTGTCAATGTTGTACGTACCACGAGTACTTTACCACACATTGTTGCCTTCCCCCCACACGCCCCTCTATCGGGCCAACACACCTCTCGAACACTTGAATTTGTCTGAAGCACTTACTTCCCATCGACAAGCTCACTGGGCGTGCTGGGTGCCGCACCGAGAAAGTGAGAGAAGTGCGAAAAGCACACGAGTGTGTGTGTGCGTGTGAAAGTGTGTAACACCGAAACAAAAACTTCGTTGATGCCGACTGAAACCTAACAATCTGCTACGATGTGATGAGACGATGATGATGCTGGAGCTGTTGTTGATCAGAATGATGAATTTTCTGATAAAGTTACAACTCAATTCACACATCACTGTCGGTTACATACGAGGTCCTAATGGAAAGCGAAGAAACGGGTCTCCATAAGATTGCAGTAGGACCTCTACTAAGGGAACTTCGAAGGAAGGTCCTTAAAGAGTTATCAAATAAGATGAGGATATAAAATGACTTCTGAAATTTTTTGAGTGAATGACTTGTACAGGACTTGAGAAAGAAGAAATTGTCCTTGAAAAAATAGAAAGACTTAAAAGTGAATACCTTGTAATACTAAAATAGTAGCTCATCTTAAAATAAGGGTCTGTACAAGGGTGAGGACAATGATATTAAAGAAGGTCTTATAGGTGGCATATTTATAGATATTTTCGATGACATTAAATCCTAAGAAGGGCTGAACAAATTAAGCTGCTCAACCTACAAAAGAATAGGCAGAGGAAACCTGGTGATCCTTACATTTTAATGATATGATGTGTCAGCAAGAACACTACGAGGAATATTTTTGTGGAACATTCTTATGACGAATCGGCATAGGAAACCTTGTGGTACTTATTATTATTACTTAAAAGTCTATGAGGAAGACTTTTGTTGATAACTTTAAACCTCTAGCTCCTAAATATTGGGGTCTTTTTTGTCCCTTTCGTTTGAATACACCAAAAGTCAAAAGTCAACCAGAAATAAGTCAAAATATAAAATTCACTTTATTTCTCCATTTTGCACATTCCTAACATGAATTGGCAAAGGTCTCCTTAAGATTCTTACATTTTAAGGATATAATGTGCAATATTACTTAAAAATCGACTAGAAACATTTTTGTGGAACATTTTAACCTTCTAATTCCTCAGTATTGGCGTCTTTCTGGCCCCTTTTATTCAAAAGGGTAAAAAGCGTCTCCAAAGCAAGGGTTTAACGGCTCTAAATGCTCTACAAAAATATTTGTCATAAATTTATACTCAAAGTCTCTGAATAAACCAAACAAACAAAAATCAAAACAAAAAAATCTATTTATTTTCCTTTTTTGCACATTCTTATGATGAATCGGCATAGGAAAGCTTGTGACCCTTACATTTTAGTGATATGATGTGTTCAGCAATATTACTAACAACACTACGTGGAATATTTTTGTGGAACATTTTGACCCTCTAACTCCTCAATGTAAGGGTCTTTTCGGCCCCTTGAAACAGGATAAAACCTACCCCTAAAACAGAGTTAAACGTTCTACAAAAATATTCACCAAAAAATTGTACTATAAGTCTCTGAATACACTAAAGCTCTAAACTCAACTTATATGCCAGAAATAAGTCAAAACTTAAGTCATTTTAGGGTTAATTTTATACCTTTTTCCGAATTATTGTTAAATTGTCCCACAAAAATAAATTTTAGGGGGGTGGTATGAATGAAAAAAATATTCTACGTCAAATTTCACTATAAGTCTCCGAACAAAAGAAAACTGTAGATATAATATATCGACATAAAATATCACTACCAGATTGGGTCTTTGAGCAAGAAATTATTTATTACATTTTTCTCTTTGCTCTTGGCAATTCTATATAAACTTTTGCACAAAAATACCCAAAAAGGTTCTTATATTGAGTAGTAGTTAGGTTAAAATGTTCCACAAAAATGTTGCTCGTCGTGTTTTAAGTAATGTTGCCGAACACATCCTTTACTTAAGTTGCAAGGATCAAAATGATTCCGATTCACCAAAAAGGGAGAAATATTGATCCCCTTCTAAAATGAGTAATGCAGTAATGAGTTCGACTCTAATTGGTAGAAGTAACATGAAATATTTGAGAATTATTTCATGTTGTCGATTTTTATAAGAGTTTTGCGTACTCTGAGCCAAAATCATTTATTTGATATATATTTGTTTTACTTGTTGACCCGTTAAACCTCTGTTTTATGGGTGTTTTTATTAATTTGCACAAAAGGGGTCGACATGACCCGTATTTTGAAGAGCTGGAGGGTTAATATGTTCCACAAAAATGTCCCTCGTAGTGTTTTAAGTAATATTGCTGAAAACATCCTATACTTAAAATGTAAGGATCACAGGGATTCCTATGCCGATTCATCGTAAGAATGGGCAAAAGGGGGAATATTGATTCCCCCTCTAAAATGACCACCATACGTAACACGTATATTCTTTTTTATCCGGATCCGTTGTCAGAACCTTGTAATTGTTCCACAGTGGTAATCATTTAACATTTCATGTAATTATTGATTTTGATTGAATTAATCATTTTCATTTTGGTCTCATCTGCAAATATCGCATTTTTCACATTTTTATCTTCCAGGTAATATTTTGGCGATATTATCTTGATTTGTAGTTTTTCATCACAAATTTGGCTTCAGTTGAAATTACAACGTCCAACCCATAAGGTTTGCGTGTAATCCGCTTGTAAAAGTTTTCCCTCGTTCCTCGACCCACCGGCCACACAATCCTAGAGTTTGTTTTTGGTAACTTGCCTCATGTGCGGATACAAACAAATGAATGCGCGAATAAAAGAACAAGCTATCTTAATTTTACTAATGAATAAAGCGATAAATGTAAATAAACTTCTCGTTAAGGAAATTGCCAACAGAAGTACGTGTGTATGTGATGATAACTACGAGTAGCTAGCAAATAAAAACAAAGTATATTTACAGTGGTAGCCAACGGAATAGTAACAGGTTGTATTATTAAAATAATAATAATTTTAGATAAGATAATTTTTATTTTTGCAATATTTTATGTATTTCGTATTGGCAATAGAAAAATTTTCTGAGATAGACGGATTTAATATTTTCGGCCAATCGTGAGCACCGAATCGGCCCAAAATGATCGGCGATTTATAGTAAAATTTGACTTAGAATATTTTTACATTCACACCACCCATCTAGAATTCAATTTTGTGTGACAGTTTAGCATCAAATAAGGGAAAAAGTCCCAAATTAACTCTAAAATGAATTTTAAGTTTTGACTTATTTCTGGAATTTAAGTTGAGCTTTGAGCTTGGGTATATTCAAAGACTTACAGCAGAATTTTATGACAATTATTTTGGTAGAACATTTTGGCCCGTTATAACCCTGTTTTAGGGGTGTTTTTTTAACCTTTTGCTCAAAAGGCCCAAAAAGACCCTTACAGTGAGGAGCATGTGCAAAAGGGGGAAATAAAATGAATTTTATGTTTCGTCTTATTTCTGACATTTAAGTTAAGTCTTGAGTTTTGGTGTATTCATAGATTTAGAGTAGAATTTTATGGTAAATATTTTTGTAAAACATTTGGACCCGTTAGACCCTGTTTTCGGGGTTTTTATTTACCCTTTTCACAAAAGGGACCAAAAAAACCCCTATATCGAAGAGTTAGAGGGTTAAAATGTTCCACAAAAATGATGCTCGTAGTGTTTTAAGTAATATTACTGAACACATCCTATACATAAACTGTAAGGATCACAAGGTTTCCGGTGATTATTCAGCATAAGAATGTGCAAATGGGCTAAAATAAATAATTTCTTGTTTGAGTGTCCAACTTTATACTGATATATTATTTATATATATTACATCTACAGCTTTCATTTGTTCGGTGACTTGTAGTGAAATTTGACGTAGAATATTTTTTCCATTCAGCCAAACCATCTAAAATTAAGTTTTATGGGACAGTTTAGCACCAATTCGGAAAAAGTAAAAAAAATTAACTTTAAAATGAATTTTAAGTTTTGATTTATTTCTGGTATTTAAGTTAAGTTTTGAGTTTTGCTGTATTGAGAGACTTCGAGCAGAAGTTTATGGAATTTTTATGAATTTTTTGTAGAATATTTTGACCCGTCAAAACGATGTTTTAGGGATATTTTTACCCTTTTGCACAAAAGGGACCAAAGAGACCCTACATAGAGGAGCTAGAAGGTTAAACTGTTCCACAAAAATGTCCCCCATAGTGTTTTAAGTATTATTGCTGAAAACATCCTATACATAAAATGCAAGGATCACAAGGTTTCCGATGACGATTCATCATAAGAATATGGAAAATATGAAAATTGATCTCCAACCTCCAAAGGTTGGACTATCTCCATATTTTTAAATATATGGCGCTCCAAAAGAATCATGATCTTTTGAATCGTTTGGAAGATACTGTATCAACATTGTGAATACTGGTTAGTGAGTAACTTTTACACGTGAATTTTGTTTTTTTATACCCTCCACCTCCAGGATGGGGGTATATTCACTTTGTCATTCCGTTTGTAACACCTTGAAATATTTATCGGAGACCCCATAAAGTATATATATTCTGGGTCGTGGTAAAATTCTAAGACGATATAGCCATGTCCGTCTGTCTGTTGAAAGCACGATAGCGGCCGAACGAAATGAGCTAGAAGGTTCAAATTTTTCCTAAATGTGTCTTATGGTTGTAGATCGCTTGGGATTGAAAGTGGACGAAATCGGTCCAGAGGGAAAAATTTTTCCCTCACAAGTACTGAAAATACCCCTAATATTTAGAGTATTTCAGCATGTTTTTTGAACATATTAGCTTGTATTTACTTGATATTTGCAATTCGCATTCCCTCGACATTCTTTAATCTACTGGTAATACTGTGGAATGCACTCCGTGGTGGAGGGTATATAAGATTCGGCACGGCCGAACTTAACGCCTTCTTACTTGTTTTTCTTTGATTCTTACTCTCATTTGAATTTATTATTATTATTTTCTTTAGGCTGTTTTGCTTAGTTTATTATTGTTGTTGCTTTTGTGGCCATTTATTCTGGCGTTTCATCTACAATCGTGACGATACAATTACGTCGGCAGTCTCTCCTATCTTTGCACCGTTTGTGAAATTTCCCAACAAACACCTGCTTTTGCACTTGAAATGCTTTCTAAAAACATATGTTGTTGCTTTTGGTTTATTTTGGTATATTTCTTATCGGTCTGTAGTATTTAGAAACAAAAAAAAAGAAATACATAGAAAAGAAGAAAACAAAACAAAGCAAAACAACGCCACAATAAGACAAATGGTGGTAAGAAGACAACAGCAACAACCGACCGGCCTTAGCTCCGACAACAGCAACATTTCATTTGCAAATCAAGGGAAATCATTTACTTTAAGTGCCTGTCTGTCTCTTGGTTTGTCTGTCTGTCTTTCTGTCGGTTGGTTGATCTGTTGGTTACTCGATGGAATGGGATGGGATGTTGTTGCTGGCGAATTGCTTGCTCTTGGATATTGATTTGTTGTACTGTGCGGTGTTCTTGTAAATTGCGGTTGATTTATTTGAAATTGTTGTTGTTGCTGTTGTTTCTGTTCATAATCTCCAGATATCCATCTTCGATGTACGCTCATGTACGAGAGTGAACAGTGAGCACTTGAATTGTGTCGATACTTTAAGTGAACACCACCATTCTTTCATTTGATGCCATTAGGCCATGCGGACGTTAACATTGATGGCGATGCCAATAATGCTTTTGATGCTGATGAGGTTGGAAAAGGTGTTGTAGCGGTGATTGTGTGGAAAATATTGGATCTTTTAGGTGAGAAAATGTATTGAAATTGGGCAATTTTGGTTGGTTGTTTCATCTCTGTATATGCTCGTTAGCAAAAGTAAATTCAAATGATTGTGAAAGAAGCAGAGATTATCTGAAAATAATGGAAATGGAGCCAAATTGGTGTTGCAATCAGGGAAAATAGCCTCCCGTGACCAAATTCTAATCCTTCTTGAAGGGGCCATGTTGACACCCTGTAATTTATAAATCTAGATGTGGCAAAAAAAGCGGTTCTCATAAGCAGAAAAAGATTCGAGCTGGACGAGCAACCAACAAGCTGGCCAGCCCGCGAAATATTCCCTACAGTTCCTCGGCGTCTCGGAGTTGACGATGGACTTCAAATACGATCCAACTACAACACTCGTAAAGTCATTCGATATTAAATTAGAAAGAAGGAGTGAAAGAGAGAGGTGGTGATTTGCCGGATATGATACTGAGATTTACTCAGACTACTCAGGGAATCTCCCCGATAAAGCTGGCTTGCTAACTCATTCCGAATTCTTGATTGTTGTTGCTTCTTCCAGACGTCTTATGATTTAAGGAATCATCAAGGCGAATAGCAGAAGAAATTCGCATGTAATATTAATACAACCAAGATAAGAAACGGTTAGTAATCGAAGAGCAACCAAGAAGCTGAGTACCACGCGAAGTAGTACCGCATAAAAGTTCCGCGATGCATCGGAGCAGAGATAGAAGCCGACCGATTTTAAGCCGACAAGCCGCCGCCGCATGTTTCTGTACTAGCCGCCGTATTAAAAACCAATCCAAATTGTTCCTTTCCTTTTCCCAAAATTATCAAATAAATAGGGCTGAACGAATGACAGAAGGAGCCAGCAAATCAGCCGAAAGCAGGGCCGCCGCCAATAATTTTGGGTCGGCTTGTAACTCTGCATCGGAGATGACGATGGAGGTGTTTTTAGTCGGTAAGAATCATGGGACCTATTGCGATTTCCACCAGCAACCATCATGGCTACAGCATCATGTAGTGCGTCGCTTTCGGAAATCAAATTAGAGAGGGAATTGCTTATAAGGAATCAGTGAGAGAAGAGCCCATCTGTCGAATATGCTAATGAGCTATGCTCGGGCGATGAGATATGCAGGAGTAAGCCTTCGCATGCATGCACACTATCACGGCTCACTTAGGAATCTTTGTAGACAGTTGGGCTGTCCGTTTGTCTCTAATCACAATACATCTACTCTCATAGGTCAGTGCACTGAGATGCTGTCCAGACTTGGTTCTCTATCTCCAGTCGTCCTTGTATGTATCAGGGATACATATGGGCCCTTTGGCTCAAAGATCTAGCCGCATTACATCTACACTCGGAGTTCAGTGCATTGAGGATCTGTCCAGATTGAGATCTCCTTAGAGTGGATCCCTGGACGTATGGACTTTTTTTGGGAACAAAGCGATGCAGACGAGTTGGAGAGGATTGGATCTTCAAATACCCTCATTACGATTTCGTCAGGTGGCATCGTCATGAGCCGCCTGGAAACCTGGATAAACTTGGATATCCAGAAAAAATTTGCTGAATATAACAAATAATGAACCCGATCCCTGCTCAATCATATAATGATTGCAGTGTTGATCGGCAATTGGCCAATTTGAAACATGCGCTACAAGTCAACCTGTTATGCCACTACCCAGCTCCAATAAACCCACAGCATAGGGCCTTCGGAAAGCATTTACTTCACTATATTAACGAGATGTCAGAATTGATATTGGAGATGCAGGCGTATTTTATGTAAATAATCGGGCTCTTAAGTCGATTTAGGAATTCTGCTATGATTATTTGTCCAAGAGTTCCTATGACATAGAATCCTCATCCCGAACATAATTTGTTCTAACATATCTGTTAGAATGTGTAGAAGTCGGTCGAGAATCATCAATTTCATGGTTTCAAAATACAACTTCATTCTGAAACGTTTAAGGCAGTGCATTGTGTTTTTACCACCATTTCGGCGTTGGATGTTCTATTAGGAAAGATTCATTAAGTAGGAGAATAAAATAAACTTTCCGTATTCTATGATTCTATGAGAAGACAACCAACTCTGATCAACACACTTGGGAAAAGTATTTGGTAAGAATTGCTACACACTCGGATGGCAAATGGGCGTCGACATATTGGAGGATAACTACCACTTAGTTAGATTAGGTGACAGCCAGAAAGCAATCATGTGACTAACTTGAACCAGAAGAGAGCCATTGTGTAGCTACGCGACCCACGAATCACCTTCTCTTAAACATCTATTAGCCATAGCTGGACAGAGGCAGAGAAGGTGTTCAACTTAATCTCATCGTCGTGTCCACAGCTCCTCCAAAAGTCATTTAACTAGATGCCAGTCCTCTGCGCATGTGTACCTATTACGCAGTACCTCGTCAATACCGAAATCAATGTAGAGAATTGAAACCTACCAATTACTGCGTACTCTCTCACATAATCATAATACTAGGTTCGTTTTTCTTTCAGGTGTATCAGATTTTATTAAAACTATAGTGAAATCTAGACGCGAAGAAAATGTTTTGCAACGAATTAAAATGGTCCATTTGAATTTAAATAATTTAACATAACATAAGTATTTAGTTGCCTGGATTATTTGGTATGATACGACCATACTCTGTTCCATATCAAGAGTGATCGTAGTACTGACGGGACATTGGCCATCCGTCTGAGACGAATGAATCTGTAATTCAACGATCACTACCTTAGCTGCGACTACGAAGAGGAAGAAAAGACAGTCGAGCACTTCGTATGCGGCTGCCCAGGTCTAAAAAACTCACGACATAGGACTCTTGAAACGCTATTACAACACGAGATTGATGAGATATTTGAAGTTGATATTAGAGATCTAATCAAATATCATAATCCTTCAGGCTGGATATAACTGAACTTTCCGATTGGTGTGGTCCATTCTAAACGCCTTGAGCCTCTTTTTTCTCACTATCAGGGACCTACAGTTTATAGTCAGTTGCGAATAGCTACGCTTTTTAAGGTCTTCTACTCAAGAATGTCTTGGATTGTCACCATGCCACAACCGAGTGATACTAGATGAGAGATGATTAAGAAATGGAATTTAAACTCAAACACTACTTCATGCTCCCGTGAACCACATAAATAACCCAATACTTTGTTCCATAGAGTGTTGGTTATACCAATGAACTCATAAACATCCTTGAAGGATTAATGAGGAGTTGTCCTCAATATAAGTTTTCCAGCCACTGAAAGGATTTATATTGTGGGGTCTTTAGTATAGTATAGTACAGTATACAATCTTTTAGTCAAAATTGTCTTGGATTGTTAACATGACAGACGGATATTCGATAAAAGCTGAAGTATGTACAGAAAGATTTTGTATTGTTCTTCTACTTCTACAAGCGTTGAAGGATGACTTTTGCAATAGCCATAATCAAAATGGAATTATTATAATAGTTCTGGATGAACTCAAAATAGTATTTCAAAAGATTTTTATTTGTTCTTCTACTTCTACAAGCGTTGAAGTATAAATAACACTTTCAATGACTTTAGGGACGTCCATAATAAAAATTGAACTTCTATAGCTGATTGTTCTGGATGAACTTAAAATATTTCTTCTTCTCTGATATTGTGAGTTTCGAGAAAGACGCAAAATTTTGGCTATCTTCATGAAATACTCAATCTCGTTTCAATACACATACGAGTACATCATATAAGCAAACTAATTTACATTACGCAGATACAAGATGTATCAGCATATCACCCCTTTTTGATCTTTATGAACTGCTACAAAATACAGATATTTAGCCACATCCCCCCAAACAACACATCAACGAAATTAACTGCGAAATAACAAGAAGAACATACTAGCAACAGCGACAGCACCAGCAACAAATAGTGCGTAATAAAAAGACAAAGAATAAATGACGACAAAGTCGAGAAGCGAACGGAAAAAGACGAGAGCAACAGAATTACGATGTTAATCATTTTCAGTATTATCGTCATCATTATCACCAACGTCATTGTCATACACATCCACATCGTCATCATGATGATAATCATAAGAATAAAGCAATTTATATTTGGATATTACATCTGATACATCTGGATTTTAGTCCAGAACAATCATCATCATCATCGTCATCAACATCATGTGCGATAGATACAATCCTTAAAACAACTTCATCAGGACTTCAAGTGAGTGTGTTTGTGTAAGTGTGTTAAAATGTCGTTTGTTAAATCCACACACACTCACACATAGTGTTGTAGTGTGCGCGTAAATGTGTGAGATGCCTGGGAGTTCATGAATGTTCACTACCGAAATTCGTTCATGTCCTCCTCGCACTTCCTTCCCATCGTTCGTTCCTTCGTATGCTAGCTCGTTCGTCCCTCCACGTGGTAGTTTTATCCTTATCGTATAGTGTAAACAGGGCCAATGAATACATACGTACAAACACTTATGTAAATGTGTGTGAATTGGAATAAATTGGTGTGAGCCGAGCGAGTGAGTGCCAAGCCAAGGAAGGAACTGTTGCCGCCGCGTATGTCTTAAAGGTTTCATTTGCTTCACATTGTTCCGCCGTGTGTCCTTATTAACACGCACAGTGCTACGGAACAAACGAAAAGGTGGGAAACACCTATCCTAAGTAGAAGGAGTTTGAATTTTAGAAAGCTGAGGAAGGTTGAAAGGTTCCCTGAACAAGAGAACAGCATCTGGAGAAACTTAGTGTTTGACTCGGATTTTCGTTAGACGGGGTAACTACCGAAAGAAGTATGACCAGATAATGGTTGTCAATGGCGAACGGTTCCAGACGGTATGGTGATTTCCAGTCGGCTCCCATTTTGATTACAATGTCTTGGACGTCCATTGGTTCCAACAATACGTTTCAATCTGTCACACATCGGGCTTTGAACTGTATTTGTAACGATAAGAGTTCCAAAAACATGTCATTTCCAGAAAAACCGATATGGAAAGGCCTCCAAGACCGCGTGATTTAATTTTTATTTTTTCCTTTCGCTGGTTAAAGACAACAGACCAACAACAATTGACCAAGAGCGCCCCGGTAGTCGAGTTAGTAGCGTGCTCGACTATCAGAGTGGGGGTTGTGGGTTCGATTCCCACCAGAGGCTCTGGTCTGTCGCTGCAACAACGAGCAACAATGGTCTTAGTCACCCGGCTCAATCCCTGGACCCAAAATTATAATATAAATTTACTTTGTATTGTAATTCACAATAAAAAAAACAATTGACCAACTGGAGTTCAGAGCGACAAAATAAGAAATTTCGGTTTGTGTTTTGTCGACGTATGATTTAATTTTCAAACCATAATGACATTGACTAGACTTGAGTCCGATTCTAATCGACGCCTTAAGGCACTAGTTGACGCTCGAAGAAGGTGTGCGGCCACGTAAACCATACTTTTTCCACGGAAAATAGGATCTTGAGGTGGTGTTTTGGATGTACGGATAGTTCGGTGTTTGAGTTGAGCCTCCGGACGGACTTTTAGCAATCTGGTTTTCAATATTCCAGGCTGGATAAAACTGACCTTTCCGAGTGGTCCTTTGAAAACGGATCCTTAAGGCACTACTTGATGCTCCCGCGAAGGAGAGCGGCCACGTAAAACAACCAATTCTCTGTTCCATAGAAATATCTTAATCTTCCAAATATCTCAATCTTTCAGGCAGGATATAGTTGACCAACCAATTCACCGGTGGATGCCACAATAAACACTACCGAGGGAATAATGGGGTCGTTTACACACTGAAAGAGGCCTATGTAAGGGGTGTTCTACTCAAAAATTTCTGAATAAATTTCCGGTGTTGATTTGGATTGTCACCATACCATGGTAAGCGGTATTAGATAAGAGGTGATTCAAAAGTAGGATAAAAGCTCAAATATGCCCAAGAAGATCTTGAAATGCAGAGCGGTATTAGATAACAGGTGATTTAAAAGTGGGATAAAAGCTCAACTATTCCCAAGAAGATCTTGAATTGTTTTTCTACTCCCATAAGCGTTGCAGGATAAATAGCTCTGGCAATGACTTTAGGAGCACCCATAATTAAATTATGTGTTGGCGTCAGGAATTCACAGGTTGCCGCAGGGATCACAGACAACTCCGAATTTGATGAGAAAGTGGTACAATCCACTGCTCCCTGAGACTACCCCCTGCCACCCATCGCTACCAGTAGTTAAACCTTTCGGCAGCACCGAAGAGTTACCACAAAGAGGCGTGTGCACATGAGTCAGTGAACTGTGAACCTGTGAGTCGGCTTGATATGCGTTGCCTTAAGCAATCCCCATTTTATATTATTTCATAGCACTGTGCGAAGTAGTTTTGTTTTTCGGGTCACTTTTTCTCTCTCCTTTCTTTTTTCATTTTGTTCTCTTCTTATCTCGGGCTACATACATGTTGATACTCAATTAGTGTGTTTTGTGTGGCCCTGTTGTTGTTGCTGTTGTTCTTGTTTACCTTTTGCGGCATTTGTAGGCCGGTACACCCGGTGCAGCTGTCGCAGATCATCTCGTTTCTGTTTGCGATCGCTTAAGAACGGCAACTTGATTGGGTTATATTCCCAACTGGGGCCCGTAGGCAATTGCGGATTGTTCTACTTTCCAGGCATTCAATGCCTCTCATTGACATTCTCAACTCATCCCATCCTTGTGCCTCCACTAATCTTATGAAATTGCATGAATCGACTCTTATTAGCCAAGATGAAGGAAGAAAGAAAGGAAGGCGAAGATGGCACATGTTTGAGCTGAACTGTGACGAAATTTGCAAGCAAACTTACACAAACAACCGAAGAGATGATGACGTCGAGCATAATGCATCATTCCACGTTCTCTACGGGCCTACGGTGAGGACAAGGTGTGGTGGAGGAGTCCTCTTGCCATGTTGCCTTATTCTTCATTCATCGTCGGGCTTGTTTTTTATTTTTTTTTTGCTCAACGTTAAGCTGACGACTGACATTGATGCCGTTGTAAGTGATTACGCGATTCCGAATTCCGTGTATTCCACAGATACGAGTATTATTGAATGGCTGGGAAAAAGGATTTCACTTTGTGTGTGTGTGTGTGTGCGCGCAATCTTGCTGATTTCGATTGCCTTGGGACAGGATTTACTCGTTGTCTGTGTTCAATGCTGTCGTTGTCGGTTCAGAAATTTGGGTTAAGGTTTCTTTTTGTTGCTCATTTTTAAATGTAAACCCGAATTTACGATGCTATGCTCAGTTCCGCAGATTTCTTGGCGAAATGTTGTTGTTTTCTTACGCAAATTACTTCATTATTACGGACTATGAACTTTTGAAAAGAAATGAAACTTCAATCAAGCAATCAAAGAAAAGCAAAAGCCGTGACGTTTGAGGGTGGACTGAAAATAAATAAATAATATAAATAATATATAATCGATTGAAGAAGTGATTGAATTATCACATTTCCATCCACTTTCCTCATTCTGTCTCTGAGGACACATTGGCACTCAGTGCTGCCAAGAATTGCTTTAGTAGAATTATCTAATCTATCTCTGGTGGTCTCAAGATCCAGCTCAGGGTTTGGTTGAGTCAAGAATTCTCAAAAAGTTACTGCTTCCCTATTAATATAATATCTAAGCGATCGAATGCCTGTTACATATCCATCCAATTGCCTCATTCTGACTCTGAGGATACATTCGCAGCACTGACTGCCAAGAATTACATTTATAGAATTATCTAATATATCTGCTGGTTGATTCGAAAATCCTCAAAAAGATACATCTTCCGTGGCGTTCGAGGGTGGACTGAAAATTAATTATATAAATAATATCTAATCGGCCGTATGTCTTTTCACATTTCCATCTTCTTACATCTTTAAGTACACATTCGCTCTCAGTGCTACCAAATATTGCTTTTGTAGAATTATCTAATATCTCAGCTGGTCTCAGAAACTCAGTTCAGGGTTTGGTTAAGTCAAAAATCCTCAAAAAGATAACTACATTTAAAAATTTCATTGCAAGTTTGGCACTTTGAAAACACAGTACATTGGATCCCAATCAAATACTCTCCGGTTCGCAATAACAACATCTAGAGTTAGGCAAGGGTTAGACTTGGAAATTCCGAAATGTATCTTTTAGCCAATCTTTTACTCCATCCAAAATCGGTTTGGTTTCTGATCACACTGCCCATGTACGATGTTGAAACACGCGGTCAAGCGAGAATATTGCGCTGCTGTTGCTGAAAGTATGGCCGAAGACCCAAACCTCTAGGATTCTTGTCGTGCTCACGCAATTGGATATTCCGCCATCTCAACTTGGATAATTTTGCGAAAAGACTTGCATTCATATCACATCCAACTAACTGAAATCCCAAGACCAATAGATATATCCTCTGTCCTCTGTTCGTTGATTGGACTGTGAAGAAGTTGGAAATGCATTGATTCGACTAAATTCCTTATTCTATTTAGCAGATGTTCCCTACGGAAGCCAAAACTTTTGAGAAGGTACACTATTATTTGTAATTTCTCTCTAATTATATTCTCTAAAACCTCACTGTTGGAAGAGATCAAACTTATGGAATGTTATCAGCTTATTGGATCCTGATAGGAATGACTTTAGAACCTTTGGGGAAATATCACTTTAAGGCAGGAGTTATCTAATAACGTCAAAAATGTGATGCCTCTTTTGGACAAAGACATTTCCATCGATACCGGGTGACTTTTTCGATTTAAGACCCTCGATTATGGCAGAAACCTTTGATGTCGTGATTGAGATATCATCATACTAAATCATTTGTGGAAGAATCGCCTAGATCTGATTCTTAGAAAAGATTTGTATAAAAAGCAACCCTTTTTCCCGAGAGTAGATTGCAAAGAGAAAGTTGTTGTGCTTCAATATAGGAATAGAATTTTGCTTTAACATTTTTGTACGGTTCCAAAACGGGGAAGAACCTTTATCTAAAGAGTGATTTTTTTGAGGTTAGGATTTTCATGCATTAGTATTTGACAGATCACGTGGGATTTCAGACATGGTGTCAAAGAGAAAGATGCTCAGTATGCTTTGACATTTCATCATGAATAGACTTACTAACGAGCAACGCTTGCAAATCATTGAATTTTATTACCAAAATCAGTGTTCGGTTCGAAATTTTTTATCGACAAATTTTGTTCAGCGATGAGGCTCATTTCTGGTTGAATGGCTACGTAAATAAACAAAATTGCCGCATTTGGAGTGAAGAGCAACCAGAAGCCGTTCAAGAACTGCCCATGCATCCCGAAAAATGCACTGTTTGGTGTGGTTTGTACGCTGGTGGAATCATTGGACCATATTTTTTCAAAGATGCTGTTGGACGCAACGTTACGGTGAATGGCGATCGCTATCGTTCGATGCTAACAAACTTTTTCTTGCCAAAAATGGAAGAACTGAACTTGGTTGACATGTGGTTTCAACAAGATGGCGCTACATGCCACACAGCTCGCGATTCTATGGCCATTTTGAGGGAAAACTTCGGAGAACAATTCATCTCAAGAAATGGACCGGTAAGTTGGCCACCAAGATCATGCGATTTGACGCCTTTAGACTATTTTTTGTGGGGCTACGTCAAGTCTAAAGTCTACAGAAATAAGCCAGCAACTATTCCAGCTTTGGAAGACAACATTTCCGAAGAAATTCGGGCTATTCCGGCCGAAATGCTCGAAAAAGTTGCCCAAAATTGGACTTTCCGAATGGACCACCTAAGACGCAGCCGCGGTCAACATTTAAATGAAATTATATTCAAAAAGTAAATGTCATGGACCAATCTAACGTTTCAAATAAAGAACCGATGAGATTTGGCAAATTTTATGCGTTTTTTTTTTTAAAAAAGTTATCAAGCTCTTAAAAAATCACCCTTTAATATTAACAATAAACGATGCCATGACTCATTTCTAAATATATAAATTTCCTTTTTGATAATAACGTTCAGCTTTTTAAATTCATCGTAATCAATTCGGCTATTTCTTATACGAATTAAAGTTTTAATACGATTGTGCAAGAATTTTTCATGTGTTTAGATAATCTATCTATCGCCACTGAATGTTTAATGCATCTATAGCAATTGAGCTCTTGACTGATCCTGCTCTTAATACGGACTCATACGACTAGACTATTTCGAAGAAACCCTACGTTGCTGAGATCCAGTCCGACTTATGCAAAAGACTCATACAACATTGGATCTTTTAACGAATGTTATTATTTTTGAAACATATTTATTTTTGAACATAATTAAACATAATCAGCACAATAATTTAAAATAATTAAAAGAAATACTTATCAACAAATTACCACACACTCTTCTAAAATTTAATTATTTGCAATATTTTACGTAACAGGCTACGAAGTTGCCGAAGTTATTCGTATGTTATGCTGTACTGCGGCAATCTCGAAGAGTAATCCAAAGTTAAGGAGATTTGCGGCGGTTTTGCATTCCTCGAGACATTATCTTTAACGCATTTCAAACAAAACTGAGAACCATAATGATTTCATGTGCCGATGATAACTTTAACTTAAAACTAAACACTTTTAGATTAGAAAAATATCAAATTTTTGGTCAAATAATTTTCGTTGAACTTTGCTTTGTTTTATTGCTTACGTTTTGAATGATATTGGTTGGTTTTTATAATATAATTTTATGTTTATTATTTCTTTTTTGTTGTTAATATTTTTTATTTACTCAGCATTCATATTCATTTAAAACTTGTTTGTTTTTTAGTGAATTATTAATTTATTTCGTATAGAAAGCAAACATGTTTTTGTTACCTTAATAATATTATTTAATAATTTAATATCATATTTGATGTATTAATTTTTCACTTTTGTATGCTTTATGTTGTTTCAACTTATTTCTTTATATATTTTTAATACTTAATATTGACGATTTCACTAAAAAGATATCAGATTTTCTATATTGGTTGAGCGCGTATATTAATAATATTATTATGTAGCTTTTTTTAAAGCTTTGCTTTTATTATTTCAAATGATCTTGACAGATTTCTATGAAGATTTTCTATGAAGTATGTATTTTTCTTTTGTTTATGTACCTTCCACCAAATTATACTAGTGTCTGTCTGTCTTTGATGTATGAAGCAAACGTCCACCTAGCTCAGACCTATTGGATATGTTCGTCAGAGCATCAGATTTTAACGATAAGAGCTAGAGAAGTCATATTCACACCATAGATTCGGTTGGTGCCCGAATAGGTTTATATGTAGTTTGGATCCCGCAGGTGGCGCTGGGATGGAGATATATCGATAATTTAAATATTATGACTAGCCAGTCGACCACGGATCGATTCACAGAACAGTGATCGCTGCTTCGTAATACAGCTGAACGATTTGGAGATGCTGTTCTTGTGTGAGTCTTTCTATGAAGACTTGCCAGACGATACTGAACAAAAATGACAAATCAGTTTGATATGAGTCAAGCGTGATCTGCCAAAAAAGCCTATTGAAACCAGCAAAAAAAATTATATAGATTTTGGAAGTAGTGCACCCATTGTAGAGCTACTCAAGGTGCTATAAAGTAAACATAGCTGAAAATTCGGATAGAGCTGAATCTCTATCTCTGATTCGGTTGCAGCAAACGAAGCTAATTAAAAAATTCCCACATACATCCTCATCGCGCTATTAACAATCATATGGCGAACATAGCGCATCACCTGCTGCGGCCGGGGCATTTTATTTTTAAACTAGACATGCCATTATTACATTCCAGTAATTGCTTCAATTCGGGACATCCCCTACAAAAATCAGCGCTTAATATACAGGTTAGTAAGCAAGAGATACTGCATCTCTCCCTTACTAACCTGTTGGAAAACGGAGCAAAAGTTTTTGCTGGAGATATTCGATATCGAGAAGTTAGAATCAAGTTTTATTTTTTGTGAAAGATGTATAAATTATCAAAGAAAACAAATAGCTTGTTGAGATATTGGAACTAATCTCTCTTACATTTTTAATATTTTCGTTAGAAAGTCATGGCATATTCACTATTAATAAAATCGTATCTCGATCTTGACCTTCTCGATTATGAATCTCATGATTATCCCCTAGGTTGGTCACATGCCATACAGAGCCAACAATGGATTTAATGAAGGAAACATTTGATGGAGCACCAAGATAGTGCGATTTAACGCCTCTAGATTAGTTCTGGCGGGGTTATGTGAATTTATGCTCTTTGTCGGGCTTTGTTGATAGTTTTTGTCGCAGAATACAGTGGGAAATACAGGGTTTTGCAACAAGAGGTGTTATTTTGAATCACCCGGTATTTCGGTAGCTGTCACTTTTGAAGCTTTTATTCTTTGGCATTTGACAAGTAGAAACTACGCCATTACTAAAAAATGGAACGATACACGCTTCAACAAAGTATTGAAATTATTAAAATTCGTGAATGAAAATGATCCGGAATTCCATCGAAAAATCTTGACTGATGAGGCCCATTTCCACCTCGGTGGCTACGTCAACACACAAAATTGTCGCATCTGGGGCTCGGAAAACCCAAGAGTTATTGTTGGGAAGCCTCTCCATCCTCATCGTGTGACTGTTTGGTGCGGTTTATGGTCCGGCGTGGTCATTGGACCTTACTTTTTCAAAAATGATGTTGAATCAACAGTTACGGTGAATGGATTGCACTATCGAGATATGTTTAATGATTTTTTATGGTCGGAGTTGGATGGTATTGATCTGGACAACGTTTACTTTCAACAAGACGGTGCTACGTGCCACACAAGCAACGAAACCATTGCTCTTTTAAGGGAAAAGTTTTTGGACCTTGTTATCTCTCGAAGAGGTGATCACAATTGGCCACCTAGATCTTGTGATTTTAACACCTTGCGACTTCTTCCTTTGGGACCACGTGAAAGATAAGGTCTACGCCACCAGCCCAGTGTCGATTCAAGACCTCAAATATAGAATTCGTGAGGCTATCGAGGACATAGGGCAGTCACTTTGAAAAAAAAATAGCATGAAAGGAAAATTTCATGAAAAGGATATGGTCCTGTAAGCGTGGTCGTGGTGGCCATTTGGCTGATGTAATGGAAAAATAAACTGAAATTCAATGCAAAATAAAATATTTCTTCGAGCTTGAAAAGTGGTCGCCTCTAGATTAGATTTTTGTGGGGTTACGTCAAGTCATTGGTTTTCCATGAACTGAGGTGTTTATTGGCCCTGGGTGATAGTTTCTGCCGCAAAATACAGTGGCAATAGTAAATTTAAACTTTTTAGAGCTTGAAATGTGGTGGCATTTTCAGGACAACATTTTCAAAATCTTAGCACGCAAATCCATTGCTGTCCGCCTGACCTGGGGACCAGTTCAAAGTAAAAAGGCAGTGGCAGGGAATGCAATAAATGGGATGAAAAGGACAATTTTGAATTGACCTTTTTATAGAATTTTTTGGGCTGTGTTTATTGGGATAACTCGTATTCGACTCACTAAATCGTTTGTCTGTAGATGGTGAAAGGTACTTAGGACGTGCTTCAGTCCAATGGTTTGTTAACTCTGGTTGTTAATTTTAGATTTGATTTTAAGCACGGCCTTTTTACGAAGTAGAAAAAACACGGCCAGGAAAAGATGTAAATGCGGCGTAAAAGATAATTCAATCTTAAATTGACCTTTTAAATAACATATTTTGGGCTGTGTTTTTGGGGTTTCTCGTATTCGATTCAATAGTTTTTCATCTGCGTTGTCGTTGGTGAAAGGTACATAAATAAGAGGTGGTTGAGCCCAACGGGTTTGTTAATTCCGAATAATATATATTTTTTATTTTTTTTCGTTTGTTTTATTTCGGACTGTAATCAATAGTTGATTTCATCTATATTTTACAGAATCAACTTTTTGGCACATTTTGTAATTTTTGTAATATTGATTTTTAAACACGAAAAATGAATTATTTATTTTTGAAATTTTTTTGCAAATATTTATTTTTTAACAACGCAAATTATTGGTTGTTGATGCGGCGAGCCGCCAACGTAAAAAAAAAAAACATTGTCGTCGTAATGCAGCTGGTAGTTGTTATTGTTGCACTATGTTGTTGTTATTGTGCACCGAGATGTTGGTTGTTGTTACACTGAGGCAGGCATATTTACACCGAACGAATGGAGGAACGTACGACCAACTGACAGACAGACAACAACTAAACACGAAACCCAACAACATACAATTTATGGACGTTGCCGACAATAATGCTGTCAGTTGTTGTTGTTGTTGTTGTTGCTGTTGTTTACGGGTTTCAAATGAGCTTTCTTTTTTGATGATATTGTTGTTGTTGCTGTTGTTGCAATAAACAAGTATAATATGTGCAGTTGTTGCTGTTGCTGTTGTCGTCGTTGTCGTGTGCTGTAGTTTAAGATAATTTCAAATACCGACAATGACGTTTCGTTCGTTCTCGGCTCTCTCACACTTCACAAGGTTTGGTTTTCTCTTTGCGAGACACTTTTCGCTTCTTTGCATTGCATTTCGTTGTTTTGCAGTGCAACATCTCGCTTACATCGCTCTATCTTGTGGCGTGTACAAATTTTCATCGTTTTCGTTTTATTTTTTACAGATATTTTTATATTTTTTTTTGGCAGAATTGCCTTTACTTGGCAAATTCTGGCTGCCGAAAAAAAACACTTATTTGCACCAACACACACACACTTTAATGCAAAAAAAAAACTAAAAAGAAGAGCGAAGGAAGGAAGGAAATCAATTCCGTTTCCTAAACCACCAGGCCAAGCCATACCATTTGAAATTTCTCGTCGTCGATGTCGCTGTTGTTGCAAAAATTGCATATTCCACTCTGTGCTTGTTGTTGTTGTTTCTCCTTATTTTACTACTAGACGTATGATTGATTTCATTTCATTTAAACGACGAACTAACGGTAAAACAAGGCATTTTGTTTATTTTTTTTTTTGCTTTTTATTTATTTACATTTCGCTTGATTTCGGCGTTTTGTGCGTTTCCGTTTTTATTTCTCCGTGAAATGCTTTCGGGCGAATTAAAAAGATTTTTTTCGCGTCAAGAACTCAACCGTAAAGAAACACGCGCACACACACACACGCTCAAACAACAACAACCAAAAAATAAAAAACAAACTCAAATGAACAAAAATAATAATAAAAAATAGTTGCTGTTGTTGTTATTTTTTATTTGTTTGTTGGTGTGTTATAATTTTCTTCTTGTTTGTTGTTGTCGTTTTTTTTTGTGTGTTTCTTCTGTTCACTGATTACGAGCTACGAGTTTGACTCACGACCGTTTCTTTTCTGAAAGTTGTTGTTAACGAGACGACAGGTAGAGCAACACTAAACATTTCGGCCGCAGAAAATTCCATAAGAAACGCTTGAAATCGGTTTCTTTCTAGACGAATTTCTCATTTGTCGCTGTGGTGTGTGTTCGTGTGTGTCTCTGGCAAAGAGATAATCTCCGTTAGTGCAACTCTCTTTGTACATTCATCACTGGTGGATTTCTCATTGAAACGCACACAGGGCATTTCTTTGGGGCTCTCTCTCTCTTTCAGTCTCTCCGTTGTTGCTCTCTTTGGTGTTGAGGTTGGCATTCATTGTGTGTGTTTAGTGGCTGCTTAGCAGTACTTGTTTAGTGAGGTGTTCGTTCGTTCATACGGTGTTGCCTGCCTGCCTGCCAGTGGTGTGGTGTATTCAGTCATACCCCTGCCTGTGTTCATGTTCATACATTAAGTGTGACAGTTCAGCAGAGAAGTGTAGCACGGTTTTAGATCACATTTTTGTCAATGAATGTCCATTTTATTCAATAAAAATGTGTTAAATTAGAAATGAAGAGTAGTCGATCTGAATTATTAGGAATTAGAGTCCAGCAACATCATCACCTCCTCTTAAAATCCTTGATATCGACATTTGGCAAATCTTCGTGCTAAATTAGAAATGAGGAGCTGTCGAACTGACTCGTTTGTATTCTTTGGGATCGGTTTCAGACATTATAGTCAAACAGTAGTAGCTCATCATAGCCTCGTTCAAAAATCTTTAATATCTTTCCTCGATATTCGCCAATTCTGGGTGCAGTCCCTCTACTTAAGTTTTCGGGGGGCAAAAATTGAGATGGGATGCAGAAAATATAGTTTGGAATACATTCGAGCTCCAATCGTGTGATAATTTTGCTTGAAATCCAGGGACTTGCAATTACCGAGAATGTTGTGAACAACAACTTGAAATGATGCCTATATTGTTGCTTCATTGGGCGTTAAATTTTCTCGTCGGCCAGTAATTTTCGAATATTATATATAAAATAACTATCGGGTGATTTAAACTAAGGTTTGATATTCAACAGGCTTCTTTGACAGATCACTCATGACTCATATCAAAACTGCTTTGCAATTTTTGTTCAGCACCGTTCGACAAGTCTTCATGGAAAGGATCACGCCATAAAAGCGTCTCCAAATTGTTCAGCGACTTAAATTTACGTGTTATTTTCAGTGAATGAGCTCTCCAGTCACTGTCCTCGAACAAGTTGCCCAAATTTGGACCGTCCGAATGGACCACCTCAGGTGTAGTCGTGGCCAACATTTACACGAAACCCTGGAACCAATTGGAAGTAAACCCCGAGCATATTCCGACGAATCGGTCAAATCAAGCTCGGTTGAAAAGCTGCAAAGCACCGATGGATACCGAAATTGAGAGGTCGACGCTAAAGAGGCATGTAAACGTGCCTTCTTCTCATTCCAATGTGTCTTTCCCAAGAAGGCCTTCTTCTGGCATATATATATATATAAGAGAAGGAATAACGGGAGCGGATTCACCGCAATCAGATATTTATTCTAATTTATATTTATTCAAACAAATCGACACTTACAAACTATTCGTCAACTTTACAGCTACTTTTGACAAACAAGTTATCCCCAAAAATCTTGTTGGTACCGGTACAAAGGTGATATTAAGCCAGGATAACTTCAGCTTAACATTCAGATTCTGAAAATATTGAATATTGAAAATGTTGTTGCGAAAATACTAGTCGGTACCGAAAAGTTAGTTTAAAGGAGGAAATTTGCGCTAAACAATTCGCTCCCATGTTGATGAAGTATCTCAGGATGATAATACTAACTCGTATCCTGAGACAAGAGAAGCCCATTTGAGAAGGATTTTTTCGAACTGTCGTTTTGGGTGCCGTGGCATAAACCTCAAACAAATATTGGAGGATAATCTCCACAATGGTAGTCGGACATAAGTACCAGTTTGTTAATGGAGTTAATGTCCATTTTTAGTTGTACTTGTACTAAAGGTTTTCTTCCGACCGGTATTCTTCTCTGGAGATTGTCCAAATTCGGCTACGCATAATATAGCTTTACATGTTCGCGTTCTTCTGCTGTACCTACTGATTTTCTCCGTAGAGCTTGTGAAGAAAAATGAACAAATAATTTGGGTTTCCAGGCCGTTGGTTTTTTAGATTTTATATCTGCAATGCGTGAATCTACAGAACGAAAGCGATATTACATATCGATCCATAAATAACCTAAATGAAAAATGTCAGTCTGGAGTTTAAGTGAAGGACAATTCTGCAGTAATGCTAACCATTACTGTGGGTAAAGTAATCTGATCAAAAATGAAATCCAAAACTAAAGATCAACGCACCATTCTCATTGTCCCGACAGTGTCCTCCGCGAAGTGTTACAAGAGGTTTGGTGGCTTAAGTGTCACAACAACAGTTAGCTTGTCACAAATCTCATATCATCAGAATCTCGTTGACATCAAACTGTTTTAATATCCAAGATGCGTTGTCGAGATCCTTTGCTAAATTGCAAATCGGATCAGCTATTCAAGGCAAACGTAGAATGTCTTATCCAATCCTATCGATCCCTGCATCCAATCATCCGGTTATCCGAAATATGAATGTAAAGTGAGTCAAATTTGGAGTTAACCGGCACAATCTTTGTTCATACTTCGAAAACAGTTTCAATTTAGATATTGAAATGGTGAATACAATATTACTCACATGTAGGTCGGAGGATCAGGGCGGGGGAATTTGTGAAAAAGGTACTGAAACGACTGCAAGGGCTACAATGTTCCACATGCCAAATCAACCGTTGACCGGGAAAGATTTCAAAGACCACAAACTTCAAACTGTTCCACGGTCACAGCCGTAGCTGCGACAACGAAGAGGAAGAAAAGACAGTCTAAAAAGTCAGCTAAAAAAGCCACGGCACAGGACATTTGCGAAGAAATAACTACGCGACATTTATGAGATTCGAATATTAGAGATTTAATAAATCTAAATATCTCTTTCAGGCTGGATATAGCATACCGTTCGAGTGGCGTGGTCCATTTAAAACGGTTCTAATACTTAGCGTTCCCGTGAGAACGTGGCCGCTCTCAACCAATCAACAAGAAATTGTTAGCCAGAGCAGATGTTGTCTCGACGCTCTGAACCTTAATGTGACTTCAAACTTGTACTTGTTGAGATATTATATCCAAAAAAATTGAAAAAGTGTTCGACAGATCAAGTCAATTCGTGAGCATAAAATAATATTGTCACTTCGAACTTGCCCTACAACTGTCACAGAGATTTGGTAACCAAAAAGCTCGATAAACTTTGCATTTTATCAATGTTAGAGATTAGACGGATTAGAATGTGACCTTTTTAGACAGATCAACAAAAGTCGTCTAACCAATGGCCAGCCAGGACAGTCGGAGAGAAAGAATCCGACTTTTATAAACAATAGAGGACAAAGTACAGATCATCAAAAAATCATTTGACCAATACCAAGCCAGGACAGCTCCGATCCTTTTAGAGAAGAGAGCGAAAGCAAAGCACAGCTCCTACAAAATTCGTTTAACTAATGACCAGCCAGGATAGAATTCGTTTCGGCGTACCAAATTTGATTGTGACTTCGAACTTGGTCCGCCAACAGCTGTTGCTGAGATATGATATCGTTTGAACAACCTTTGATTTTACCAATATTTGAGGTTACGCGGATAGGAAAGAAAGAATCCGGCTCTTTTCGAAAAGAGAGGATGAGACAAAGCTCGTAAAAAAGTATTTTATTCAATGTCCAGCAAGGATAGATATC
Source organism: Polietes domitor (assembly GCA_947397865.1). Taxonomy (NCBI): domain Eukaryota; kingdom Metazoa; phylum Arthropoda; class Insecta; order Diptera; family Muscidae; genus Polietes; species Polietes domitor. The sequence continues at coordinate 124,022,621 of OX377620.1, forward strand.
GTTTCGGCGTATTAAATCTTATTGTTACCTTGATTGTTGACTTATTCCCATCAACTGCTGTTGCTGAGATATGATATTGAAAATTTTCGAGAAACCTTAGTTATTAGCAATATCTGATGTTTCACAGTCAGAAAGAAAGAACCCTTCTCTTTTAGACAAGAGAGGACGAGGCAAATCTCGTCCTACCAACAGCTGTTGCTGAGATATTGTAACCAATAGGTTCGAGAAACCCTCGTTTTAAGCAATATTTGAGGTTTCACAAAGAAGAAAGAAAGAATTCTACTTTTTACGCAAGAGAGGACAAGGCACTGATCCTGCTAAAGTCATTTAACCAATGCCAGATCGGACAGATTTCGTTTCGACGCACTAAATTTATTGTCACTTCAAACTTGGTCCACCAACAACTATTGCTGAAATATGACAACCAAAATGTTCGAGAAACCTTAATTTTTTGGAATATTTGATGTTTCACTATCAGAAAGAAAGAATGCGGTTCTTTTAAACAAGAGGGAGAGAGAGAGGAGGAGGCCAGCGAGAATACACAGCTAGGACAGATTTCGAACTAAATCTTATTGTGACTTGGAACTTGTCCTACCAACAGCTGTTGCTGAGATATGGTAACCAATAGGTTCGAGAAACCCTCGCTTTAAGCAATATTTGAGATTTCACTATCAGAAAGAAAATAATTCGACTTTTTACGCAAGAGAGGACAAGGTACGGATCCTGCTAAAGTCATTTAACCAATGACAGATCGGACAGATTTCGTTTCGACGCACTAAATTTATTGTGACTTCAAACTTGTTGATGAGATGTGATATCCAAATCGTTCCAGATACATTAGTTTTCAGTAATATTTGAGGTTACACCATCAGAAAGAAAGAATCCAACTCATTTAGGCAAGAGAGGAGCAGGCCAGAGAGGTTAGATTCAGATTTCGTTTCGGCGAACTAAATCTTATTGTGACTTCGAACTTGGTCCACCAACAGGTTTGAGGTCAGAAAGAAGGAACCCAGTTCTTTTAGATAAGAGAGGATGAGACACAGATCATATAAAAGTCGTTTAATCAATGCCTAGATGGGAATGAGTTCGTTTTGACGCACTAAATCTTATTGTGACTTCGAACTTGTCCCACGAACATCTGTTGTTCAGATATGATAACCAAAACGTTCGAGGAACCTTCGTTTTTCGCAATATTTGAGGTTACACGGTCAGAAAATGAAAGAAAGAAAAAGAATCTGACTCTTTTAGACAAGAGAGGACGGGGCGCAGTGAGGCTAAAAAAGTCATTTGACCAATTCCTAGCCTCTGGCTACGGGTAACAATAAAGCGTCAGTGTACCGTCAATACCGTAATCAACGTAGATACTTATTACTGAAAATCTAAGCGGTAGATGAGGTAAATTTTCTGTCTTTCCCTCTCTAGATGGATGAGTGGAGAGGCTAATTTCGGACGGGATCTTATTATACCCTATACTACACCCTATAAATGATTAGAAATCGGCGGATAAGTAGTTTCATATTGGAATTTTCCGGCTGCTGTTCGAAATCCCAGTAAATCAACTAGTGCTTTTTACTTGCTCGTCACTGTAGTTACAACTACGTTGCAATTTTTATTCGACGCTCTTTACAGCTGTTGTTGTCGTTCGCTGTGTTGAGTTGTGCAAAGTGTCTGTCTGTCTGTCCGTCCGTCCGTCTGTCTGTCGATATTCTAATTTGAACTTTTTTTTTGTGGCTCGATGTCGCGGCGTTTTGCTTTTCCTGTTTTCGATTCCGATGTCGATGTCTCTGTCGCTGTCGATTCGGTACAACCTTTTTAATGCGCTCATATATGTATGGCAGGCGGCAGCCACTCTTCGCACTCTTCTGTAATAGCGCAAAAATTAGAAGGAACGACGACAACAACAAAAATCACCCAACAACATATGCTCGAGTTTGCTCGCGTTGTTGTAACTTTTGCCCCCCAACGAAAGATAGATGCGTCGTTGTTGCTTTGATTTGGTTCAATTTTTCTTCCGCTTTCATTTTAATTTCTAAAAAAATATTCAATCGAGTTGTTTCTGTTTTTGATCGCCTGATCCAAATGTGAGCGTGCTGGCGAGCTGGCGCGCGTCGTCCGTCGTAAGTGTCTGTTGTTTGTGACAATTCTAGCAACGACGGCGTCATCGACGACTACAACTACGGCGAGAACAACGACGGATAGGACGGCGGCGGGCATCAATTGTAATTGATTTGTTTATTTCACAATTATATTAAACGAGGGATGAAATCATTATAACAACATTTTTGCCATTCATTCGTTCCTTTGTTTATACACAAAGTGACGCTTTTGTTTTGGTTTTTTTTTTTTTTAGTTTGGCATGATTCAGGCGACATTTTTCCGCCGCATGAAAATTGAGATATTGCGTTGATGTCAATTTTTGGTGTATGGATGGAGTTGATGGCGTGGAAATTGAGTCATTCATTCATTGATCTCAATAATGTGGAATATGATAATTGTGCTTCTTTTTTTTTGTAAATATATGTGTTTGATTTGTATAGGAAAGTCAGCCAATTCGGGCTCAGAGTAGTTGGATGATGGGAAAAAATATTAAGGAAACCCTGAATCCGTGAATATAAAAAATCGTTCATAAAATATACTAATTTAGAAATATAAAAAGAATTGCTGGCATATTTCTATTTCAATGGAATTTTTAATTTTTAATAAATGAGCGTTACTACGTTTGAGCGTCATTTAGGTTGGTCGCTAATGCGTTTAAACACAAATATGTTTGGGGGAAGTTACGAAATAGGTTAGAGGCTCTTTAACAAAGATATCTGCTCAAATCAATCAATCAAAATCAATAGGCCTTAGCTTATGTCGATATAGGAGATCCTCCGGAGTTTTCACGATAAAAATAAACAGAATAGTTGGCATGGCATCGAAACGTGTTCTTGAGAGTTTATCAATCCAGAAGAAAGAAAGAATCCGACTCTTTTAGACAAGAGAGGATGAGTCACAGATCCTATAATAGTCGTTTAACCAATGCCCAGTCAGGAGAGATTTCGTTTCGCTCCTCTGAACCTTATTGTGACTTCAAACTTGTCCCACAAACAGCTGTTTCGGAGATATAATATCCAAAACGTTCGAGAAACCTTCGTTTTTAGCAATATTTGAGATTATACAGTCAGCAAGAAAGAGAGGACGAGGCACAGATCCTACAATACACAAATAGCTGTTCCGGAGATATGACATCCAACACGTTCGAGAAACCTTCGTTTTTAGCAATATTTGAGATTATACAGTCAGCAAGAAAGAGAGGTCGAGGCACAGATCCTACAATAGTCGTTTAACCAATGTCCAGCCGAGACACATTTCGGCGCACTAAATCTTATTGTGACTTTGAACTTGTCCCACCAACAGCTATTGTGGAGATGTGATATCCAAAACGTTCGAGAAACCTTCGTTTTTAGCAAAGAAGTTGAGGAGTGGTTGCGTGGAGTAGTTGTGACGAACACTGGCACATCAACATGTACTGCAGACATCAGATCCTTGATCTAAATTCGAGAATAGTCCAAGACTATCTCGCAACATCTCTTCAGGATATACTCAAGCATTTAGACATTCACCGTAGTTGCGTGATCGGGATATATGATCATCACAGGAAACTAGAAAGTCCAAGACTATCTCGCAACATCTCTTCAGGATATACTCAAGCATTAAGACATTCACCGTATTTGCGTGATCGGGACATAGGAACATCACAGGAAACTAGAAAGCTGACGAATTTGTCAGTTTGGGAATGATGCAACAAGTTCCACTAGTAACGGTATACAATTAAGCAAAAGATCGATGTGAACGAGGTTCAATGAGGTGAACTGATGAAAACCAGACGACTTACGTCGTTTTTTGTGCTCAAGCAGACGTACTCTCCTGACGAAATTATCAGATTAGGAACGATCTATTGGAATTTGCTTGATGCATCATTGGTTCAACCCTCTGATATGAAAAGCTTCTGTCAATTGTCTGCGTTGATTTCAGTATTCTTGGAGCACTCTTTTATCGTCACACTAGCCCAGAAGCAGGGCGTCAAGTCAAAGATCTGTTGTTGGAGCTGTGAGGGCAATGGAAAGGACCTTTGAACACTGAAAACGAATGAATGTCGAAAGTATAATGGAATTACCTTCTTTCAACTACAGTATATCAACTGTCTTCTTTGATTTCTTTATTAACCGGTGAAGTGTAACGAGTCAAACAACTTTTGTTGGAGCTATGACTGGTATTTGGAAGACCGATAGCTTCAAACTTCTTATGGCTGCTAGACGTATAGTGGTACTAGGTTCAGTTGTCTTTGAAGGCTTGTACGAGTTCGTCTTATAGACTCTGCAGCTGTGAGTGAAATGGGAAGATTGTGAACTTTGAACATCGAAAATGGTCTGACTAAAAGTATGGCGGAATTACCTTATTTTCACTGGAGGAAATAATGACTGGCATTTGGAAGATTGAGACCTTTGAAAACCTCTGTTTGACTATGACTAGTGGAATTAGATTCAGATCCGATTAGGAACAATACTACAAGTTCCACTGGAACTTGCTCGCTGTATCAGTACTCCACTGTCAAAATACAAGCTGATGATGGCGAACAGTAAATAAGCCGAACTAGAGACGAAAATTGTCTGACCAGAAGTATGATATGATCAGTTGCGAGATGTCAATTGAATTTAATTTTGTTGGGACACTGCCTTATAGACACACATAGGCAGGGTGCCGAGTCAAAGAACTTTTGTTGGATCTGTGTGAGCAATGGGAAGACTGAGAGCTTCGAATACCGTAAAGGAACGCAAATGTTGTGGCCAAAAGTATAATATGAATTTGTCGAGGTAATTTCTTTCAATTGCAAGATGGTTATTTCAGTATTGGTGGAACACATGCCCAGAGGCAGAGCATCAAGTCCAACGACTTTTGTAGGAGCTGTGAAGACAATTGGGATGGAGAGCTTCTCCGTATCTGTTCGGCTTTTTTAGTGGTACTTGGTTCAAATTTCTTTAAAGACTCAGACGAGTTGGACTGAATAGTATTTGTGGGACACGTGCCCAGAGGCAGAGCATCAAGTCCAACGACTTTTGTAGGAGCTGTGAAGACAATTGGGATGGAGAGCTTCTCCGTATCTGTTCGGCTTTTTTAGTGGTACTTGGTTCAAATTTATTTGAAGACTCAGACGAGTTGGACTGAATAGACTTAGACAACAAAAAATATTTCGTGAGCTGAACAGGTCTGGTCAGAAGTGGTCAGTATAAGATGGAACTATTCTGCTTTGAATGAGTTGGATGCTTAATTTATAACTGCGACCACAACCTAACTTAACCTAATAAATCATATAGACCCCAAAGTAAATTATATCCTTTTAACTTTTGACAATGTAAATAATCTTAAGATGTTTAATTAATAATCAGTCATTTTCAAAAATGGAATTCAGGAGAAATCAAGCCATACTTGTTTTCTTTTCACTATTATTGTTGAAGTTTTACAGATTGTATTTGACAAAAAAATATTTACTTTTAAGGAGCTTTTTGTATGTAATACATTCAAATGCCAGCAATTTCGATCGCGGTTTTCTTACAAAGGAAATTTTTGTGTGTTGGTAATGGAATTCAACTATACACACTTTGGACGTATACGTATTTAATATCCTGTGTGGAAATAACTCATCGACAGACCTTCTGGCCGCGAAGGTCAGTTCAATTTAATATCGTTGAACTTTTTCTTATGGGGTTTTCTTCAGAGTCAATATAACACGTGCAACTTCATATTAAATGCATACAATTTGCCGACACGCCTGTTACTCGTTATCTATAGAACATGCATGGCACAACAATCCACGACAACCGTGTCGACAAGCTACGTATAGTAGGTCTTGACAAGTTTCCCTGGGGCAGGTTTTTCCTCAGTTCTCACACATAAATAATCTTACATTCATTTTTAACCTTTTGCTCACCATCCAGCACGGCAGGCACAACGATGTCATATCATTGCTAGGCCTTTTATATAAAATACCAAAAAAAACCGTCTATATCTCACACGCAACTTGTTTTATTAAATTTTAACTTTAAAAATCTTGTAAATAAAACCATAGGATATTGGCGCACATCTCGGCACAAATTTGCGATTAGTTTTCAGGGGGTTTCCTCGGAACATTTTGTGGTTCAAAGTCCAGGCCTTTAATCAAACTAATCACAACGTTTATCGGCAAGTGATTCTCTTCTTCTTCAATCATTTCTTATACAGGGTATACAAAAATTCAAGTTAGATTTAAATTTGTAATGCTATTGTTGATACATTATAGTTTAGGGTCAGTACAAATGAAGAACTACATCTTTATGATTTCGTTAATCGTCAAAATCGTGGCATCTGGGGTTGAGAGAAACCACCTGTGATTGGTCAAAACCAAATACTTCTACAGAATGACACTGTTTGTTGTGGATTTCTGGCTGGAGTCATTAGTCTATGACTTCTTTGAAAATGACACCTGGTCAGCAGTGACAGGTGCTCTATATCGCAACATTATAACCGAGTTATTTAGGCCTAAATTGGATGATAGTGATGTGGATGACATGTGGTTTCAAGTCAAAGGTTCGCCATAACTTCCACATCTTTGGTACGATTTGCATTTTAATGGGCTCATTGGCAAGTTACTGATCACTAATTTAGGCCTGATCACTAATTTAGACCAAGCTTTGAAGCGGCTAGTTCCTTTCCAGCGAGGCCCATAAATCGTACCAAAAATTGCAATTTCCAAAAATCACCCAAAATAGCTTTCCATTTCGTTATCTTTTCTCCATTTCACAGTACTTTTTATTCCCAAAACAAGATAGATGTTCGAATAATTCATTTAAAATTCAAACTTCTATCAGCATTAGTTTAGCATTAACAACTAAAGGGTGATTTTTTAAAAGCTATAGGAAAGTTTTTCAAAGAAAAACACATACAATTCAGAAAAATGCATGAAATCTTTATTTGAATCGATAGTACGGGTCCTTATAATTTAATGTTTGAAGATTATTTCATGCAAATGTTGACCTTGACTGCGCCTCAAATGGTCCATCCGCTTGGTCCAATTTTGGCATTTCCACGTTTTTGAGTAACAGAGGCCCAATAGCTGCGAACGGCGACGAATCGATAATTGATGGTCATCATTAACACTGGCCGATACCGCTGCGATATTTTCTTCAGTTCGCAGCCTACGTAAGCGTGTTGGTGGTTTAATGTCCAACAATGTAAATTTGGTGCGAAATTTAGTTCACAATAGCCCGAATAGCCGCTTCAGTGGGTCGATTAAACTGACCATAAAATGGAAGCGCACGATGAACTTTCTTAACAGAGCACGCATTTTGATAATAAAATTCAAAAATTTTACGTTTCATGGTTAAATTATAGACCAAACTGAAGATGTTTGACAGTGAAACAAAACACGAAACGTGCGTCAGCTGTGTAAACCAGTGTTGCCAATAAGATAATAGCTAAAAAATCACCCTTTAGTTTAAGTTTCAAAGACACGTTTAGTAAGGAGTAAAACGATCAGTTGTTTTAGAAAATACGTTGGTAATTGAATGAGAGTTATTGAAGTTTTCACTAAAACAAAATTGTTGCAAAAATTCAAGGTTTCTTCATTTCAGTTCACATTTCTCAAAATTTTACGAAGTTGAGGTTCGACAAAAATACTCAAAAATGCATCAAGACAGATAAAAACGGTAAATAAAGGCACGGCGACCAATTTTCCGGGAAAATATGCTAAATCTGTAAATGTAAAAAGGGTAAATAAAGGTCTATTTAGTAAAAATCTCAAATTTTAGAACACATTTTCCCCACTTTGGGAATTCGGTATTTTTTTTTTTTTTGCAAAAATATGACGTTTTGATGAAACTTAAGTAATTTGGGATTTTGATTTTTTGGTAAAATACCTATAACTCTGGGAAAAAATTGACGTGTCAAAACAGATACAAGTGCTAAATAAAGACATTTTAGTAAAAATCTGAAATTTTGGAACACATTTTCCCCAGTTTGGGAATTTTTTAATTTATTTTTTTTTTCTAATTTATGCTGAATATCCAAATCTAGTAAGTTATATTCATTATTATCCATTTTGATGGATTTAGGGCATTTTAGGTATTATTGGACTTCCAATTTTTGTTGAAATTCACTCCGCAAATATTTTTTAAGATGTTTTCCTCCAAAACACGTGTAAAATATTTTTTAAAGAAGAATATTTCATGAGATTTTCAGATAAATCGGAGTAGTGTGAACATTAATTGATTCATATCAACAAGGCCACATCCAACCGTGTACTTCACTCGAAATTCATTTTTATGTAAAATGGTCATGGACATTTTTCCTTGAACAAGCCGCGGAGGCCAACCAAAAGGAATCGAGAGACAATCTCAAGGATGCAAGCAACACTAGCAATAAGAACAGCTACATATGTATGTCAAGGCAACATTTATTTATTTTTGGAGAAAAGTGAGGCACATTTCAAACGAAATTTCACAATTAAACACCTGATTTTGTGAAACGTTAAGAACAAACTTGCTGCACAATTTGTTGTTACAAAAACAACTTACATAAAAAATAAGCTCACGTTTTACAAAATCGGGAGGTAAGTCGTCTCCAACGGTTTGTCATACAATGAACGATAGATAGCAAGATAACGGGAATTTCCCTGAATGTAACAAACAACAATTTCATCATATGATTAAATAAATCAGTATCTTTTGCTCATAGACATTATTAGAAGTGACTATAAAAATAAAATAGAAATTTATAGAAAAGAAAATAAAGCTTACCGTCAACATCATCATCTTGGGTATTCATTGCATTATCCTTGACCATTTGGGAAACATAAAGGAGTTGGATGCTGCTATGTATGTAAACAATAAACACAGGCCGAAATAGATAAGCCCGCTTTTAAACGAGGAACCGAAAATAAGCGACAAGCTGTTTCTTCTTTTAAGACGGAAAATCCACTACAAACTACTCGAATTTATCCGACACGCAAAAGGAAAAAAATCGGCGAAAAATTCACGAAAATTAAATTGAAAAACAAAAATACAAACAAATTGGAATTCAATTCCAATAGCACCACCAGCCAGCCAGCCAGCCAGCCAGTCAGCAATGGTAACCGTACTTAGAGCGCCACTAAAGAAATATGAAATACAACGTAAACTGTATAAAAACAAAAAACAAATTGTAAAGAGAAGCAGAAAACAGAAATAATAGTAGAAGTAGTAGTAGTGGTGGTGGTGGTGCAAAAAACCCCAACCCAGCACAGCCAGAGAAACGTATAGAACACAACGAAAAATAAAAACAACACAACACCGTATGAACGAACGAACGAACGATATCGCCGAAAGTATGGCAACGAAAGAAAATGTCAATATGCGAAACCGAAAGAATTTTTTGTTGCTGTCGTTGGCCAGCACTTACACGAAATTATTGTATAGAAGCCAACAGCAACCTTAAACTGTGTGGACCAAAGTGTGTAGTGTGTTGGGGGGAGGGGTGGTGTGCACACACCATGAAAGAGCGAGTTAAAAGAGATTCCGCAGAGTACAACGTACAACGTACACAGCACACGCACACAACAAAGCATTCGTATTCGATATAAACAAAACAACACCATAGCAGCCGATGTCGAGCACAACTAGACACGATGTATCACTTCGTGTCGGGGCTAAACAGCCCTCGTGAAAAAACGAATGGCCACGATGTGTTGCAGGCACTGTGATTGGTTAACGAAGTTGGCGCCACAAACACTTCGTGTCGTTAACGATGAGTATTCATCAACAGCAAAACTAACTAAGAGGCAGAGCTGGAGGAAGAGCACAAATTTGACCGTCTCTCACTCTCTTTTCGGCTCTTCTCACATTTGCAGTTATTCAACACACTTTTGTAGCCGAACACTCTTCCTCATTTCGCTCTCGCGCTATGGTGTTATTGAAGACCAAAACAAAAACAAACAAAAAATAACATCGCAATATTCCTCGGTTGTTGTGTTTGAAACGCAACAGCCAAAAGTGCGGGGAAAGTGGTAGGGTTGGGGGGCGGCGCTGGGGCCGGTGGTTCGCCAAGTCTCTTTATCTTTGGTTTGGTTGTTGTTTGAACACCACTGATGGTGTGGTGTTGTGTGTTGGGTGTACTTGAAATTTGCCTCATTGTAGCTATGAATGAAGTGGCGGGTGTAAAGGGGGCCAGCTCGATATACACAGTGGAATCCCGATTTAACGCAAAGATGGCACTGTGCTACAAAAAAGAAATAGAAAACTCTGCCAAGTGATATTATTTTTCATGTAGGTATTGTCGAGGAGAACAAGAATTTCTAATGAGAATTTATATTTCTATAAGTCTGTAACTTAGTCAGTTATCAACCGATTCTTACTTTTCCATCGGAAAGAAAGAAAGAATCCTGGATTTTTCGATATATACAGTTCACAATAATAGCTGCGCACCATATATTTATTTGTGTGCTAATTTTTTAAAGCTACTTCTGCATTAAGTGCTGTGTTATGAGGTTACAAACACAAAATAGTTGTTTGTTTGGTGATATGATTTTAATTACTTAAGAAATTTCACATTTTTTGGATTATTCGACATTTTGGACTGGTCAAAATAATAGCAGTGTTCAAAAAATCTCAAGAAGAATGAATTTTATCTCAATTTTTCAATTCGAATTGATATTATAAGTAAGATATTATGAAATTTGTACTACTTCTGAAATGTTATTGTATTATTTTTCTTCATAAGTAGGGCGAGGAGAGCATTGTGGAGAAAAAAATCGAGTTCATATAAAAAGGTTGAAATCTGAGGGAAAATCATATAGTGAAGTTCGACTTTTATTCCGGTGCTCTATAAAAATGATCAGAAATTCGATATTATACAAAAAATAAAAACACGTCAAAAAATCAGTTTATTTCACATGCAACCATTCGCCGAATAGTAACGTCTAGTACAAAAAACCCACTTACGCCCGCCACCGAAATAAAAAACAATGTCTGACCATATTTGAGAGTTTAAAGCGTTCGTAGAATACTAAGAAAACATAATCTGTAAGCCAGAAGTCTGAAAAAAGTCCCACTTAAATGCAGTTAGCAAAAACACACCTGGTGTAGCCAATCAAGAAGTGGGTGCACGTTTTATGGCCAGTTGAATCAAAAATTGTTTTCGATAGTTTCTAAGAAGCCCACAGAACACGGAGTACATCTCCAGGTATAGTACCAAAACAGTCAAATAGGGAGGATCAAGCGTAATGTCTTGGGCGTTTTTTTTTTATGTTATGGAGTTGGGTCAATATATTGGCCACAACTACCATGGACTCTGCCCAGTACATCAAAACACTGCATAATACTATGCTAATGTTTATAGAATACGGAATGTCTTCTATCAGGTCAATTATCCCGAAAACACGAGCCGACTCGCAAAAAGGTGGATTGAAGTCAATAATATCGATGTTATGGAATGGTTCGGGCAGACACCGCACCTAAATATAATCAAAAATTTTAAGTGTGATGACTAAAATGATGTCTCACTAGCAATACTGAAAAACAATATCGAGCTTTGACACGATATTATAGTGGTATGGGCAAAAATATCGGGTAAAAGTTGTAAAAGACTAGTCGACTCAATGAAACGGCGTTAGGTAGCAGTAATAAGCCATAAAGTTAGTACAACTAAGTATTAAATTCAAGGAAATATCCTTATTTAACTTATTATTCAAAAAAGGTTTTCAATTAAAGCGAATTGAAACAAAATATTTTTAGTTTTTATTAGCGCTGCTATTTTTTGACTGGTCTCAGTTTTGACATAAATGGTTTTATTTAAAGCCATATTAAGAATGGCACAATACCACCTTTCAATCACCGTAAAAAGTTTTAGGATTTTCGAAGTAAAACTAATATTTTTCTTTGTCGACATTTTTTTATCTCGTCGCTGCTATTTTTTGACCGCAGCTGTATATATATATATAGCTTATTTAAGAAAACTTAAGAAATCAGTGTGTTTTTGTCCAGGAAACATATATTTTAAACATTATTTTATTATTGTTTTTCATTATGTTCCTCGTATTGGTTCAAGTAATATTGCTGAACACATCCTATATTTAAAATGTCAGGATCAATTCATCAAATGAATGTGCATGCAACCTTTATCCAAAACCACAAGAATTCTATAAAAAAAATAATATTTTGCATTTTAAACGTTTAAAGTAATTGATATAGAAAAACTGAACGATACGACTATTTTCTTTGTATTCCTTTTTTCAGAATATGTTGGCATTTCTGATGTGTGCAAACAAAATTTTAATTATTATTTGTTATTTTCTTATTAATTCCTTAATATGATAAATTGTATGTAATCCCGGCTTCTATGTTTTGTTCTTTGTTTAGCGCAGATTCATAAGTACCATGGTTTGGCAAACAATTTAAATTTGTCGAATACACCTGTATAACCTTGCACACATGGAAAACACCACCATATTCTGAAAGCAGATTTAAATCTAGAATATTTTTAAGTTGCTATATTAATTGGTATTAAGTTTGCTATACCAATAATGCAACTTTTGTCCAAAACCACAAAAATTTCATATAAAAATAATATTTTGTATTTAAAACGATTAAACGAATTGATATAGAAAAACTGATGGATGCGAATATGTTCTTTGTATTCCTCCTTTCAGAAGATGTTGGCATTTCTGATGTGTGCAAACAAAATTTTAATTATTATATTTTATTTTCTTATTTAGGCCTTGATATGATCAGTTTTAAGTAGTCTATGTTTCTGCTTCTGTTTTGTTCACTGTTCAGCGCATATTATAAATATATGTATATTATCGAATATTATTTTACAGATGCTACATGGCTGCTTTTTTAATAGGAATTTTTCAAACCAACCAAATAGACCACTATTTGTTGCGACAGAGGTGAGACTCCTTGTGAATTTTCCCGTTCATTAAATCGTCAAAACACTGTAGCTTAGCTTGAGGTTTAACAAAATTCAAAAAGTTAGGGTGGATGACCTCTTAAAGTTCCCCCACCACACACATTTAAAAGTATTGGAACAATCCTTTCTATTCCCACTACGTACATGACAGTGTAGACTTGCATGTGAACTCTTGGGGAAACTTCAATCCACTGATTTTTGGAACCTCCCACGAGCTGTGATGATGAAGGAGAATGAGGAGGGAGGCAACTATTGCTGACCAAATCCACAGAGGCCTACGAACATTGGGACTTAATTTCAATATTAAAGACCAGCTATTAATCTTGAGTAAAGTATATGTACATTAGGCTGGGTCAATGAAGATTGGATTATTTAATGATGATATGCAAAATATTTCGTTTGTCCTGTGTAATTTTGAATATATTTTTTTATTGGTAGAATAATTGGGTGTTAAGGTTAATTTTTTTGTGGTGACAAATTTAATTGAATTCTCTTTTAGGCCGATGATAAAAGAAAACAAATCTACCGATGCTTCATTAAATTACATAGTATAGAAGAGAAATCGGCCAATTTTGAAATTCGACAGCGATGTTAGTAAGGCCAATCATGCTTTACGTGTGTCCTATCACTGAAGACTCTCCTAAGAAAAATGAAAATGTTGCTGAAATCGGTTACAATTTGCAGACTCTAGAGCTAAAGAGTGATTTTTTTGAGGTTAGGATTTTCATGCATTAGTATTTGACAGATCACGTGGGATTTCAGACATGGTGTCAAAGAGAAAGATGCTCAGTATGCTTTGACATTTCATCATGAATCGTCTTACAAACGAACAACGCTTGCAAATTATTGAATTTTATTATCAAAATGCGTGCTCTGTTAAGAAAGTTCATTGCGCGCTTCCATTTTATGGTCAGTTTAATCGACCCACTGAAGCGGCTATTCGGGCTATTGTGACTAAATTTCGCACCAAATTTACATTGTTGGACATTAAACCACCAACACGCTTACGTAGAGTGCGAACTGAAGAAAATATCGCAGCTGTATCGGCCAGTGTTAATGATGACCACCAATTTTCGATTCGTCGCCGTTCGCACCAATTGGGTCTCTGTTACTCAAAAACGTGGAAATGCCAAAATTGGACTAAGCGGATGGACCACCTAAGACGCAGCCGCGGTCAACATTTAAATGAAATTATCTTCAAAAAGTAAATGTCATGGACCAATCTAACGTTTCAAATAAAGAACCGATGAGATTTTGCAAATTTGATGCGTTTTTTTTTTTAAAAAAGTTATCAAGCTCTTAAAAAATCACCCTTTATAAAACGTGCCTCACATTTGAAGCAAATGTCTTCATATTCAGCAGCACACGGTGGTTCAGAATCAAAATCCATCGGCCAAAATTCAATAACTTTTGTTCTAGAAGACATTTTTGAGTTCTTTTCATATTTTTCGATTTATAAAAAATAAAATTTGTATTTTTTGTTCATAATGCGAAGAAAAATTTTTCTTTTTCTTTTGTATTACAGATTTTCACGTTTTTCAGATTTTGAAAATGGAAAAAAACGTAATTTCCTTTTTTGACTTTGCCGAACTGTTTCTCATATATTTGAAGAGATTTTGCACTCAAATTTTTTATTAGAAATTGTGATTTCTTAGCTTTATTATGACGCCAAAACTATGTTTGTGCCAAATATAGTTTGGTTGTAATGAATATTGTAAAAAATATCCTTTTTGAACAAATGTCTGACTTTTGGACCAACACAATTTTTTTCCTTCAAAAGCCTTTTACGAAATATTTACATATTTGGAAAGGTTGAAGGGTTCCCCGTTTTTTAGGGTAACTTTACCTGCACGAAATTGCACCCTTGAAAGATAGGATACATTTAATGCAAAAAGTCAGATTTTTTTAGTTCCAAAACGCAATTTACTCATTTTCTTCTCACTAACTTTATCCTCATGAAATTTCCTCATATCCTCAATCTTATAAAAATGGGAGTTCATTCGACGAAAATATGTCAAAAAAAAACCAAAATAACAATGCAAATCAATCTAATTTAGATTTTTTACAGAACTAAAAAATGTCTACTAGAACAAAAGTTATTGAATTTTGGCCGACGGATTTTGATTCTGAACCACTGCGCAGCGTCCCAAAGTGCTTGGCAATATAATTATTTTGATTTTTTGAAGTTCCGTCCCATTTAAACTAGGTCCACAGAAAATGTTTGTAAGATATGTTTTCGTCATATAGCCACAATAAGTTGAGCTACAGTGTCCCGAAATTGCACTGTCACGTATTCAGTAAAAATATGTATTAAATTGTATACGCAATGAAAAGGTTTGTTGCTCTTTAAGGGAAATCACACCAACAGCAGAAGAGGAAACAACGTTTTGCTGTTGTTTCCGCCAACCGTTACACAAGACGCCAATGGAATTGCGTCGTCTTTCATACAACACATAAGCGAGTGAGTGTGATTGTGTGTTGCAAAGGAAACAACAACACATTTCCCAAAGTTTCTTTTATCGGACTTACCCATGTTGCAATTAATTAAATTAATTGTTTTAATAACGATTTTATCAAGTTCATGGTACATACCTGTAATGAGAATAAAACGGCGAAAGAGACATGAGCAATGGGAAATTCTATAGATAATAAAAAATAATATGCGAAACTACAATTAGAAGTGAAAATAGCAATACTTAAATGATAATTATGACTTAAAGAAAAAATCAACAACAATTATATGTTTATATATTTTGTAGATTGAATTTTCAATAAGTAAGCTCCTGTTGAAACCAACGAAACGGGGAGCAAAAATTAATTAAATTATTTTCATAAAAATCACAAAGTATATAAGAAAATTCAAATAACTGTTTCCTTCGAAAAATTGTTTTGTTTTTCTAATGTTTTATAAAAAAATATGGAATTTTAAAAATGAATATTAAAGGCATTATATAAAAATTGGTTTTGGGCCTAAGTGCGATTACAATAAGGATTACTTCAGAAATCTGGATTAATTATTAAAATTTTTGAGGTTTGTGTTGTCATTTATTTTGGTTTAAGACCAAAGGTTGTACTGAAGTCTTCATCAGAACCCAAAATTAGCAAAAAGGCAAAGTGAGACCTTTATTGTTGCAGCTAAAAGTTGACTGCGTAGTTTCGATGGGCGCTACTCAGAACTTTCGCCACGAATGTATGTCTTTGACTTAAATCAGGGTTCATATTAGTACCAGCGGTCACATACGACAAATGAGAAGCGCTGATAAACAAAATATTCCACCGAACTAAGTCGACACACTAAAAATCTTACTTTGGCAATTCAATGTTATGCATGTGCTCGCAACAAAGTTTGTTGTTGTACGGTATGTCCCGTCTTCACTGTACCTCGTGTGTATTGTTGTTGTTGGTATGTTATGTTGTATGTGTTGTCATTTAGGTTTTCGTATAAGTTTTGTTTTTTTTTTTTTTTAAACCTCTACAAAAATGTAAAAAGCACTTTAAATCTTCTTGAATTTCTCCTTTATTTAAATGGCTAAATAGTTTTGTCTAAAGTTGGATAAATTTCTGAAATGTATGCAATTCTTGGACCACTGAACTGTCAGCACTTCAATGAATGCTACATTGCCCAGTCATGCCAGCAATACCGAGAGAAGTGCAACTTTTGGAGATATTGTTGCAGTTCTATAGAGAACACTAAAGGCTCAGCTAGGTTTATGAGAAAAGTGATGTCCAGGGGACACTCACATATCACTTATGGTAAAGCATTCTTCGCTATGTGGAAGAAAACAGGACCTATTTAAAGAAAATCTATAGAAAATTGTACAAATTGTTTTTTAACTTTTTTGAAATAACAAGTTTCTTCTAATATTATATGAAGAACTGAGGTTTTACATTTTTGAAATTGCACAAAAACCGTTTACACCAAATGCAATTACTAAACTTGAAATCATTTTTGTTTTCGTTTCTAAAATTTTCTGATTTTAAAAATTTGACAACAAATTTAATAGTTTATTGTATGGTGATCGCGAATCTTTGATCCAAAATCTGGCCAATAGCTTTGGAGATATAGCGATTTTAAAATTTGCAAAATTAAATTTTTATTAAATCGATATTTTTCGACTCGTGGTAATATTATATTATTTAAACATAATTATTTTCAGGAACGACTTTCAAAAAAATTTCAATTTAACTAACTATGATTTTTTTAACTTTGAAAATTGGAAAAAAATTAAAAAGAAAAAAAAAATCGGTTTTGAGCATCAGTAATTGCAATCGGTGCGGAAGGGTCTTGAGCCCAAACGATCTAAGTAATAGTTTTTTGTAACCAGTTGAGTTGTCACAAAAAAGTGACTGTTCATGTTCCACATTTTTCTGTTTTCAAATGAATTTTTTCCTAAATTGATTGTAAACGACACATACTTCTACTGGAATGACCATGACTTCTACACTTATTCATAGGTTTTCTTCAACCAGAATTTGCTTTCTTCGTTGGGAAGCTATTAAAAATATATTTTAATTTCAAGTTTTCTAATGGCTTTTTATCGCGTTAGAAAAAAGATATATTACAAATTTAAAAAAAAGTTTTTTTATAAAAAGCGTCATAACTTTTAAATTTATCTACAGATATTTTTTAAATAACCATTGCATTTTGTCTTCAGTTATTAAAAAATTAATGTTAGTTATTAAAAATATTTCCGATGTTTTAAATTCATTTTTCAAAAAAATATACAAAATTCTTTTTTTTTTAAGAAAATATTTTTTTAATTTTTTGGAGACTGGTCATAAACCACTGCTTCTACGTGAAGGTGAAATTCAGAAGACTTATAGCCCTTTTCCGAAGCTTTTTCTATTTAATGTATAACCGGGCATGATATACGGCTATACTTTATTTATTTTATATTGCATCTGCTCCTTATGTGCCTCAAAATATGTAAATTAAATAATTACTAGCAGTACCCGCTGCTTCGCACGCGAAAAAGCCAGCTATTTGTTAATTTTATCCGTCTCTGTTTTTGGATAGTATTTATTTAATTTTCTTTTGGTGGATATAGATAAATCTAAAATAGTAATTTGGAAACCTCCTATTAGATAGGAAAAGGAATGTGCGTGTCGATATGCACTATTTTAGCTGAACTCCTTTTTATTATTTTCTACAAAGTTTCGAACAAAATATTACAACTATTTATATCCTCGATCCCATGTTTCTAGATCCAGCCATTCACTTTATAACTTTTTGCACCTCTTTCTCAAAAATAAGACATTTTGAAAAATCAATATGTGTTTTTGCATTTGGTATCACGTTTATCCCTTTTCGTCCTGCCTCCTCCTTTAAAGTAAAAATTTTGAAATATCCATTTATGTTCCGCGTTTAAGTAATTAAGGTAAAAATTTCGAAAAATCAAATTTTACTGCGCTTCTACATGGTCAGGGGAATTTACACACTAATATTAAAGTTGGTACCAATTTATCCCTTTTTGTCCCGCTCGCCCCTTAAAAGTACAAATTTCGAGAAATCCATTTATGTTGCAAGTCTATGTTGTCAGAGAAATTTACACACCAAATTTCAATTTTTTAGTTGGTACTATTTTTATCCCGCTCACCGTTTATAAGTCAAAATTTCGAAAAATTCATTTAGATTTACACTTCTTCGTTGTCATAGAACTTACACACCACACTTTACGACTATAGCTGTAATACTTTAGTTGGTACTATTTTTATCCCTTTTTGTCACGCTCGCCCCTCAAAAGTACAAATTTCGAAAAATCCAATTTTACTTCGCTTCTATATGGCCAGAGGAATTTATAAATTTCACGATTCTAACTGTAATACTATAGTTGGTACCTTTTGTATACCTTTTTGTCCCGCTCACCCCTTATAAGTACAAATTTCGAAAAATCCAGTTATATTACAGGTCTCCGTAGTCAGAGAAATGTAGATACCGATTTTCACGAATATAGCTGCAGTACTTAAATTGGTACCATTTTTATCCCTTTTTGTCCCGCGCACTCCTTAAAAAATACAAATTTCGAAAAATTCAATTTTGCTACGGTCAGAGGAATTTCCATATCAAATTTCCCGATTGTAGCAGTAATACTTTAGTTGGTACCATTTATATCCCTTTTTGTCCCGCTCACCCCTTAAAAGTACAAATTTAAAAAAAAATTCATTTATGTTGCAAGTCTATGTTGTCAGAGGAATTTTCACACCAAATTTAACGATACTTAAATTGGTAAATTGGCAATACTTAAATTGGTACCATTTTTATCCCTTTTTGTCCCGCGCATCCCCTAAAAAGTAGAAATTTCGAATAATCCAATTTAACTGCGCTTCTACATGGTCAAAAAAATTTACATACGAAATTTCACGATTCTAGCTGTAATACTGTACTTAGTACAATTTTTATCCCTTTTTGTTCCGCTTTGTACAAATTTCGAAAAATCCATTTATGTTGCACGACTACATGGTCGGAGGAATTTACATATCAAATTTCACGATTCTAGCTGCAATACTTTAGTTGGTACCATTTTTATCCCTTTTTGTCTCTTTCCTCCCTTAAAAGTACAAATTTGGAAAAATCCCTATTTGTATTTCATGTTTCTAGCCACTGCCGTTTAGTCAGGACGAAGGTTCGATTTTTATCCCTTTTTGTCCCATTTTACCCCCTAAAAGTACGAATTTCGTAAAACTTAGTCGACGTCTACGTCATATTTAGGAACTACCCTGAAAATTGCATGAGCCTGTATTCAGCCGTTTGGTCTGCGGGCTGGTCAATGATAAGTCAGTCAGTCAGCAACTCTTTTATATATATAGATATAATCATAAATCACGCTTAGGATATGAAATATCCCTGATGATGACCAACGACCTTGGCCGGGCCGAACTTTATATACCCTCCACCATGGATTGCATTCCACAGACGCTCCAATTTTCGTAGAAGTGCAGTAACATTACAGTGAAACATTAGTTTTTCATATAGCCAAACCAAACAAATAAAAATATAGTAAAAATAATTTTATAAATAAATATAAAATTTTAAATATTTATTTTTAATAATAGGTACCATTTTTATCCCTTTTTGTCCCATTTCACTTTATGGTGCACGTGTTTGTTATAGGGGGAATGCACATAACCAATATCAAGTAAGTACAAACAGACATATTGAAAACATATGCTTAAAAACTCTAAAATATTAGGGGTTATTATGGGTATTTTTAGTCCATGTGAGAGAAAAATTTTTCCCTTTGGGCCGATTTCACCCAGTTGCAATCCCAACCGATCTACGGCTATAAGACGCATTTATGGAAAAATTGGACGTCCTAGATTATAGCGTGCTTTCAACGGACGGACATGGCTAAATCGTCTTAGAATTTTAAGACGACCAATAATATATATACATTTTATATGGTCTCAGGTTGATATTTCAACGTGTTACAAACGGAATGACAAAGTTAGCATACACCCATCCTGTGATGAAGGGTATAAAAATGACAAAAAATATTTTGGTGCTGACATAAGGCTAAACCAAAAAAAAGATTTTAATTTGAACTCCATTATTGAATAATATTATATGCATGCATTATGGAAAAGTGCTGGCCTAAATAGAATTATATTTTTCTAGCCTATATAAAGCATATTCAGTTTGCTTTAGTGATGAGTAGCTCTTTGGGTTAGTGTTCGATCAATTAGAAATTTTTTGTTTTCAAATAAACGATAAATAGATTTTTATAAAAGTCAGAATAATTGTATACCCCTGTTAAAAACCAACAGGACTTGTTTGCTATGATGCTAGGCTATTAAAAACAGGACAACATATTTTCCCCATTTTTTCTATTTAAAATAAAAAATGAAAAAATATTTTTTTTTTGCGGCTATCCTAAACCTCTGCTTTTTTACCTTTTTGTCAATCTCCTAAAACCACTTTAATATATTTCTATTGCCCAAAAAGGTCCTCTTTAATTTGGTACCAATATCGTTTTTCTAGGACTAGCAGAAAAAATAAAAAAAAAATTCTACATAAATACGTACAGTATACAGTTTCGCTATGTTTCGTGAATTTCCTAACCCGAAATTAGTGTCGCACGGTATATTATGTAATCATAATCATAAAATCCGCTTAGGATTTGAAATGTTCTACGGTTCTCTGCTCTTTAACGGCAGGGTGGCAATTTCAATAACGGCAATTTAGAGGACACCACGATGTAGAATCAATGGTTTACATACACAAGATAATTTATGACGCGAGGGCGAGAAAAGTGTAAGACTGACCCCAATTAATTTTGCCTCTTCAACATTGTCCCTAAACATACCTCCATTCTCCCCTCTAGGATGTACTGCGGGTCAGTTTTGGGCCTCTCTCTCATAAAAAATAGGCAAATGTATGGGGGCCGCCTTAAGGGTTGCAGATGGAGGGTAGGTGTGATTTGAAAAAATATTCGGGTTGAAAAAATATAGGTGGTGGTTCTTACATTTGATCCCACTAGCGGTCTCCTGGGCCAGTAAAAGCGGTGGGGATAAATTTTATAAAAAAAAAAAATATTTTTTGTATGGGAGCACCCTTAACGGGTGGGGATAGAGGGTATGTCTGATCGAAATAAATGTTTTGGAGGGAAAATTAATGGGGGTTGGTCTTACATTTAACCCCTCTGGGGGCGACTCCGAGGCAGTTTTGGGAATTTTGCTGTATTTTTACCACTTACCTTTGACCCCGATGAGCGCCCACTTACACTCACCCCATCACCCCCATTTTTTGGGTCATGAATTTTATTTCCGAACCTCAAAAAATAGGGGTTCTAGCATATCAAAATCCAAAAGTCGTGCACTACCCCCACCACCTACTGAACAATAACTAAATTAACCCTTAATGGGCAATCTTGAATTTGATTGATTTTTGGCGTTTGTGTGAAGTTTTGGTTTTTGGTGTGTTCTGACATATATAGTAAACTTTTATGGCCAATATTTTTGTAGAACATTTCAACCCCGCCCTTCCCCCTCTTCGGGGTGTTTTTTACAATTTTTTAAAATAAAGCCAAAAAATGCCATTATGAGGGGCAGTTAGAGGGTTAATGTTCTACAAAAATATTCGCCATATCATTATCTATAAAGTTGCTGAACATACCCTATGGCTCAGATGTAAAGAAAATATAGTTTTATACATCGATATGCAGCAAGTGGGCGAGACGCTACTGGAGTAATCAGAACGTTTCTGGCCAAGATGTTCACATGACATTGAAGCATCTGTTCATGATTCAGTTTGATGCTTTGAATTTCATTTCTGACGAGAGGTATGTTCAAGTCTCTGTGAATGCCTTCGTTTCTTATATGCCAAGGAGAGCCAGTAATCATCGTTAGAGTCTTTGACTGAACCTTTGGATTTTTTTCGAAAATTAGGCTGGCCAATTGGAGACAGTCAATGCTGCTCGCTGTAACGACATAATAACCCAGTTCTTGCAGCCCGAAATTTCCCCATTCTAGATAAAATTTGTAAATCTTTAGAACTACAAAAATTCTGCTGCGTTTATGAGGAAGGAGGTAGTCCCTGGTATCATAGCCATCAACAGTCACGCACCAACCAAATTCACACCACATTCTTTATTAATTCTTTCATTTTTTATGACATCTGGTGGACAACAGTGGCCAGCGGCCAATCACCATGATTACGTGTATTTCACATTTTGCGGCACAACACAATCGTTTGGCTCAATTGACCCTCCAACAACACCATCACCACGTCGCTGATGTTGTTGCGCATCGGTTTTCAAAACTTAATCAAATCAAAAAGTAATCAAATTTTTCAAATAATTTACGATGTCTGTGGAAAGAGTGAGAGACCATAAAATAGACCCGCCGCAAACATTTGCAGTGGCTGGCCATTCGGGAATCAACAGAGAGAAAAGCCGCTCCAAGTGTTTTATGACAGCGATAAGATAAGCGTTGGCAAATAAACTAACATCGTTAATAACCTGATGTATGACGCGATTTGGAGGAAATGCTTTAAAAGGCGACGTGTAGAGTATTTGAAAATACTCGTCGTGCACTTCTAGCGGTTGTGTGCGATAAATTTGTTGATATTGGCTGACGATATGAATGGTTCTCGCCACTTGGCCACTTTAGTTAGGGTGGCATTGGGGATCCCCTGGCTCATAGTTTGTAATATAACACATCAATTAAAGAAAGATTTACACTGCTTCTTAAGAGTACGCCTATTTGAGGATGTCAGCTATTAGATAATAAAAAAATTTATTTTAATTTCTGATTTTAATGGGTTTTTATAGTGCCAGAAAAATCTTTTGTGCTTTCTAAACTAGTAAACGAATTGATATAAAAAAAGTGCAAGTTACACTTTAGTTAGTTTTAAACCTTCTTTCTGAATAGGGTGCAATTTTTCATGTGTGCAAAATCGTGTAGGACGGTGTATTCAACAAATTTACACTTTTGTCAAAGCAATGGTACTTATGAGTCTGCGCTGAACAGTGAACAAAACATTAAAGAAGGGATTACTTAAAATGATAAAATCAAGGCCTAAATAAGAAAATAAATTATAATAATTAAAATTTTCTTTGCACACATGAGAAATGCGAACATATTCTGAAATAAGGAATACAAAGAAAATATTCTTAGCCTTCAGTTTTTCTATATCAATTCGTTTAAAGGTTTTAAATGTAAAATATTATTTCTATATATGAATTTTTTGTAGTTTTGGATGAACTAATGTGAATTTTAAACGATTAACCAAATTGATATAGAAAAACTGCTAGGTACAAATATTCTAGTTTTAAACCTTCTTTCAGAATATGTTGCCGTTTGCGCTGTGTGCAAAGTTATGCAGGGCGGTGCAGTAAAAAAAATTACATTTATGCAAACCCATGGTATTTATGAAGTTGAACTGAACCGTGAACAAAGCATTGAAACCGAAATTAATTAAAATGTATCATATGAAGGACTTAATAAGAAAATAAAAAATAATAGTTAAAATTGTCTTTGCACACATGAGAAATTCGAACATATTCTGAAAGAAGGCATACATAGAAAATATTAGTATAAAAATATTAGTTTAAAATGCAAAATATTATTTTTATATGAAATTCTTGTGGTTTTGGATATATTCCAATCTGCACTTTAAACGAGTAAACGAATTAATCTGGAAAATAATAATAATATATTGATAATTATAATTCTAATAAGAAAATAAAAACTAATAATTAAAACTTTCTTTGCACACATGAGAAATTCGAACATATTCTGAAAGAAGAAATACAAAGAAAATATTCATATACTTCAGTTTTTCTATATCAATTCGTGTAATCGTTTTAAATGCAAAATATTATTTTTGTATGATTTCGACTAATTTGCATTTTAAACGATTAAATGAATTATTGTGGTATAGACAAATGTTGCACTATTCAGTAAACGAATTGATATAGAAAAAAGGCATGGTACAAATATTCTAGTTTTACATCTTCTTTCAGAATATGGTGCAGTTTTCCATGTGTGCAAAGTTATTTAAAGTGTATTCAACAAATTTTAGTTTTTTTATCAAACCATTGGTACTAATGAATCTGTGCTGAACAGCGGACGAAACTTAGAAGCCGGGATTACTTAAAATTGATCATATCAAGAAGAAAATAATAATGACACGTTAGTTTCGGTGGGATTGACTCATAGTTTGTAATACACAGTACAACACATGATTTGCCAACACAATTCTGAGAACAGTATGTGAAATAATACCCAAAAAGAATAATTTCTGCATCATTCGTTTTGTCTTCTTACCTGCCGAAATATTTTTAATATCGATTTGAAGTTAGTACTATCGTATAGGGGAATTTATCACGTTTTAGGCCCTGTTGTTTGACATAGCTCGACAGCCACTAGCCCGATTTAGTTGAAATAAATTTTAAAAAATTAAGAATTACAATTCCCTTAATCTGTTCATATATTGTTTTCCTATACAAGCAACAGTTTCCAAGTTAAAAATAAGTTTCCAATAAAAAATGAAGAAATCTTAATGATGGTTAGTTGGATGGCCCACAAGAAAGAATCTCAAAAGAATAACCAAGTCAATTAGACATTGACAATAATAATCCCAACATCAACAACAACAGAATTCCTTGCAAAGGAGTCACTACCATTTATGTGGGTCTTCTTGTGGAAAGAAGTCCGTGAGAATGGTCTACCTAGAGTGACTGACAAACAACAGCATGAATTGTAACACCAACCTGCTGTTGGAGTACACGTGTGAATGGCTCTAAAAACATCAACTACAACAATAAAAGATATCAAAACACACAATAAGATACACGCATAAGGTGCGATAATTACATTAAGAGCTCATAATAACCATCATAAAGGAAATACACTTTCATACATATACATATGTATATGTATGTTGGTGCTTCTACAAACAAACGTCAGAACGCATTGCAACTACATTCGATCTTAAGACACAACAAACACTTGGTTTCACACTCCTCTCGAACATCTCTCTCTATCTCGCAGACAACTGTCGAAAACAACTGCAATCACATCATAATCGCCGTCATGTAACCTGGGGTGGCAAAAGAAGAAGAATAATGAACATGAGGAGCAACAACGTTATGAAGTTGTTAATTGGTTGCTACCATTGCTACTACGAACATACAATACATCCCTTCATACACACATATGTATGTTAGTGGTATGTTGTTAGTACAGTATGATCGACCGAGTTTTCATCCATCCATTCTTCCCTGAGACTGGATTCTGAGCTCTTTGTAAAATCCGCTCTACTTCCACTTTGTTGGTTCGATTTGTGATTGAAAAGACTCGCTGGAAATGTACTGCTCGCTACTTGTGATTTTTGAAAATTCCTAGGCTATACTTTTTTTTGAAGGAAACACATATTTTGAAAAAAATCGGTTAAAAAATAGTTATATAAAATTAAATTGAATTTTGTATACAATAAAAAATTAATGAAATACATTGATTAAAAAAAAATTTATTTGAATTTCTTATTGTAGCACAATTGGTGCGCCAGCCTTGTATTGCAAAATTATTATGATAATTGTGACATTTGTTAATTAAATTGTAATGGATTTATTATTACAATTTTGAAGTGAAGTTTATACCAAAAGATAGGCAACAGCATTCCAGTGACTTTACACTTATAGTCCTTAATTGATGCTAAAGTGGAATGTTTAAAAAATATTTTTTAATATTTTCTACGCTTACATTTTCTCTTATAAAATTAAGAAAGTAAAAAATAATAATTAAAATTTTGTTTGCACACATGAGAAATGCAAACAGAAATAAAAAGAAAATATTCGTATACTTCAGATTTTCTATATCAATTCGTTAATTCGTTTAAAATACAAAGTATTGTTTTTATATGAAATTCTTGTGAATTCAATTGGTTATTATGATAATTGTGACATTTGTTAATTAAATTGTAATGGATTTATTATTTAAATTTTGAAGTGATGTTTGTACCGAAAGATAGGCAACAGCATTCCAGAGGCTTTACACTTATGGTCCTTAATTGATGTAAAGTGGAATGTTTAAAAAATATTTTTTAATATTTTCTACGCTTATAAAAATAAGAAAGTAAAAAATAATAATCAAAATTTTGTTTGCACACATGAGAAAGGCAAAAATATTCTTAAAGCAGAAATACAAAGAAAATATTCGTATATTTCAGTTTTTCTATATCAATTCGTTAATTCGTTTAAAATACAAAATATTGTTTTTATATGAAATTCTTGTGGTTTTGGATAAATGCAGTATTAGTCAGACTAATATGCATTTTAAACGAATAAACGAATTGATCTGGAAAAACTGGAAGCTATGGATGTCCTATGTGGAATAATTCAAATTATAATAAGAAAATAAAAAATAATAATTAAAATTTTGTTTGCACACATGAGAAATGCAAACATATTCTTAAAGCAGAAATGCAAAGAAATTATTCGTATACTTCAGTTTTTCTATATCAATTCGTTTAAAATACAAAGTATTGTTTTTATATGAAATTCTTGTGGTTTTGGATGAATGCAGTATTATTCAGATTAATCTGCATTTTAAACGAGTAAACGAATTGATCTGGAAGAAAACTGGAAGCTATGGATATCCTATGTGGAATAATTCTAATAATTAAACTTTGTTTGCATACATAAGAAATGAGAATATATTCTGAAAGAAGGAATAAAAAGAAAATATTCGTATCCTTCAGTTTTTCTATGTCAAATCGTTAATTCGTTTCAAATACAAAATATTATTTTTATATGAAATTCTTGAGGTTTTTTGACAAATGGTGCATTATTCGGACTAATCTGAATTTTAAACAATTAAACGAATTCTTGTGGATTAGACAAATGTTGCATTTTAATCCTTCTTTCAGAATATGGACAGTTTTCCACGTGTGCAAAGTTATTCAAAGTGTATTCAACAAATTGACACTTTTGTCAAACCGATGGTACTGATGAATCTGTGCTGAACTGTGAAAAAAACTTAGAGCCCGGTATTTGTTGAAACTGATCATATGAAGGACTTAATAAGAAAATAAAAAAGAATAATTAAAATTTTGTATGCACACATAAGAAATGCGACCATATTCTGAGAGAACTAATACAAAGAAAATATTATTACCATTCAGTTTTTCTATATCAATTCGTTTGGACGTTAAAATGCATAATATTATTTTTATATGAAATTCTTGTCGTTTTGAAAGTTTCTATAATTGTATGAAGGTAACGACCATGCGAGCTACTAGGTCAATTTATTCCCTGGAGGAGAGCCTGATTCATCTAATTCCATAGATAAATACATACATCCATGTTCAAAATGCCTTTAAAGTCATGGAAAAATATAAATACATCACAGACAAGTTGTAGCTGTTGGCGTATGGTATGACGATGAATTTCTGCTGCTGCGTTGAGCAAATAAATTCAATTTTCCATCGCTGCTGCGGCAAATGGAAATCATAAAAATGAATTTTTTGCTGTCGTTGTATTTGACAACACGAGGATTATGCCAAATTCATTTTGTTACACTCGCTGCACTTTCCGTTATTCACCCACTTTAGGGATAATCTTTGACATCACTTAAACCACAACACATACACACGCATACACACCCATGCAAATAAACACTCATTCATTTACACCGACGATGATGGGACAGCCAAACATCCCTGTTACACTGGTGAACTCGGGCGATTGGTGTTGTCGTCTGTCTGTCGAACAAACTGTTGTAACAACATTCACATAATCCTGTTTTCTTACTTCGGTCACAACAGTGCGAGTATTTGCCTTGACTTGACAGCCAACCGTTATGATTCCTTTCTTCTGCGGCGCGGATAAACCCGAAATAACACGAACAACAACGGCACCATACAAATCCGCTCCAGCAAAACTGTATCAGAAGCTAGAGCAAAGTAAACGGAGATGATAGCAACAACAACGAACGAACGGTAAATGCGACTAAACAAATCCAAGAGAAGAGCTTTGGTACAGACACTTAAAGGAGCTAATTCGATGGAATTTGACTTAGGTTAGGTGAGGTTGGAAAAGAGGAGTCAATTCAATGGGATTTGAGTTAGGTTAGGTGAGGTTAGAAAAGAGGACTCATGTTGAGGGGCACACACCTCGCACAGTGGTTTCAAATCATTTTTTGAGTTAATTCTGTATCTTTTGAATGGAAAGAGATATCTTGACAGCAGAAGTACACTTATATAACGATTGAAAAGATATTTTGCACGATAATGGAGCTCATAAATACCTACAACAATATGTTTACTTCACCATTTCCATTGGGAAAATTTAAATTGAATCCAAAACCACAAGAATTTCATATAACAATAATATTTTACATGTTAAACTCTTAAACGAATTGATATAGAAAAACTGGAGGATACGAATATTTTCTTTAGAATCCTTCTTTCAGAATATGTTCGCATTTCTCATGTGTGCAAACAAAATTTTAATTATTATTTTTTATTTTCTTATTAGAATTATAATTATTCCACATAGGACATTCATAGCTTCCAATTTTTCCGGATTAATTGGTTAACACGTTTAAAATGCACATTAGTCTGAATAATGCATCATTTATCAAAAACACAAAGGTTTCATATGAAAATAATATTTTGCATTTTAAACAATTAAACGAATTGATACAGAAAAACTGAAGCATAAGAATATTTTCTTTGGATTCCTGCTTTCAGAATATGTTGGCATTTCTGATGTGTGCAAACAAAATTTTAATTATTATTTTTTATTTTCTTATTAAGTCCTTGATATGATACATTTTATGTTATCCCGGCTTCTATGTTTTGTTCACTGTTCATAAGTACCATTGGATTGATAAAAATGTAAATTTGTTGAATACACCGCCCTGCATAAATTTTTGGGATTTATTTTCCCCGTTTGGGGAATTGTGGGATTTTTATATGAGGTATAACAAAAATTGTTACTCAAAATTAACACGATTCTTTTTCGGTTACTTTTCTCAAAACTCAAATTTTTGGGATTTATTTTCCTCATTTTGGGAGTTGTGGGATTTTTATTGAGCTATCACAAAAACCGCTACTACTACCTACTACTACTAAAGTAGCATTTTTTTAAATTGATCACAGTTTTGGAATTTATTTTCCCCGTTTTAGGAATTGTGGGATTTTTGTATGAGGTTTCGCAAACACTGTTTCTCAAAAGAAACACAATTGCAAATTCTTTTTTGGGTTATTTTTCAAAATAGATCACACTTTTGGGATTTATTTTCCCCGTTTTGGGAATTGTGGGATTTTTATTTGAGTTAGCACAAAAAGTGTTTCTCAAAATTTAACACGATTGCAAATTCGTTTTTGTTTTCAAAATCAGCTTTTGTGATACCCACAGTTCCCAAAACGGGGAAAATAAATCCCAAAAATTGGATTTTTTTTTAGAAAAATTACCGAGCAAGAATTTTCAATCGTGTTACTTTTGAGAAAAAGTTTTTGTGGTGCCTAGTCATACAATTCCTCAATTTAATCATGTCCTGTGCCTCTGAGGTGCTCAGCCGCGATGAAGCGGCTCAAAAACAGGGAAAGAGTTCCAGCGTTTCGCTGCCTGATCGCGGAGTAGAACCAGCAACCAAATATCAGTGCGGATTCCAGGAAAAATGCCCCCAAATCTCGAAGCTTCCCGGAGATGAGTCGAGCTAAAGACTGTCCTTTAAAGAAACCGCCATGTCAATATTTATATTTCGAATTGATTCCTTTCCTTTACCGACCTGTCTTTTAAGTATCCGACTTTACTCCACGACACAAAAATAAAACATCTTCGTATGCTAACAGATTGAATTCTTTAAAAACAGAGCATAGAATTGAAAATAGAAACTACCAGCAAAAACTCCAAAATCTGGATCAAGTCAACAACACTCGCTAAGGATGACATAAACTCGCTACAGCAAAAAGGGGGGAACGAATATCGGATGAGGTGGCGCTGAGGTGGCTGAGAGTAGGAGCTGAGGACTCAGTATCGCAGACCGAACTGAACGGAACCCAACGAAAGAAAGAAAACCAGGAAAGAAAACTCTGGATGAAGCAGAAAAGAGCCTGCAGCAAAAATGACACAATTTTAATGGATTTTCTGCATGCATGCTGCAGCATACAACATTCCGTACGTAGCGCAACTATTTCGACGTCGTGTTTTTTTGGGGAATAAACCAGTTTGAAGAGAGAGAACACTACAATTTGCAGGAAATCCACAAACTGCTCGAGTATGTAGGAAGCAGGCACATTCAAAGGTGCCCCATCTCATGCTCGTGATTCGTATCTGTTGTGAGGCATGTGTGGCATAGATGATGGGCAGGCACGAGTAGTAAGCTAGACTAAGACTAAACACCAGATGTTTTAACATCGAATGGCCAAAGGCTTCGTTGTTAGCGGATAGTAGTGCCACGATTCCAACTTTACCAGCCTGGAGTGTGTTGAGCACAAATGCTCGCAATAAAATACACCATGTAATCATGTTCTGACGTAATGATGTAGTGTCAGACATGTGATTTTCTCATGTTTCGGAAATAGCAAGTTTTGCTTCCGAGTATAAGTACATATCGAACATATTGGGCAATGATCACATAGCTCAGCAGCCATATGTCCAGAATTAGAGCAGTATGAGACATTATTGCAGAGAAGAGATACGATTGCGGCAACCATATTCGAGCAACATATTATGATTGGGATTATGGTTGGGGTAGTATGGCTGTAGCTAATATTATCATTATGACCATTTCATGTTTAGCTACAAAAATTTTTGGATCCTTTGGCCAGGCAAGAGTATTCATTGTCTTCTAGCTGACATATGCTGAACATTGTCTGATTGTTTACGGTATAGAATTACCAAGAGCTGAGAGAAAACAATTTCTTGTTTAAATGCCCCAATTTGGTACAGATATTTTATTTATATATCATATCTACAACTTTCTTTTGTTCGGTGACTTATAGCCAAATTTGAATTAGAATATTTTTTTCCTAAAATTCAGTTTTGTGGGTCAGTTTAGCAACAATTCGGAAAAAGTACGAAATTAGCCCAAAAATGAATTTTAAACTTTTGACTTTCAGGCATTTAAGTTGAGTTATGACTTGATTTAATCAAAGACTTATGTTAGAATTTTATGGCAAATATTTTTGTAAAATAGTTTGATCCGTTAAACCCCTGTTTTAGGTGTGTATTTATACTTTTGCACAAAAGTAACCAAAAAGATCCCTATATTGAGGAGCTAGATGGTTAAAATGTTGCACAAAAATATCCTCGTAGTGTTTTAAGCAATATTTCTGAACACGTCCTATGCTTAAAATGTAAGAATCACAAGGTTTCCTATGACGACTCATCTTAAGAACGTGCAAATAATGCAACTTAACAAGAATTTCGTATAAAAATAATATTTTGCATTTTAAACAAAACAAAATTTATATAGAAAAACTAAAGAGTACGAATATTTTCTTTGTATTCCTTCTTTCAGAATATGATCGCATTTCTTATGTGTGCAAACAAAATTTTATTTATTATTTTTTATTTTCTTATTAGAATTAGAATTATTCCACATAGGGCATTCGTAGCTTCCAGTTTTTCCACATCAATTCGTTTACTCGTTAAAAATTTACATTTGTCTGAATACAGCAACTATTATCCAAAACCACAAGATTTTCATATAAAAATAATGTTTCACATTTTAAACATACGAACGAATTGTTACAGAAAAACTGAATGATGCGAATATTTCCTTTGTATTCCTTCTTTCAGAATATGTTCGCATTTTTGATGTGTGCAAACAAAATTTTAATTATTATTTTTTTATTTTCTTATTAGAATTATTCCACATATTATATCACTAGCTTCCACTTTTTCTATATCAGTTCGTTTTCTCGTGTAAAACACAGTCTTCTAGATTTATCCAAAATCACTAGAACTTCATATGCAAATAATATTTTGCATTTTAAAATTCAAAACGAATTGATACAGAAAAACTGAATGATGCGAATATTTTTTTGTATTCCTTCTTGCAGAATATGTTCGCATTTTTGATGTGTGCAAACAAATTTAATTATTATTTTATAATTTCTTATTAGAATTAGAATTATTCCACATATGATATCCATAGCTTCTACTTTCAAAATTCAAATTCATATAGTAAAACAGAATGATAGGAATATTTTATTTTTATTTCTTCTTCAGAATATGTTCACATATCTCATGCCTGTAAACAAAATTTTAATTATTATTTTTTATTTTCTTCCAATAATTATAATTATTCATATATTTTTAATATTATCTTTCCAGTTTAATTAGTTTGCTCGTTTAAAGTACAGATTAGTCTGAATGCATAATATATATCTAAAACCACAAGAATTTCGTATAAAAATAATATTTTGCATTTTAAACGTCCGAACGAATTGATATAGAAAAACTGAATGATACGAATATTTTCTTTGTATTCATTCTTTCAGAATTGGTTCGTATTTTCCATGTGTGCAAACAAAATTTTAATTATTATTTTTTATTTTCTTATTAGATTTATAATTATTCCACATAGCATATCCATAGCTTCCTGTTTTACAGACGAATTCGTTTACTCGTTTAAAAACAGATTAGTGAAAATAATGCAATAATTATTCAAACCACATGAATTTCATTTAAAAATAAGACTTAAACGAATTGATATAGAAAAACTGAAGGATACGAATATTTTCTTTATATTCCTTCTTTCAGAATATATGCGCATTTCTTATGTGTGCAAACAAAATTTTAATTATATTATTATTTTCTTATTAAATCATTTTATGTTTTGTTCACTGTTCAATACACATAACACATGATACACATAAGATTATTACAATTTAAATGTGGAAGCTGAGACCATGTGCCACGAACCTTCTAGTACCTGCCACATAAATCATCCGACCATAAGTAAAATTGAAGTCCTTATAACTTCAATACATATGTATGTCCTCTGAGAGTGAGGACGGTTTGCCGACGGACGTTTTCTTACTTGTTTTAATTTTCAGTCTATGCATCCGGGTCATGCAGAGTTTTACTTCTTTAGTAGCTCTAGAAGTCAAGGAATATAATTCTTTCAAAACATAGGTCATCACGGTCACCGCTTCTGTTCTCTCCATATACAATTCTCAAGCCATATGAGGAGCAACTCATAGGCGTCAACTTTTTCGTGCTGTTATTTCTTCGCTCAACAATCAAATAAATTAGATCTTGATGATGATGTAAACATTTTATACTTCTACTTCATTCGTAAAAATTCTTTAGGTAGAATTCGTCTACTATCCTGAGAGAAAATCGTCTTGGTCCCAGCTCAGACATACACAGCAATTCCATGGTAACATTGGAGTGTTTACCATCAACGAACAACCAACAGCATTTTAGACATTATTTAAAGCCATAATAACATTATTTCTTGGCAAAAATATCATAATTCTTTTTTATGTTTGGATTTTTCGCAAACACCAACCACCACCATCATCGTGCAACGCCCCGAAACCACCATTCCTCCTCAGTAACTCCATGGAGTCGTACAGGCAGGCAGTCGCTTTTCTTTACGTTCGATCGATAAGCTCTGCAGCAGTAGCGTTGAATTTGACATTTCCAATTGCAACAAATAAAATAAATTTTTCAAACTATACCTCAAGGTATCCCCAATACCGACGACACTCCGACTCACACTCCGGTGGCTGAGACTCCAAACTCCCAATGTTTGTTGCTGGCGAACCCAAAGATGAAGACCAAAAAAGGAAAAGAGACGAAATGAAACAAAACCACACCAGCAGACATCACATCCACAAGCTGGAGGTTGGATGCTGGAGCAATGACAGCCACCATCGTCCGTCCTTCCGTCCGTCCGTCCATTCGACTGCAGTCAGTGAGCAGCTAGCACATCGATGTGCGGTGGCAAAGCCATGGCAAAAATGGAACAATGTACTCCATCGCACTTAGCTCTAGTTGGGACGGACGGGGCACCACCACCACCGACCGAGAGTACATACACATAACTCCATTTCAAACTTCACATAAATTTCTGTTTTATTTCTTTTTGCGGGAGGGGAAGGGGGCAACGGCAATGACAACCAACGAAACAACATATTCCGGGCTTGTCTCACAATGCGATAGATAGTCCAACAACATTCAACCCCGGTGTCTGCCTGCCTCAAATACATATTTGCAACATTTGCTGGTTGTCTTGTTGGTGTTGCTGTTCGAACTGCGCTCGCTACTGCTCGATGTCAGTCGTTGCGAGATTTCGATCAGCAAAAGAAAGTCATCGTCATCGCCATCCTCATCATCGTCGACAAAATGTAGTCGTTGCTTGGTTTGTCGTTGATACTGTTATAGTTGACATCGACTATATGTTGCAGTTGCTGGTAAAAGCAACAACATTATTTCGACGGTACAACGGCAATGTGGCTGGCATCGTTGTTTGCCCACTCTTTTGGGGGACTGGGTGAGTGGCTGTGGAAAACTCTCGTAAACCGATTCAGAAACTAAGACTAAACTATTAAGATCTCAAAGTCTTTAGGATTTTCTGATATCACTATACAATAACAATTTTGTAGGGGCTACGTATAATATCTAGGGCTACGTATAACATCTTATGGTGCACTTTCCAATTGAAGGTAATTATGATGGCTACAAATGTTGTGAATAACAATTTCATATATAAAAAGTGGTTCAGGAACAGTCACCTAAAAATAGAGAATTTTTCCCCAAGAAGAAAGAATTGAAAAATATTTGGTTTTATTTGTTAATAGTTAACTTTATAACGAAGAAAACAAAGTCTATATATAACAGATCTATGTATAAATGTAGAAGTTATGACACCCTATAGAACAACATTTTTTAACATATCATGAACTTAATAAGAAAATAAAAAATAATAATTACGATTTTGTTTGCACACATGAGAAATATCAACATATTCTGAAAGAAGGAATACAAGGAAAATATTCGTATCCTTCAGTTTTTATATATCAATTCGTTTGGACGTGTAAAATGTAAAACATTATTTTTATATGAAATTATTGTGGTTTTGGATAAATGCTGTACTATTCAGACAAATCTGCATTTTAAACGAATTGATCTGGAAAAACTGGAAGCTATGGATATATTATGGAATATGGAATAATTCTAATAAGAAAATAAAAAATAATAATTAAAATTTTGTTTGCACACATGAGAAATACCAATATATTCTGAAAGAAGGAATACAAAGAAAATATTCGTATTCTTCAGTTTTTCTATATCAGTTCGTTTAAACATTTGAAATGGAAAATATTATTTTATATGGATTTCTTGTGGTTTTGAATAAAAGTATCATTATTCAGACTAATTTGCGATTTAAACGAGTAAACGAATTGATCTGGAAAAGCTAGATGCTGTGGATGTTCTAAGTGGAATAATTCTAATTCTAATAAGAAAATAAAAAATAATAATTAAAATATTGTTTGCACACATAAGAAATGCGAACATATTCTGCAAGAAGGAATACAAAGAAAATATTCGTATTCTTCAGTTTTTCTATATCAATTCGTTTGGACGTGTAAAATGTAAAACATTATTTTTATATGAAATTATTGTGGTTTTGGATAAAAGTATCATTATTAAGACTAATGTGCATTTTAAACGAGTAAACGAATTGATCTGGAAAAACTGGAAGCTATGGATATATTATGCGGAATAATTCTAATCATAATAAGAAAATGAAAAATAATAATTAAAATTTTGTTTGCACACATAATAAATGCTAAAATATTCTGAAAGAAGGGATACTAAGTAAATATTCGTATCGTTTAGTTTTTCTATATCAATTCGTTTAAACGTTTAAAATTAAAATATTAATTTTATATGAAATTCTCGTGGTTTTGAATATTAAACAATTTTTTATGGATAAAATTCCAATTTTCGTCGAAGGTACTTTTAGTATTTGTATTGTTAATTTAGCAATATAAAATCATGTCTTTCAAATATCGTTCTCAGGTAGAAGTAGTGGTATAGGTACAGGCGCCAAAAACGTTTTTTTTTTTTGATTTTTTAATTATTCATAATTTTGTTGTTGATTTGATGAATCAAACCTATATTCCCAAAATGAGAGTATTAAAGATACCTTTGGCGCAAATTAGAATAGTAAATAGTAAAAATAACAAAAAAAGGATTTATTATAAAAATGTAATATCGTTTTCGATTTTAGAAAGACAAACTACATCAGAAAGATATATATTTCCTTTGGCAAAATTTTGTGTAATCGTTCTAATAATGTCAACTAAAGAGTGATTTTTTTGAGGTTAGGATTTTCATGCATTAGTATTTGACAGATCACGTGGGATTTCAGACATGGTGTCAAAGAGAAAGATGCTCAGTATGCTTTGACATTTCATCATGAATAGACTTACTAACGAGCAACGCTTGCAAATCATTGAATTTTATTACCAAAATCAGTGTTCGGTTCGAAATTTTTTATCGACAAATTTTGTTCAGCGATGAGGCTCATTTTTGGTTGAATGGCTACGTAAATAAACAAAATTGCCGCATTTGGAGTGAAGAGCAACCAGAAGCCGTTCAAGAACTGCCCATGCATCCCGAAAAATGCACTGTTTGGTGTGGTTTGTACGCTGGTGGAATCATTGGACCGTATGTTTTCAAAGATGCTGTTGGACGCAACGTTACGGTGAATGGCGATCGCTATCGTTCGATGCTAACAAACTTTTTGTTGCCAAAAATGGAAGAACTGAACTTGGTTGACATGTGGTTTCAACAAGATGGCGCTACATGCCACACAGCTCGCGATTCTATGGCCATTTTGAGGGAAAACTTCGGAGAACAATTCATCTCAAGAAATGGACCGGTAAGTTGGCCACCAAGTTCATGCGATTTGACGCCTTTAGACTATTTTTTGTGGGGCTACGTCAAGTCTAAAGTCTACAGAAATAAGCCAGCAACTATTCCAGCTTTGGAAGACAACATTTCCGAAGAAATTCGGGCTATTCCGGCCGAAATGCTCGAAAAAGTTGCCCAAAATTGGACTTTCCGAATGGACCACCTAAGACGCAGCCGCGGTCAACATTTAAATGAAATTATCTTCAAAAAGTAAATGTCATGGACCAATCTAACGTTTCAAATAAAGAACCGATGAGATTTTGCAAATTTTATGCGTTTTTTTTAAAAAAAAAGTTATCAAGCTCTTAAAAAATCACCCTTTATTTGTTTTGAATTTATTTAATCTCATTATTTATTTCAATTTAAAGTTCTACTTGCTCGCAAAAAAAAACGCTCGTTACCTGGCTTAATGTTCCATTTTCCCGTATTTGATAACAATTCATATATGTATTTCTTGCTGCTGGCATCGAACTTTTCTTATATACCCGATGTACATACATACATGCATTCACAGATCGCAGAGAAAGAAATTAAGATAACTTTTCGGCTGGAAAAACCACAAAGAATCTCTGCAAAACTAAACTAAATTCCTAAACCAGGCAGGCAGGCAGTTGAACATAGATTTTTGCTCTTTGCTTGTTGATATTTGCGTCCAGCATCAAGTAAGTATCTCCACACCAAAGCCGACTGCATGCAACTGCTGCTCGTTTCGAAACTATGCTTTTGGCAGAAGAAGTTTTGCAAAATACTCCATGTTGTCCAGGCTGGCTAGTTGGCTGCCCCTTCTCTGGGGCAGTCAGTGCTAACAGTGCCTAATGTTTTGTCCAAATCAAAAACAAAAAATAGCAGCAACATCAACAACACACAATAAAGTGGTAACAACTTGTTTAGGCAACTTTCTATTGGAGATTTGAGGTCTTCTTGTGGACCTGGACTAACAGCCACTGACTACGATTGTATTGTGTATGTTGTTAGTGTGTGCGTGTGTTTATGTTTTATGCAAAATACAATATAATTTACTAAACAACATAAACTAATACACAGAGCCACACACACAAAAGTCACATATATTTGTTTAGGAAATTATTATGTTTTTCCAAAAGTTTTTTTTCGGGAATACAAGTTTTACTAAGGTCGGTGCAGAGCATGTGCAGTATACTGAGTTTACTAATCCATTTGGAATGCCTTTTCCTACCATAATGAGAAGGGCTTTTAACTAGAAATTTTGCCGAATCCTCATCAAGTTCCAAGTTTTAAGCTATTTCGAATATAATTTTATTCTATAGAAATATGCAAAGGTGGAGTGCCAACCGCAGGTAAACACAAATACGATGTTAAATTTATATTTTACAAAAGTTGAGATCCTGGGGGAGGAAAATCTTATTATAATTATGAAGCAGAAAATACACTTTTTATATAAAAGTTGTACCATTCTAGAAAGGGCCGATCAAGACCTTTAAGATATGCAAAAGACAGTTAATAGCGAAACCAAACCAATGGTACTTATGGCTCTGCGCTGAACAGTGAACAAAACATTGAAGCCGGGATTACTTAAAAGTGAAGACTTAATAAGAAAATAAAAAATAATAATTAAATTTTTGTTTGCACACATATGAAATGAGAATATATTCTGAGAGACGGAATGCAGAGAAAACATTCGTATTCTTCAGTTTTTCTATATCAATTCGTTTAGACGTTTAAAATGCAAAACAATATTTTTATACGAGTTCAATAAAAGTTGCATTATTCAGATTAATCTGCATTTGAAACGAGTAAACGATTTGATCTGGAAAAAACTGGAATCTATGGATATACTATGTGGAATAATTCTAATAAGAAAATAAAAAATAATAATTAAAATTTTGTTTGCACACATGAGAAAGAAGGGAATTGTATCCCTCATGTGTTTAAAATTGTTTCATTTAAAATGCAAAACATTATTTTTATATGAAATTCTTGTGGTTTTGTATATTAAACAATTTGTTATACGTAGAAGGTACCTCCTTTAGTACAGGGCTATGGAGTCGAGGCAAAATTGCTTGACTCCGGCTCCGACCTCCAGCATTTTATAATGTTTCGACTCCGACCTCCAGCATTTTATAATGTTTCGAATCCGACTCCTACTCCGGAGTCGACTCCGGATGTTCAATCAATAATATTTAGTGGTGTATTTTCTCAATAATTATAATAATGTATATTTTTTTAAGAAAAAAACATTTTATTTTATAAAACAAATAAAGAATACTATGTAATATTGTTATTGTAAAGCATTTTTTTAAAGTAAAGTATTTTTTTAATTCATTATACAATATACTATGGAAACAAAACAAATGAATAATAAAATTATATGATAAAAAAACTGCCTTATATGTATGTTCTTAAAAACAGTATTGCATTTGCCAACTCCTCTTTCATTGAGGCACGAATATCACTTCTTATAAGTTTTAGAGCGGAAAATAATCTCTCTACACTCACTCACTTGAGTAGGTGACATTGCAATTCTAAATCCACATCACGAATAATTTTCGGGTAATACCCAATTCTTTTTGTCTTTGTGTCAAAATTTTTATTTCATCCAATTCCCGGTAAAAGTTTTGTTTTTGTATTTCAACGTGATAAGTTCTTAACATTTTAGCCTTATTTCGCTCCAAACTATCCAAATACTTTTCGATGTCGTCAGAAGGAGTTGATTCGTGAGATGTATCGCACAATTACGAACCATCTGGACTACAAGTTTTTTGCATTCTTTCTACCAGTTCACTAAAACTTGATAATGGTTTACTAAAAGTCTATTTAAAGGGTCGACATATATTCCCGCCAATAGAATAGAAGTCTTCATTATTTCCGTCTCTCTTCTAGTCATTGAAGAATCAATATCGTTTGTAATTCCATTTTCAAATTTCTCCAATTTAAATATTAGTTACTTCCATTCCCTGTAGACACCACCTGGTGTAAATTTCTCGCTTTGAAATTTTTTGGTTACTATATAAGGACCCAATATTTGTCTGCTAATGCAAATTTATTATTGTCCAAATTGTTAAAATAACTTTTCATCTCAATTAGACGTTTCAGCATTAAATACACAATAAACACAATACACACGAGTCGGTTGATCTATAATAGCTCCTTTGCCGGCACGTCTCCTTAAAATTGCATCAATAAATGAATATCACATTAACTTTAGTTTTACTTTAAATAAAACATTCTAATTGTGTTCACAAAACATGTCTCAGACTAATATTTTATGATTTTTAATTTTTTCATCGTGGAAATATATTATAATTTCTTATAACAAAAAAAAAACATTTACCGGAGTCTACCATTTTTTTCGACTCCAGCAAATTTCTCCGACTCCGAATCTTAGACTCCGACTCCACAGCACTGCTTTAGTATTTGTAGTGTTAATTTGGCAGCATAAGATCATGTCCAAATCGTTCATGTCCAAAATCACGCTAAATTAATTTCAACAAAAACTTGGTAAAAACTTACACACGACTTTTTGACACTCCCTTACATTTTTGTCATTGCCAATTATTTCAAGTTTATAGTAGAAAGGATACTAATGAAGAAAACAATGGCTATTTTAACATAACCTATTGATAAATGTAGCAGTTATGACCCTTATTGTAGAAGTAAAGGAATGCCAAAACTTCGTGTTTTTATCAAGTTTTAGCTTAAATTAATTTAGAAGAAGGGCCACAATTTCTACAGTTTAGCTTTGATTTACTTCAAATATGTCTTGTTTTCTCCGATAGAAAGCCAGCTTTTATAAAATAATAAAATATTCGGTACTTATATGGGAGTTTTCGCGCTATTTAACCTAATATTAAATAATCGTGATTTTTATGGGGTTTTTATGCCAGCAAACCATGATTTTTTCTGTTTAAAACAACATTTTTTTTTTCAATTTTTAGGAGACTGTTCCTAAACCCTTTCTTCTGAAAGTGAAACTCGCAACATTTGTAGCCATCGTAATTACCCTCAATTTCCAAAATGAGAGTACTAATATTTAAGGTAAATTCAACGCAAATTGAAATTTTTGTAAAAAAATAAATAAATAAATATCCATAAAACTTTTTGGTGCTGATTTTATGAATAAATATGCCTCAATGCACACAAAAAATAAATTTTTAGGCCTCGGACTTTTTTGTTGCACAGTAATAAAGATAAATGATTACGATTTAAAAGAAAAGCCAAAAATAACTTTAAATAATATAAAGTTTGCTTATAGATGTTTGTTTTTCAATCAAAAAATATACATTATATAAAGGGTGATTTTTTAAAAGCTATAGGAAAGTTTTCCAAAAAAAACACACAAAAAATTCAGAAAAATGCATGAAATCTTTATTTGAATCGATAGTACGGTCCATATAATTTAATGTTTGAAGATTATTTCATGCAAATGTTGACCTTAGTTCAATTTTGGCATTTCCACGTTTTTGAGTAACAGAGGCCCAATTGCTGCGAACGGCGACGAATCGATAATTGAAGGTCATCATTAACACTGGCCGATACAGCTGCGATATTTTCTTCAGTTCGCACTCTACGTAAGCGTGTTGGTGGTTTAATGTCCAACAATGTAAATTTGGTGCGAAATTTAGTCACAATAGCCCGAATAGCCGCTTCAGTGAGTCGATTAAACTGACAATAAAATCAGCAAATCTTAAGTCATATGATAGCATGACGAAAATTTAAGAAAAACTATCAGATTTTGGGACATATTTGCCTTACTTTTGTATTTTTTTTATTCTAAAGTGTTTAACCCTTTGACTGTCCCATGCATCACACATGATGCACAGACGTTATGATTGATACGCTTGTGCATCATATGTGATACACACATATTAATTTCAGTGTTGCCAACAC
This sequence comes from Polietes domitor, assembly GCA_947397865.1. NCBI lineage: Eukaryota > Metazoa > Arthropoda > Insecta > Diptera > Muscidae > Polietes > Polietes domitor. The sequence continues at coordinate 124,064,833 of OX377620.1, forward strand.
TATACGGCAAACTAAATAAAAAGTAACGAATAAAAATTACATGAATCATATGTGATGCACAGAACGTTTGAAAAATAAAAAGTATAAATATTGCTCCGTGTATCACATGTGATGCACATCATTATTACCAAATTATTACTGTGGACGTATGGTATAAAAAAAATTTTGTATGGGGACAGTCAAAGGGTTAAATAACGGTATAACGGACATTTTGGTAAAAATCCAAAAAAGTGAAGCACATTTTCCCCATTTTGGAAATTCGTCTATTATTTTGGGAGGGGGAATGCTAAATCTGCAAATCTAAAAAAAATCGTGTGCCGACCATTTAGTATAAATCCTAAATTTTGGAACATATTTTCCCCACTTTAGGAATTTGGATATTTGTTTTTGGAAAAAACAATAAATCGCCAAATTTAAAGAAGGTAAATAAAGGCATGACGAATATTTTACTAAAAAAAACAAATTTTGGAACACATTTTCCACACTTTGGGAATTCGGCTATTTTTTGGGGGCAAATATATAAATGTAAATCTGCACATCTAAAAAAGACAAACAATGGCATGGCGACCATTTTATAAAAATCCCATAATTTTTAAAATTTTTTCCCCACTTTAGGAATTCGGCTATTTTTGGGGAAATATGCTAAATCTGCAGATATAAAAAGGTAAATATTGCCATGGTGATATTTTCCCCAATTTAAGAATTTGGCTATCTTTTTTTGAAATGCTAAATCTACTAATCTAAAAACGATGAATAAAGACATGACGTAAATTTTACTAAAAAGCTCAAATTTTGAAATAAATAATCCCCACATTGGGAATTGAACAATTTTCTTGAGGAAATATGCTAAATCTACAAATCTAAAAGCGGTAACTAATAATTATACATTATGTATGAATTTTAAAATTTATTCAGAAGGTTTTTTTCAGTTAAGCGCGTTAACGTTGAGTTGAGTGTCAGCCACAAAATGGAATTAACTCATGAACATTTTCACGTGACAATTTATTAAGATTTTCGATGTGGATTATCAAAGCAAGAACGCATATATTAATCATACATTTTTGTGTGATTAAGCCTAATTTTTAGCCACTCTGAAATACTGATAAAGTGGAGCTTGATCGTTCCCTCCAGGACGAATTTCATGATGATCCAAAATCATTTCTTGTGACACAAAATATTTGTTATATTCAAAACCTAATAATGCATGATCGATGTGTGAGATTGAGACAACCTAGCCTATTATTGTCAGCCAAATTAAGAAGATTTTTTCCCGTTGAATGTAATGCTGAAAAACAAAACTCACCCTAGTGTATATGTAATTCTGCTTTCAGCTTGTTAATTCATGATGTTGATTACAAAAAAACTATATTTATTTAAGGATGTTTGCAAAGTTAAAGTCCAATTCTCGAATCTATAGCAGTGTAATTTGCATTAGTACATGAGTCAAGGATTTGTATTGTATTTGTTGAACAAATGAAAAATAATACCCCACCCACCACCACCACAAATAGAAATTTATCTATCTACTGGAGTAGAACATAAATATAGGAATATTCTGGGAATATTCCGTTATATTGAGATTGAGATTTTGAGAAAAAGCAATGATGAATTAAGAATTGGCGGTACGATTCGCAGGCCTGTAAGGAAGTAATGACAAAATGATGGATATGTCCATGAAACATACAGGGTGGAATTTGGTAAATTTTTGGGATAAAATTGACATTTCTAACTAGATGATTTGATTCAAATGACATTTTACGTGGACTAAACTGAAGTGTTTTCAAGCAAAAAATATGGGAGATGGGTTAAAATTTGGAAACTCGAAAGGCTTTTTTGACAGATCATGCATGACTCATATCAAACTGCTTTATCATTTTTGTTCAGTATCGTTTGGCAAGTCATCATAGAAAGACTCACACTCACCAGCGGCTCCGAATTGTTCAGCTTTACTACGAAAAAAGACCGTGGCGAATCGATTCGTCGTCGTTCTCAGCAGCTTGGCTTGTCGTATTCGACAACTTGGCTATTTTACATAAGGATCTCGGCCTTATAGCGTACAAAATTCAACTTGTGCATGAATTGAAGCCAGGCGACTTAAATTTGCGTGTTATTTTCAGTGAATGGACTCTTCAGGACCTTACGAATGGACTCACTCAGATGTAGTCGTGGCCAACATTTACATGCTATAATTTTCAAACAGTAAATGTCATAAATTGTTCTTTTAACCGATAATAAAATTTTAAGTTCACTTTCAAATTTATGTGTTTTATTTTACATTATAAATCAAACCTCACGAGTCATCCCGTTATATATATTTATCTATGCGTTCACTTTATTTATCATAAACGAAAATTAACTCCAATAGTTTTCATATCGAAAATTGTATCTTTAAATTTGCAAACATTGCAATCATTTCGAACATCCACATGCACACCGACATCCACAAACTTTCCCAGGGAAGGAGAAGGACTCCACACAAAATGAAGTACAACTGCTATCGTTTTACCAAAAGTCAAACATGAACATTAAGGAGTTGTTGCTCGAGCGAAAGACTATAAAGAGGGTCAAGTATGTCAAATTTAAAGGTTTGCATTCTGTTGAAGTAAATAACAGCACCAGCAGCAACTGCAGAATGTCTTTAACCTTTTGAACGTTTTTCGGATTATTTTTCTGGCGTTGATGCTGCTGTTGTCGCCGTTGTCTATTTCGTAGCAAAAGGGAAGAAGAAAACAACCAACAACCTTTCGACGACAGTGTAAAGTCTATTCCACCGTTGAGGGGGGGGGGGGGGTGAAAACGATTGTGGCTAAACAAAAAAATCCCTGTCACAGGAAGGAGGGAACTGCAAAGAAGTAAGAGCAGCAACAACATTAAGGAAAATGAAGAAAGATAGAAAAAAAAACGCTTGAAAACGAAATGTAGTGAATGTTATATGAGATGCATTTTCCATACTGTGAACAATTTACAGATTATCACTTGACAAACAAACAACCGAGGACAGCGGCAGGAGCACACGGAGTCGTATCACAAGACAACAACAATCGGTTGCAGCATCACTCGAAGGTGCCACAACAGCTACACCATTTCATAGTGAAATAACGAAAATAATATAAATTTGATATTCAAATTAATATTTAAATAAAAGCGACCATTTAGTCAAAATCTTAGATTTTGGGAACACATTTTCCCCACATTGGGAATTCGGCCATTTTTGGAAAATACAAAATCTGCGAATCTAAAAATTTTACATAAAGTCATTACAACCATTTTAGTAAAAATTCCAAGATTTGGAACATATTTCCCCACATTGGGAATTTGGCTTTTTTTAGGAAAAATGCTAAATCTGTAAATCTATAAACGGCATGTAAAGTCATGGCGATCATTTTGGTAAAAACCAAATTTTGGAACATATTTTCCCCACTTTGGGAATTCGTTTTTTCGAAAAATATGTAAATCTGCAAATTTAAAAAAGCAAAAATAATGACAAGGAGACCATTTTTAGTAAAAATCCCAAATTTTGGAACATATTTTCCCCACTTTGGGAATTAGACGTTTTATTGTGGGAGGGGATGCTAAGTCTAAAAACGGTAAATAAAGTAATTTTAGTAAAAATCCCAAATTTTTGAACATATTTTCCCCACATTGGGATTTCAGCTTTTTTTTTGAAAAAAAAAAATATAAACCTTCAAATCTCTAAATCTATAAAGGTTAATTATGTCATGGTGACCACTTCTGTAAAAATCCCAAATTTTGGAATATATTTTCCTAACTTGAGGAATTCGGCTATTTTTTTTTTTGAAATATGCTAAGTCTGCAAATCTTAAAACGGTTATTAATGGCATGGTGATGTGTTCCAAAATTTGGAACACATTTTCCCCACTTTAGGAATGTGCCATTTTTTTGAATCCGAAATAATATAAATTGATATTCAAATTAATGTTTAAATAAAAGCGACCATTTAATAAAAATCCCAGATTTTGGGAACACATTTTCCCCACATTGGGAATTCGGCCAATTTTGGAAAATGCAAAATCTGCAAATCTAAAAATGTTAAATAAAGGCATTACAACAATTTTAGTTAAAATTCCAAGTTTTGGAACATATTTCCCCACTTTGGGAATTTGGCTTTTTTTTAGGAAAAATGCTAAATCTGTAAATCTATAAACGGTATATAAAGTCATGGCGATCATTTTGGTAAAAACCAAAATTTGGAACATATTTTCCCCACTTTGGGAATTCGTTTTATCGGAAATATGTAAATCTGCAAATTTAAAAAAACAAAAATAATAGCTAGGAGACCATTTTTAGTAAAAATCCCAAATTTTGGAACATATTTTCCCCACTTTGGGAAAAAATGATAAATCTGCAAATCTCTAAATCTAAAGAGGTTAATTATGACATGGTGACCACTTCAGTAAAAATACCAAATTTTGGAAAATATTTTCCTAACTTAAGGAATTCGGCTATTTTTTTACGGTAATTAATGGCACGGTGATGTGTTCCAAAATTTGGAACACATTTTCCCCACTTTGGGAATGTGCCATTTTTTGGAAATCCGAAATCTGCAAATCTAAAAAGGAAAATAAAGACATGACGACAATTTTAACAAAAATCCTAAATTTTGTAACACATTTTCCCCACTTTTGGAATTTGGCTATTTTTTTTTTGGGAAATATGCTAAATCTGCAAATCTAGAAATGGTAAAAAGACATGGCAAGTATTTTCAAAAAATTCTCAAATTTTGGAACATATTTTCCCCATTTTGGGAATTAGACCATATTTTGGGGGAAAATGCTATATTTGCAAATATAAAAACGATAAAAAAGGCATGGAGTCTATTTTAGTAAAAATCTCGAATTTTGGAACATATTTTCCCCACTTTGAGATTTCGGTTATTTTTTTTTGTGAAAAATGCTAAATCTGCTAAAATCTAAATCTTAAATAAAAATTTGGAGACCATTTTAATAAAAATTCCAAATTTTTGGAACACATTTTCCCCACTTTGGGAATTTGGCTATTTTTTGAGCAAAATTATAAATCTGCAAAAAACAAAAACGTAACTAAAGGCATAACGACCATTTTAGTTAAAATCCCCAATTTTGGAACATATTTTCCCCATTTTGGGAATTCAACTATTTTTTGTAAAATGCTAAATCTGAAAATCTAAAAAGATAAATAATGTCGCCATGGCATTATTTCGCCATCACAAATTTTGGAGCACATTTTCTCCACTCTGGGAATTCGGCTATTTTTTGGAAAGATAAATAAACACATGACGACCATCCCAAATTTTTGGAACATATTTTCCCCACTTGGGAATTCGGATATTTTCTTTTGTTGAAAAATGCTAAATTTGCAAATCTAAAAACGGAAATAAAGGCATGGCCAACATTTTAGTAAAAATCCCAAAATTTGGAACATATTTTCCCCACTTTGTGAATTTGGCTTTTTAAAAATGCAAAACCTGCAAACCTAAAAAAGGTAAATAATGACATGGTGACCATTTGAGTAAAAATCCCAAATTATGGAACACACATTTCCCACTTTCGGAATTCGGTTATTTTTCGGGGAAATATGCTAAATGTCCAAATTGAGAAACTTAAATAAAGGAAAATCCCAAATTATGGAGCACATTTTACTCTACTTTGGAAATTTGGATATTTATTGGGAAATATGCTAAATCTGTAAATCTAAAAATGGTAAACAAAGTCATGACGATCATTTTAGTAGAAATTTCAAAATTTTGAACCAATTTTCCCTACTTAGGGTATTCAGCTTTTTCTTGAAAAATTAAATTTTTATTAATAAAATTTTTTGCAAATTAAAAAAAAATAATGACATGCCGACTATTTTATTAAAAATCCTAAATTTTTGGAACACATTTTCCCCACATTCGGAATTCGGCTAAATCTGAAAATCGAGAAAAGGAAAATAAAGGCATGGCGACGATTTTAGGAAAAATTCCTGAAACTGGAACATAGTTTCTCCACTTTGGATATTCGTTGATTTCTAAGATTTTTCCTCATATGTTTTGATGAATTTTATGTACTTTTTTGGACTTGTAAATTTTTGAAAGATGTGAACTGGTTTGGTCCAGTTTTGGACTCCCCCATAACGTAAACTTCAATTTTAAAACATTTTTCATATACAAAAACACTTAACAATTATGACAATAATTACATTTGTGAATATAAAGTATAAACAACAGTAACTTGTCCGCACAACCAGTCTATGTCAACTAAATTATTTTTGCTTACATTTATGCTTTTTAATAATGTGTCTGTATATGTGAGCGCAGCCATCCGTGTCAGTTTTGTAATTTATTCTCTTGTCAGAGGGAACATCAATTATATGTAAAGTTTCAAGAGTGTATCTGCGTTTGTAGTTGTTCTCTTGTGCTAATATTTTTACATCGTCGAAATTCGGCGTGTGACCCGTCAAAGTACAGTGGGCAGCCAGAGCGGTTTTTTGTTCTAGTGGTCTATTTGTTGCTTTTTGGTCAGATTTATGCGACGAAAGTCTTGTCTTTAATTTTGTCTTAGTGGTGCCAACATATACCTTTTGGCATAAGTTGGTCTTGTCCCCGTTGCATGTAATTTGGTAAACTACGTCCGATTTTTCTTCATTTTTTAATCTAGATTTTATCCTGCTAAAAAGGTTATTGACTGTAACATGCGTCTTAAGTGCTAATTGGTATTTCTCTTTGTCGTATAAATTCGAATGGCGAAATCTTTCAGAAAAACCCGATACATATGTCAAAGATTTGAATATTTTGTCGTTTTCTTTGGTATCTGTTGTGGTGTGCACTTTTTTCGAATTTATATTTTTTACTAAGTCTGCTATTGTCTGTGTGGGAAAGTCATTCTTTTTTAGTATGTCCTTAATTTTTAGTATATTGTCTTGGTGAAATTCTGCGTCACTTATAGATAAGATCCTGTTAATGAAATTAGTCGCTGTGTTGATTATTACTCTCCTAGGATGTTTTGAGTTAAAATTGATAAGTCTACCAGAAGCAGTAGGAAGCAGAAGGTATGCCGATGGGATCTCCAGCATCTCCAATAATTGCTGACATCGTTATGGAGGAACTTTTGGACACTTCGCTGGATAAGATGACGTACAAACCACGACTAATAACGAAATATGTTGACGATCTTTTGGCAATCATTAAGGTAGATGAAATTCAGACCATGTTACAAACACTCAACTCGTTCAACAAACAAATACAGTTCACAATGGAAAGGGAAGATAACAACAAACTACCATATCTGGACTGTATTATTCATCGACAAGGTTCTCGGCTTAAACTTGACTGGTATCAAAAACCTACTGCTTCTGGTAGACTTATCAATTTTAACTCAAAACATCCTAGGAGAGTAATAATCAACACAGCGACTAATTTCATTAACAGGATCTTATCTATAAGTGACGCAGAATTTCACCAAGACAATATACTAAAAATTAAGGACATACTAAAAAAGAATGACTTTCCCACACAGACAATAGCAGACTTAGTAAAAAATATAAATTCGAAAAAAGTGCACACCACAACAGATACCAAAGAAAACGACAAAATATTCAAATCTTTGACATATGTATCGGGTTTTTCTGAAAGATTTCGCCATTCGAATTTATACGACAAAGAGAAATACCAATTAGCACTTAAGACGCATGTTACAGTCAATAACCTTTTTAGCAGGATAAAATCTAGATTAAAAAATGAAGAAAAATCGGACGTAGTTTACCAAATTACATGCAACGGGGACAAGACCAACTTATGCCAAAAGGTATATGTTGGCACCACTAAGACAAAATTAAAGACAAGACTTTCGTCGCATAAATCTGACCAAAAAGCAACAAATAGACCACTAGAACAAAAAACCGCTCTGGCTGCCCACTGTACTTTGACGGGTCACACGCCGAATTTCGACGATGTAAAAATATTAGCACAAGAGAACAACTACAAACGCAGATACACTCTTGAAACTTTATATATAATTGATGTTCCCTCTGACAAGAGAATAAATTACAAAACTGACACGGATGGCTGCGCTCACATATACAGACACATTATTAAAAAGCATAAATGTAAGCAAAAATAATTTAGTTGACATAGACTGGTTGTGCGGACAAGTTACTGTTGTTTATACTTTATATTCACAAATGTAATTATTGTCATAATTGTTAAGTGTTTTTGTATATTTAATGTTAAAAATATTTGTTTTTATAGTGACACCCCTGAAGATGATTGACGAAGTCAATCGAAATATTGGGAATTTTTAAATAAAAAAATTAATAAAAACACAACATCGTTGTTTTTTAAATTTCATGACCTCAAGCCGGACAAAAACATCTACACACAATTTATTAAAAGGTCAACTATCCAAAATACATCATTTTTCATATTTTTACAATTCATCTGGCAAGGGTGTAGCGCTGTTTGTTGCAGATAAAGTAAATTGTGTAGGAAACAAATTCAAAGCGGATACTTAAAACACAGCAGGACGAAGACAAACAACTACAAATGTTTTTGAAACTGCATGAATATGCACGATGACCCACAAGTTCGCAGGACACCATCCAACCAGAAACAGGCAACTGCGAGCAAACTTTAGAACTTCATGCCGCAAAGTGTTGTTGTCCCATTTATTATTTCGTGTATGGACATTATTTGAGAGGGTCCGCCAGCAATGACGCGACCCGACCGACTTTGGGTGCCTTAATTATTTAGCACTGCAACTGCCAAGTGTAAGATATTTGGTCGAAATATTTCGACCGAAGTCAAGTGTGAAAATGTTCTAAAAGGAAATTAACGCACACTCATGCCCAGCAACTAAGGAAACAGTCTTATGCTGTCATTTTCTTTACGTTTAGCTTTTATTGCAGGTGTCTCTTCCAGTGGTTCCTTTGTGACCAACTGGACTATATTGAAATACGAAGATATTATATTTAAGTTATAGACTCACATACCCATTTTGGTGGCAATTAAACAATTTAATTGTTTAACACTTTGATTATACTCCTTGTTGTCATACATACCTGGAAGAATAAAAAGAGATGAAAACTAAATTAGAAAATTCATATGATTAAAAAATTTATAATATTTTTATACATTATTTTTAACGATTCTTCTGATGAAAAATTATAATTAAAATAGAACCCATTGGATTTTCATTCTGAAATTTTCAATAACTCACTTTACAAATATCAGTCAAACGTAACAAGTAAATAAGTGAGTGTTATTCGGAAGGTGGGTTCGGTTCGCAGCCTTTTGCAGTTGCTGCCTGAAATCATGATGGTGCTAGTATGCAGCCAAGTGATAAACGTCACCATGCCTTTTGTAAATAAATATGCATTCTATAAAATATAGACGCAAAATGCTCTGGAGTCCTGACAATATCCCAGTTCAAATTAATCATCGATTACAGACCACAATTCGTGTTTTTTAACAAAAAAAAAATACTACGATATCTCCGCCATTTTGTAACTATTCAATTTTATGTGTCCTCAATATATCGTTACCAAAATATAAAAAAGACTCAACTAACATTTTTGGCAAATCGAGATTTTTGGTTATTTTAACAAAACACAACAACTTCGGTAATAATAAACAAAAATACCGATTTGCAAGAAAATTATAGTTGAGTTTTTTTTATATTTTGGTAACGATATGTGCATTAAAAGTTTTTCCCTATTTTGAAAGTAAACTTAAATACCATCCAACTCGGACCATAAAAAATCATTAATCATCTCTCGATAGCGCAATCCATTCACCGTAACTGTTGATCCAACCTCATTTTCGAAAAAGTAAGGTCACACGATGAGGACAATTTGCTTGTTGACGTAGCCACCGAGGTGGAAATGGGTCTCATCAGTCAAGATGATTTTTCGAAGGAATTCCGGATTATTTTCATTTATCTCAAGGACACAATTTCAACGCGTTGTTGTAGCGTGTATCGTTCCATTTTTATACACTCCACGAGAGTATTATATCTTTGTGCATTTGTTTGTAACACCCAAAAGGAAGGGAGATAGATCGGCTTAGAATCACTTCCTGAGTCGATTTAGTCTGTCTGTCTGTCCATATATTGTTGTAATCACGATACAGGTCGCAATTGTAACCAGAACCAAACGAAACTTTGCACAACGAAGTTTTTCGGGACAAGGACGAAGGCTATTTAATTTGAAGAAAATCGGTTCAGATTTAGATATAGCCCCATACGAATTTCACTCCCGATTTGACCCTTTTCACTCTAGATACCACATATTTTAATAGATTTTCTTCAAAATTCGCAAAACACTGGAAACACCTGTGGTAAACATGTGTTAGATCGGTTCAGATTTATATATAGCTCCCATACAAATTTCGTTCCCAATTTGAATTTTTCCGATTTAGAATCCACATATTTTAACAGATTTTCCTCTAAATTCGCAAAGCACCTTATATTTGAACTAGGAACACCTATGGTGAAAATGGGTCATATCGGTTCAGATTTACATGTAGCTCTCATACAAATTTCGTTCCCCCAGAAACCGCGTATTTTCAGAGAATTTCTTAAAATTGAGCATAACACGTTATACTTCAACTGGAAGAACTTATTGTGAAAGTTAGTCACTTGTTTGGCTATAGACCCGATTAGGGTTTGGGGTTTCCCGGACTTTTTTCATTTCCCGGGAAAACGGGAATGAAACATTTCATTCCCGTTAATTTATTTATAGGTATGTCCAATATGGGTTAAAATATCAACATTTAATAACTGGTGTGTTTATTTTCAATACTGTCATATTACAAATTAAAAACGAATGTTATTGTCAAAATGTTTTACAAATTATTTTTCATTTTACTTTACACCTTTTCAAGATTATATTCGGAACACACAAATTTATATTGAGAAATGTAAAGTCATATTAGGAACATATAAATTCATAATGGGTGATGTAAATTTATAATAGGAACACGTTAATTCATAATGAGAAATATAAATTCATAATGAAAATTGTTAATTTACCATTTCATAATGAAATATACAAGTTTGTAGTCAGAAAATCCAAATTCATAATCAGAAAATACGTTTTCATATTCAGAAAATGTGAATTCATAATGAACAAATATAAAATCATAAAAATGTAAATTTATAATGAGAACATTGATAAAATATGTATTTCTACGAAAATATCCATAGAAAAACGTACATACATAGCTTCGATTATAAATTTTACAGTTCCTGATTATGAATTTATATTTTATGAATATATATTCCTGAATAAGAATTTATATTTTCTCATTATCAATTTGGATTTTCTCATTTTGTATTTATATATCTCATTATCAATTTGTACGTTCTTATTATGATTTTATATTTCTCAATATGAATTTACATTTCACATTACGAATTTACAGTGCTGATTGTGAATTAGCATGCTCCTATTATGAATTTACATTTCTCATCAAGAACTTACATATTCTGATTATAAATTACATTTTCTCATTATAAACTTGAAAAGGTGTAGACTAATCGTCAGAATTGGACATTTATATCGCATGTAGAAGTGACTGACACCTACACTAGATTCAAAATTGGAAACGATTGAGGTAACAAATAACTCATATGACGGAGAATGTTATGACACATTTAATTTAGAATATTCATTCGTCTGGAGGCATAAATATTTTATAGATACAGGGGGGAATGTTCTAAACTGTAAAAACAATAGAAACATAAAAATTAATATTAATTTAATAAATGCATAAAAAAAATATTGAAATAGTCCAGTCATTAATTCTTACAAATGGTCATTGAAATACACCGTAGCATATATTTATATTCCTATTATATTTCTCTTGAAAGTTTCCTATTTTTATGCCATTTCTTTCTGGCTACATATGTAAAGTAAATTGTTCTTGAAGAATATGTTCACGTCGATTCTTCTAGGAAAAGAAGAAAATTTACATTATGTAAGTCATAGTATTGTCGACATGATATTTTTATTTCACAATAAAGATCCTCAAATAGCCTCACGAAAAGTTTTTATTCCCCTAGCTGGGTTTCGCATAAAAAAAAATTGTTTGTAGTAATATAATATAAACAACAAACAATGTAATGTAAATACATATATGAATTTGAAATACATCTAAAAATTCCAATTTATATAGTAACATTAAAATATTGATCAACATAATAAATAAATTATTTTTTTAATATTTCCCGTATTCCCGGGAAATTGAAAATTTATTCCCGTCCAAATTTTGGACCAGGTCATATTAGCCTGTGATTAGGAAACATACAAAAAATTTTCCCGTTTAACTTTTTTTACTGAATTGAATTGTATTCCGATAGAAAGTGGAGTGTATCATATAGTCGGCCCCGTCCGACTTTAGCCTTTCCTTACTTGTTAGTAATGGCGTAGTTTCTAAAGAGTGATTTTTTTGAGGTTAGGATTTTCATGCATTAGTATTTGACAGATCACGTGGGATTTCAGACATGGTGTCAAAGAGAAAGATGCTCAGTATGCTTTGACATTTCATCATGAATAGACTTACTAACGAGCAACGCTTGCAAATCATTGAATTTTATTATCAAAATGCGTGCTCTGTTAAGAAAGTTCAGAAAGAAAGAAATTGTGTTCAGCGACGAAGCTCATTTTTGGCTCAATGGGTACGTAAATAGGCAGAATTGTCGATTTTGGAGTGAATATCAGCCAGAAGCATTGCAAGAGCTACCAATGCATCCAGAAAAAGTCACAGTTTGGTGCGGTTTATGGGCTGGTGGCATCATTGGACCGTACTTCTTCAAAGATGATGCGAATCGTAACGTAACTGTCAATGGTGAGCGCTACCGTGAGATGATCTTTTTTTTGCCCAAAATGGAAGAACTGAACTTGGTTGACATGTGGTTTCAACAAGATGGCGCTACATGCCACACAGCTCGCGATTCTATGGCCATTTTGAGGGAAAACTTCGGAGAACAATTCATCTCAAGAAATGGACCGGTAAGTTGGCCACCAAGATCATGCGATTTGACGCCTTTAGACTATTTTTTGTGGGGCTACGTCAAGTCTAAAGTCTACAGAAATAAGCCAGCAACTATTCCAGCTTTGGAAGACAACATTTCCGAAGAAATTCGGGCTATTCCGGCCGAAATGCTCGAAAAAGTTGCCCAAAATTGGACTTTCCGAATGGACCACCTAAGACGCAGCCGCGGTCAACATTTAAATGAAATTATCTTCAAAAAGTAAATGTCATGGACCAATCTAACGTTTCAAATAAAGAACCGATGAGATTTTGCAAATTTTATGCGTTTTTTTAAAAAAAAAACTTATCAAGCTCTTAAAAAATCACCCTTTACTTGTCAAATGTCAAAGAATATAAGCTTCAAAAGTGACAGCTATCGAAATACCGGGTGATTCAAAATAGCACCTCTGTATAAAGAAATAATATACCTTCCTCTTTATTATGAAATAAACATCCGATCATTTATCTCAAAAAATGACATTTTTCTTTGAATACCAAAATAACACCTCTTGTTGGAAAACCCTATTAAAATAGGGGGATTTTTCAAAATTCGTACTGTACATAAAGACTCTAAAATAAAGACATCCTTCGAAATTTGTTTCTTCATGATCTAAATCGGATCAAATTTGGCACCAATCAAGCGGCTGTAGCTAGAATCATGGTATTCATTGGATCTTCAATATTATCACAATGGTACAGACATTTAGGCTGTAGCTGGAATCAAGAAGTTGCATACATATATACAGTACACCAAATATTTAGGGCATATTTTTGAAGATTGCTGCCTCACTGCTTGATTACTCTTGGAGTTTTGTATTTATAAAAATGAAAAATTTCCTAATATGGTTTTGCATGTAAAGTCGACAGCCTCTAATCTGTCGGTAATACTGTGGAGTGTATCCGTGGTGGAGGGTATATAAGATTCGGCCCCGACAAACTTAAAGCCTTTTTACTTGTTATATCTAAAAATTTGCATTTCATTAAAAATATGTATATATATTAAAAAGATTGTAAATGTTTTTAACTCTTTTGGGTCTACAAAGAGTATCGTAACTTCTACTTTAATCCATAGATTTATTAATATAAACATTGTTTTTGCGATTTAGCTATTAACTTTTTTCCGACTTTTTTCTGTTTTTATGATTTTTTCGTGCCAGCAAAAATAGATTTTTTAAAAGAAATTTATTTTTTTTCTATGTGAATGTATAATTGGCAATATTTGTAGTTATCTTGAGACTTATATTTCCAAAATGAGAGTACATTCGCCGACAAATGGAATTTTATTAAAAAATAGAATATTTTTTTATATTTTTAATATTTCGGGTTCAGAAAGGATTACTGTATATCTCAATCATTGACATGCCGAGAAAGGGAAAATACAATATCTAAATCAATCACTTTAAAATCTAGATATTATATCGCTTAAAAAGCCAATCTGAAATTGCACAATTTCCTAAACCCCCTGAAACACTGCAAAGGCATTCATATGTTATCCTTTTGAACCGAATGCTGCTTTGTGTACCCCCTTTTGTACTTTCTATGTGTGTGTGTGCTGCATTTACATATTCTCAATTCAAACAACTGCAGCAGAATTATTAGTGGCGTAGTTTGCATTCCAACATTGCTTTGATGTTCCACCAAAGACGCCCCCAGGAGAACACATTACACAGCAGTATTCAAAGGAAGCGGGAAAACAAGAGAAGCCCACAAGCCCTACCCCACTCTCGGCACTAAGGTAAGTCCACAAAGCTGCTTGCTTGCTTGCATACATAAATAAATGATTTATTAATGTTTGTGATATCCTTGATACCCAATTTACTCCCCCGTCGATTAGTTGGCTACGACTCGCTCGACGTTAGAATAAAGCCTTCGTGCGAGGAGGATGGTGGGGATGATGACGATGATGCGCGGAGAAAAAATAACCCACAAACATGATTATACGGGAGCTCGCACGAACTAAAATGTAGTTAATGTGGTTGGCGGAGGGGGGTTGGGGGAGACGATGATATCCTTTTGATGCTTTTTACTCGATTAATTAATGATATGATTACACTCTGAAAAATAGTCTACATAAATCCTGGTATTTTAATGAAATCTGATTTCGCTTTTAATGAAATTTGGCACATAGCACTGTTATTGTATTACAAGTATTTGGTGCAAAAATTGGACAGTTGGGTTTAGATTTTGATATATCCTTGATACATACATAAGTGTGATGGCTGCCATGGTATGAGCTCTTTTCACTGGGGGTAGACAAATCTTATTATAATTATGAAGCAGAAAAATACACTTTTTATAAGAAAGTTATACCATTTTGGTAAGGTCAGAACAACAGCTTTAATATTATGTGGGAGATAAACAACAGAAAATCACTTTTTGTGCTTTATAACACATAAAACCAAAAAAATTCATGAAAATGATTTTTTTTAGAATAACCAATTCCTATTGATTACTGCGTTAAATCTGCAAAAATTGAGATATCAGAATGAGATTTTGTTATTATATGGAGAAAATGACTACGAAAATAATTGCATACCAGTTTTTGCATTTCCCCCCAACAAAATACCCAAATTCCCAAAGTGAGGAGAATATGTTCCAAAATTTGAATTTTTTAGTAAAATGGTCGACATTTCTTTATTTAACGCAGGGATGTAATAATACTTGCCGAGTAAGAAGTAAACACATGGTTGATTGGCGATTTGAGAATTTTTGCAAATATTTTTGTTCATATTGAAAATTTGCAATTTTGGAGAGAATATACCGGGGAGGTTCGTTCACCAAAATAACTCAGAAAGATCATTATACTCTTCAAAATTATGTCTTCTTTACGAAAATTAAAAGAAATTTGCACCTACAGAAAGAAAAGAAAAAAATACAAGTAAAACTAAATATTTAAAAAAAAAAAACAATTTTTTTTTTCGAAAAATAAATTCATATTGATTACTGTGCAAAATCTATAAAAATCGAAAGTTCATAATGCGATTTTTGTATTTTCTGGAGAAAATTCCTACGAAAATAATGGCGTAGACGAATTGGCATTACCCTCCACCCCCAAAAAATACCCATATGCCCAAAGTGGGGAGAATATATTCCAAATTCTGGGATTTTTTTCTAAAATGGTAGCCATTTTTTATTTGCCTTTGAAATGTGGTAATACTTACTGAGTAAAAATTCAATATAAGGGGTTAACATTTGCCAATCGATAATTTACGATTTGGAAATTTTTGTAAAAAAAAATATTTTGAAAAATTGGCAATTTTGGAGAGGACCAAAATAACTCAGGAAGGCCATTAAATCCATCTGAATTATTTATTCTTTATGAAAATTAAAGAAATTTTGCAGGTACACATTGAAAAGAAAAATTTACAAGTAAAACTAAATATTTCAAAAAAAAAAAATATTTTTTAGAAAAACAAATTCATATTGATTACTGCGTAGAATCTACAAAAATTGAGGTATGATAATTACATTTAGGTATTATATGGAGAAAATGTCTACGAAAATAATTGCATACCCGTTTTTGCATTTCCCCCAAAAAATACCCATATTCCCAAAATGGGGAGAATATGTTCCAAAATTTGGATTTTTTTTACTAAAATGATCACCATTTCTTTATTTGCCTTAGAAATGTGGTAATACTTTCTGAGTAAAATATAAATATAAGGGGTTAACAAAATATACTGAAGATTTGCCAATCCATACTTTGAGAGTTTTCGCAAATACAATTTTTTTTATATTCATAAATAATGAAAAATAATATAATATAATGAAAAATTTGAAATTTTGGAGAAAATATAATGAAGACATCCGTTCATCATGAATTATGTCTTCTTTATGATAAATAAAAGAAATTTGCACGTATAGGAAGAAAAGAAAAATTTACAATTGAAATAATGAGGTCGCCTTTTTGAAAACTCTGAAAATGGAATCTTTTTCCGAAGTTTTGTCTTTAGAAGTGTATAACTTCTGATTGATGTAACATATTTATAACAGCCTTAAAACATAATTTATTAAGAATTTTATAAGCTATAGAACAATATAAATAGTTTGAAAATCGACCTTATAATGAGAGAGCAACGTTAAAAATACGAAATCAACCTCGGCAAAAATATCACATGTTTTCCTTGCAAATTAAATATCTCTTAAACTAATGGTGGTACATATACATCTAGAAATTCTTGTTTGTAGGTATTGTCGAACAATATCACTCTGATAGTGAATTCACTGCTAACTTTATTTAATAATTTAATCAAAATTTTAAATAGTTGAGGTGTTAAATTTTTGAGGGTCACCTAGTAGCCCTCATATTCACTAGGGATCCAAAATCTTTGCAAATCTTCTGGAAAACACCAAAATATTTTCAAAAAATTACACAATTAATTTCAAAAATTCCAAATGTTGAACCAATCTCAGGTCTCTGCTACTACAAAAGTCGTTTGAATTGGACATCAAACGCTTCTTGGCATTATCTCCTCAATACTGAAATCAACTTGGACAATTGGAATATTTCATGTGAAAGACCTTTTCATATTTCATTGATAATCAACTTCGAGACATTTCCTAATTTCAAAGAAAATTTGCAACTTGAAATGAGCTCTAGCTTAATTTTGTTTAATTAGTAATTAGATTAATAATTAATATTAATTAATATTATCTAATTAGTTATTAATAGTAATTAATTAATATTAATTAATTAATATTAATTAAATAAATAATTAATTAATTAATTATTAATTAATCAATATTAATTATTAATTATTATTATTAAATTAATAACAATTAATATTACTTATTAATTAATAAATAATATTAATTAATTTAATTAGTTAATTAATATTAATTATTTTTTGTTCATGTCACCCTATTGTATCTTCGAAATTTTTTCTGAGTGTGCCGCCTCCTCAATCATTCGCCAGGACACGTTGCAATTTTGCAAAGCTTAATTTTATTTAATTAATAAATAGATTAATTATTAATTAATATTATCTAATTAGTTATTAATAGTAATTAATTAATTATTAATATTAATTAATTAATAATTAATATTAGTTAATTAATTAATAATTAATAATTAATATTAATTAATTAATAATTAATATCGATTAATTAATAATTAATATTAATTAATTAATAACAATTAATATTATTTATTAATTAATAAATAATATTAATTAATTTAATTCGTTAATTAATATTTATTATTTTTTGTTCATGTCACCCTATTGTAGCTCCGACATTATTTTTCTGAGTGTGCCGCCTCCTCAATCGTTTGCTAGGACACGTTGCAATTTAGCAAAAGTACGAGCGCACAGGGCTCTGAGGTGTATGGATGGCTTAAACGAAATCTGATTAAAAATGACTTGGAGCCATAAATGGAAATGCGAGGGCTGGCGGGCGTGCGTTTAAATGAATGATTGAACGAACGAACGAATTACTACCACTACCAATGATTGACTAACTGACTGACAAACGTCCTACTGAATGAATGAATGAATGGCTGGGTTGGTGGGAGGTGGCAGCTAAACACAGTTTGATTTAATAATAGTTTGAACGTTCCTAAAGAGAATCCATGAAATCGAAATACAATTACGAAAATCCTGAATACAACTACAAAATGGCCTGTAACTAACTCAACATGTATGAATGTTATGAGTGCAAACATCCCCACGACGGTTATAGTCATTATTAAATGGACTTTAATTTGATATTTAATTAGTGTGCAACCTGAAGGCGGGCAAATCAATTTTGACGGGCAAATTCTTTCAATTCAGACGATTATATAAAATAATATCTTGTTAAAATAACCAAATTGGTTGAGATATTTTATTTATATATATTAAATCTAGAGATTTCTCTTGTTCGCTGACTTATAGTGAAATTTGACGTAGAATATTTTATACATTCACACCACCCCCTAAAATTCAGTTTTGTGGAACAGTTTAGCACCGGAATTCGGAAAAGTACAAAATTAATCCTAAAAAGAATTTTTAGTTGTGTCTTATTTCTGCCACTAGAGTTGAGTCAGAGACTTCAGAGTAGAGTATTCAGAGACTTCAGAGTAGAATTTTATGGCAAATATTTTTGTAGATCATTTTGATCCGTTAAAGACCTGTTTTAAGGGTGTTTTTTCACCCTTTTACAAAAAGGGACCAAAAAGGCTCCTATATTGAGTAGTTATAGGGTTAAAATATTCTACATAAATGTTCCTCGTAGTGTTTTAAGTAATATTGCTGAACACCTTCCACACTGAGTATGTAAGGATCACAAGGTATGCTATGCAGATTCATCATAAGAATGGGGGGAAAATGGGAAATATTCACCCTCCTCTAAAGAGACCACCATACATACATAAACTTTCAAAACGTCGATACACGTATATTCTTTTATTACCCACTCTATCAGAATCCGATGTCAGAACCTCGTTCTTTTCGAAGTTTCATTTTGTTCCTTAGTGTAATGGAAAGGAGGAAAACCATACACTTTGGTCATATACGTATTTCGTATCATGTGTGGGGAAATCCATCAGTGACTTTCAGTATAGAGTGCTTGGTGTTACAATGCTGTTATCAGTCGTTTATATTCACCATCAATTTTTAATATATAAAAAGTTTAGTTTCCGGACATCTTGACAATATGTTAGTTTAATTTGCAGGACGATTTCGGCAGATATTATTTGTTAATGTAGCTGTTATATTTAAATTTTTCATATTTGTGGACCAATTTGGATCAAATTCTTAATATATATTATATTCAAAAAAACGAAATTGATGAAAACTTTTGAGCCTGGTAATAGGTAGATATATTAAAGAAAATGAATATACAAATATGGTCCATAATCAAATTCCATCTGCCAAAGTTAACTAGTAAACATTTTACAGTTTTGTAAAAATATTAAATTAGGAAAGGTGAAGGATTATTTTGAGATATTACACCGTGCTACAATTTAACATTTTTCCACTGGAACTGAACAAGACTATATACACATGAAACTAGAGATCGTATGTAGAAAATCTGTATTGTCAGTTTTCCATTCGGCGATCTTTTCACCTCTTTACAGGACTTTTAATTTTCAAAGAATATAAAAGTTTTTATATTTTTTCGTACTTTTGCGAGTCGTACAAATGCGATATGGGAACCAAATGAAAGATAAGAATATCTGCTAAAATACTTCTAATTTCATGTGTATATCTGTATTACTTTAGCATTATTAACTATTTAAACGTTTCCCTCTTAATAAGTTAAAGTTTATTTATTTTGATTTTTAAGGTGGAAATTTAAAATGGTCGTTAATGCTAAACTTATACAGGTAGAAGCTTGAAATTTTAAGTATTTTTAACAGATTTTCTTCTCCTTTGTATGACTCGGAAAAATACAAAAATAAATTATTGTAACATATATA
This sequence comes from Polietes domitor, assembly GCA_947397865.1. NCBI lineage: Eukaryota > Metazoa > Arthropoda > Insecta > Diptera > Muscidae > Polietes > Polietes domitor. The sequence goes on from OX377620.1 coordinate 124,085,241, forward strand.
TCCTTTGGAAATTAATCAAAACAAATACAAATATTAAAATAATAATTTTATAAATAAATATAATATTTTAATTATTTCAACCACGCTTATAAGGCAAGGCTAGCAATACGTCAATTCAAAAAAAAAAATAAATATTCTTCTATTTATATTTTCAAAAAGCTTGAGTACCATAAATAGTGGTTGATAGTGGGTGCTTCATTTTATTGTATTTTGATTCTATTTTAATTCCAAAAGTACAAATTTTGAAAATCCAACTTCGTGATTCAACCAATTTTTGCCGTAAAAGAAAAAGTACGAATTTCGAAACAAAAAAACTTTTTATTTTGCGTGTCAGAGGAATTCCATGATTCCAGCTGCGGCCATTTGGTTGGTACTATTTGTACCCCCTTTTTCATTCTAACCCCAAAAAGTACGAATTTCGAAAAATCCGTTTATTTTACGTATCTACGCTATCAGAGGACTGTATTCACCTAATTTCATTATTCTAGGTGTAGCCGTTTGGTCGGTACCATTTTTATTCCTCTGTGCCTACTGGATCCCTTGAATGTACGAATTTCGAAAAAACCTTTTATTTTCCATATCTACATAGTCAAAGGAATGTATACTCCTAATTTCATGACTCTAGCTGCGGTCATTTGTTTGGTGCTATTTTTATCCCCTTTTTTCATTTTAACCCCAAAAAGTACGAATTTTGAAAAATCCGTGAGTTTTACTTGTCTATGCAATCGGATGAATGTATACACCGAATTTCATTATTCTAGGTGCAGTCGTTTGGTTTGTACCATTTTATCCCTCTATTCCAATTTTATCCCTTAAGAGTACGAATTTGGAAAAAATACTTTTATATTATGTATGTACTCAATTAGAGGAATATACACACTGAATTTCATGCTTCTAGCTGTTGTCTTTTAATATGTACCATTTTTATCCCTTTTTTCCCCCATTTCACCCCCTACAAATAAGAATTACTTTATGGTGCACGTTTTTGTAATCGGGGGAATGCGCATACCCAATATCAAGTAAGTACAAGCAGACATATTGAAAAAATATGCTTAAATACTCTAAAATATTAGGGTTTATTATGGGTATTTTTAGTCCCTTTGGGCCGATTTCGCCCCATTTCAATCCCAACCAAGACGCATTTACGGAAAATTTGAACGTTCTAGCTCCATTCGTTTAGATGCTAGCGTGCTTTCAACAGACGGATAGACAGACGGACATGGCTAAATCGTCTTAGAATTTTATGACGGTTCCAAATCGAGTTTTGGTATTAATTATGTAACCTTTGAACAGAAAAAGATATCTCGACGAAATTTCACATGCTTAGAGCAGAGGTGTTTTTCATATGATCTCTAAATCCTGGATCTCTAGTAGATGTGGGAGCCACTGTGACATTTTGAAACAACTGTTATAGTGTAAATGAATATGTACAAAAAATGTGCTTTAGTTACACGAACAAAATTTCATATTTTTGCCAAGCTCGGTTTCGTATTTTTAACGTTGCGATCTCATTAAAAGCTCGATTTAAACTTGATTATATTGTTAGATTGGTTATAAAATTATAAATAAACTAAAAAGAAAGAACGGTACAAATGTGCTACTTCAATCAATTTATTAAATACGAAACTTCCGAAAAAGGTTACAATTTGATCGCTTTTCCTCAAAAGGGCGACCACATTATTTGACTTGTAATTTGTTTCTTCTTCATGCAGGTGCAATATTTTGATTTCGCGTAAAGAAGACATAATACAAACACATTTAATGCCCTCTCCAAAATTGCCAATTTTTTCAATATAAAAAATTTTATTTGCAAAAATTCTCAAATCGCAAGGCAGCGATTAGAAAATGTTTAGTACATTTTTATCCTCATATATAGACTTCTCAATATGGATGTACTACAGCATTCCTGCGTTAAATAAAGAAATGGTGAGTATTTCAGCAAAAAATTCCATTTTTTTAGTTATTTAGTTATTTAGTTATTTAGTTATTTAGTTATTTAGTTATTTAGTTATTTAGTTATTTAGTTATTTAGTTATTTAGTTATTTAGTTATTTAGTTATTTAGTTATTTAGTTATTTAGTTATTTAGTTATTTAGTTATTTAGTTATTTAGTTATTTAGTTATTTAGTTATTTAGTTATTTAGTTATTTAGTTATTTAGTTATTTAGTTATTTAGTTATTTAGTTATTTAGTTATTTAGTTATTTAGTTATTTAGTTATTTAGTTATTTAGTTATTTAGTTATTTAGTTATTTAGTTATTTAGTTATTTAGTTATTTAGTTATTTAGTTATTTAGTTATTTAGTTATTTAGTTATTTAGTTATTTAGTTATTTAGTTATTTAGTTATTTAGTTATTTAGTTATTTAGTTATTTAGTTATTTAGTTATTTAGTTATTTAGTTATTTAGTTATTTAGTTATTTAGTTATTTAGTTATTTAGTTATTTAGTTATTTAGTTATTTAGTTATTTAGTTATTTAGTTATTTAGTTATTTAGTTATTTAGTTATTTAGTTATTTAGTTATTTAGTTATTTAGTTATTTAGTTATTTAGTTATTTAGTTATTTAGTTATTTAGTTATTTAGTTATTTAGTTATTTAGTTATTTAGTTATTTAGTTATTTAGTTATTTAGTTATTTAGTTATTTAGTTATTTAGTTATTTAGTTATTTAGTTATTTAGTTATTTAGTTATTTAGTTATTTAGTTATTTAGTTATTTAGTTATTTAGTTATTTAGTTATTTAGTTATTTAGTTATTTAGTTATTTAGTTATTTAGTTATTTAGTTATTTAGTTATTTAGTTATTTAGTTATTTAGTTATTTAGTTATTTAGTTATTTAGTTATTTAGTTATTTAGTTATTTAGTTATTTAGTTATTTAGTTATTTAGTTATTTAGTTATTTAGTTATTTAGTTATTTAGTTATTTAGTTATTTAGTTATTTAGTTATTTAGTTATTTAGTTATTTAGTTATTTAGTTATTTAGTTATTTAGTTATTTAGTTATTTAGTTATTTAGTTATTTAGTTATTTAGTTATTTAGTTATTTAGTTATTTAGTTATTTAGTTATTTAGTTATTTAGTTATTTAGTTATTTAGTTATTTAGTTATTTAGTTATTTAGTTATTTAGTTATTTAGTTATTTAGTTATTTAGTTATTTAGTTATTTAGTTATTTAGTTATTTAGTTATTTAGTTATTTAGTTATTTAGTTATTTAGTTATTTAGTTATTTAGTTATTTAGTTATTTAGTTATTTAGTTATTTAGTTATTTAGTTATTTAGTTATTTAGTTATTTAGTTATTTAGTTATTTAGTTATTTAGTTATTTAGTTATTTAGTTATTTAGTTATTTAGTTATTTAGTTATTTAGTTATTTAGTTATTTAGTTATTTAGTTATTTAGTTATTTAGTTATTTAGTTATTTAGTTATTTAGTTATTTAGTTATTTAGTTATTTAGTTATTTAGTTATTTAGTTATTTAGTTATTTAGTTATTTAGTTATTTAGTTATTTAGTTATTTAGTTATTTAGTTATTTAGTTATTTAGTTATTTAGTTATTTAGTTATTTAGTTATTTAGTTATTTAGTTATTTAGTTATTTAGTTATTTAGTTATTTAGTTATTTAGTTATTTAGTTATTTAGTTATTTAGTTATTTAGTTATTTAGTTATTTAGTTATTTAGTTATTTAGTTATTTAGTTATTTAGTTATTTAGTTATTTAGTTATTTAGTTATTTAGTTATTTAGTTATTTAGTTATTTAGTTATTTAGTTATTTAGTTATTTAGTTATTTAGTTATTTAGTTATTTAGTTATTTAGTTATTTAGTTATTTAGTTATTTAGTTATTTAGTTATTTAGTTATTTAGTTATTTAGTTATTTAGTTATTTAGTTATTTAGTTATTTAGTTATTTAGTTATTTAGTTATTTAGTTATTTAGTTATTTAGTTATTTAGTTATTTAGTTATTTAGTTATTTAGTTATTTAGTTATTTAGTTATTTAGTTATTTAGTTATTTAGTTATTTAGTTATTTAGTTATTTAGTTATTTAGTTATTTAGTTATTTAGTTATTTAGTTATTTAGTTATTTAGTTATTTAGTTATTTAGTTATTTAGTTATTTAGTTATTTAGTTATTTAGTTATTTAGTTATTTAGTCCCCAATGTGCTACTTTGGGTATTTCTTGGGACATAAATGCAAAAAGTGGTAAGCCATTATTTGCGGACACGTTTTTACTACATAATCGTAAAATATCGATACAATCAATTTTTGTAAAAAATCCCAAATATATTTCCCTACTCTGGGAATTTTTGTATTTTGATGGAGAGAAATGCAAAAACTGGTGGAGGTTTTTGCTACAAAACTTGTCAAAAATTTCGTTGCGATATCTCAATTTATATAGATCTGGCGCAATGTTCAATATGAATTTAATTTTCTTAAAAAAAAATACATTTTTAGGTTTTCGCATAATGAAGCGCAAAAAATGGTTAGCTATTAATTGTCTCTTACATATTTTAAAAGTTGTTGTTCTGCCCTTTAAACAAAGGTATAACTTTTTTATAAAACCTGCATTTCTGCTTCATAATTCTAATAGGATTTGCAGTGAAAACACCTGAACCGATCTGTCAATTGCGCCAAATAGTTAGAGCATAAAGGAAGTGTTATGTCTCAAATTTCATTAAGATCGATGCAAAAATTTGTCTTTTAAGAAGATAAATTAATTTTAACGATTAATTTCCATATATTTCCTTGTATAGACTTTGTCTTTGATATTTCTTACATGAAGTTATATACATTTTGGAAAGAGGACTTCGTGTCAATAAACGCAAAAGAATCAGGAAATAGATCACTTGTGTCAATTAATTCTCGAGACCCAAAGCACAGATTTCAAAAGTAAAAACTTAATTTTATCTACGGATGCAGCTGCTAAAAATATTTTTTTGCCTTCATATCCTCAATCAAAATTAACGAATTCTGAAAAAAAATCTAATTTTTGAAATTTATTTTCCCCGATTTGGGAACTGTGGGATTTTTATATGAGGTTAATACAAAAATTGCTTTTCAAAAGTAACACGATTGCAAATTCTTTTTTGTTTTTAAAAATAGTTTTCGTGTTACCTTATATAAAATTCAGTCGTTTGTTTTGTTGAGTTCCATTCATTGTTTTTTTAATAATATTTTTTGTGGAATAATATAAAATATTTCGCATTTTTTATGAAAAAAATATTTTACAAATCTTTCATTCATAAATATCACCAAGTAACATTCATTCAGTTTAATATCCATTTTCTACAGCATATAGTTGGTGGTCGCAGTCAATATGATCCGATTACAAGTATCACATTTAATTTTGTGCTCATCATCAGCTAGCAACTAACTAAATGATTCTGAAGCGCTTAATAACATATTATGCTGTCATTTGAAATTGTTACATGCGAGTGTGAACAATAGGATGGAGAGATTTTTGCAAAAATTATTCAATACAAAATTTCGTATAAATTTGCGGAAATTCTTCAAATTTTAAATGAACTGGTATTCTACGATATGTATTTCGAAAATTATCACTTGTCTTTTTATTGAGGACTCATATGAAATCACTGTTAATGATTTGTATTAACGCATATATATTAAAATAACGAATACATGACGTATACTTTAATAATGTACACTTTTTCCGTTAAATGGAATGTAGTCTCGGTTTGGCTGAATTAAACAAATTCTTAATAATTATCGAATTTGACAATATCAGAGATGTGTATGCGAAATTTCAAGAACCTAGTTCGATTCCTATGAATTGTATATAAAAAATATTCCACTGTGCGGCGCCACGTGCAATTTACAGTCACTTGACACTAATCTCTCATAGAGCCGTAGTTGAATTCAAGTATTTTGCCCCACACTAATGTAAAATCAGTCATAAAACCATACAATGTATGAATATATGCATTTATATATAAGAGCGGGTCTCGAAAAAGGTGTTTGCTGATAGTTCATCAGCAAATTGCAGTCAGATAATGAGACGATTTTTTCAAATATTTCAGTCATACCCAAAATATTAATAATCCATCTTACTCACGTATCAATTAATGATTATTTTTTAATAATAATATTATTCATACAAAATTTTTTTTTTTTTGTTTGTACATTGAGCGTGTTGAGCGTTTCACAAAATCAACAGCAATTTTTTATGAATATATTTTCTGCAACTACGTCTAATGCATGTTGGAATATAAATGTTTTTGAAATATTTTGTATTTGTGACCCTGTCTAATGTACTCGTACGTTCCTAGTGAAACATACAAATGCAAGTGCACAAATGGAATTGCTCCCGGGGTTTTTCCGTGGAAAAAGAAGCACATGCACAGAAATCGCGATAAGCTATTTGCCGACTGAAATGGAAAATTGTACTTCTAAGAGCTTTAACTCAAACTGTGGGTTTTGTTTTGCGCAAGAAGAGGAAAAAATAATCGCTGCATTACCATTAAAATATCCTATTAACTATTAATGTGAATTATGTTGAGACAATGGAAACCACCTCCAGAATGCTAAAGGTTTTTGGGTTAATGATGATTACACTGGGGTACAGTTTAAAAATTGTGGGGAAGTGATGGTATTTTTTTCTTTATCAGAATCCCCCAAAATCTTGGATCACGGATAAAAACTGGGTTTGCGTGCAATTGCACATTCATAAGCTGTTGACTTAGTTGATTACACGATAAAAATTTTGTGTGTGAGGCCTAAAAATTTATAACAAACAATTTTAAGGCCGAAGGTACCTTTAATATTTGTATTCTGATTTCGGAAATGTAAGTCCGCTAACATGCGCTTATATACAGGATACAAATATTACTGGCACGTAGAAAAGCGCTTTAGGAACAGTCTCCGAAAAATGAGAAAAAAAAATTGATTTTTTACGACAAACAACTTTTATTTGAAATGAAACATAAAAATAGAAAAAAAAAAACGAACCAAAGTGGAAAATAATTGTTTTGGATCAGAGAACTCCTTTCACGAGCGCTTCATAAAACCAAGAGTACTATAAAGGACTGTTAAGGGAAGAATCAGCACAAAAACGTCTGATATAAAGGATATGACCGCCCAAAAGTATAAGAAGAGTCTACATGTTGATACGATCAGGAAAATTTTGAAACTGGCTGGATTTCATGGACGCGTGGCACGGAAAAAGCCATTCATTTCAATAGTTAATAGAAGACAAAGAATTGAATTCGCAAAAAAAAATACATAAATTACCCTCCAGAATCCAGATAAAAGGACGTAAAATTGTATGGAGAAAAAAGTTTACTGGATTTTTATTTCAACATAGTAATGGCCCCAAACACATAGCCTACGTTATCAAGTCCTGGCTATTGAACAACACCGAAAGGCTACATACACCCCCCGGATTTGAACCCCATAGAGCACGTCTGGCACTCCTTGGAAAGACGTCTCCGCCAGCATGAAGGCATTACATCAAAAGCAATGCTGCTGCGTCCTGCAGGACGTACTAAAGGAAGAATGGGATAATATAAATGCTGAGGAGACCACTAAGTTGGTGGATTCCATGCCCAAAAGGCTACTGGAGGTGCTGAAGATAAGATATTTTAATTGCTTTTTCTTGTGCCTTTTTTGTGTAATGAGGCCACTTCTTGATAACTTTTGAATTAAAAATCCGTCTATAACTTTCCTAGTATCATTTTTAAAAACTTAAATATAGAAAGATTGCCAAGCTTATAAAGTTGAAATTTAAACAAAAACTATTAGTGTACGCCGACGTTTTCTACATTTCAAAATATTTAGTTCCGTTTAATTCCAAAAAAATTTAGTTCCATTAAATTTGTTTTACACCATTTATGGAAACTATCAATATCAGATTGTAGATAATATTGCTCCAGCGGACCGAAATATTTTTACATCATCAACATTAGAATGTCGAATTACAGATGGAAGGACGTTATTAGAGTAAATAGGATAGGACCAAGACGACTTCTTTGAGATACACAGGAAGACACCACAATTTCCGAATTTTACCCTTTGGATTCGACCACATAAATAGCATAAATACACCACTTCGTGGTCTAGGGTATTATAAGTTAGTTTCGCGCCAAATGTTTGTAACACCAAGAAATAATCGAGCTAGACCCACCTTTAAGTATACGGATCGGCTTAGAATCACCAGCTGAGTCGATTTACCGATGTCTGTCTGTCTGTCCGTCCGTCCGTCCGTCCGCCTGCTGTCCATCTAAGCTTGTTCGCACTCTACAGGTCGCAATTGTTGTCCGATTGTCATGAAACTTGGCAGAAGTTATTTTTTCTGGCCAAGGACCATCGGTATTGAATTTGGAGGAAATCGGTTCAGATTTAGATATAGCTCCCATACAAATGTCGCTCCCTATTTCACTTTTTCCGCTTTAGAAACCACATATTGTACCCGATTTTCTTTAAAATTTGCACAACATCTTATAATCCAACTAGAAACACCTATGCAAAAATAAGGTAAGATCGGTTCAGATTTAGATATAGCCCCCATACAAATGTCGCTCCCGATTTGACATTTTCCGCTCTAGAAACGACATATTGTACCCAATTTTCTTTAAATTTGGCACAACATTTTATAATCGAACTAGAAAAACACCTATGCTGAAACTGGGTAAGATCGGTTCAGATTTAGATATAGCCCCCATACAAATGTCACTCCCTCCGCTCTAGAAACCACATCTTGCACCCGATTTTCTTTAAATTTGGCACAACATCTTATAATCCAACCTATGGTGAAAGTGGGTAAGATCGGTTCAGATTTAGATATCGCCCTCATACAAATGTTGCTCCCGAATGTTTAACCGAATTTGGCCAAACTTTACATATTGTATTTCACCAATAAACATACATGGTGAAAGGGGGGGGGGGAGTCCTTCCCGATTTAACATTTTTTGTCAAACACATACATTTACAGGATGCAAAAATCCTTCCCGATTTCAGTTTTTTACCGAATTGAATTATAATGAGATAGAAAGTCCGTCCGTCTGTAGCATTTCCTTACTTGTCCATACTTTGATATAACCCAAATGGGGTCCCATTCTGATCTTTTACAGCTTTAGAAACTACATCTTACATCAGATCTTCATCAAATTTTGCAGATCATGGTATTTTTCAACCAGGAATACCTACCGTGAATGAGAAATATATAGGCCCATGTTTTGGACCAGGCCCAAAATGTAGTTATAGGCCCCCTTTTGAAATGTCGGTCCGATTCATCCTATTACTACTGTATAATTTGTATTTGTCTGTCGAATAATTGAATCAATTACCATATTATTAACCATATTCGTTAAATATGACTAAAGATTAATTTATATATATGAACTACATAAAATTGCTCCCATGAAATAAATGGGTTTAGTAATCAAAGCAAGGTACATACGCAGGGAGTGGTGTAGGGTATTATATAGTCGGCCCCGCCCGACTTTAGCCTTTCCTTACTTGTTTTTATTTTTATTTTTATTTTTATTTTTATTTTTATTTTTATTTTTATTTTTATTTTTATTTTTATTTTTATTTTTATTTTTATTTTTATTTTTATTTTTATTTTTATTTTTATTTTTATTTTTATTTTTATTTTTATTTTTATTTTTATTTTTATTTTTATTTTTATTTTTATTTTTATTTTTATTTTTATTTTTATTTTTATTTTTATTTTTATTTTTATTTTTATTTTTATTTTTATTTTTATTTTTATTTTTATTTTTATTTTTATTTTTATTTTTATTTTTATTTTTATTTTTATTTTTATTTTTATTTTTATTTTTATTTTTATTTTTATTTTTATTTTTATTTTTATTTTTATTTTTATTTTTATTTTTATTTTTATTTTTATTTTTATTTTTATTTTTATTTTTATTTTTATTTTTATTTTTATTTTTATTTTTATTTTTATTTTTATTTTTATTTTTATTTTTATTTTTATTTTTATTTTTATTTTTATTTTTATTTTTATTTTTATTTTTATTTTTATTTTTATTTTTATTTTTATTTTTATTTTTATTTTTATTTTTATTTTTATTTTTATTTTTATTTTTATTTTTATTTTTATTTTTATTTTTATTTTTATTTTTATTTTTATTTTTATTTTTATTTTTATTTTTATTTTTATTTTTATTTTTATTTTTATTTTTATTTTTATTTTTATTTTTATTTTTATTTTTATTTTTATTTTTATTTTTATTTTTATTTTTATTTTTATTTTTATTTTTATTTTTATTTTTATTTTTATTTTTATTTTTATTTTTATTTTTATTTTTATTTTTATTTTTATTTTTATTTTTATTTTTATTTTTATTTTTATTTTTATTTTTATTTTTATTTTTATTTTTATTTTTATTTTTATTTTTATTTTTAATTTTAATTTTATTTTTATTTTTATTTTTATTTTTTTTTTTATTTTTATTTTTATTTTTATTTTTATTTTTATTTTTATTTTTATTTTTATTTTTATTTTTATTTTTATTTTTATTTTTATTTTTATTTTTATTTTTATTTTTATTTTTATTTTTATTTTTATTTTTATTTTTATTTTTATTTTTATTTTTATTTTTATTTTTATTTTTATTTTTATTTTTATTTTTATTTTTATTTTTATTTTTATTTTTATTTTTATTTTTATTTTTATTTTTATTTTTATTTTTATTTTTATTTTTATTTTTATTTTTATTTTTATTTTTATTTTTATTTTTATTTTTATTTTTATTTTTATTTTTATTTTTATTTTTATTTTTATTTTTATTTTTATTTTTATTTTTATTTTTATTTTTATTTTTATTTTTATTTTTATTTTTATTTTTATTTTTATTTTTATTTTTATTTTTATTTTTATTTTTATTTTTATTTTTATTTTTATTTTTATTTTTATTTTTATTTTTATTTTTATTTTTATTTTTATTTTTATTTTTATTTTTATTTTTATTTTTATTTTTATTTTTATTTTTATTTTTATTTTTATTTTTATTTTTATTTTTATTTTTATTTTTATTTTTATTTTTATTTTTATTTATATTTTTATTTTTATTTTTATTTTTATTTTTATTTTTATTTTTATTTTTATTTTAATTTTTATTTTTATTTTTATTTTTATTTTTAATTTTTATTTTATGTCACGTGACTATTAACCCTCTCATGCCCAATGTTGACTATAGGCAACATTGCGAGTTAGTCCTATAAAATCTTTAAAATCACATATTTTGCAGAATTAATAATTTTTATTTTTGTTTAATATATATGTCAAATTTCAAAACTTTGTAAAAAGTGGCACTTTTTTGACACTCCCTTACAATTTGACATTGCCTGTTCGTTTTGTTTTACAATAGCTGGGATCATAACGAAGAAAACAAGGCCGATTTGAAGAAAATCGATGGATGAATGTAGAAGTTATGGTCGTTTATGTATCACTAAATATTTTTACGCAAAAACTTGGTAAAACATGGTTTTTTGAAATTACTTACTTCAGTGTCATAACTTCTATATTTATCCATAGTTTTTTTACATTTTTTCTTAGCTATTAATAAATAAAACAATATATATATTCCGATTTTTTCTATTTTTTATGATTTTTTCGTGCCAAATTGATTTTTTTACAAAAAAAATGTTTTTTTTCCAAATTTTTAGAGGCAGTTCCTAAAGCAATTTTTCTATGTGAGATTGTAATTCGTAACATTCAAATAAGCCTTGTTTTCTCCTCTAAGATGCAAAATTTTTAAAATTAAACAAAATATTCTGCTATCTAGTTTGTAAAGCGGGGTTTCGTGCTATTTAACTAGGAATTCAGAAAATCATGATTTTTTATGCAATCTTTTGCGTTTACAAAGAGGGCCATAACTTCTAGATTTATCCCTAGATCTTTTAAATCTAGCCACTGTTGTCTACGTTAGAAAACTAGATATTAAAATGTGTTTTTTTAGATATTAAATATGTTTTCCCTATTTTTTTTTTTTGAGTTTTTCGTGCCAACTTTTTTTAATTTTAACGAAAAAAATTTATTTTTTATTTTTTTTTACGAAGAAGATACTTTTTTGAGACCACTATTTCCATGTGAAAGTGATATTCGTAATATTTACAGCCATCATAATTACGTTTATTTTATATTTTACTATCGGACTTACAAATATTAAAGCAACCTTCGGCGAATATTGGCATTTTAGTAAAAAATTAAAAAAAGAATACTTCAGAAAATTTTATACATAGCCCTTCGGATATAAAAAAATTAAAAAATCAATGGATAAATGTTATAACTCTTCCTGTAGAAACACATATTGTCGTCATGTATGGCTAAATTAATTGAAGCAAAACCTTTCTAAAAAATGACAAACGATTTGCTGGCAATCTTAAAATTTAAATTAAAATTTGGAAATTTCTTATTTGTTTTATTTTATAACGGAAAAACAAGGCATGCTTGTAGAAAATTTATTGGATAAATGTAGAAGTATGTCAAAATCCTAATTTTATGAAGTTTTTGCGTAAAAAGATTTGGACATGCATGAACGACCAAAACTTTTACATTTATCCATAGATTTTCTTCAAATATGCCTTGTTTTCCTCGTTAGGATAGCAGCTATTGTAAAACAACTCAAATAAAAATTCCAAATTTTACGGGAGTGTAAAAAATCGTGTGCAATTTTTTACAAAGTCTTTACTTCAATTATCTATAGGAAGGATCATTATGATTTTATCTATAGATTTTGCTTCGTTAGAATTTTAGCAATTAAAAAATAAAACAAAATATATTTGTTTAATTTTTTTCTATTTTTTGTTTTTTTTTGTACCTCCAAAAATAAAACAAAATATTTTTTCTATTTTTATCCCTTTTTTGTGACTCCAAAAATAAAACAAAATATTTGTTTTATATTTTTATGCTTTTTTTGCCACTAAAAATTATTTAAAAAAAAACAAATTTTTAATGATTAAACAAATTTACATTATTTTGTTGTGTTATTTCGTTGATGTCATCCTGAATTCTCTCTCCATGTAGTAGATTCCATATTTTTTTCTACTTTTTGTTTTTTTTTTCGTGCCTCCGAAAATAAAACAAAATAAATAAAAATTCAAACTTTGAACAATTTCACAAATTTGCATTATTTTGTTGTTAAAAACGATATGGTTTTTTATACCCTCCACCTCCAGGATGGGGGTATACTAACTTTGTCATTCCGTTTGTAACACCTTGAAATATCGACCTGCGACCCTATAAAGTATATATATTCTTGATCGTCATAAAATTCTAAGACGATCTAGCCATGTCCGCCCGTCCGTCCGTCTGTTGAAAGCACGCTAGCATCTAAACGAAAGGAGCTAGAACGTTCAAATTTTCCATAAATGCGTCTTATAGTCGTAGATCGGTTGGGATTGAAATGGGGCGATATCGGCCCAAAGAGAAAAATGTTTCCCTCACAAGGACTAAAAATACCCATAATAATCTCTAATATTTTAGCGTATTTAAGCATGTTTTTTGAATATTTCTGTTTATATTTGCTTGATATTTGGTATGCGCATTCCCCTTATAGCAAAAACGTGCACCATAAAATGATTCTTATTTGTAGGGGGTGAAATGGGACAAAAAAAGGATAAAAATGGTACATATTAAACGACAACAGCTAGAAACACGAAATTCGGTGTGTACATTCCTCTAATTGAGTAGGTACATAATATATTATTTTTTTCAAATTCGTACTTTTAAGGGGTAAAATGGGAATAGAGGGATAAAAATGGTACCAACCAAACGGCTGTACCTAGAATAATGAAATTCGGTGTATACATTCCTCTGATTGCATAGATAAGTAAAATAAACGGATTTTTCAAAATTCGTACCTTTTGGGGTTAAAATGAAAAAAGGGGATAAAAATAGTACCAATCTAATGACCGCAGCTAGAGTCGTGAAATTCGGAGTATACATTCCTCTGAGTGTGAAGACACGGAAAATATACTGATTTTTCGAAATTCGTACTTTTTGGAGTTAAAATGAAAAAAAGGGGATAAAAATAGTACCAGTCAAATGACCACAGCTAGAGTCATGAAATTCGGAGTATACATTCCTCTGATTGCGAAGACACGGAAAATAGACGAATTTTTCGAAATTAGTACTTTCAAGGGATACAATGGTACAGAGGGATAAAAATAGTACCAACTAAACGACTACAACTAGAATGATAAAATTCTAATTGCGTAGAAACGTCAAGGGGGTAAAAATGGTACCAACCAAATGGAATAATGAAATTCGGTGTATACATTCCCCTGACTGCATAGACACGCAAAATAAAAAGTGTTTTTTTCGAAATTCGTACTTTTTCTTTTACGGCAAAAATTGGTTGGTAATTTTGCACTATGTACGTCTGATAACGGATTTTCAAAATTTGTACTTTTGAAATTCAAATAGAATGGAAATACAACCAAATGTAGCACCCACTATCTATCAATATTTATGGCTTTGAAAATATTTTTCAAAATATAAATAGAAGAATAATTATTTTTTGAATTGACGTATTGGTAGCCTTGCCTTATAAGCGTGGTTTGAAATAATTAAAATATTATATTTATTTATAAAATTAATTTTTCAATATTTGTTTTGGTTTGGCTATATTAAAAAAATTATATTTTCCTGTAATATTACTGCACTTCTACGAAAACAGACAACCTCTGTGGAATGCAATCCATGGTGGAGGGTATAAAAAGTTCGGCCCGGCCGAACTTAACTCCGTTTTTACTTGATGACATCCTGAACCCTCCCTACATTTAGGAGATGACATCGTAGTTGAGGATATTTCAAACTCGATCATCCGTCCATTAAGTTACACCTGTTCTAAGGATTATGCTGCGATAAAGATACCGCCTTATTTATATGCTTAGCACACCTCAGTACAGTGTCTTCTTCTTCATATATTTCATATCCACAGTGGTTAATGTTCTTGGTAAATATGTTTTCCCTTAATGGTCTTAATGTGATATAATTTTTTTAATTAAGGTTGTTACCACCACAACCAGCAAACACAGATATTCAGATATTCTTGCGCAGATATGCATACACGGCCAGATACGGCCACAGACCTTATTCATGCGTCCATAAGACAATCATCATTTATAATAGAAGCGCACAATCGGACAAATGCTGTTGCGCATGCTCACACAACCGTAACCGTTCTGCCTACATTGTCTTTGGCATAGGTAGACGACAGGCACTCTCATGGCCCCAGCAGAGGGATGGATGGACAGGCATTCTGAACTTAACTGGCGTATGAAATTGTACTTCTTTGGTTTCTGGTTGTTGCTGTCTGCCTGTTTGTCTCGAGACGAGCGAAGACAAAACTCACAAGAAAAAAGAATATTTTGATTTTTTTTTTACTGAACTGAAGTTCTTCTTTCATTGTTGTGTCGTAGCTCTTGAGAAGAAAAGAAAAGGCCCACCATCTTCGTTGTTCTTGCTGCCGTTGTTGTTGTTGTCTTGAATATGAATGTAAGGCAAAGTATACCCGCGCAGCGCATACACACATTCACATGGTTTTGTTCCATTATTCTGGTCATTTCCGTTCGAAAAGTTTTGTCGCCCGTTTCAAGTTCGCTCGTGAGAAAATTGTGTTTTCATTATCGCCAGACAGTGGTGTTGTGTTGCAAAAATCAGCTAATACCATAAGACCGTTTACCCTTAAAATTAGAGATAGTCTATCGGCAAAACTGTGTACTCAGTTTTTTTTTTCATTTTCATTTTTTATTCTTTCCTTTTTACAGGACTTTTAGTTTCCAAAACATATATATGTTTTAATGATTTATTGCTGTGCTTTTACGAGTCGTACATTTGCGATATGGGTATTAAATGTAAGAGAATAACACATCTATTAAAAATACTTCAAATTTCATGATTGTTACTCCATTAGTTTAGCATTAACAACCATTTCAAATTACCCCCTTATTTTATTTAGATTATTCATGTTTTATTTTCTACCGGGGGGAAACTTGAAAGGATTGTGAATGCTAAACTAATGCAGATAGAAGCATGCAATTTAAAGTATTTTTGACAGATATTCTTCTCTTTAACTTGATATCCATATCGTCATTGTACGAACCGCGAAAGTACGAAAATAAATTATTAAAAGGAGAGTAAAATAACCAAAAATAACTGGAAAGTGATACTATTTTTCTTGAAAAAAATGTTCGAGTACCTTTGCCTAAGTCTGTATCGATACCATCGATACCTAAAAATCCATTAAAACAAATTAAAATTATGAACAAAATACTAAAATTGCAGTTTTTTATTTTCCCCCAAAATATCCGCATTCCCAAATCGGGGATAAATTGTTCTAAAATTTGGAATTTTTACTAAGATGGTAGCCTTTATTACTGTTTATTTAGCTGTTTTGAAGAATTTTAGCCGAATTCCCAAATTGTGGAAAATGTGTACCAAAATTTGGGATTTTTACTAAAATGGTCGACAGCCTTTATTTACCGTTTTTATCTGTTTTGATGGATTTTAGGTATTTTTATTGGACATCAATTTCGAACGATTTTAGCTTGTATTTTGGAAAAAACTTGTATTCAGAAAACATTATGAGTTATAGCAGTTTTTCCAATTTCCCAAAAAATAGCCGAATTCCAAAATGGGGGAAAATTGTTCCAAGATTTGGGATTTTTACTAAAGATGGTCGCCTTTATTTACCGTTTTTATCTGTTTTGATAGATTTTAGGTATTTTTAGTGGACACCAACTTCAAACAAATTCGTAAGATTTGAAGTGGGGAATGACCAAATCTTGTATTTTTAAACCCTCCAACTAACTTTGTCATTCCGTTTGTAACACCTTGAAATATCGACCTGAGACCTTATAAAGTATATATATTATTCATCGTCATAAAATTCTAAGACGATCTAACCATGTCCGTCCGTTCGTCTGTTGAAAGCACGCTAGCACCTAAACGAAAGGAGCTAGAACGTTCAAATTTACCATAAATGCGTCTTACAGTCGTAGATCGGTTGGGATTGAAACGGGACGAAATCGGCCCAAATGGGAAAATTTTTTCCCTCACAAGGAGTAAAAATACTCATAATAATCCCTAATATTTTAGCGTATTTAAGCATTTTTTCCAAATTCGTACTTTTAAGGGGTAAAATGGGAATAGAGGGATAAAAATGGTACCAACCAACGGTTGTACCTAGAATAATGAAATTCGGTGTATAAATTCCTCGGATTGCATAGACAAGTAAAATACACGGATTTTTCAAAAATCGTACTTTTTGGTGTTAAAATAAAAAAGGGGTAAAAATAGTACCAATCAAATGACCGCAGCTAGGGTCATAAAATTCGGACTATACATTCCTCTGACTGTGTAGACACGAAAAAACGGATTTTTCGAAATTCGTACTTTTTGGGGTCAAAACAGAAAAAGGGGATAAAATTAGTACCAACCAAATGACCGCAGCTAGAGTCATGAAATTCAGAGTATACATTCCTTTGACTACGTAAACATGAAAAATAAAAGGTTTTATCCAAATTCGTACTTTCAAGGGATACAATGGGAACGGAGGGATAAAAATGGTACCAACCAAACGGCTACACCTGGAATAATGAAATTCGGTGTATACATTCCTCTGATTGCGTAGACACATAAAATAAACAGATTTTCGAAATTCGTACTTTTTGGGGTTAAAATTAAAAAAGGGGATAAAAATAGTACCAACGAAATGACCGCAGCTAGAGTCAGGAAATTCGGAGTATACATTTCTCTGATTGCGTAGACACGGAAAATAGGCGAATTTTTCGAAATTCGTACTTTCAAGCGATACAATGGTACAGAGGGATAAAAATAGTACCAACTAAACGAAAAAAGTTTTTTTTTTCAAATTCGTAATTTTTCTTTTACGGCAAAAATTCGTTGAATCATTAAGTTAGGTTATTTTCCACTATGTACGTCTGATAATGGTTTTTCAAAATTTGTACTTTTGGAATTAAAATAGAATGGAAATACAGCCAACTGTAGCACCCACTATCTACCAATATTTATCGCATTAAAGCTTTTTGAAAATATAAATATAATAATATTTATTTTTTGATTTGAAATAAATAATGGTTTGAAATAATTAAAATATTATATTTTTTTATAAAATTAATTGTTCAATATTTGCATTTGTTTTGGTTTGCCTATATTAAAAAAATTATATTTTCTTATAATATTACTGCACTTCTACGAAAACCGACATCCTCTGTGGAATGTAATCCATGGTGGAGGGTATATAAAGTTCGGCCCGCCCGTGTTTACTTGTTTTTATTTTCAGGTTTATGTTTGACATTTGCAAAATGGTACGCTATATGCTCAAACAAAATTGGGAAATAATAAAAACTCTACGTGGAAATTTTTGGAGAGAAGTAGTAGAAGTAAAATTTCCGCATATGGGGTTCAGAGAACCCACACGTGACTATTGAGAATCCAATGCATACACATCGAGTCACTGTTTGGTGTGGATTTTGGCTGGCGGCATCATTGGGCCATGTACTTAAAAATTGGGTTGATTGGATGAGGTACTCGCGAGTCAGTCGTTTTTTTTTACATATAGCTATTAAAAAATAAAACAAAATATTGTTTCCGATTTTTTCTATTTTTTTATATTTCTTTTTCGAAAAAAGTGAAAATAACTTCTTCATTTATCCATATATTACATATAGACATTGTTTTCTTCGTTAGAATGTTATCTATGCAAAAATTAAACAAAATTTTTTACCGATTTTTATTTTTTATTTTCGCAAAAAATATGTTTCCCCATATTTTAGGAGACTGTTTCTGACGTAAACACGATTTCATGTGAAAATGAAATTCACCTCATATTCAGCCATATTAATTACCTTTAAGCGAGTGTAATCGCACTGCCAAAATGAAAATTTAAATTTTAGTAAAAAATATCCATAAAATATATTTTGCATTAACTTTATAAATCAATACACACAACAAATATATTTTAGGTCTCGCGTACAAAAAAAATATTTTTTGTTTTTTAGTGTAATTCAGATTCCCCTAACCACTGTGCCGCACAAATCTACTTGTGTCAACGACTTTTCTGCGGCAATGAATGGCGGAATGAATGAATACCATTTTTTTCTTACTCATACAACAATTTGTTGGCGAAGTTTGTGTGCGCGTGTGTGTGTGTGTGTGCCTCGAATAACTATTGTTAACTATAATTAAGTTTACAAATTATAATAATTTCACTATAATCTCTTCTCGTAACATGAACGAGAAGAGACGAGACGAGGAAAACTGGAAGAATTATTATTTTTGTGAATCTTTTTGTATTCTTAGCATTCAAGTTTTGCAACAACTATATCTATAATTGTCCAATGTCTGTGTAATTCGAAAATTGACTTAATTAAATTCAGAACCACCAAAAAACCGTAACAGGCAATCGTAAAGAAGAACGCAGAACAATAGAAAATAATATTCATAAATTTGTTCGAGCGTTAGGTTTGTATTGTCTTTGCATTGTGCTTGAAGGCGAAGTTCCTTAAGAACTCACAGAGAATTTAATCCCGGCAAAATAGTAGCTAAAAGTTGACCGAAAAGAAGTACAAAATAAAGAGGAGAGAGAAAGGTTCGGCTGCGATGAAATTTGTATACTCTTCACCATGGTTTGTTTATCGGTAGATACACTCTCTAAGGTGTTGGACAAAAAATATTTTTTGATGTGAACTTTCTTAATAATCCCTGGGAATTGTTTTGCTATGCAGAGAAATGGGGATTTTATAATGAATTTATGGGGAATTTCCAGTTGAAAAAAATTCTTAACTTCTATTTTTTCAATACAAGCCCAAACGTGTATTGAAACCACATGATATCAATATTATCCCATTGAAGCAGAAAAAAAAACTCGAAAGTGGCGATATCGAGCACCTGTAACAGTCACTGTTTGATCAGCCTCATTTTCAAAGAAATATGGTCCATAACGCCACCCACCCAAAATTTGCATCAATAAAAGAGGACAATGTTGACCGTTAATGAAGCCATCTCGGTGTAAATGATAAATAAGTAGAAAATTTAGGAGATGTGATGGAAAATAAAAGGTAAGACATCTTATGCGCCTATTGGTGAATGATATTTAAGATTCGGTCCTGCTTTATTCGCCATTTCTTGGAACTACTTTAAAGAGGAGAAAGTACCCAGGAAAATACAAAATTAAAAAAAAAACAAGTAAAAACGGAGTTAAGTTCGGCCGGGCCGAACTTTGTATACCCTCCACCATGGACTGCATTCAAGGAAAATATATTTTTTTAATATAGCCAAACCAAAACAAATGTAGAAAAAAATAATTTTATAAACAAATATAATATTTTTATTATTTGAAACCACGCTTATAAAGCAAGGCTACCAATACGTTTACTCTATATACCGAAATAATACTTCAAGTCATTTCAAAAAATAAATATTCTTATATTTATATTTTCAAAAAGCTTAAATATCATAAATATTTGTAAATAGTGGGTGTTACAGTTGCTTGTATTTCCCTTCTATTTTAATTCCAAAAGTACAAATTTTGAAAATCCATTATAAGACGTACATAGTGCAAAATAACCTAACTTCATGAGTCGACCAATTTTTGCTGTAAAAGTAAAAAGTATGAATTTTAAAAAATCGTTTAATTTTGCGTGTCAGAGGAATGTATACACCTAATTCCATGACTCTAGCTGCGGTCATTTGGTTGGTCCCCTTTTTCCTATTTTACCCCCTTAAGAGTACGACTTCTAATCTCTTCTTTTACCTGTCTACGCAAATTTCATCATTCTAGCTGTAGTCGTTTAGTTGGTACTATTTTAATCCCTCTGTACCATTGCATCCATTGAAAGTACGAATTTGAAAAAAAAACTTTTATTTTTCGTGTCTACGTAGTCAGAGGAATGTATACTCTGAATTTCATGATTCTAGCTGTGGTCATTTGGTTGGTACCTTTTTCATCCCTATTTCCCATTTTGACCCCAAAAAGTACGAATTTTGAAAAATCCGCTTATTTTCCGTGTCTACACAGTCAGAGGAATGTATATTCCGAACTTCATGTCTCTAGCTGCAGTCATTTGGTTGGTACTATTTGTATCCCCTTTTCCCATTTTAACCCCAAACAGTACGAATTTCGAAAAATCCGTTTATTTTACGTGTCTACGAATCAGAGGAATGTATACACCGAATTTTATTATTCTAGGTGCAGCCGTTTAGTGGGTACCATTTTTATCCCTCTATTCCCATTTTATCCCTTAAAAGTACGAATTTGGAAAAAATACTTTTATATTATGTATCTACTCAATTAGAGGAATATACACATCCAATTTGGTGTTTTTAGCTGTTGTCGTTTGATGTGTACCATTTTTATCCCTTTTTGTCCCATTGTGCACGTTTTTGTTAGAGGAGGAATGTGCATACCCAATATCAAGTAAGTACAAGCAGACATATTGAAAAAATATGCGTAAATACTCTAAAATATTAGGGTTTTTTGGGTATTTTTAGTACTTGTGAGGGAAAATTTTCACCGATTTCGCCCCATTTCAATCCCAGCCGATCTAGGACTATAAGACGCATTTATGGAAAATTTGAACGTTATAGCTCCTTTCGTTTAGATGCTAGCGTGCTTTCAACAGACGGACGGACGGACATGGCTAGATCGTCTTAGAATTTTATGACGATCAAGAATATATATACTTCATAGGGTCTCAGGTCTCGATATTTCAAGGTGTTACAAACGGAATGACAACGTTTGTATACCCCCATCCTGGAGGTGGAGGGTATAAAAACTACTTTACAACCTAATGTACGATACTTATTAGCATTTGCCAAAGTTTTCCAATTTAGTTTATACCATCATCCACAAGTTGCCCGCTTCGCTCGCTTTGTTTATTTATGAAGCCATCGATATAAATTTTAAATCAATAAACGAATTTTCTTTGAATTTCTTTGCAGAGGAGGGGGGATATTTGAAACGGAAAAGCGGGGAAAATAATTCTATTTCCATTTATCGATGATATGTAGTCGTTCCGTCGTCTCTCGGTCTGTATGTTTATTTAACAGCCAATCGTCGACTCTAGAGTGTGTTTGAGTTGCCAACTTACTTGTGATAGATATACTCAAGTCGCACACAAATTGAAAATTACATTTTTAATGACACAACCGTTATATGATTTAATCATGTGTGGGCTACGAAAAATCACCCAATGAGAAAAAATATAAAACAAGTAAGGAAAGGCTAAAGTCGGGCGGTGCCGACTATATAATATCCTACACCACACCCTGCGTATATACCTTGCTTTGATTACTAAACCCAGGTGTTACATGGGGGCGATTTATATATATATATATATATACATATATATATATGTAGTATTATAATTATATTATATAGTGTACTATAAATTCATCTTTGGTCAAATTTAAAGAATAAGGTAAATAACATGATCTGGAAAAATTGATCAAGACCCAATGACAAATGCAAATTATACAACGGTAGTAGGATACATCGGACGGACATTTGTAGGGGGGCATTTAATAACACTTGGGTCTTTATAGTTCCCATTCACGGTAGGTATTCCTAGTTGAAATATATCATGGTCTGCAAAAGTTGATCAAGATCTGATGTAAGATGTAGGTTGTAGAGTTGTAATAGAGTAGAATGGGGGCCATTTGTCTGAGGGTCACATATATTTGACTTCATTGTAGGTATTCGTAAAGTGGGCCCATATAGATCACTTTCAATGTGCAAAATTTTATTAAGATCCAATGCACGATGTGGGTTCTAGAGCTATAATAGAGTAGAAATTTGGGCCCAATTTGCATGGGAATTATATCAAAATATGGACCCATATATTTGACTTTCATAGTATGTATTCTTAGTTGAAAACAAACTTTTGCAAACTTTTATCAAGATCCAATGTAAGATGTGGGTTCTAGAGCGATAATAGTGTAAAGTGGGGGCCATTTGTGCGGGGGCTATACCAAAACATTGACCCATATAGCTGATTTTCAAAATAGGAGTTTCTAGTTTGATCAAGATCCGATGAAAAATGTGCATTTTAGAGCAGTAATATTGTAAATCTGTACCTCCGATTTGTGTGGGGGCTACATCAAAACATAGATCCATGTGGCCCAGTTTCCCGCTAGCTGTTTCTGGTTCGATCGATCCTGAAAATTTGTCATGACCCCATGTAAAATATATATTCTAGAACAGTAATAGTGTAAATTATAGGGATATTTATCTGGAGACTATATTTAAATCTGAACCGATTTCCTCCAAATTCAATACCGATCGTCCTTGGCCAAAAAATAACTTCTGGCAAAATTGTGATTAAATCGATTCAGCTGGTGATTCAAAGCCGATCCGTATACTTGAAGGTGGGTCTAGCTCGGTTATTTCTTGGTGTCACAAACATTTGGCGGAAAACTAACTTATAATACCCGAAGTGGTATAGGGTATAAAAATGACTCACGCAAACCCCATACAAAAACGGGCGCTATTACATAAAATGATGATTTTTTTATAAAAAAGCTAAAAGCAAAAATTAAATAAATATCCAAATTGGTAGTGATATTTTATTTCTATATATATTGTACTAGCTGAACCCCCGCCCGCTTCGCCAGGCAAACAAAAAAAAAACAACCGGTAAAATTAAAATCTGCTTTCATATTAATTTTTGTCCTGATCGGTAATATATGTACCAATTATAATCAAGGTTCTTCCCGGAGATACTAAAGAAATGGATATGTTCCATGCAGAAAGTTAGTTTACGGCGAATAATTGAAAAAATGTCAAAATCAAATTGATTTTTTGTTAAGTGTGATTCTCCTCCTTTCCATTAACTAAACAAAAAACTTACATTCAAAACACATAGAAAATCAATCAAATTGTTCACTAATCAAACAACACAAAAACTAAAAAATTAATATAATTTCCGTTTTCTTGACTGAAGTCGGCTGTTGGCGAATGAGTATTTCTCTTTTGGTAACCTTTCTTTACTATTGTGCTAAGAAAATCCACAGAAAACGTGTGATTTTACAAAATTCAAATCAAAAATGCACCATATTTCAAATCCCGCCCATTTGTATATTATCTAAGCAGGTTACAACTAATTTAAAATTAACTCACACAACAATATAGGAATGTCGGTGTCGAATAGACACAAAAAAGGTTTTAATTTCTTATGGGTAGGGTCACGCCCACTTTCCGCCCGTCTTTGCACAACTATTTACACTGGATCAACACTCTAGGTCTATGACACCTACTGACCATATTCGATAATATGTTTTAACTTCGTATGTGAGGTACCACGCCCACTTTCCCATTTCCGTCCATTTTTGGCACAACTACGCAGGTTTATGCTAGGTGTACTCACACAAAAGATAAGTATTGTAGCTGTCATAGAACTGAATATATTCGATAATACGTTTGAACTTCGTATGGGAGGTACCACACCCTTTTTTCCAATATCGCCCATTTTTTGAGCACAGTTACGCACATTGATGCTAGATGCACTTACACAAAATTACAGCACTCTAGGTGTCATTCAATAATAGGTTTTAACTTCGTATGAGAGGTGCCACGCCCACTTTTCCATTACCGCCCATTTTTGTCACAACTACGCATGTTTATGCTAGATTTAAATAACCTCTATTATGATGAAATTTTCAACTATTTCAACATTTATGAACTTTAAATGCATTCACAAAATCTTGTAGAATATGCTTAATAGGTATGTTCTTTGCAAAATTCAATAAGTAAAGTCGAGATTTGGGAGTTTTTGTCACTGTGCGTCGTGGAGTAAAATAAAAAGGAGTTCTTCAGCTTAAGGATTAACCTTACATAATCTACACGATCAAAGGTTTTGGACAAATCCAGGCCCACCAGCCACCAATATCAATTGCTTCTCTAATACACCCCATTATTACACATGAACCAGATGATATACATCTGAAACTATAGATGAAATAGAGTTAATTGTCGATTTTAGTTTTACATTTTCTCATCCTGTTACCCCTTAAAAGGACTACAAAGTTCCTAAGGATAGAATTTTTAAAATATTATTTTTAATACTTATACGCACCCTATGACCCCGGCATAAATGCTAAATAAAAGAAGAGAATATGAGCTAAAAATACTTAAAATTTCATGCTTCTATCTGTATTAGTTTAGTATTAACAACCATTTAAAAGTTTGTCTCTTAAAAAGCAAGATATGAATAAACTAGAAAAACAAAGGGGTAAACTTGAAATATATGTTAATGCTGAACTAATACAGATGAAAGAATGATATTTGAGGTATTTTTAATAGATACTCTCCTCTTTAATTTGACACTAACGTTATCATAGGGTGCGAGCAAACAAGTATATAAAATAATTTTTTGAAAAATTGTTTTCTTTGGAACTTTGCAGTCCTGTGAAGGGGCAACAGGATGAGATGGATTCAAGTTGTTAAACAATCCTTGCACGCAATATCTCTAAGGGCCCAGACAGTAAAATCGATATAGTCTTCAGTCAAGTCTCTAAATGATACATAAGTCGTCTGCGTCTTACTAGTGACACAAAAGAGAAGAGATCACATTGGGCCCTATACCCACTAGATATCCTGAATTTTACAAATTATCTGGAAAGCACCTCTTCTCCACTCCTATGAAATTTCTTCATGCTATCTCTTTCCTTTCTAAAGTTACAGAATTAATCGTTAAAAAAAAATCGATTTGTAACCTCTGTACGTCACCTAGAAATAACCGGGTGAAGTGTGACCAAATAGTATGAATAATTGTCCACTACGAGTAGGGTATAATAAGCACAAGAAATACATATAAACCGACAGCAAATGCACACCAACGACCACAAATAAAAACAAAACCCTAGTCGAGAATGAAAACAAACATAAAGTGAACTACGAATTTACTTTGTTTACATTACGAAAGCAAATTGATTGAAATTAAAATCTTTAAGATAAAAAATTACGTTCACACAGAATCGTACGTCTTTGCACTGAGCACTTGCATGTATGACTGGCTATGACTGTATGGTCTATCTGACTGTCTGTCTGTCTATCTGGCTGTCGGCATGCATGCAAGTAGTTGCAATGAGTCCATTCATACAATGTACTCACTCGCAATTTGGCTAGATGTGATGGTGCTGGATGTGTTTACACTTACACATATGTTCAGATGAATGTAAATATATTTACATGTATTTTTTATTTATTTATTTATTTATCTGCATATATATAGATCTATTTTTAAGATTCTTGGTAGTGTACACTAGGCATATGGTGAGAGTATATTAAGTTTGTTGTGACGTTTGTAAAACAACGAATAAAAATTCGAATTATAGTCTATCTTTCCATACGAAATGGATGAGCTAGTTGTGATTTGCAACGAAGATTTGCTGTACCCAGGTACCCAGTTCGAGCCAAATAGGTTTACAAGGGAAGTTTCCTTATATTAGTTTTTGAAAATTATCAATTTGCAAAAATTATTGAACTTGAATATTCTTTTAAACTCTACTTTCAGAGTTTCCTTCAAATTATTGAATTAATATTGAATTAGTAATTCTGCAAACATAATTTCCAATATAAACTAGTTTCTAATTTCAAGACGAATTTAAATTTTCAATGTAATGACCCGCCTCAATCCTCTATGAATGCCGATAAAATGATAAACAAGCTTCATGTTGGGGATGGGGGCTGACTAAGTTTCGACTCGACTGAACCTGTAACCAAATAAATTTAAGACGGAAAATCTAAACACATACGTACTCGTATGTGTATAATGAAACAAAAATGTAAACATATGGGTCACTGCGCACACGGCCCAATTATTCAATAACAAATTTATTTATTGTTGTATCTCGATCTGTGGGATAGGAGGGAAAAGTAGGATAAATGTAAAAGTTAAGGATACGTATAAGTTGTTGTAGATTTAGTGCTTAGCTGAATTTTTGATAGACAGCTTCCGATACAATTGCTGAACATAGGCTGTTCTGAAACAAAATTTTCTTCGTAATATTTATGAAATGATTCACAAATTTAGGGAACATCTTATTAAAGGACACATGCCATTAAAATTTAGCTTAGGGACTATGTATAACATTTTCTGTTATATTGTGGCATGCTAAACTCGAAAATGATATTAAAAAATATATGATTATAAAGGGTGATTTTTTAAGAGCTTGATAACTTTTTTTTAAAAAAAACGCATAAAATTTGCAAAATCTCATCGGTTCTTTATTTGAAACGTTAGATTGGTCCATGACATTTACTTTTTGAAGATAATTTCATTTAAATGTTGACCGCGGCTGCGTCTTAGGTGGTCCATTCGGAAAGTCCAATTTTGGGCAACTTTTTCGAGCATTTCGGCCGGAATAACCCGAATTTCTTCGGAAATGTTGTCTTCCAAAGCTGGAATAGTTGCTGGCTTATTTCTGTAGACTTTAGACTTGACGTAGCCCCACAAAAAATAGTCTAAAGGCGTCAAATCGCATGATCTTGGTGGCCAACTTACCGGTCCATTTCTTGAGATGAATTGTTCTCCGAAGTTTTTCCTCAAAATGGCCATAGAATCGCGAGCTGTGTGGCATGTAGCGCCATCTTGTTGAAACCACATGTCAACCAAGTTCAGTTCTTCCATTTTGGGCAAAAAAAAGTTGGATATCATCTCACGGTAGCGCTCACCATTCACAGTTACGTTACGATTCGCATCATCTTTGAAGAAGTACGGTCCAATGATGCCACCAGCCCATAAACCGCACCAAACTGTGACTTTTTCTGGATGCATTGGTAGCTCTTGCAATGCTTCTGGCTGATATTCACTCCAAAATCGACAATTCTGCCTATTTACGTACCCATTGAGCCAAAAATGAGCTTCGTCGGTGAACACAATTTCTTTCTTTCTGAACTTTCTTAACAGAGCACGCATTTTGATAATAAAATTCAATGATTTGCAAGCGTTGCTCGTTAGTAAGTCTATTCATGATGAAATGTCAAAGCATACTGAGCATCTTTCTCTTTGACACCATGTCTGAAATCCCACGTGATCTGTCAAATACTAATGCATGAAAATCCTAACCTCAAAAAAATCACTCTTTATATATATATATATATATATATATATATATATATATATATATATATATATATATTTTTTTTTTTTTTTTAATTTTTTTATTAAAATTCCAATTTTCGCCCAAGATATCTTTAATATTTGTACACTCATTTTGAAAATATAGATGCAATGACACCCACTTATATGTTAATTTAAAGGTAATTATGATGGCTACAAATGTTGTAAATATCACTTGCACATAGAGACAGTAGTTTAAAAACAGCATCCAAAAATTGAGAAAAATCGAACAACAATTTTGACTGGCACGACGAAAACGAAAATAAAAAATAGAAAAAATATCGGAACAAATTTTTTTTAATATCTCTTATATATAGAAACAGCAGATTAGGAACAGTGTCGAAAAAGTTGATAAAAAATATTTTTTTTTTTAATTTTACTGGCACGAAAAAATAACAAAAAATAGAAAAAAATTCAAAAAAAATATTTGTTCTGTTTTTAATAGCACATATTCGAACGCAGAAATCAAAGATCTATGGATATTAATATTTTACCCAAATTTTCCGAGAGGGCGGTTACAACATTGTCTGATGATGATTTTGGCTTTCTAAACTCGAACACGATATTTAAAAATATATTTTTTTTAATTTTTTACTCAAATTTCATTTTTCATCGGAAGTACCTTTTATATTTGAAATCTCAAAATATACAGGAAATATAAGTGCGATCACACCCGCTTACATGTCGAATTAAAGGTACCCAGCAAAAAACTCTCATTACCAAGTGATGTGGGGAATAAGGCAAAACCAAAAACCTTCACTACTTATTTTTCGGATCCGTTTCTAATTATTTTTATAAAGGGATCGTAAAAAATAAGTACTTCCACGCACGCTTACAAAAAGTTGAGAAATAAGTACTTCCACGCACGCTTACGAAAAGTTAATAAATAAGTACTTCTAAACGAGTTGTAAAATACGTGACCTCAGGAAGATACAAAATAAGTCAAATAATGTATTATGAATAATGGCCTTAATAAGTGATGAACACAACGTTTTTATTAAATTATATATTTTGCATCGATTTGTTAACAATCTGTTTTTCTTTAAGCCTGGATAGCTAAGCTGCGATAACAAAAGCACTGCTATTTTCTGACTCACTACGAAAATGTAGAAAATTAATTTTTAAAATCTGAAGTTCTATGAAATTTTACTTACCAATATCTACTTCTTCCAACCATTATAAGGAAGTAATTATTTCATACTTCAAAATAATGCAGGGCGTAACGAGCTGTCATTACTAGGTAATGCTAAAAATAATGAGGTGTCATTTCCAAGTTTTTGCTGGGTAATTATGGTGGCTACAAATGTTGCGAATATGACTTTCACATAGAATTAGTGACGTAGGAACAGTATCCAAAAAAAATGAGAAAAATCGAAAAAATCTTTTTGCTGGCACGAAAAAAATCATTAAAAATAATTTGTTCTATTTTTTAATAGCTAACACTATAACGCAGAATACAATGCCTACATGTAAAATAACTACGTTACGACCCTCTCTGTAGGCGCAAAAGAATTTAAAAAATAATGATTTCATAAATTTATGGAATTTATAATATTAATATACATTACGTATAACATTTTCTGGTATAATGTGGCTTTCTAAACTAGAAAACGGTATTAGAAAATATTTGATGGATATATATTTTTTTATTAAAATTTAAATTTTCGCCGAACGTAGCTTTAATATTTGAACTCTAATTTTGGAAATTAAAGTCCTATCACACCGCTTATATGTTTAATTCAAGGTAATTATGATGACTCACTCTCACATAGAAATAGTGGTTTAGGAACATTATCAAAAAATGGGAAAAAATATATTTTTTTGAAAAAACTCTTCACGAAAAAGTTCACAAAAAAAAGAAAAAAATATTTTGTTCTATTTTCTAATAGCTAATATTCTAACGCAGAAAAAATGTCAATATATAAAAAAAATCTATGGATAAATTTAGAAGTTACGGCCCTCTTTGAAATGATGATTTCATAAATTTATGGAATATTTTCATGCCACCACAATGTTGCCAATTTGTTTTCTGAATTAGAAAACAATATTAAGAAATATATTTCTTATTTTTGTTTACTAAAATTTAATTTTTCATCGAAAGTACCTTTTATATTTGTAATCTCTAAAAATATAGGAAATATAGTTGCGCGTATATGTTAAATTAAAAGAAAATTATGATGGCTACAAATGATGAGAATATCACTTTCACATAGAAACAGTGGTTTAGGAACAGTATCAATAAAATGAGAAAAATCAAAAAATAATCTTAATGATCAAAATAATAAAATAGATAAAAATATGTAAAAGATCTGTGGATAAATGTAGAAGCTAATTCTCCAATTGTAAACGCAAAAGAATTAAAAACAGCATGATTTAAAAATTTTGCATAAACATAATTTGTAGTAAATGTAATTTCTGTAAATTGATATTTATTTTTTATTAAAATTCCAATTTTTTTTAGATGCAAAATTTGTTTATATGTTGAATTAAAGGTAATTATGATGTCTACAAATTTTGTGAATAACACAATCACATGGGAACAGTGGTTTAGGAACAGTCTCCAAAAAATTGAAAAAAAAAATCGAAAAAAAATTTGGCTGGCACGAAAAAAAAAAAACAAAAAATAGAAAAAAATTTAACACATTTTTCAATATCACACAGTGTCGAAAAAGTTGAGAAAAAAATATTTTTTTTTCAAATTTTTTGTTTTAATTTTTACTGGCACAAAAAAACACAAAAAATAGATACAAAGATAGGAAGAAATATTTTGTTCTATTTTTTAATAGTCAACATTCTAACGTAGAAATGAGTGTCAATATGAAAAAGATTAATAGATAAATGTATAAGTTATGACTCTCTTTGTAAACGCAAAATAGAGCAAAATATGTTTTTTTAAACCTTGGTTAACTAGTGCGAAAATCACCTTAACAAATTGATAACATAATATTTATAAAAATATATATTTTCATAATATTTTTATTTTCTTATAGCTGCGATATTATCGAGGAAAACAAGTCATATTTGCAGAAAATCTGTGGATAAATGTCATTTAAATATTTTACAATGTTTTTGCTTAAATTGATTTAGTCAGACATGAAGACGGCATGCAGAAACACTTTACATATTAGATAAAATAATATTTTTTTTCATTTAATAATAGCTAGGATCCTAATGAAGAAAACAAGTCCTAATTGAAGAAAATCTATCATTATTCATTTTTTTACAAAGTTTTTGCTTACATTGATTTAGTCTTACATACTTCTACATTTATCCATAAATTATCTTCAAATATACCTTGTTTTCATCGTTAAAATATCAGCTTATCTATCTATCTGCACATATAAAAATCAATGTGAGGACGATTCGCTGAATATTTTACTGTAGTTAACTTCTGGACAGGGGATGGTTCGTGGATATACTAGGTCATGATACGACAAAGGGGCGTGGTACCGCCCATACAAACAATTTTAATTTTTAAACTACCAATTAGTACTCATTTTATCTTCAGGATCATATGAAGTAGAGGTAAAAACGCTAGTAAAAAATACAAAAAATATTCTTTGATCAAATATGTATAGCTGGATTTCCCGCTTTTAAAGCAAAAATTTCAACAATCAAGATTTTGTTTAAAAATTCTTTAGCGCCTACACAGAGTATCATAACAACTTCTACATTTATCCATAGATCTTTTAAATAAAACCATTTTTACAATTTTAGCTTTAGAAAAATATATAATTATAGATTATTCGATGGACCTTTACAATTTCTTCACATGTAGTGACCCATATGTAAGTATAAATAACACAATTCATAAAATGAAATGAAAATGAATTAACAATATAGCAACAGCAAAACCAAAAAACGCATTTGACAAGTTTGCTGTCAGAAACATTTGAGAGGGAGAGGCAGAAAAAAAGGGGGAGAACGAACTACTCGACGAGTGTGGTCATTGAGTTCAAGGCAATTTGAGTTCGATTCGAATGAAATTTTTTGTGGAAAATCTTGAACGACCCCAATAAATTGGGGACATCAGCTTAAAATAATAATCAGATGGAAAAAATAGATTATCCAATGGCGTTGAAACTTATAGTTAGGATAGTTAGGACTAGAGGATCGAAGAAATTATTCTGTAGATATCTGGATATGTGCAAAGGCACGGCATATGCACATTAGATTGGGTCGAGAAAAAGAATAAAAAACAGGCTGCTTGTTGTTTGATTACACTGTCCAACAAATTAAGATTTTTGATTAGAACAGTATAGTGACCCTATAATTCAGAAAGGGCAATTTTTGTAGAATAAACTTATAGTCCAGCCGGTTTCTTTTTACTGTGGGTCACGGTTTATTTTCATTTTTTGGTCGAAGAGAGCATTAAGAAAATTATAATGTCTGAGAGAATTTTTATTGTCAGAACTGTATTGAGGAATTTTATGAGCGTCAATTTAGTGGAAGATCTTAACCCTCTAGCTCCTCTCTTTATGGCTCAACTTGAGCCTTTTTACGAGAAAATCAAAAAAAGTCCTTTCAAGATGGATATTTAAGGATTCAAATGTTCTAGGAAAAAAATTGTCGGAATTTTTTTAGTGGCGATCACCAAAGACACAAAATTTGTAAATACAGCTCTTCACACTTAAATAGCAAAATTACACTCAAACTTATACAACAAAATTACAAGGGTTAAAATTCGTTCAGTTTTTTGGAAGATCGATCTTTTTCGACAAAATGTGGGTATTTCGGTAGAGCACTGTAAACAGAAAATACAAATTGGATATTTTTGCCAAATTTTCATGTTCGCATTGCTGAAATGAATTGTAGGATGGCGTTTTTGTTTTGCAATTTTCTCACGAAAAAATTGATTGATTTTGATTTTCTCATATGTAAATTTGCATTAATGTAAATATATATACTGCTAATAACACAAACACTGTACACATAATATCCTCTGTTGAGGATAGGAAATACGGACAAAGTGTGTATAGTACACAAGAGACGGCAAATATCTTTCTCTGCGACGAGTTTAAAATGACTTCGTTATAAATGTATTCATTTGGATTGTAAGATAGTTTTTCAAAATCTAGTTTGATTGCAAGTACTCTATATGATTGACTCATGCCTTTCAGTTTATTTTATTCTTCATTATAGAATGAATAGACTAAGATTGAATTACGTTGGTAGTACCTTGAAATATGGATCTACATTTTAACTTGTTACCCCTTATTATGTTTAAAACCATTAACGGTAACATGTGGCGTATGATTGATATTAATACACGACTAGTTTTGCGAAAATGTCAATAATTTCTAAATCCCCAAAGCTATAACAAAACTTAATACGTTATTCAGTAGACCACATGTGTGAGGTTTTATTGAATGATAGTGGGTTAGAGGAGCCGAGTTGTAAAAATATAATAAATTAAAAGGGATTTTTTATATTGTAATCATCAGTTTGTCACCCAAGAAAAAATGTGACCGAGACCTAAACCCACTTTGCCTTTTTTTCTAATTTTGGGTTCTGCTGAAGACTTCAGCACAACCTTTGGTCTTAAACCAAAATAAATGACTAAAACACTATTTTTTTTTGTCTGTGGCATACTGATTCATTAAATCAACATAATTTTTTTTGGACATTTTTTTATTAAAATAAAAAATGTTATCAAAGTTATCTTTAATATTTGTACTCTCAATATAACACCCGGTTATATGTTAAACTAAGTATACTCCTTGTAGACGCAAGTTATTTTTTGTTATCATATTTTTATACCCGGTTATATGTTAAATTACAGCTACTCATAATGGCTACAAATATTGAGAATTAAATTAAACTTTCACATAGAAACAGTGGTTTGGAAACAGTTTTAAAAAATTGCGAAAATTTTGATTTTTTCGAATTTTTTACTGGTACGAAAGAAATCATAAAAATAAGAAAAAAGTCGGAAAAAAGTATTTTGTGATTTTTTAAATGTATTAACTTTCAATTATTGCCGAAGGTACCATACAAATTTGTACTCACATTTCGGAAATATAAGTCCCGGCAGGTTTGTTTATATGTTCAATTAAAGGTAATTATGGTGGTTACAAATGTTGCTAACTTCACGTTCACATACAAACAGTGGATTAGGAACAATCTCCACTGAATTGAACAAAAAAATGTTTTCTTTAACAAAAATCATAAAAAATGAAAAAGAAATGAAAAAAAAAATTATTTTTAAATTGGCCGAAGGTCTATGTATAACATTTTCTGATATATTTTGGATTTCTAAACACGAAAGCGATTTTAAAAACTTTTAAAGATACAATTTTTTTAAAACATTTTTTATTAAAATTCCAATTTTGGCCGCATAACCTTTTATCATTTGTACTCTCATTTCGGAAATATAGGTCAGATAATTACCCCTTATATGTTCAATTGAAGGTAATTATGATGGCAACAAATGTTGCGAATTTCACTTTCATATCGAAACAGTGGTTTAGGAACTGTCTCCAAAAAAGTGGAAAAAATTGTTTTTTTTTTTTGAAAAAAAAAATATATTTTTCTGAGACGAAAAAATAGAAGAAGAAAATCGTAAAAATTGTTTTGTTCTATTTTTGAATAGCTAACGAAGAAAACAATATCAATATGTAAAAGATCTGCGGATAAATGCAGATGTTAAAACACTCTTTGTAGACGCAAACGATTTTTCTAAAAATCAAGATTTTTTCAACTTTTGTTTAAATGGCGGAAGACCCCAATTTACAAATTTTGCGTCTACAAAGAGTGTCATAACTTCTACAATTATCCATAGATATATTACGTAGAGACATTTTTTTCTTCATTAGAATGTTGTTTATTAAACAATAAAATAAGATATTTTTTCGGATTTTTTTCTATTTTTTACGGAGAGAGACTGCTTCCAAACCACTGTTTCTATGTGAAATTCACAACATTTGTGTGATCGGACTTATATTTCCAAAATGAGAGTACAAATTGGAATTTTTTTGTAAAAAAATACATCCATAATTTGTTAACGTTTTTGAATTTCGACACCCAAAATACATCAGAAAATGTTTTACAAAGCCCTTTGTTGTGTAGTGTAATACAAGCAAGTTATATAACCCAGTGTAGCATCAGTTCCGTTGCTGGAAGAATATGCATTGAATATTGCACCATCAATGAAACCAATTTTAATTACAAATCACAATTTTTATATTAATTAAATTCACAATATAAATATGTAGTTAACCTGCTAACTCCCTTCTAACAAGTTTTTAATCTCATGATAGCCCATTTAGTTAACATATTCACGTTGACCCTATTTCGCTGAACAGTTTGCTAAGCCCTTTTATAAAGTTTGTTTTTTTTTTTGCGCGGCAAAATTTATTTATTTAATGAACGAATGAATGAATATCTTAAACTATTCCCATTACGTAACACAACCGCTATAGCTGTACTCCACGTTGACATAACTTTGCTGTGCTGAAATGCTAAAAATTGCAATTGTGGACGTACGTCACTCGTAGCTAAATGAGAAATGAAAACGCATAAACAATTTAATTAGCCACCGCCAGGCAAATTACTTGGCCAACGGATAGAGAGACAGACCGACAGATACGACACGAGAAATAACCGTACTAACAGACCAGCGAACGAACGGAATATAAAGGGTGATTTTTTAAGAGCTTGATAACTTTTTTTAAAAAAAAAACGCATAAAATTTGCAAAATCTCATCGGTTCTTTATTCGAAACGTTAGATTGGTCCATGACATTTACTTTTTCAAGATAATTTCATTTAAATGTTGACCGCGGCTGCGTCTTAGGTGGTCCATCCGCTTAGTCCAATTTTGGCATTTCCACGTTTTTGAGTAACAGAGACCCAATTGGTGCGAACGGCGACGAATCGAAAATTGGTGGTCATCATTAACACTGGCCGATACAGCTGCTATATTTTCTTCAGTTCGCACTCTACGTAAGCGTGTTGGTGGTTTAATGTCCAACAATGTAAATTTGGTGCGAAATTTAGTCACAATAGCCCGAATAGCCGCTTCAGTGGGTCGATTAAACTGACCATAAAATGGAAGCGCGCAATGAACTTTCTTAACAGAGCACGCATTTTGATAATAAAATTCAATAATTTGCAAGCGTTGTTCGTTTGTAAGACGATTCATGATGAAATGTCAAAGCATACTGAGCATCTTTCTCTTTGACACCATGTCTGAAATCCCACGTGATCTGTCAAATACTAATGCATGAAAATCCTAACCTCAAAAAAATCACTCTTTATAAGCCGCCGCAATGGGGGGGACTGTTTTGCCTCTAAACCATTGCAATGGGCACCTTAATTGTACTTGAAACTGATTATGGGCAGCGCGGAAGCAATTCTGCGCAATAACGATTAATGTTATTATTATTACGATTATTATGATTATTATTATTACTGCGAACGTGAGTCGTTGTAATTTTTGTAATTTTTTAATTTTCCCGCTAAAGGGATTTGACATGAAAACCTTCCACATTGTGGCTGAGATTATGCAAATTGGACTGAAGATGATGTTTGACCACAATGCTCTGAGAAATAAGTGATGTGACTACTGTCAGACTGTATAGCAGGAGTTGCCGAAGGAAACCTTCACTCATCCATGTGCTAGGTTAAGTGATTCGAGCAATGGATGGACAACACTGTGCGACAGTTAAAAATACCTGGGAAGTGATAAGATTTTTCTTGTAGGTTTTGTAGATTAAGATCGGAAGATCCTATTTGGGCGACTCGTTCGTGCCTATTGAAAATCAAACCTCACAATGAATCATCCGATATATGTGAATTTTTCCAAAAAAAAACAACCAAAATCTTGACTTGCGGGTTAAAACCCTTGCGCATTTACAAGCCTATAACATAGTAGAATTCTTTATTCTACAACAATTATGAAGAAGAGCTATGTATACGATTTTCTGATGTAGCTTGATTTTCTTAACTCGAAAAAAATTGTATTTTGTTTTAATTTATTAAATTCCAATTTTCGCCGAAGTTAGCTTTAATATTTGTACTCTCATTTTTGGAAATATAGGTCCGATAACACCTTCTTATATTTTTATTTAAACGTTATTAAAAATACCTACAAATGCAACTTTCACATAGACTAATTCTATGTGAAAGTTGCATTCTTAAAAAATTAGAAAAAAAAAATGATTTTTGTGTTGTCATTTATTTTGGCTTAAGACCAAAGGCTGTGCTGAAGTCTTCAGCAGAACCCAAATTTAGCAAAAAGGCAAAGTGAGACCTATATTGTTGCAGCTAAAAGTTGACTGCGCAGTTTCGATGGGCACTACCCCATTTCGTCAGAACTTTCCAAGTATACATACAAACAACAAAATTGATTTTTTTTTTTCAAAATAATATTTTTTGTGGAACAACAAACTCATAAAAAATAGAAGAAAAAAATGGAGAAAAATGGGAAAAAATATTTTGGTTCATTTTTTTTTTCTAACAAAGAAAATAATGTCATATGTAATAGATCTATGGGAAAATGTAGAAGTTATGACAATCTTTTTAGACGCAAAAGAATTGAATAATCACGATTTTTCTAAATTTTTGGTTAATAGCGCGAAAGACCCCTTTTCATATAAGATAACAGACTATTTTGTTTTATTTTACAATAGATGGGATCTTAACTAAGAAAGTAAGGTCCATCTATGGATAAATGTCGAAGTTATGGCTTTTCTTATAGAACTACATATCGCCTTAAAGTATGACTAATTTTATTTAAGCTAAAAATTATATTTATTTATTTTTTTAATTTATTAAATTCCAATTTTCGCCGAAGGAACCTTTTATATATGTATTCTCATTTTAACAGTAGTACTCTTAATGACACTCGCTCGCTTTTAGATTCAATTACCCGTGATTATAATGGTTACATATATTTCAAAATTCAGTCTCCAAAGTATTGAGGAAAAAATGATTTTTATTACTAACAAACTTTTTTTGGTGACACAAAAAACCCATAAAAAATAAAAAAATTGTTTTGTTTTATTTTTAACGAAGAAAACAATCTGCACATGTAAAATATCTATAAAATTTTATGATGGTTATTTTTTTTATTTTTTTTTACTAAGATTTGCTGGCCATTTCTGAATGGGGTCGAGTGAATAGAGTAGATTTTAATGCGCGTAAGACCCAGTGCTCCTTGTTGTCTCACAAGCGATTCACTGCTCCAACGGCGTCGTCGATTTTAATGAACGGTGTAGATATTGAGCAATCAGATACTCTCGATGTTCTAGGCATGATAATACAACGTAATGTTCGTTGGACAAAACATTTATTTGATGTGTCGAAAGAAGCATTTAAATGTTTAGGATTTTTAAAACTATGTAAGAGGAGGATAGGTGACGGTAGGATATCCAATTCTATTGTCTCCCTTGAACACCGTCGTAATGTTGGTTGTGTGTCATTGTTCTAAAACAAGTAAGGAAAGGCTAAAGTCGGGCGGGGCCGACTATATGATACACTCCACTTTCCAACCGAATACAGTCCAACTCGGTAAAAAAGTGAAAACGGGAAGATTTTTTGTATGTTTCCTAATCATAGGCTAATACGACCTGGTTCGATAAGAATATTGTATCCAAACATGGAAAAATGTGACTAACTTTCACAATAAGTTCTTCCAGTTCAAATATAAGGTGTTATGCTCACTTTGAAGAAATTCGGTGAAAATTCGTGGTTTCTGGGGCGGAAAAAGTTAAATCGGGAGCGAAATTTGTATGGGAGGTATATATAAATCTGAACCGATCTAACACATTTTTACCACAGGTGTTTCTAGTTGAAATATAAGATGTTTTTCCAATTTTGAAGAAAATCTGTTAAAAAATGTGGTATCTAGAGTGAAAAGTGTCAAATCGGGAGTGAAATTCGTATGGGGGCTATATCTAAATCTGAACCGATCTGACCCATTTTCACCATAGGTATTTCTAGGACAAATATAATATATTTCGCCTAATTTGAAAAGGATCTGTTAAAATATGTGGTTTCTAGAGCGAAAAAAGTCAAATCGGGAGCGAAATTTGTATGGGACCTATATATAAAAATGAACCGATCTGCCCCATTTTTACCACAGGTGTTTCTAGTTGAAATATAAGATGTTTTGCCAAATCTGACGACAATCCGATACAATATGTGGTTTCTAGAGCGGAAAAAGTCAAATCGGGAGCTAAATTTGTGTGGGAGCTATATATAAATCTGAACCGATCTGACCCATTTTCACTACAGGTGTTTCTAGTTGAAATATAAGATGTTTTGCCAAATCTGAAGACAATCTGATACAATATGTGGTTTCTAGAGCGGAAAAAGTCAAATCGGGAGCGAAATTTGTATGGGAGCTATATATAAATCTGAACCGATCTGACCCATTTTTACCACAGATATTTCTAGTTGAACTATAAGATGTTTTGCCAATTTTGAAGAAAATCTGTTAAAATATGTGGTATCTAGAGTGAAAAGAGTCAAATCGAGAGTGAAATTCGTATGGGGGCTATATCTAAATCTGAACCGATTTTCTTCAAATTAAATAGCGTTCGTTCTTATCCCGAAAAACTTCGTTGTGCAAAGTTTCATTTGGTTATGTCTACAATTGCGACCTGTATCTTGATTACAAGAATAGATGGACAGACAGACAGACAGACAGACGGACGGACATTGCTAAATCGATTCAAAAAGTGATTCTAAGTCGATCGGTATAATTAGCAATGGGTCTATCTCTCTTCCTTTTGGGTGTTACAAACAAATGCACAAAGACATAATACTCTCGTGGAGTGTATAAAAATTGCTTAAATACTCTAAAATATTATGTGTTATTATGGGTATTTTTAGTCCTTGTGAGGGAAAATTTTTTCCCTTTGGGCTGATTTCGTCCAGTTTCAATTCCAACCGATCTACGACTATAAGTCGCATTTATGGAAAATTTGGACGTTCCAGCTCCATTCGTTCAGATGCTAGCGTGCTTTCAACAGACGGACGGACGGACGGACATGGCTAGATAGTCTTAGAATGACGATCAAGAATATATATACTTCATAGGGTCTCAGGTCGATATTTCAAGGTGTTACAAACGGAATGACAAAGTTAGTATACCCCCATCCTGGAGGTAGAGGGTATAAACCTTGGATCTTTTAATCGATCTTAAACGATCTCTTATAACTAAATAAATGATTAAAGTTTAATATGTTAGCTCAACGTTTGCTAAAAATCAATGAGCGGTGACAGTTACAGTTTTCATTTAATTATTCGATCATTCCAAAAAAAACAACATAATAGCATTATGTATGGTCAATCATTACAGCCAATCTGCAGTATTTTGTCAATTTTACTTTTAGGAACACATTTTACCTTTATAATTTTAGCTCGCGTGTTACAAAACATTATATCCCAAAGTATGCTTTAAACTAATTTTCCAAAGAACACTGAAGAATATTTTTTGGCTGTTTATTGGTGGTTAGGTTTTACAACTTCTGTAATGAAATTGAAGTTTGCAGCCCTAAGTAAAATTTTCTTTTTGCAATGATTAACTAAGACCCCAGTGTATCACGTCATCGATAGGCCATACTGAA
Source organism: Polietes domitor (assembly GCA_947397865.1). Classification (NCBI taxonomy): domain Eukaryota; kingdom Metazoa; phylum Arthropoda; class Insecta; order Diptera; family Muscidae; genus Polietes; species Polietes domitor. Next base: position 124,125,948 of record OX377620.1, read on the forward strand.
GAAAATGAATGCTGTATTCCATACACAACTCTATGATGTGTAGAAATAAAAAGTCACTTTAGAATTCCATTTTCTTGCATTTCGATCAAAAATCTCTTTCATTGACTATTTGTCATTTGAACCTTTCCCGCTTATCATGGAATGTCTCATACATCTCTGGGAATGCACATATAATACTAATTGTCTATTCAACCGCACTATGCAGTTGGTGGGGGCACAGACAATCAAACAATTTGCGGTTGAATTTATTTTTATGAAATTTCTCTCCGCTGACGAATGGCGAATGCAAATCTATGAAAATGTGAACAGATTTGAAAATTAGTTGCCACGCGACGCAATTTTCTACATTTAATATGTTTTATTTGCAACAATGTTTGCATGAATGTCGATATGAGACTACAACAGGTAGACGTCTATAAATGAGGCAGTGAGAAGAATACTGAAGTGGAAACAATCCAGTCTAGACTGAATAGATTTAAACACATCATAAACTCTTCTTACAGGAAAACAAGCGAAACAACCTGCCTTTCATAGCTCGCATCTAAAAATTAAATTTTGTCAAAAGCCATACTTTTAGGGGGTGAAATAGGATAAGAATGGAAAAAATGGCACGAATAAAACGAGACAACAGCTAGAAACCTGAAATATGGAGTGTATTAAACTGGAATTGCTTAGATGCATATAAAGAATATAATTTTTTCGAAATAATTGTACCAACCAAACGGCTGCAACTAGAATCATAAAATTCGATCTATTCATTCCTTTGGCTATGTATAAGTGCAATATAAAGTCATTTGTGCAAATTTGTACTTTAGGGGCAAAATCGGAAAATTGGAATAAAAATCGTAAAATGGAGATCAAAATGGATAAAATGGTACCAACCAAAAGGCTGTGAAGACACGAAACAAACAATTTTTCCAAATTCGTACTTTTAGAGTCACAATTAGAAGAAATTGATAAAAATGGTACCAATTCAGTCTAAAGACTCCTCTGACTGTGTGAACAGACTGTTGGAAATGTAAATGGAAAAATTAGTAGAGAGGGATAAAGTGTTTCTTCAAGGACTGAAAATACTCCTACTAAAGAGTGATTTTTTTGAGGTTAGGATTTTCATGCATTAGTATTTGACAGATCACGTGGGATTTCAGACATGGTGTCAAAGAGAAAGATGCTCAGTATGCTTTGACATTTCATCATGAATAGACTTACTAACGAGCAACGCTTGCAAATCATTGAATTTTATTATCAAAATGCGTGCTCTGTTAAGAAAGTTCAGAAAGAAAGAAATTGTGTTCAGCGACGAAGCTCATTTTTGGCTCAATGGGTACGTAAATAGGCAGAATTGTCGATTTTGGAGTGAATATCAGCCAGAAGCATTGCAAGAGCTACCAATGCATCCAGAAAAAGTCACAGTTTGGTGCGGTTTATGGGCTGGTGGCATCATTGGACCGTACTTCTTCAAAGATGATGCGAATCGTAACGTAACTGTGAATGGTGAGCGCTACCGTGAGATGATATCCAACTTTTTTTTGCCCAAAATGGAAGAACTGAACTTGGTTGACATGTGGTTTCAACAAGATGGCGCTACATGCCACACAGCTCGCGATTCTATGGCCATTTTGAGGGAAAACTTCGGAGAACAATTCATCTCAAGAAATGGACCGGTAAGTTGGCCACCAAGATCATGCGATTTGACGCCTTTAGACTATTTTTTGTGGGGCTACGTCAAGTCTAAAGTCTACAGAAATAAGCCAGCAACTATTCCAGCTTTGGAAGACAACATTTCCGAAGAAATTCGGGCTATTCCGGCCGAAATGCTCGAAAAAGTTGCCCAAAATTGGACTTTCCGAATGGACCACCTAAGACGCAGCCGCGGTCAACATTTAAATGAAATTATCTTCAAAAAGTAAATGTCATGGACCAATCTAACGTTTCAAATAAAGAACCGATGAGATTTTGCAAATTTTATGCGTTTTTTTTTAAAAAAAAGTTATCAAGCTCTTAAAAAATCACCCTTTATAAATCCTATTCTTTATGATTTATGTCTTCCATCCACCTTTTGAATACATTTGAAGTATTACTATATGATTATCCATATAGAGCCATAACTGCCGATTATTTCGAGCCCTAAGTGAATGGAATATTTACTGAAGACATATTTCCAACAAACACAGTCGCACAGTGGAATACTTTCATACAAAGTGCAACAGAAAATCGATGGTATCGATAAAGAAAGCTTGAAAATTCGCATACACATCTGTGATATTGTAAAATAGCCATTCCATTTTTAAATTGTTTTGAAAGTTTGTGTATGTATTCTTCTCATAAAAATATTGTATACGTACTTTTGGAAAAAGAAAATTGAAATTTTTTTCTCGAGTTATGGACCAATTTAACGGTGAAAAAATACTACTTATTCAATTACCTGTAACATCTGAAATACTTTACCGATTTGAATGTGTTATACCTTATTTTGAAGGTAATTTCAATTACTTTTAAAATAATGATGAGGCGTGTTGTAGCAGGGATAGTTTTTTAACGTTTTTGCAATTTTAATTCTTTTATTTTGATTTTCGAAATGATTACACCAATCCATTTTGTTGAAATTTTAAAGTAGTGTGCTTAGGTCTATTTTTACGCGACTGCGTGTCTTTGAAAGTGGTGAAATGATAGCTTCTATTTTTTACGATTTTTTATTCGTTTTTTTTTTTTTACAAAATCAGACAGAATTAAAGTGGAAAATGATCAAAATTATATTTTTTTGGTGAAATGATGGCTTCTCTTTTTTTACGATTTTTTTTACAAAATCGACCAGAATTACAGTGAAAAATCGTCAAAATTATAACTTTTTCATTAGTTCATAAACACAAGGTATGAAAACAATGAAAAATCCAAGAAGAAATATGCTATGCTGGAAATTTTTTTCATTTTCAAAATCAGAAAAAAATTATAAAAAATATATTTTTCCATAACCTATTTTATCTTGGATTTTTCATTGTTATATATACCTTGTGTTTATGATATAATGAAAATTAGTATTTTTTTATTTTTAAAATTAGTATTTTTTTCAAGTGCACTTTTAGGAATACCTTTTTACCTTCACAGAACCGTGCATCCCTAAAGTATGCTTTAAACTAATTTTCCAAAGAACAATGAACAATAATTTTGGGCTATTTATTGTTGGTTAGGTTTTACAGTTTCTGTAATTAAATTGAAATTTGTTGATATAATCGAAATATTCTTTTTATAATAATTAACTAAGACCCTAGCGTAACAATACTTATAAACGTTAAGACATATACTCTAGGGCTATCGCGTTGTATTAACATTTTGGAAGCCTCTACGTGGTCCTTCAAAATTATTTACATGTTTACAATATTTCGGTAATGAAATATTACAGTGTGTAATGTGTCATGGAAATATAAAAGACCAAAAAAGACCCGTGTCTCACAGTTTCGCCCAAAGTCATGCACTTATTTTATGGGTCCCAAAGATTTGGGGCCTCGGTGGGATTTTTGCAAAAAAAAGTGATCTTTCAGACTCATATCTTGCAAACCGTTTGTAATTTTGATTTACTCTCTGAGGCAAAGTTGTAGCTCTTGGTATAAAGAACAAAAATGCGGACAAATAAAATCAAAAAACTTCATCTTCAAGGTCAAAATCGCAAATGTCGCCAAACAAATCTTATAGGCTGTAGTGTGTGTAGGTAGCGTATACGTGCTGTTGATTAAGGTTAATATCACTCATACGCACTGTAGTCGGACTGACCATTAACAGAAACAGTCCTGCAAAATATATTTTTCCTACCTAAACGATGTTAAGAATCTTTCCTAGGAGGTTCATATGTTCTAGAAAGTTGTTTACTGAGATCTTAGGTACATTTTTGTAGTTGATTGTTTCCTCGAATTTTGAACGATTTGCTACCTGTGAACCTGAATAGGGGGGGGGGTAAAAAATCAAATTTTTTTGCGATTTCGATTTTTTTCTTTATAACAAGAGCTACAGCTTTGCCTCAGAAAGTAAATGAACGTTTTGCAAAATATGGTCCTGAGAAAATGATAACGTTTTGCAAAAATGACACCGAGGACCAAAATTTTTGGGGGCCCATGTAAAAGTGCATGACTATGGGCAGAACTGCGAGACAATTTTGTGCCCGAGACCGAAAAAAATATTTTTTTGTGTGCATTGAGGTATAATGAGGCATAAAATCAACAACAACAATTTTATTATGTATATATATCTGATTTTATTTTTTTACTAAAATACCAATTTTCGTTGAAGGTACCTTTAATATTTGTACTCTCATTTTCGAGACATAAGTCCGATAACACCCGCATATATTTTCATTTAAAAACAATTATGATGGCTACAAAATTTGAGAATTTCACTTTCCCGCAGAAACAGTGGGTAAGGAACAGTCTCCAAAAAAAAAGAAATAAATTATTATTTTTTCTTTTGAAAAAAGATCTTTTTTTGTTGGCACAAAAAAATCAGAAAAAATTGGAAAAATATATTATTCTATTTTTTAATAGCAGAATGCATTGATACATGTAAAATATCTTGGGATAAATCTAGAAGTTATGGCACTTTTAGTAGAGACAAAAATAAATTATTTTTTTTTTTGGATTTTTATAAATAGCGCGAAAAGCTATTTAAAAATTATACAAGATAATATTTTATTTTATTATGAAATAGCTAGGACTTTAGCGAAAAAATTAAGGCCTTGTTAAAAAAACTCAATGGATAAATGTATAAGTTATGACTCTTTCTGTAGAAGTATATGTCGTCTTCAAGTATGGCTAAATTAATTTGAGCAAAAACTTGGTAAAAAATATGGGATATTTTAAATTTCCTTACATTTTTGACATTACCTATTTGTTTTATAGCTGGGATCCTAACAAGGCTGGAATCCTAACAAGGCATATTTGAAGAAAATCTATTGATAAATGTAGCAGTTATTTTGTATGCAAAAACTTGGTAAAAAGATGATTTTTTGTCATTCCCTTACTTCTACAATAAGGGTCATAACTTCTGCATTTATTTATAAAATTTTCTTCAAATATGAAACCTAGAAACCTAGCTGTTATATAAATAGAACACATAGGGATAATCAAAATAACAAGGCGATATCAAAAGGGCAAGGGAATGTCAAAAATCATGTGTAAATCCTTACAAAGTTTTTGCTTAAATTTATTTTGTCAGACATAGAACCATAGATTTTTCTCAGAAAGGTCTCGGTTTCTTCGCTAAGATGTCAGCTATTATAAAATAAATCAAAATTATATCTTATCTAATTTGTAAGGTGGGTTTGGCCTTATAAAGAGTGATTTTTTTGAGGTTAGGATTTTCATGCATTAGTATTTGACAGATCACGTGGGGTTTCAGACATGGTGTCAAAGAGAAAGATGCTCAGTATGCTTTGATATTTCATCATGAATCGTCTTACAAACGAACAACGCTTGCAAATTATTGAATTTTATTATCAAAATGCGTGCTCTGTTAAGAAAGTTCATTGCGCGCTTCCATTTTATGGTCAGTTTAATCGACCCACTGAAGCGGCTATTCGGGCTATTGTGACTAAATTTCGCACCAAATTTACATTGTTGGACATTAAACCACCAACACGCTTACGTAGAGTGCGAACTGAAGAAAATATCGCAACTGTATCGGCCAGTGTTAATGATGACCACCAATTTTCGATTCGTCGCCGTTCGCACCAATTGGGTCTCTGTTACTCAAAAACGTGGAAATGCCAAAATTGGACTAAGCGGATGGACCACCTAAGACGCAGCCGCGGTCAACATTTAAATGAAATTATCTTCAAAAAGTAAATGTCATGGACCAATCTAACGTTTCAAATAAAGAACCGATGAGATTTTGCAAATTTTATGCGTTTTTAAAAAAAAAGTTATCAAGCTCTTAAAAAATCACCTTTTATGAGCAAAAATTTAGAAAATCTTGATTTTTGTAATTTATTTGCTTCTACAAAGATGATCATAACATCTACATTTATCCATAGATCTTTTACGTGCAGATAATGGTTCCTTCGTTAAGATGTTAGCTATCAAAGTATAAAAATATATATTTTTTTCGATTTTTTTTTTAATTTTTTATGGGGTTTTTCGTGACAAAAAAATATTTTGTTCGCAATTTTTTGGAGACTGTTCCTAAACCACTGTGTCTATGCGAAAGTATAATTCGCAACATTTAAAGCCGTCATAATTACCTTTAATTGAACACATAAACGGGCGTGATCAGGCTTATGTTGATTACTAGCAGTACCCGCTGCTTCGCACGCGAAAAAGCCAGCTATTTGTCAATTTTATCCGTCATTGTTTTTGGATAGTGGAACTTACACACCACACGACTATAGCTCCAATACTTTAGTTGGTACTACTTTTATCCCTTGTTGCACACCCCCTATAAGAAAATTTCAAAAAATCCATTTAGATTGCGCTTTACACACAGTTTACACTCCAAATTTCCCGACTATAGCTGCAATTCTTAAATTGGAACCTTTTTTGTCCCGCCTACCCCCTAAAAAGTACAAATTTCGAACAATTCAATTATACTGCGCTTCTACATGGTCAGAGGAATTTACATACCAAATTTCACAATTCTAGCTGTAATACTTTAGTTGGTACCATTTTTATCCCTTTTTATCCCTCTCTTCCCTTAAAAGTACAAATTTCGAAAAAATCAAATTCTACTTCGTTTCTATATGATCAGAGGAATTTACATACCAAATTTCACGATTCTAGATGTAATACTTTAGTTGGTACCATTTTTATCCCTTTTTTGTCCCTCTCTTCCCTTAAAAGTACAAATTTCGAAAAAATCAAATTCTACTTCGTTTCTATATGATCAGAGGAATTTACATACCAAATTTCACGATTCTAGCTGTAATACTTTAGTTGGTACCATTTTTATCCCTTTTTGTTCCGCTCGGTCCTTAAAAGTACAAATTTCGAAAAATCCCTATTTGTAGCACGTCTGCATGGTCATTGCAAGGAACTCACCGAATTTCATGTTTCTAGCTACTGCCGTTTAGTCAGGACGAAGGTTCGATGTTTATCCCTTTTTGGGCCATTTTATCCCCTAAAAGTACGAATTTCGTAAAACCCTTTCTTAGTCGACGTCTACGTCATATTTGGGATCTACCCTGAAAATTTCATGCCCCAGGCTTCAGCCGTTTGGTCTGGGGGCTGGTCAATGATAAGTCAGTCAGTCAGTCAGTCAGTCAGTAACGCAACTCTTTTATATATATAGATTATGAGATTACAAATCTTTTATGGGTTTTTCACAAAAAAAAATAAGGAAAAATCAATTCCATATTTTTGGATACTGTTCCTAAACTATTTTTTGCTATGAGAAAGTGATATTCGCAACATTTCTAGCCTTTACAATTACCTTTAATCGAACACATAAGCGCTATTGGATTGTTATTGGACTTATATTTCCAAAATGAGTGTACAAATTCTAGAGGTACTTTCGGCGAAAATAGGAATTTTAGTAAAAAAATTAATCCTTAAAATTTTAAATTTTCATATTTTAAATATCGTTTTCCAGTTTAGAAAACCACAATTAGAAAATGTTATTCACAGTCCTTCGGCTAAATTTTTAATGCATAATGTTATTGTAAACCCGTGGTGGCCAATTTAGAGACCTGCCTCTAAAAAAATGCGGCTGAACAGCTCTTTATTTTCATTTTTAAATTATTTCCAAAAGAAATAAATTTCCAAACAATATTTGTTGTAGAAAAATATAAATGTGTACATTAAATTATGTTTTTGCCTTTGTAATCTAGATAATCTCACCAAGTCTAGACCACATTCTCGTATTACTAACTGTGTGCGTATATAAGCTTAGAATTTATTGCAAAACTATTTTAACATTCTAAAGAATTGTCATGAATACCATTTTCTTAACGGATTCAATTCACTTTACATTCAGACAGCGGGGCAGTGATGGCGGTGCCAGACACACTTATCATTCGAACACGGTGAATATTGAAAAAAAAAAAAAAAAGAAAATCTCCTGGTCATAGGCAGTTGCAGTGGCATAAATCTATCAACGATAGATTTGTGAAATTTACATACTACATTTTTGGTTTTTTTTGTGGAATTTGAGATATCTGGTCTGCCATCGGTCTGCTAGCAACCACCTACAGCCATACACACATATTTGTGTCCAGTGTTCATTTGTACGTTGTCTGGTTATCGAATGTTGCCAATAATAACAACATTTTAGCCGACATTAATTGATTGATTTCAAATCGTGTAGCTGCACCAATAAAAATTGCAACGAAACCCAACACACGCCGTCATATCAACAATTGCAAATTGCCAAGGAGTCCGTCCCCCATGTGCGTGAAGGGGGGTTCTCCATGGAATCTATTTCGTTTTATTGGTGGATTATTTTCTTTGCCTGCAACCACACACCAACTCAACACAACACTTGGCCCGAAACCGTGCATAACTGCGCTGTTATGCGCGTTGCAAGTCCGCGAGGCTTTCGCATACGGGGCTGCACCGGTATGTGGCCAAGCTAAAACGTATTAACATAACAAGCGCATGTTTCGGACCGTTACAAGCGTTAAAACATTTTGTTTTCATTTTTTATACTTATTTTTATTACTCTCTGATGTTGCTACACGATGGCGATGATATACTAAATGTGTTTGTGGATGGGCGACATGAATGTAGTTGGCGATTAGATAGTGACTAAATGTATCAGACACTGGCAGGACGATAGGCAGGTATGTAGCCTATCGTCTATTGGGGTATGGATTCATTTAAATAAAATAAATATATTTTTTCCTGATCCTCAAATTAGGGAGAAAAATCCCACATTTCTCTGTGGGGACCTTACCCACAAAGAATTTTTCTATTTTAAATAAATTTAGTTATTATCGTCCTGATCTTCTGCGATCTCTATAATATATAAACAAAACTCTCCATATAAAAAAACCACTGTCTCGACTAAATAGCGTGAAGGTGGGTGGCACGTTTTTTATTTCGAACTTTTAAGGGGTAAAATGAGGAAAGGGATAAAAATGGTACCCCTAAAACGGATGCAGCTAGAATCTGGAGAATTTGGTTTATACCTTTGTAACATTCGTACATTTTGGGGGTGAAATGGGTCAAAACGGGATGAGAAAGGTGCCAGTCAAACGTATGAAGGTAGGAGGGATAAAAATAGTACCATAACCCTGATAAAACGGATCATTACCCAAACCTAACGGCTTGAGTTAGAATCGTAAAATTGTATGGTTACATTTCACTTACAGCGTAAATGTGGGATGAGAAGGGATTTTTCAAAGTTCGCATTTTTGGGCGTAAAATGGTACCTTAGTCCTGACAAAAGGGATGCAACTAAAACCTGGAAAATTTGTATCGTAAATTCATATAGGATGAACGCTACGAACAAAATGTTGCAAAAATGTTTACTTTTCGGGACTAAAATTGGGCAAAACGGGATGAAAAAGATACCAAATCAAACGGATGAAGATGGAACCTTAAATCCTCAAATTGCTTGCGCAGTCACGGAATATGGATCGATTTTTCAAAATTCGTGCTATTAACACATTGAGTGCCACGTCGTTTCCGTACGACATCTAACCCGTCTTGGGGTGCCACATCGTACGTTTCCGTACGACAGTGATTGCTTTTACTTATAGCCAAAAAAATGTTTGGCCTCCTGGGAAGGTTTGCGTCAAAACCGCTTGGCACTCAATGTGTTAAGGGGCAAAATGTAGAAGAAGGATAAAAATAGTACCATAACCCTGACAAAACGGATCGTTACCCAAACCTAACAGTTAGAGTTTGAATCGTAAAATTTGATGGGTACATTCCTCTTACAGCGTAGTGGCGAGAAATTGAAATTCGTACTTTTAGGGGGTAACATGGGGAAAAGGGATAAAAATGGTACCATAGCTCTAACTGAACGAATGCTGCTGGTGAATTTGGTTCGCTCATATACCGTGAACGGTACCAAAAAGAATTTCCTACTTTTTGGGGTGAAATGGGGTAAAACGGAATGTAAGAGGTACACACACCAGTCAAAGGGAAACATCTAGATAAGCACATTCCTCAAATTGCGTAGGCATGCAATATAAGGGAATTCTTTGAAAATTGCACTTTGCAAATATCGAAAAAGGGATAAAAATGGTACCAACAAAACCGCTGAAGCAGGAATCATAAACTACGCCGTGTATATTCCTCTGACTGTGTAGATGTGAAACATAAATGGATTTTTCGAAATTTTACTTTTAATTGAAAAGAGGAACGAAAAGGGATAAAAATGGTACCAACCAAAGTATTGCAGCTAGAGGGGCATTATGTAGATTTCGAAATTAGTACTTTTAAGGGGAAACGGGACACGTATACACACGACATAAATAGATTTTTCGAAATTTTTACATTTGGGGAAATGGTACCTGTCTAAATAATCCAACTAGAATTGTGCAACATAAATGATTGTTTGTACTCTCATTTTGAAAATAGTTAGATCTCATCGGCTTAATGTTCAGTTCAACGTAATTTTGATGGCAACAAATGTTGGTAATTTGACATAAAATCAATGGTTTAGGAATAGTCTTTTAAAAGTTGAGAAAAAAATAATATTTGGAAAAAAACAATGAGCAGTCTCATTTTTGGCTGGCACAACAAAAACATCATTAAAAATAGAAAACATTGGAAACAAATATTTTGTTTCTTTTTTAAAAGCTAACATTGTAGCGAAGAAAACAATGCCTACATGTAAAAGATCTATGGATTAATATTAAAGTGTGCGAAGATAACAGACTATTTTTTAACAACAGGCGACAGTACATATAGGTCTTAAACAAGATCATATACACAATCAAGAAGTTTATTTAAATATTTCTACACAAAAGTTTATGACAATGTGTATATCAATTGAAAGAGGACAACCTCTAGAAATCGGATCAGTTTATTGTTTTAATATCTCAGGACAGTGTTATAAGGATCATTTCGTGTTGGTAAGAATACCGAAATAATTTCCGATCGAGATTCGACTCCACATTGAAATCTCACGGTAATGAGTGAACCTTTCCCGATGGAGGATTTAAGGTAGAAAGTAGTACAGCTGGCTTCAGCGGATTTATATTTCCAAAATGAGAGTACAAATATTAAAAGTACAAATTAAAATATATAAAAATCTATATATATATAAAAGAGTTGCGTTACTGACTTATCATTGACCTGCCCCCAGACCAAACGGCTGAAGCCAGTCATGAAATTTTCAGGGTAGTTCCCAAATATGACGATGACGTAGGGTTTTACGAAATTCGTACTTTTAGGGGGTACAATGGGACAAAAAGGGATAAACATCAAACCTTCGTCCTGACTAAACTGTAGTAGCTAGAAACATGAAATTCGGTGTGTTCCTTGCACTGACCATGCAGACGAGCTACAAACAGGGATTTTTCGAAATTTGTACTTTTAAGGGAAGAAAGAGACAAAAAGGAATAAAAATGGTACCAATATAAGAATTTCAGCTAGAATCGTGAAAATTCGAAATTTGTACTTATAAGGGGTGAGCGGGATAAAAATGGTACCAACTAAAGTATTGCAGCTAGAATCTTGAAATTTTATATGTAAGTTATTCTGACCATGTAGAAGCGCAGTAAAATTGGATTTTTCAAAATTTGTACTTTTAAGTGTTGCGAGGGACAAAAAGGGATGAAAATGGTACTAATTTAAGTATTGCAGCTACAGTCGCGAAATTTGGTGTGAAAATTCCTCTCACCACATAGAAGAATATAAATGCATTTTGCACTTTTAAGGGTTGCGTGGGACAAAAAGGGATAAAAATGGTACCAACTAAAGTATTGCAGCTAGAATCTTGAAATTTGATATGTAAATTCCTCTGACCATATATAAACGAAGTAATATTTGATTTTTCGAAATGTGTACTTTTAAAGACGAGCGGGACAAAAAGGGATAAAAATGGTACCAACTAAAGTATTACAGTTAGAAACGTGAAATTTGGTATGTAAATTCCTCTGACCATATAGAAACGAAGTAAAATTGGATTTTTCGAAATTTGTACTTTTAAGGGACGAGCGGGACAAAAATGGATAAAAGTGGTACCAACTAAAGTATTACAGCTAGAAACGTGGCATTTGGTATGTAAATTCCCCTGACCATATAGAAACGAAGTAAAATTGGATTTTTCGAAAATTGTACTTTTAAGGGACGAGCGGGACAAAAAGGGATAAAAATGGTACCAACTAAAGTATTACCGCTAGAAACGTGAAATTTGGTATGTAAATTTCTCTGAGCATATAGAAACGAAGTAAAAATGGATTTTTCGAAATTTGTATTTTTAAGGGACGAGCGGGACAAAAAGGGATAAAAATGGTACTAACTAAAGTATTACAGATAGAAACGTGAAATTTGGTATGTAAATTCCTCTGACCATATAGAAACGAAGTAAAAATGGATTTTTCGAAATTTGTACTTTTAAGGGACGAGCGGGACAAAAAGGGATAAAAATGGTACCAACTAAAGTATTACAGCTAGAAACGTGAAATTTGGTATGTAAATTCCTCTGACCATATAGAAACGAAATAAAATTGGATTTTTCGAAATTTGTATTTTTAAGGGACGAGCGGGACAAAAAGGGATAAAAATGGTACCAACTAAAGTATTACAGCTAGAAACGTGAAATTTGGTATGCAAATTCCTCTGACCATATAGAAACGAAGTAAAATTGGATTTTTCAAAATTTGTACTTTTAAGGGACGAGCGGGACAAAAAGGGATAAAAATGGTACCAACTAAAGTATTACAGCTAGAAACGTGAAATTTGGTATGCAAATTCCTCTGACCATATAGAAACGAAGTAAAATTGGATTTTTCGAAATTTGTACTTTTAAGGGAAGAGCGGGATGTAAATTCTTCTGACCATGTAGAAGCACCATCAAAATGGATTTTTTTTCGAATAAAAGGTTGTACTTTTTTAAAAAAACTGTGTAGAAAATGATAAAAAATATATAAACAAGGGAATTCAGCTAAAACAGTGCAAATTCCTTTGACTATATATGTGCTATGTTTCAAATTTACTATTTTAGAAAAGAAAATCAAATAAATACTATCCTAAAACAGAGATGGATAAAACTAATAACAAATACCTGCCTTTTTCGCGTGCGAAGCAGCGGGTACTCAATTCAGAATGTCAAAATACAATAAGAAAATATTATCATGTTTTTTTAACCAAACAAAATAAAAACAAGTAAGTAAGCTTCAGTCGGCTAAACCGACTTATATATACCCCCACTCTCAGAGAATATATGTACGGAAGTTATAAGGAATTAAATTTAACGTAGGACAGGATAATTTGTGTGGAAGGTACTAGGAGATTCGTATCACATGGTCCCAGCTTCCACATTTATAAAACAAATGTAAAAACATGATTAACTATCAAGTCATTGTGGATTCCATGCACCAATATAGAAGTTATGAAGGATTTAACCCTTTCATGTCCAATGTTGCGAGTTAGTCCTATAAAATCTTTAAAATCACATATTTTGCTGAATTAATAAATTTTATTTTGGTGTACATATGTAACAAAGATTATTCAAAAGAGAAGCAACAAATTTTCGGTAACTTGGGTCTGCGTAGGAAGACTAAAACAAAAGTGAAGTCTCAAATTTCAATTATTTGAGTGTCTTGTAATTAAAATTGGTTAAGAATTTGCTATTATTTATTTATAGGATTTCTTCGAGTGCAAGAGAAACTCTATTTGTTATTCGAAGTGATACATAAAAAAGATTTTCAAAATATCATTTGTATATGGGATCAAACAAATGTATCTTTTATATTATATGTTTGATGCCACCAGCCCATAAACCGCACCAAACTGTGATTTTTTCTGGATGCATTGGTAGCTCTTGCAATGCTTCTGGCTGTTTTTTTTTTTTGTGAAAAACTCTGGCTTCACTCCAAAATCGACAATTCTGCCTACTTACGTACCCATTGAGCCAAAAATGAGCTTCGTCGCTAAACACAATTTTTCGGCAAAAAAATGAATCTTCGGCTTTCTTGAACTTTCTTAACAGAGCACGCATTTTGATAATAAAATTCAATAATTTGCAAGCGTTGTTCGTTTGTAAGACAAGATTCATGGTTTACTTATAGACCAAACTGAAGATAGATAGTTAAAAAATCACCCATTACAACGGAAAAATTTTCTTCATATTCATTACCGTTCGTTACAAACATTTGGCATTAAACAACTTACTTATAATAATTACCAATTTTAGGAAAAACTAAAAAAATATATTCATTCATTCAAAAGTTCTTGTGTTGGATGCACGAAAAATCACCATAAAAAATATGAAAAATCATCCGAAAAAATAATAAAAAATTATCGATTTTTCATATTGTTCATAAAAATGTGGGCAAAATTTCAAATATGAAATTTCGCCCAAATGGTCGATATGAAATATAGCCTTTTTTGGGGATTCTTCATAAGTATTTATTATGAAGAATGACCCATAAAATTCTTACGGTGAGCTATAGGCTAGACAAAAGACAAGAGAACGTCGTTTATATATTGTCTTGCTTTTGATTTATATGACTTTAATTCGCGTAACCGGCCGAAGGTCGGCAACACTGGAAACTTTTACTCCGCAAAGGCGGAACGATGTTTCATGTGACAATTGGCCCAATTATTTCGCCGTTTTTTTTTTTCATATGAAAAATAACCCATTTTTTGATAATTTTTCCAATGAAAAAACGTCCAAACACTTGGGGTTTTCATTGGATTTTTTTGGATTGCATGTTGGGTTGGATTATTCATTTGGGTGATTTTGCATTTAATTTTTGGACATAATGTATATTTATTTTTGGGCGATTTTTCATTTTTCTTCTTGACATGAAAGCTTCTTGTGTTACACAAAAAATATTTTTACTAATAATCCTTTTATAATTAAGCGTCTCCGTCATATTAATGACCTATCCCTGCAAGTTTTCTGAATTTGGTTACAACCATTTGGGCAGACAAGCGATTCATGAGTGAGTCTGGATTTATATTAATTTATTATCATGGCGGTACATACCCAAAGTTACAATTAAATCAGTTAATTGTTGTAACAAAATTCTAGTGTGAAATACAAATTTGTCGTACATACCTGCAAAGAGAGAGAGAAAAAAGAGATGTAATTAGTAAATGGAAATGCATAATTAAACGAAAACTAGAATTCAGTCATAGACATTCAAATGATTTTTTAAATTTTTTTAAATACTACGTGCAGGATATCATTTTAAGGTCTTATAAAAAAAATATATATAGGTCTTAAAATGTAAATATATGAATTTAGAAAATTTTTATGAAAGAATTGTCAGACCCTGGAAGCCTCCCAAGCAGTCGACACGGAAATAATAAACCCCCGATTATGATAGCATTTTAAGGTCTTCAGAGACTTATGAATATGAATTCTCGAAATTATAGGGTGGGCCATTTAAAACTTTAAATTAGAATCGGCTATAAAAAAGAACAGATTATTTTTTCAAATTTCTGGAACTTTGTATTTTATTTATGGAACACAATATCATTCATATGACCACAACGACTGGCTCGGCAGCACCTCCGATCCGATCAACTCAATTTTTCCACACCAAATAGTGATTCGATGTGGATGCATTGGCTTCTCAATAGTCACGTGTGGGTTCTCTGAACCCCATATGCAACAATTTTGCTTATTGTCATAGCCACCGAGATGAAAATGAGCTTCAAGAAGGCTGAGGTGAAGGGTGATCTCTTCTCGAAAATTTTCACGTACATTTCTTACAGTCTGCGTTAAAGACTCACTACTTTGGAAGTAATTTTTTAATATTTCCCGTCACATTTTGCAAATGTCAAACATATTCTGAAAATAAAAATTAATTCTATTCTGCCTTTCAAAGTCAAAGTAATCGGTAGTTAAAATTTAAAATGTTAAATGGCCCATCCTATATTATTATCAAGCCCTGAAGCATGTCACACAGTCGACTTCTATCGACGTCACTGATCATATGTGTCCATACATTTTCTCCGCATATCGATCTTGCAATCACGTTACAACCACCAGTATTAACGTCAGCGCATTGTCGCGTCTGAATTATTTGCTAACGTCCGTTTTTAGCTGCAGTTTCATTTACAGCACAAGGTGCGGCCCCAGACAACTTTGAAGCACAGCCCGCTCAAGACTCGAGCTCATGTTGTGGCAAGAAGTCTTTAAGAAACCGCGAAAAATGAGCGGGAACAATAATATTGAACAAAATGAAGGCATATTGTTACTTAGAGACCGTCGTATACATACAAATACATATGTATGTATGTATGTATATTGAATTGAACACACTCGAGGTGTTTTATGATTTGTGGCTTTTCCTCCTGACGTGACGTGATGTGAGCTGAGAGCTGGAAGCTGGCAGCCGGGAGCTACGAGCTGGTGTCGATGGTTTGACTAACTATGTTTTGCCATTCGTTTATTGTAATTAGTTTTTTTCGCTCATGTGTGTGTGTGTGCGCACACCATTGCAAGTGAGTGTATATATTTAAAAGTGTAAATTAAATATTTAAGTATGCTTTTCGTTTAAAATAACCGTGTAAGAGAACTTGTTATTACACTAAGTGGCATTAGTTTAAATGGAAGCCCCGAACATGCACCGGCAGACCCATAATGAAAACAACTTTCCGAGGAGCCCCAATCCCCACCTCCACCATCGCCACATAAACAATTGCCAATTACATGGTTTACGATGTGGACGATAGTTAACACTTGCCGTTAATAGGAGTCATGGGAGAAAGTAAGAAACGAACAGGAAAAAAACGATACCTAGAAAAGCGAGTGCCTAGAAATCAGAGAAGCGTGCAATTGAAAATTCTCCATCAGCTCTTGATTTCTAAGAGACCTATTGTTTCAATAAATCGTCGCATCAAGAAAGCCAGTAGAAAAACAAGATTTTTGGGCCTTTCGAAAATCATTGCAAACTTCAAATGCATCGAGAGAATTCCTTCTCTGCGAAATCCAATTTCGACAGAATTAATATTCACAACTTTATGCATATAATTTCGATAAAAAAAAAATAATTATTAACTTTGTAACAAAAAAAATAAAAATTTTGTGTCCGAAGCATACTGAGCCATTAAATACAATCTAAATTTTTTGTTAAATAGCGCGAAAAAACCCGTTGTAAATGAAATAATAGATGGGATCCTAGAGAAGAAAACAAGGCTTATTTGAAGAAAATCTACAGAAAGAGTAGAAGGTCGTTAAAACGTTTTAATAATAAAACAAAATAATTTATTTCGATTTTTATACTCTCCACCTCCAGGATGGTCATTCCGTTTGTAACAACTTGAAATATTGACCTGAGACCCTATAAAGTAAATATATTCTCGATCGTCATAAAATTCTAAGACGATCTAGCCATGTCCGTCCGTCCGTCTGTTGAAAGCACGCTAGCATCTAAACGAAAGGAGAACGTCTATATTTTCCATAAATATGTCTTATAGTCGTAGATCGCTTGGGATTAAAAGTGGGCGAAATCGGCCCAAAGGGAAAAAAATTCCCTCACAAGGACTAAAAATACCCATAATAACCCCTAATATTTTAGAGTATTTATAGAAACACTAAATTCGGTGAGTAGATACATAATATAAATGTATTTTCTCCAAAATTGTACTTTTAAGGGGTAAAATGGGAGTAGAGGGATAAAACTGGTACCAATCAAACGGTTCTTGGTGCAACCGTTTGGTTGAAATTCGGTGTATACATTCCTCTGATTGCGTAGATACGTAAAATAAACGGATTTTTCGAAATTCGTACTTTTAGTGTTAAAATGGAAAAAGGGGATAAAAATAGTACCAACCAAATGACCGCAGCTAGAGTCATGAAATTCGCAGCATACATTCCTCTGACTGTGTAGACACGAAAAATAAAAGATTCTTCCTAAATTCGTACTTTCAAAGAATACAATGGGTACAGAGGGATAAAAATAGTACCAACTAAACGACTACAGCTAGAATGATGAAATTCGGTGTGTACATCCCTCTAAGTGCATAGACACCTAAAATAAAAAGATTTTTCCTAATTCGTACTTTTTACTTTTAGCAAAAATTGCTTGAATCATGTAGTTAGGTTATTTTGCACTATGTACGTGAGATAATGAATTCTCAAAATTTATACTTTTGGAATTAAAATAGAATGGAAATACAACCAACTGTAGCACCCACTATCTACCAATATTTATGATATTTAAGCTTTTTTGAAAATATAAATATAAGAATATTTATTTTTTGAATTGACTGCAAGTATTATTTCGATATATATATACATATATTGTATAAGCGTGGCTTGAAATAATAAAAATATTATATTTATTTATAAAATTATTTTTTCAATATTGGTATTTGTTTTGGTTTGGCTATATTAAAAATATATATATTGTCCTCTATATCGCTGCACTTGTACGAAAATCGACAGCCTCTGTGGAATGTAATCCAAGGTATATAAAGTTCGGCCTGGCCGAACTTAATACCTTTTTTACTTGTTTCTTCTATTTTTTATGTTTTTTTTTTAGAAAAAAATTCAAAATCAGCCAGAGTACTTAGTGTGGGCTATTTAAAAAATTTTAAATTTGAACTACCGTTTACTTTGACTTTGAAAGGTAGAATAACCATCATTTTTTTCAGTTTTATGTCTGACATTTGAAAAATGGGACGCTATACGCTCGAACAAAATTGGGAAATATTAAAAACTTACTTCCAATGTGGAGAGCCTTTAACGCAAACTGTAAGAAATTTACGTGAAAATATTCTAGAAGAGATCGGCCATCAGTTCAGCCTTCGTGAAGCTGATTTTCATCTCGGTGGATATGTCAATAAGATTGCCGCATATGGGGTTCAGAGAACCCACACGTGACTATTGAGAAGCCAATACATCCACAACGAGTCACTGTTTGCTGTGGATTATGGGCTGTACTGAAATATTGGGTTAGTCCAACGGATAAGGTACTGCCGACCCAGTCGTGTTAGTCATATGAATGCTATTGTTTTCCATTATTGAATGACCAAGTTGAACCTTTCCAATAAAACCAGAAATTTGAAACAAAATCAGTACTTTTTTACTCAAAAAAAAAATTATTTTTTCACATTGTCGCCAACTTCAACAATAAATTTATTATTATTTTATTTTTTTTATTTTATTTATTTATTATTTATTTGTATCAAAACAAATTTTCAAAAAAAATATTTTGATTTTTTTTTAACTTTGCCTCGATACACTTGCCCCATAAATTTGACTTACACTGGAGATTTATCCAGGCTAAGTCCAATATTTTTAACATAAATTATATTTTATCATAAACACATTGATATTGCTGTTGGTGACAATTAAAAAAAAATAATTTTTATTTAGGGTTTTCTCAGCTTAGTTATCCAGTGTTGAAAAAACCTTAATATCCAATTACAAATCAATTTTATTTAAATATATCACAATTGATCCACTTTTTATATGTTTATATAAACATTATTCCTGTACATGATGAAAATATATCGTATTTTGTGAACAATTACACTTTTGGGGATTTTCAATTTCTTTTTAGGAATTGTGGGTTTCATTTGATTTATTACTTTTTCATTGCTGACTACACACGTACTTTCAAAATGTGTTTATCATGTCACATTTACGAGAAAAAAGTTTATAAAACGTGGGTTCCTCCGTTTCATGAACTAAGATCACAAAACTGACTTGCTTTGAATTTATTTTTTATATCGTTTTATAGGTAATAGCTCAACTAGCAAAAGTAGTAAAGATTTTTTCATAGAAATAGTTTTTTTGAGCTCAAGAGAGAAAATATTATATAATATTTTCTTCAATTATTATTATTCAAACGGAATACATCTTTAGAAGGAATTGAATATTCTCACACTTTCTGAATAGCTGAGAAGAAGTATGCATTTTGATTTTTTCTAAATCTTAAAAATAATTTTTAATGTTTTTTGTATGTATAGTCAGTCTGTTATGTTTTCATTTAATTTGGGTTCTGCTGAAGACTTCAGCATAACAGCAAAATAAATGACAACACATACAATATTATTTTACAGATAATTTTTAAAGATAAATATTTGAAAATTTCCCTAAAAAATTATAAAATTCGGTTAATGTTTTCATAACAATTTAGTTTGAAATTTAATTTAATAGAAATATTGTCCGATTTTTTTCTGATTCTTTTTTATTTTTTGAAGTGTCTAAAATTACATTTTGAAATGATGATGATTTTGTAATTAATAAATTTAAGTTAATTTAAAGCTATTATTATTAACTAAATTAAAATAATTGGTGGAATATTGGAAAAATTCGCAATTATTGATAAGTGGTGAATTTTTTTCATAATTTTTTTATTTTAAACTTTATTTAATTTTTTAAAAAGTGTCTAAATTAGTCAATATGATTTTTTTCTTTACTTAGTCGATTTTTGACAAAATAACTTTAGTACTTACCGATAGTTAAATATGTGGTAAAGAACATAATATCGTTGGGCGAAATGTGGCGGCGGTGTAAAAAAAATAAAAGAAAACAAATTGGGTTGTTTCCGCTTTAAAGCTATTCCGCTTGTCGCCAACTTTTGCTATCCTTGATGATGATGATTAACGATGTGGTAGAGCGATGTTCAGTGTCATTATTACTGTCGGTTTTTACATTTCAACACACAAAGGCAACACATAATGTTATGCGATTTGTTTCACAATAAATTCAATTAAATTCACATTTTGTTGTTTAATTTTAAAACGAACTCCTATCAGAGAATGCAATTTATGGCTTGTCGTTTATTATTGACTGAATTATAGTGCACGTCTATTAGATTTAAATAAATAAAAACAACGCTCACTACATTTTATTTATATGTTGCTCATTATCTATTTAAAAATTGGCTGTGCTCATAAAAATGTTGGATTTTTTTTTATAAAATCAATATGCAAATCTTTCATATAATTGAGGTAATTGTCCGTAGCAGTTCAATACTATATCTGTAACAGTTGCGGTTTGATTTATTGCATTTTTGTCTACAATAATCGATGAACTATTACTTAAAACAAGTATTGGATTAAATAATAGAATAATAAAATAATAATAAAAATGAATTTATATTAGGTGGCGGCGATTGTACAAAATTATAAAAAGATATATGTGTCCAATTATTTTATCATGTTAAGACTTTAATTTGTTTATAAATGTTAATAATAATATCTGTGTGGCATTGAAACCAAAATTGCACCGATCACAATGAAAGGGAAACATAATATATATATTGTCAAATTTCCATCACTCTACGTCACATAGTGTTTCAGAAACAAATTCCATTAGACAAAATTCAATAACTATTGTTCTAGTAAACATTTTGGAGTTTATTATTTAAAAATTGAAAATTCAAGCTCGAGGCCAATTTTGGTTTTTTTATTGTGTTCTTTATTTATAACCAATATTTCGTCCTTCTTTGAAGAACATCATCAGGGTTTAAAGTAACAAATCAAAAAACAACACTACACGTATTAAATCTACGTCTCGTTCCGTCGCTTATTGGATTCTTACTAAGCTTATTGGATTCTTACTTAGTAAGAACTAAGCGACGGAACGAGACGGAACGAGACGTAGATTTAATACGTGTAGTGTTGTTTTTTGATTTGTTACTTTAAACCCTGATGATGTTCTTCAAAGAAGGACGAAATATTGGTTATAAATAAAGAACACAATAAAAAAACCAAAATTGGCCTCGAGCTTGAATTTTCAATTTTTAAATAATAAATTAAAAATATAGGCCGAATATCAAAAAAACACATTTAAACATTTTGGAGTTCTGTAAAAAACTCAAATTAGCCATGAAACGAAGGATTATTCTGAGATATTAACATTAAATTGACTACTTTTCGTATGTTTCGACTTTAAAAAAGTAACATTTTTATTTTTTTGTATTTAAGCTTTTTAACTTACTTTTACGTATTTGTTCAAATAGGCAAAAAATATTTTTTTCGTATTACAGATTTTCATGATAAAGCAGGGTGACATTTATTATTTGGCTGCGTAGTGCGTACTATAGCCAAGTAATAAAAATAATTCTGCCAATTCTAAATAAATTCGCATTCTTTAAAATATAGAATCAGAAACAGGTCCTGGGCCAAGACAATATCCCAGTTCAAATCAAATATATGAAAATATATAAGAATTGTTCCCCCATTTTATACGTCTTATAGTCGTAGATCGGTTGGGATTGAAACGGGGCGAAATCGCCCCAAAGGGAAAAATTTTTCCCTCACAAGGACTAAAAATACCCATAATAATCCCTAATATTTTTACGTATTTAAGCATGTTTTTTGAATATATCTATAAACATATTTGCTTGATATTTGGTAAGCGCATTCCCCTTATAGCAAAAACGTGCACCATAAAGAGATTCTTATTTGTAGCGGGTGAAATGGGACAAAAAAGGGGATAAAAATGGTACATATTGAACGACAACAGCTAGAAACACGAAATTCGGTGTGTACCATCCTCTAATTGAGTAGATACATACTAAAGGGTGATTTTTTAAGAGCTTGATAACTTTTTTTTAAAAAAAACGCATAAAATTTGCAAAATCTCATCGGTTCTTTATTTGAAACGTTAGATTGGTCCATGACATTTACTTTTTGAAGATAATTTCATTTAAATGTTGACCGCGGCTGCGTCTTAGGTGGTCCATCCGCTTAGTCCAATTTTGGCATTTCCACGTTTTTGAGTAACAGAGACCCAATTGGTGCGAACGGCGACGAATCGAAAATTGGTGGTCATCATTAACACTGGCCGATACAGCTGCGATATTTTCTTCAGTTCGCACTCTACGTAAGCGTGTTGGTGGTTTAATGTCCAACAATGTAAATTTGGTGCGAAATTTAGTCACAATAGCCCGAATAGCCGCTTCAGTGGGTCGATTAAACTGACCATAAAATGGAAGCGCGCAATGAACTTTCTTAACAGAGCACGCATTTTGATAATAAAATTCAATAATTTGCAAGCGTTGTTCGTTTGTAAGACGATTCATGATGAAATGTCAAAGCATACTGAGCATCTTTCTCTTTGACACCATGTCTGAAATCCCACGTGATCTGTCAAATACTAATGCATGAAAATCCTAACCTCAAAAAAATCACTCTTTATAAAAGTATTTTTTCCAAATTCGTAATTTTAAGGGGTAAAATGGGAATAGAGGGATAAAAATGGTACCAACCAAACGGCTGTACCTAGAATAATGCAATTCGGTGGATACATTCCTCTGATTGCATAGACAAGTAAAATATACGAATTTTTCAAAATTCGTACTGTTTGGGGTTAAAATGAAAAAAGGGGATCAAAATAGTACCAATCAAATGACCGCAGCTAGAGTCATGAAATTCGGATTATACATTCCTCTGACTGTGTAGACATGGAAAATAAGCGGATTTTTGGAAATTCATACTCTTTGGGGTCAAAATAGAAAAAGGGGATAAAAATAGTACCAACCAAATGACAGCAGCTAGAGTCATGAAATTCGGAGTATACATTCCTTTGACTACGTAGACATGAAAAATAAAAGTTTTTTTTCCAAATTCGTACTTTCAAGGGATACAATGGGTACGGAGGGACAAATATAGTACCAACCAAACGGCTACACCTGGAATAATGAAATTCGGTGTATACATTCCTCTGATTGCGTAGACACTTAAAATAAACAAGTTTTTCGAAATTCGTACTTTTTGGGGTTAAAATGAAAAAAGGGGATAAAAATAGTTCAATCCAAATGACCGCAGCTAGAGTCATGAAATTCGGATTATACATTCCTCTGACTGCGTAAAAAATAGACGAATTTTTCGAAATTCGTACTTTTTGGGGTTGAAAAGGAAAAAGGTGATACAAATAGTACCAACCAAATGACCGCAGCTAGAGTCATGCAAGTCATGACCCGGAAAATAAACGGATTTTTTGAAATTCGTACTTTCAAGGGATACAATGGTACAGAGGGATAAAAATAGCACCAACTAAACGACTACAGCTAGAATGATGAAATTCTAATATAAAATGGTAAAAATGGTACCAACCAAACGGGCGCAGCTGGAATCATGGAATTCGGTGTATACATTCCTCTGACTGCATAGACACGCGAAATAAAAGTTTTTTTTTTCAAATTGGTACTTTTTCTTTTACTGCAAAAATTGGTTGAATCATGAAGATAAGCAATTTTGCACTATGTACGTGAGATAATGGATTTTCAAAATTTGTACTTTTGGAATTAAAATAGAATGGAAATACAACCAACAGTAGCACCCACTATCTACCAATATTTATGGTAAGATATTATATTTACTTATAAAATTATTTTTTAAATATTTGTATTTGTTTTGGTTTGGCTATATTAAAAACAATATATTTTCCTGTAATATTACTGCACTTCTACGAAAACCGACAACCTCTGCGGAATCCAATCCATGGTGGATGGTATATAAAGTTCGGCCCGACCAAACTTAACACCGTTTTTACTTGTTTTCCTTCAAAAGCCTTTAAAGGGCAACTTTTGCCCGCCCGAAATTGACCACTAATTGGATACAATTAGTGCAAAAAGTCAGATTTTTTAGTTCCAAGAATTACCCTAATAATACCTGAATTTGGAGACATATGGAATTGATAGAGGTAAACTGAACACAGATAGTACTGCGCTTGATTCAGGTGTAAACATAGCCATTGTTTCAATGTTCGTACATTATTTATATTAAATATTTTTACTTTCGATAGGAATCACATTTATTATTGTTTAATAAAATACCAGGAACACAACGACAGGAAACTGTCCTTCTGACACTATCAACTACTAATAAAAATTATTTTACAAGAATCGAAGATATATTCTGTTTATAAAAAAATATTTATTTAATAATTTTTGGCAATTTTCTGTAAAACTATTTAGAATAAATTGGTTTGAAATTAGAAAGAAATATATTTGTATTTCATATCATAAAAATGTTAAAAAATAGGATAAAATCCTTATTTTCGATCCAATTTCTTATTCTTCGAAAATCGGGAAACGCCATATAGAATAGTACATACTTGGAAAATTTAATTTTAATGAAGGCAAAATTTGTGTGATTGTTTCACATGAAATTACTCTATATTACTCATGAATATTTATTAAAATCACTTCAATGGCTCTCAAATTTTAATTTTTAAATTTGTAGTATTTTTTTTTGTCAGCAAAGAAATGGATGGATTCGACTAGTTATCAATCCTGTATTTTTTTAATAAGATTTTCGATCAAGGCAAGGGGCTGATACCCCATCCTTAGCCATCATCCTTAAATTCTTATAATTAAAGTAGTTATTATGGTTTATAATCTTTAAATCGCTATCCTGAAAAGCTGCCAGCAAAAGGATTTGTTTTTGAAAAAAAAAAAACACCACTGAAAATTTGCATTTGTAACTATCATAATTACCTTTAACTACTGAACATGTAGTAGGTGTGATCGGACCTATATTTTCAAAACGGCAGTCCAGATACTACAGGTAATTTCGACGAAAATTGGAATTAGTAAAAAAAAAATAGGCCTCGGATATAATTTTTTTAATTGTTTGGTGCTGAGTATTAACAATAGTATTTGGAGGGCCACCCTAATCATCAACTCATATAGTGGCGAAATTTTGTCAATATATTTTTTTGGTTCAAAGTTACAGAATCAATTTTATAAAATAGAAAAAAACCACAG
This sequence comes from Polietes domitor, assembly GCA_947397865.1. Lineage (NCBI taxonomy): Eukaryota > Metazoa > Arthropoda > Insecta > Diptera > Muscidae > Polietes > Polietes domitor. Next base: position 124,151,728 of record OX377620.1, read on the forward strand.
TGTACATGGCAGCAAATATATAAAATTCAAATAGTTTCAATAGGTTCGCTCTAGAATCATTTTGAGTTGAATACTGGACACTGAATACTCTTCTGGTTATTCCCCTCATTTATGATAACTTCTTTTAATTTGTATTTTTCTTAAAAAAAAGATTTATCTGTAAAATCGAAACAAATTTTTAATAATCGTAGAGTTATGATAAATCTGTCTGCTCTAAACAAAAACTTTATTTATTTAATTATTCATATTGGTTGGACTAAACAACACACGCCATATCTCACCCACCCCTGCGTAGGTGAAGAGTAAGAACATCAATAATTTCGCTACACAAATTTGTACCCCTTCCCATCAGCACCATCACCAGCACCACCAGCCAGCTATAAGTCAAAATTCAAATATCGTTTAGAGCAAATATAGCTCATTTATAAAGCGTTTTGCATGTCATTGTGGCATTTCCGTTCCATAAATTAGCACAAAACAGCCGAAGCGAAATGTTTTTCCACTCATTCATGTGGGTATTATCCAGTGAGTTGCTCACTCTTCAACTCCTCCTCCTCCTCCTCCACCACCAACCCAACGCCAACGAATAATTCATTCCATTTCACTTCATTTCATTTCACATTTAGTGCCTGTTATTATTACAACGTTCTTGTTCGCTGGCACATTAAGCAAAAAATTCAAGTGAATATTGTAAATGTGAAAACATATTTATAATTATCACAACACGCACTCCCCAGTCAGTCACTCACTCACGTGCATCCAGAACGAGTGAGTGAGTGAATGAGTGGCAAGGCAATATTTCACTGGCACCCAACGCCAAGAGCAGCAACTGTATTCCGAGAATCGCGGTGCCACTGCCACGTACCACAAGTGCTGTTGCTCATACAATTAACGTGGATGAATGATTAGTTTTATGGTCGCTGGAATGGTGCCGCAATAAGTAGCGAAAGAGGGGGGGTTCAAGAGCTGTTATTGGAGGATTCCACGAGTTGCTTGAATAATTATGTGCGTTTTGCGGGCACATTTCAAATGTATGCCGACGACTTGAGGTGCTGAAAAATTAATATGGAATATAAATTATGTCAGAATTTATTGCGAAAAACACCGCAAATGATTTGGCATTCCACGGAAGCTCGTGGTTCGCGAGAAACAAACGACTTGACGCTGCCTTTCCAACTAAAACACGTCAATCGGAGCGGGCGTGATTGCTTTAATTGGCGCAACTCGGCAAGTGTGGAGTGTTGAAAGTGATTTTGCAAATTGAGTTGGTGGGCGTATGGGAGATATCGCAGAGCCCTGATACATTAACGCGTCATTAAATATTATCAATACTTCAGTACTTCAGTTTTTTTTATTTCCAAAGAAGAAGTTTTTTTTTTGGAATTTGGGATTAGTTGGCAATTACACTGTGCGACAGTCGTCCAAAATAACTGGGAAGTGATACTATTTTTCGCTATAAAAGCAAGACTATTCATGTCTCTTATAGCTGACATATGGTGGACATTGTTTGATAACGACGGCAGAGAATTACCAAGAGCTTAAAGAAAAAATTAATAATTTTTTGTTTTAATATCCAAATTGCTACTGATATTTTATTTATATATATTCTAGCTAGTCTTCTTTTGTTCGGCGACTTATAGTGAAATTTGACATAGAATATTTTTTCCATTCACAACACCCCCCTAAAATTTCGTTTTGTGGGACAGTTTAGCCCACATTCGGAAAAAGTAAAAAAATAATCCTAAATTACTCTTTTTCACAAGAAGCACCTAAAAGACCCCTATGGAGAGTAGCTAAAGGGTTAAAATACTCCACAAAACTATAGTTCGTAGTGTTTTAAGTAATATTGCTGAACACATAATGTACTTAAAATGTAAGGATCACAAGATTTCCTGTGCCAGTTCATCATAAGAATGTGCAAAACGCTAAAAGAAAATTTTAATAAATAATTGCTTGTTTAAAACTATACCCAAAATGGCGCTGATATTTTATTTATATATATTATAGCTACAGCTTTCTTTTGATCGGTGACTTGCAGTGAAATTTGACGTAGAACACTTTTTCCATTCACAACATCTCCCTAAAATTCAGTTTTGCGGGAGATTTAGCCCCTTTCGGAAAAAGTAAAAAAATAATCTTAAATTACCTTTTTTTACAAAAAGGACCAAAAAGACCCCTATGGAAAAGAGCTAGAGGGTTAAAATGTTCCACAAAAATGTTGCTCGTAGTGTTTTAAGCAGTATTGTTGAATACATGTTATACTTAAAATATAAGGATCACAAGGTTTCCTATGTCAGTTCATCATAAGAGTGTGCAAAAGCTAAAAGAAAATTGTAATAAATAATTTCTTGTTTAAATAACCAAACTGGCGCTGATATTTTATTTATATATATTATAGCTACAGCTTTCTTTTTATCGGTGACTTGCAGTGAAATTTGACGTAGAATATTTTTTCCATTCACACCACCTCCCTAAAATTCAGTTTTGCGGGAGAGTTTAGCCCCCTTTCGGAAAAAGTAAAAAAATAATCTTAAATTACCCTTTTTCACAAAAAGGACCAAAATACCCCTATGGAAAAGAGCTAGAGGGTTAAAATGTTCCACAAAAATGTTGCTCGTAGTGTTTTAAGCAGTATTGCTGAACACATGTTATACTTAAAATATAAGGATCACAAGGTTTCCTATGTCAGTTCATCATAAGAGTGTGCAAAAGCTAAAAGAAAATTGTAATAAATAATTTCTTGTTTAAATAACCAAACTGGCGCTGATATTTTATTTATATATATTATAGCTACAGCTTTCTTTTTATCGGTGACTTGCAGTGATATTTGACGTAGAATATTTTTTCCATTCACACCACCTCCCTAAAATTCAGTTTTGCGGGAGAGTTTAGCCCCCTTTAGGAAAAAATAAAAAATAATCTAAAATTACCCTTTTTCACAAAAATTACCCAAAAGATCCCTATGGAAAAGAGCTAGAGGGTTAAAATGTTCCACAAAAATGTTGCTCGTAGTGTTTTAAGCAGTATTGCTGAACACATGTTCTACTTAAAATATAAGGATCACAAGGTTTCCTCTGGCGATTAATCATAAGTAAGTGCAAAAGGGACTAAAGAAAATTATAATAAATAATTTCTGGTTTGAATAACCAAATTGGTACTGATATCTTATTTATATAAGTTGTAGCTGAAGCTTTCTTTTCTTCGGAGACCTATAGCGAAATTTGACGTAGAATATTTTTTCCATTCACACCAGCCCCCTAAAATTCAGTTTTGTGCAAAAAATTAGCCACAATTCGGAAAAAGTATAAAAATTAACCCTAACATGTATCTTAAGTTTTGACTTCTTTCTAGCATTTAAATTTAGTTTGAGTTCTGGTGTATTCAGAGACTTATAATAGAATTGTATGGCAAATATTTTTATAGAATATGTTTATCCGTTAAACCCCTGTTTTGGAGGTGTATTTTACCTTTTTCACAAAAGGGACCAAAAAGACCCTATATTAAGGAGTTAGAGGGTTAAAATGTTCCCAAAAGTGTTGCACATAGTGTTTTAAGTAATATTGCTGAGCACACGATATACCTTAAATGTAAGAATCACAAGGTTTCCCCTGCCGATTCATCATAAGAATGTAAAATAAAAATGCCCAAATTTCTACTGATATTTGATTTATATATATTATAGCTACAGCTTTCTTTTGTTCGGTGACTTGCAGTGAAATTTAACGTAGAATATTTTTTCCATTCACACCACCCCCCTAAAATTCAGTTTTGTGGGAGAAATTTGCCACAATTCGGAAAAAGTACAAAAATTAACCCTAACATGCATTTTAAGTTTTTGACTTATTTCTGCCATTTATGTTGAGTTTTGAGCATTGATGTATTCAGAGATTTACAGTAGAATTTTATAGCAAATACTTTTGTAGAACATTTTGACCCGTTAAACCTTAGCTTTCGGGGTGTTTTTACCATTTTACACAAAAGGGACCAAAAAGACCCCTATGGAGATGAGCTCGTAGTGTTCTAAGTAAAATTGCTGAACACAGGCGATACCTAAAATGTAAGGATCACTTCCACGTGTATTTTTTAACCTCTCTAGCAGAATTCGTTGTCATTTGTTATTTTTTATATTCCACAGTGTTATTTTTAATACAGTGTGAGCTCGAAGATCGCAACTGCTCGTTGATTGCAACCAACTTAATATTAGCATTGGAGTCGTTATAAGCGGTCGTCCAGCAGACTCTGATGTCTGGAAATTAAAAGCGAAATTTACTAGAATTGCTGTCATCGACATAAATATCAATTCAATTTAAGTCATCGATATATGGAATGTAAACTTCGACCAACTGTAGTCATTCCAAAAGGTGAAGTCTACGGCCTTTTCGATAGCTTATATTTTCCAGAGTTGATATCGAAGCCGGGAACTATAACACATTTATAGTATATCAGGTATCATTTTTTTCTATTTCACGAAATTTCGAAAGAAATACATTTTTATTTTATATGAGAGCTCATTCGAACCCTAATTATTCGACCCCCAAATCTAGAGTCTTACTTTCATACATTTGCAATATGTTGTTAACAAATCTAAATAAATCCAAACTAAATGCTGTAAACAATTCAATAAATCTATAGAGTTTTAGTCTGAGACAATTATTCAAAGATCAATTTGGGGTTTGGTTATCGCAACTGTTCGGTTATTGCAGCAGGCATGGACAGTAAGTAGCTGCGATCATCGAGCTCGTACTGTATATACATATTTTGTTGAATGATATTTTTTGTTTAAATATAACCCATTAAATCTCCATTATAAGACAACAACATCTAAAATGATAATAATTTAATAATGTAATAATTTTAAAAATTCACGACCAAAATTAAAAGTGATTAAATTTTTGTAAAGCTTAACCGGAGTGGTCATAAATTATTTACAAAGATTGAAGTACTCGTATAGACCTTTCAATCGAGTTATATAACTTTAAAATCGTTTTAACCTATAGCGAAATACAATGATTTGAATATACACTTCTCAGCGGTATTTTCCAGAATTTGTGAAAATTCCAATGCCTATAACTATCAAAGAAGATTCTTCCCTGAGATTTTCAGAAAAATCGGAGTCAGTGTAAAAATGTTGGTCTTCAGTGTGATAGGAAATGTCTCATATACAGTGTCAGTGTTGACAGCAGTAACCCGTTACCTTCAACTACTAACAAATTCATCGTGTAAAGTGTACAAATATTCGCAACAACAACAAACAAACAAAACTACACTTTCATACATACATATGTATGTATGTACATTGATGTCCTTGAGGAAAATTTACTTTTATGAAATTTAACATTTACTGCGAGCACTATATCCTTGAACTGTCTGTATGTCCCCCTCCCCTGACATTTGGTAAAGCGACGGATATTTCAACGTTTGTCAGGGATTCATTTGAATATTTTCTGCTGAAAATTCGTTGACGAAAGAAGAACAAAGCAAACATTTATTTATGTAGAAAACGAGTAGCAAGTACCTTCGAGAGGGGGGAGGGGGAAAAAAAGAATGGATTCAGTTTGTTCCCACCAAATGTCAACAGAGATGATGTTCGCTTTTGATGTTCATCGGCGGTGTACGGTGTACAACAGATACAAACACAGCAGCAGTAGTGGCCGTCGCACACTGGTTCAGCTTCATACGATTGGTGGCATTAAATATAAGGAAACATCGTAGAGCTTTGAATTTTGGTATAGGCTAATATTTCGTTATTATAAAAAATGCTGAAAATTTGAAAAAAAATCGGAGCACAACCACGCCTACTTCCCATATAACACAAAAGTTAAAAATCATTGTAGAGTCATAATTTTTGGCTCATTGCAAAAGTGTGTTTTTTATTTGATAAAAAATATATACAAATAAAGTGCAGCAACAGTCATGCCCATATTAAATATAAATATCTGTAAATAAATGAAAAATAAATAATAAAAAATTTATAACAAAGTAATTCGAGTACCTTTATTAACATAACAAATTTTTTACTTCATCAGAAAATTCCAATATATCCTTCTTGGGCTGGTTACGATATGAATTTATGTATGGATCTGAAGATGCTAATAACATATGCATTACATCTTCATTTGTTGATATGCGATCCGTTTTTCTGGAGTGGTTTAGACGATAACTTCTGTAATCTTTATTACGAGCTTCCTGAGCTTCCTCCGACAACATGCCAAGTGGCAATATTGCTGCTGACACAATTTCACTCCCATGAATTAGCACTTTGTGTACAGTAATAGGCATATAGTACCAGCTGTAGAGTTCTATATATCGTTCTGCAGTGGCCAAACAATAAACTTTAAATTTATCCGTATCTATTTCAAAATTACTATTTATTACAGTTAAAATTGTACTAAAGCGATGAATTAAATTTTCATCAACACCAAGAACATCTGCCGTCAAGGAAGGATTTGCAAAAAAACGTCGAGAAGTATTGCCAGTGTTCGATGAGCCCATTCATTGTTTAACCATATCCACATTTATGCCTAAAACCGATTTCAAATTTCTTTGTATTTCCGCTTTTGCTTTTTCTTTTTCATGCTTTGTTTCTTTAGTGACTCTCCACTTTGAAAAACTTTTGTTGTATGCTATATGCAATATGCACTCCATAAATTTTATCCTAGCATGTAAAGGGGAAATTCCAAATTGAAGCCCCTCCTCCGAAACTGTTTTTGTTCTTAATAATTCCAAATTATTCATTTCGCTAGGCTTACATTGACATATAAAGCATACAGACATTCCTGATGTTTGTGTGATTACATTTGCAACTTTTCCATCAATCATGGTTAAAATAGGTGTATGCAAAATTTCATGACTTTTGCCATATAAAGGGTGATTTTTTAAGAGCTTGATAACTTTTTTTTGAAAAAAAAAAACGCATAAAATTTGCAAAATCTCATCGGTTCTTTATTTGAAACGTTAGATTGGTCCATGACATTTACTTTTTGAAGATAATTTCATTTAAATGTTGACCGCGGCTGCGTCTTAGGTGGTCCATCCGCTTAGTCCAATTTTGGCATTTCCACGTTTTTGAGTAACAGAGACCCAATTGGTGCGAACGGCGACAAATCGAAAATTGGTGGTCATCATTAACACTGGCCGATACAGCTGCGATATTTTCTTCAGTTCGCACTCTACGTAAGCGTGTTGGTGGTTTAATGTCCAACAATGTAAATTTGGTGCGAAATTTAGTCACAATAGCCCGAATAGCCGCTTCAGTGGGTCGATTAAACTGACCATAAAATGGAAGCGCGCAATGAACTTTCTTAACAGAGCACGCATTTTGATAATAAAATTCAATAATTTGCAAGCGTTGTTCGTTTGTAAGACGATTCATGATGAAATGTCAAAGCATACTGAGCATCTTTCTCTTTGACACCATGTCTGAAATCCTACGTGATCTGTCAAATACTAATGCATGAAAATCCTAACCTCAAAAAAATCACTCTTTATATTAACAACAGTTTTTTTTTCAAATTTTTAATTTCATTTTCTACCCTTTCAACTTCTTCAGAAATTACATTTGCTGTTTCTTTTACAAATTGAAATTTTATTGGCCTACATAAAGCTGTTGATGATGGCCTTGGGTTTCGCCAGTAATCAGATGTACCATCAATACATTTCAAATTAAGAGGAACAATACTTGTCAAAAATATATTTTTGTCATTTAAATTGGGATCATTGAATTTTTGGTGGTATTCGCTATGACCCGAAGATCCATCACAACCCCATTTAGAAACAAGTTGTAGTTGGCTTGGAAGTACATCCGTCTCAGCTTTCGTTTTCGCCTTCAATATTCTGGATACAGTATGATCTAGTAATTCTTGCATACTGACTTTACTATAGTTCTCCTGTACTTCCAAATTTTTAGGATAACATTCTTTTTTAGCACTAAGAACTTGATGGTATGAGGGGAAAATATCACATCCAATTTCTTTGGCACTCCATCTTAATATTTGATACTGTTGTTTTGATAAACAAGCATCAATAATAAGGCTTAGTGCTTTTTCTCGACTAAACATTTTCGACGTTTGTTCATCCTTATTTATTTTTTTGCAGCTGATGCAATAAGTTCTGCCGAATTACTATCACATAGCTGCTGTACTTTAATCCTTTTAGCACGAGTTTGGCAAAGTTCAAAGGTTTTAGAAGGTCGACCACGTTTGACTTCATGGGAACACGTAGGTTTTTCATACTCTGAAAAATCTTCACCAAAACAGCACATATTTTCCAACCAAACTTCATTTTGTTCAACAAATCTGTCTTTCATACGTTTTGCATTGACCCACTTAGTTTTCAGTTTTGGTAAAAATTGTTTACTTAAAAATGTTTTAAATTTATCTAACTCAATAATTGACAAATTTTTATTATTTGTTGAAATAATATCACAAACTACATTAATGTCCTTATCACAATCTAATAAAAGATCAGAAATTTCATAATAAGATATCTGAAGATTATTCATTTTTAATAATTTTTATTTCTATTTTTCACTTCTAAGACAATAATCGAATTAGCTTTATTCATCTAAACACAACTAATAAATAAAACACCTGTCAACTTCATTTCAAAATCAAAAAGCTAACTACAAAAACAATGCAACAAACAGTCACAGCTGATGCGAAAAAAATGGGAAGAAATGCAAATTTGTAAACCTCATGATCATGATAGACAACTGTTTTACTATTTTTTTTTCATATTTTATGTTTACGCAAATGTCAATTCAGTGCATTTTGTTTTGTTTTTTTTTTTTTGTACCACCATTGCATTGTTGCTACAAAAGATGACCGAAAGTCAATTTTCAAAAATGCTTCTGCCTGACTTATAGTGTCATGGTAAACATGTGTGTTGTTGTTGCATTTTGTAATCGCAACTGTTGCCTTTTGTGTGTTTTTTACAACAAAAAAACGAAACAACAAAGCAAGCAAGCAAACAAAAAAAAAACAAAAACAAACAATGATGCACAATAACGCGTTCATGAAGGCAATTTTTCCTTACTTTTTTTAGTTTTTTATACCGGAATTGCTTAGGGGCAAAAACGGGCAGCTGAATTTTTTATGAATCGTTAGGTGAGATTACAAGCTTTAATTTGATATAAGTCTCGAGCTAGAGCACGTTGGAGATCAAAAGATGCAATCGATAGAAGTTTGAGAAAATAAATATTTTTGCACAATTTATAGTAGTAAATACAAAAAAAAATTGAGCTTCGAAATTTTTTTTCTTTTTGAATATACATTTCTTATAACATCTAATTTCAGAAAAAAATAATTCTAGTTTCATTACAAGAGTATATCTGAAGCAAGAAGTGATAGAAGGTAGCACATATAATACGATAATTTCAAATGCATTCATTTTGGTCAACTTTGAATGCCTCTGGACAAAAAAGTAATAAAGATATCGACCTAAAATTTTTGGTTCATGCTAGTAAGATTGTTTTCTACAAACTATGAAAAAATTAGGTAGATCTGAGTACATGAAAAAAATGAATTAATGCCGCTCTTGAACCAGTGTGCGTCGCAACTCGAGCAAAACAACAACAGCAGCACAAACAGATAATACCTTTCGCGATGCATTGACATCGTCACACATCCCCATCCTCACGAACAGCATTTGCGTCACAACAGCAACAACAAATAACGAATAAAAACACAGGAACATTGATTGCCGAGAGATGCATATCAGAGCCACACACAGTACAACTCACACACATGGCCACACACTCTCACCGATATCCACTCAGAGAGGTATTAGCATGAACTTTTGTTTTTGTTCGTAATCCACAGTACGAGAAGCCTGTGTTCTTATATGAGAGTGAGTGTGTCGTGTCGTTGAATAAGAGCGACGACGTCGACGTCGACGACGTCGACGACGACGTGATTTACATACAGAGCTCTACACGAGTTCATCATCGCACATGAACAACAACAGCAACAGCTAGAGCAACATAACCCTGGATCTGACATAATGACCTTGACATTTTATCCCCCTTTTGCATGTTGTTTTTTTGGGGTGCCAATTTAAAAGCTTTTGTTAAACATTTATTCGTTGAATGTCCGCGGTAGCAAATAAGAACAAGAGAAGACGGCTAGAGGAGGGGGTAGGATAAGCTGTACGAAAGGCAGGGAATTAATAATGAAACATGATGGCAGGGAATTAATAAGGTCCACCCTATGGCTCTCGTTGCCATATGGAAAAATGTCAAAGCTTGCCAAGTGTAAGAAAAGGTCAGCAGCAGTAGTAAATAGATCTAAACGTATTTTAATTATTTTTTTTGTGGTGAAATTAGGATATATTTTATGAGCCTAGGGATATCAAATGAAAACCTAAAATCGTTTAAACCACAAATCTTTGCTTATACAAATAATAATATAATTAATATATGTATGTATTGGGTCCGCCATCTAACGTTTTTTTTCAACTTTCAACCGTTGGACTATTATTTGTGGGGTGCCCGAGCCAGCCATTTGAATGAACTTATTTTCCATTATTAACCGGAAGGATTGTACTTTCAAATAAAAAAATAAATTTGAGAAAATATTCAGTAGTTTTTTTATAGCATTTCCAACAAAATAAGTTATTTTGAAGACCCTATATAAGAATAAAAAATAATAATGATTTTATTAGCCCTTTAGAAGGGTCCTTTGAAAACAAAATTTGTTCGCTCACGGGAGCTGTCTGCAAGCAGAGCTTTCTTAAAAATAATTTCAATGAATTTCATTCTTCCTCAAAAATTGACATAAGAAAAAATGGTTACAGAAAAATAAGTACATAAATAAAAAAAACAATACGAATAGAGTGGACTTCGAAGAATATGTGAGTAAATAATACATTTTTAATATGTCGAAAGTTTTGGTTGTTCTACTTCCGCAGATGAGCAAATACGAATTGGTTTGCACAGGTAAGGAAATACAAACGAAATAACGAATACGTTTCAAGCGAGCTGTGGAACACAAAAAATAACAAGGTTATGACAACGGATTCTAATAGAAGGTGGTAAAAAATTTACGTGTATCGTCGTTTTGAAAATTTACGTATGGTGGTAATTTTAATTTTAAGGGGGTCAATATTTCCTCTATCTTATGATGAATCAGCATAGGAAATCATTAAGTATAAGTGTTTTAAGTATAAGATGTGTTCTGTAATATTACTTAAAACACTACGAGGAATATTTTTGTGGAACATTTTAACCCCCTAGCTCCTCAATATAGGTTTCATTTTGGCCCCTTTTGTGAAAAATTGTAAAAATAAGGTTTAACGGATCAAAATCTTTATATATAAAAAATGTGTCTATATGTTGCTATAGGACGCCAAACCGGTGGATCGATTCGGCTAAAAATGTTACTTACGTAACTTCTGAACAGATGATGTTTCCTGGATATACTAGGTCATGATAGGGCAAAGGGGGGTGGTACCTTCCACACAAAAAAACTATCAGAAATTACTCATTTAACATACGAAGCATACGAAGTAGGGGAAAAGGTAAACATGAACCCGTGTATAATTCAAAAGACACCATTTGAAATTCAAAAATTCTATTTGAAATTCAAAAATTCCATTTGAAATTTAAAAAATGTCAATTTAAATTCAAAACTTGTCATTTGTAATTCAAAAGACAACATTTGAAATTCAAAAGTCGTCATTTGTAAGTCAAAAGACATCATTTGCAATTCAAAAGATATCATTTGAAATTCAAAAGACATCTATTGAAATTCAAAAATTTCAAATGATGGAAGATAATATATTTTTTTAAATACTTTAAAAATAATGCTTCTATCTATATAAGTTTAGTACTTTCCACCTTATTTATGTAGTTTATTCATCTGTTTCAAATTAAATCTGAAATGGTTGTTAATGTTAAAATAATACAGATAGAGGCATGTCATTTTTAGTATTTTTAACAGACATTCATTTCTTTTATTTGGCACCCATATCGCCTGTATATGGCTCTCGAAAGTATGAAAATAAATTATTAAGTCAAATATATGCTATGACACTTGAGAAGATGGTATTTGTAATGACATTCGAGATGAAAATGGGATCATTTGTCGGATGTGATACTGAAGATGATCAAGGCCGGTTTCAACATTGACTTTCCGACACCAGTGACGCCTTACAGGCGGAAGTCTCCGGAACTTTCCCCTTTACTACTACACTTTCATTTTTAAAATCTAACCGATTAACACCTAGTCTAGTAGGTCAGTGCATTGAGTAGCAACTCTGAGTTATCTATTAGAAGTATGACTATTATAGATCACTGGACATAATCAAGTTAGCGAGGATTGGATGTACTCGCGGGCCCACACTGAGTTGTCTGACCAAAGTCAGACGTATATGGATCCCTGGACGTAGGAATTTGTGAATAATAGACCAGTTTTAAGCAACTATTGTAAAAATTTTGGTAATGATATTATGTCGGGAGATACTGCAGAGATATAAACCTGCATTGAAACTATTCACATTGACAAAGCTGTTCGAGAAAATCTGAAGATCACGGAGTACAACATGGTTCCGAAAACATGTTCATGGAACCAAAGGTCGTCGTCTTCTCTTGTGAAAGGCACTTATCGAAACGATCAAATCAAAAAATATACAATAAACTCGAATTGAAAATTTCATAGCGACAAACCCGCTCTAGAAACTCCGGAGATCTCACGGTTCCTTAGCAGTACTCGCACGGGTAAACACGTTATTAGATATAAGTACATAATTGTTGCTATATATGGACTCTTTTTGGAATAGCAGCCACGGCACAAAAGGTACCTGACGTACGTAAGACTAGATTATGATGTTTATGCAAGTTCATGGAATCAGAGTCTATCCTATGATGTAAGTTAACTCTAAACTTGGAGGACGAATTGGAGAGATTCATTTGTCATTATTATTTAAACGTTTTACTGGAAGCAAGTATAGAATTAGCACTCCAGGCACAAGTCACCATTACACATGAGGTCACAATGGACCTCTCCTGGACTTAGTGAGCCAACCTGAACATGAGGTATACCACACCTACATTTGAAAAAAATTAACATGAAACGGAGCTTCCCAAATACATCCTTGTACAATGCCATCCATATTGAGTTTCAATCATAGAGGAAAGGATTTTTTATTTGTATCTCTCTCTATCTCTCCTGCTCCAGCATTCCTTTCAGCCCTCCCACAATGAACCTTCCACATATATATTCCGCTCATATGGGTATTGTTTGTTTTGCTGCCGTTTCTATTTTAACAAATTCCCAATTTTGTTACGCATAACAATTAAGGATGTATGTACGTTTTCGGTGCGCAAAAAGGTATTAAATAAAGTCCGCAAAGGAATACAAAATCCCGAGAATTAACCCGGGCAACTCTCACCTCAATCCCCCATAGGAAAATTAAGCAAACACTGAAGCAAACAAACAAACAGCTGGCAGATTTAAAGATTTTTCAAAGAAAATCACAAACCGAAACTTAAGCTTAAAAGCATATGTAAATAAATAAATAAAAGAGGAGAGCAAAAGAAATACATATTAAGATAAATAAACATTGTTATAAGAAATTAACATAAAATTGATTTAAGCCGCCGCAAGAGAGAGATAACAACAAAGTCAGTCCTCAGCGCAACGCAACGCCAATGGATGATGAAAAGGTAAAAATGGAAAACAGTTGCAAATAAAAACATTATAAACAAATTTATGCAAACAGCAACAACAACACCGGAGCCGGAGTCAGATCCACTGTCAGAGCAGTAAAAACGCACATAAAACAAATTCAGTCGCTGCAACACCTACGTGAAGCAGCCAGTCTGTCCAGCTATGCGAGCACCGTCATCGGCACCGCAGCCGCAGCTACATCATATCATTAATGTGATTTTTTACGATACAAGCTACCACATACACCAGACACCAGGCACCGGGCACCGGGCACACAATCGAAAGGACAGACTGCGCTGGGCGATCAAAAATACCACCGCAACACGCACGAGCTATTGCTTTGCCACAGTTGCCAGATTGTTGTCGACAATGCACCGGGGAAAAGCTTCGTTCCTAATGCTTATCCTGTAAGGTAATAGCCAGAGAATCACACATTTTGTGTCCTGTGTGGGGACAACTCATCAGAGTGTGTGCGTTACCATACTCACTGCATGACATATGGTGTCGCACAGTAGTATTTTGCTGGAAAAAACGGCAAAACTTCAAGGCATTTGGACCAAAATAAAAATATCTGTATGACAAAATCGATTTGAGTTATATGGGAGTTATATGATGGGCGTGGCCGATTTTCATGAAATTTCCAGAGCTTTTTTTATTTTGTTAACCCTCTAAACCCTGTGTAAAATTTGAAGTCTTTCGGATCAAAACAAACAACTTTGTATGCAAAATTCATTTTAAGTTACATGGGCGGTATGTGATGGGCGTGGCTGATTTTGATGAAACATCATATTTTTCTTAATTGGGTTCAGAAAATACTCGATGCCAAATTTCATCACTCTACGAGCACTTCTTACAATTTTTGCACTCAATTTGTAATTTTAAATTTATTGAGGCTTTTTTGAAATCATGTATGTTATATATATATATATATATATATATATATATATATATATATATATATATATATATATATATATATATATATATATATATAAATATATATATTTGCACTCAAATGTATGAAGCTATCCCACTGTGCGCAGTGCCGGTGGCTCTGCTGGACAAGAACTATAGCATACACGTCCCAGCTAGGGATGACTGTGGGTGGAGGGAATTTCTGTTAGAAGTCTTTGCCTTAAGATTTACACAAAAAGTTTGTACATTCGACTCCCCCAGAGGGGTGAGAGAAAATTTTATAAAAATTTTGCTTTGATAGGGGGTCAGTCTTACAAGTCTCCCCCTTCTAGAGTCTACTTCGGGGCAGTTTTGGGTCGTTCTTTCATAAAGAAAATAAAACAAGTTCTAGTGGCACGGAAAGGATTATATGAACTGGCAGAAAGAATGCAAAAAACTTGTAGTCCAGATGGTTCTTAATTGTTCGATGCCATTTCACGAATCAACTCCTTCTGACGACTTCGAAAGGAATTTGGATAGTTTGGAATAAAAAACAAGTAAAAACGGCGTTAAGTTCGGCCGGGCCGAACTTTATATACCCTCCACCAAGGATTGCATTCCACAGAGGTTGTCGGTTTTCCTAGAAGTGAAGTAATACTACAGGAAAATATAAATTTTTTAATATAGCCAAACCAAAACAAATACAAATATTGAAAAAATAATTTTATAAATATATATAATATTTTAATTATTTCAAACCATTATTTATTTCAAATCAAAAAATAAATATTCTTATATTTATATTTTCAAAAAGCTTAAATACCATAAAAATAGTGAGTGCTACAGTTGGTATTTCCATTCTATTTTAATTCCAAACGTACAAATTTTGAAAATCCATTATCACACGTACGTAGTACAAAATGACCTAACTTCATGATTCAACCAATATTTGTAAAAGAAAAATTACGAATTTGGAAAAAAAACTTTTTATTATGCGTGTCTATAGACATATATGTAGTCAGGGGAATGTATACACCGAATTCCATGATTACAGCTGCGACCATTTGGTTGGTACCACTTTTACCCCCTTGACATTTCTACGCAATTTCATCATTCTAGCTGTAGTCGTTTAGTTGGTACTATTTTCATCCCTCTGTACCATTGTAACCCTTAAAAGTACGAATTTCGAAAAATCCTTTTATTTTCCGTGTCTACGCAGTCAGAGGAATGTATACTCCGAATTTCATTATTCCAGGTGTAGCCGTTTGGTTGGTACCATTTTTATCCCTCCGTATCCATTGTATCAATTGAAAGTACAAATTTGGAAAAAAAAACCTTTTATTTTTCATGTCAAAGGAATGTATACTCGGAACTTCATGACTATAGCTGCGGTCATTTGGTTGGTACTATTTTTATCCCCTTTTTCCATTTTGACCCCAAAACGAATTTCGAAAAATTAGTTTATTTTCCGTGTCTACACAGTCA
Organism: Polietes domitor; assembly: GCA_947397865.1. Classification (NCBI taxonomy): domain Eukaryota; kingdom Metazoa; phylum Arthropoda; class Insecta; order Diptera; family Muscidae; genus Polietes; species Polietes domitor. The sequence continues at coordinate 124,167,771 of OX377620.1, forward strand.
GAGAAATGTATACTCCGAATTTCATGACTCTAGCTGCGGTCATTTTATTGGTACTATTTTTATCCCCTTTTTTCATTTTAACTCCAAAAAATACGAATTTTGAAAAATCCGTGTATTTTACTTGTGTATGCAATCAGAGGAATGTATACACCGAATCTCATTATTCTAGGTACAACCGTTTGGTTGATACCATTTTTATCCCTCTATTCCCATTTTACCCCTTAAAAGTACGAATTTGGAAAAAATACTTTTATATTATGTATCTACTCAATTAGAGGCATGTACACACCGAATTTCGTGTTTCTAGCTGTGTCGTTTAATGTGTACCATTTGTATCCCTTTTTTGCCCCATTTCACCCCCTACAAATAAGGGGAATGAGCATACCAAATATCAAGCAGATATAAACAGACATATTCTAAAAACATGCTTAAATACGCTAAAATATTAGGGATTATTATGGGTATTTTTAGTCCTTGTGAGGGAAAAATGTTTCCCTTTGGGCCGATTTCGCCCCGTTTCAATCCCAACCGATCTACGACTATAGGATGCATTTACGGAATATTTGAACGTTCTGGCTCCTTTCGTTTAGATGCTAGAGTGCTTTCAACAGACGGACGGACGGACTTGGCTAGATCGTCTTAGAATTTTATGACGATCAAGAATATATATACTTCATAGGGTCTCAGGTCGATATTTCAACGTGTTACAAACGGAATGAAAAAGTTAGTATACCTCCATCCTGGAGGTGGAGGGTATAAAAATAGAAAAATGTATGAGGTTACTGATAGAGGGTAGGTATGATGTGGGAAAATATTGTGGATTGATCATACATTTGTCTCGACTAGGGACCTGCTTTGGGCATTTAAAGCGGTGAGAGCAAATTTTATAAAAATTCAGTTTTGTATGGGAGCCCGCCCCTTTAAGAAGTGGACAGGTATGTTTGGGGGAAATGTTGGGAGAGACAATAAATGGGACCATTCTTACATGTCTCCTCTCTAGGGATGACTAGGGGGGTAGTTGTGGGCCTCTCCTTCATAAAAATAACAAGTAAGAAGGCGTTAAGTTCGACCGGGCCGAATCTTATATACCCTCCACCACGGAGTGCATTCCACAGTATTACCAGCAGATTAAAGGATGTCGACTTTACATAGAAGTACAGTACCATATTACGAAAATTGTGATATTTTTTATGAACATTACTATATTTGTTTACTATTTCTAACTATAATGTATACTTATGCGCACTGTTTAAAATCGACAATCAGTCGCCATTAGAAAGAATAATTTTCAGATACAGACAAAGTGATAAGAAAAGCATAAATTTTAAAGATATCCCCATTCTCCGCCCAAATGTACAAATTTTGAAAAACCCCTTTTTCGAGTATTCATAGTCAGAATGTATACACCGAATTTCATGATTTCAACTTCAGCGGTTTGGTAGGTCCCATTTTTATCCCTCTTTTTAATTATATCCCTTAAAAGTACGAATTTCTCTCTATTTTACGTGTCTATGCAATTAGAGGGATGTACACACCGAATTTCATGATTCTAGCTGTTGTCGTATCATTGGTACCATATTTTATCCCTTTTTGCCCGCTAAAACTTTTATTTTTTTCTGGTGCCTCCAAGCTACAAGAGGAATGTCCGCAACAAATTTTAACTGTATGAAAATAAGAAATTTAATTAATAAGCCAAGGCTACCAATATTTGTATACAATATATATATAGTGGATATAATACTTCAATTCATAAAGTAAATATAAGGGAGCGATCATAAATACCCTAAATATTGAGAGTGTATTTTCAGCTACAGTCGTTTGGTTGGTTGTATTTCCATCCTATTTTAATTTAAAAAGTATAAATTTTGAAAATACCTTATCTCTCACGTACGCAGTACAAGACAACTTCATGATTCTACCATTTTTTGTCCTAAAAGCAACAAAATAAAGTACGAATTTGGAAACAAATATTTTTCGTGGCTATGCAGTCAGAGGAATGTATACACCGAATTCCATGATTCTATCAGCGGCCATTTTGTTGGTACCATTTTTATCCCCTTTTTCCAATTTTGCCCCCTCAAGAGTACGACTATCTAAAATCTCTTTATTTTACGTATCTACACAATTAGAAGGATGTACACACTGAATTGCATCATTCTAGCTGTATTCGTTTAGTTGGTACTATTTTTATCCCCTGTAGCCATTGTATCCCTTGAAAGTACGAATTTGGAAAAAACGTTTTATTTTTCGTGTCTACGCAGTCAGAGGAATGTCTACTCCGAATTTCATGATTCTAGCTGCTGTCATTTGGTAGGTACTATTTTTATCCCCTTTTTCCATTTGAACCCCAAAAAGTACGAATTTTGGAAAGTTATTTTATTTTACGTGTCTACGCAATCAGAGAAATGTATATATCAAATTTCATTATTCTAGGTGCAGCCGTTAGGTTGGTACTATTTTTATCCCTCTATCCCCATTTAACCCCTTAAAAGTACGAATTTAGAAAAAATACTTTTATATTATGTATCTACTCTATTAGAGGAATGTACACGCCAAATTTCGTGTTTCTATCTGTTGTCGTTTGATAGGTACCATTTTTATCCCTTTTTGCCCCATTTCGCCCCCTACAAATAAAAATCACTCTATGGTGCCCTTTTATGCTATAAAGGGAATGCGCATTGCAAATATCAAGTAAATACAAGCTAATATGTTCAAAAAACATGCTGAAATACTCTAAATATTAGGGGTATTTTCAGTCCTTGTGAGGAAAAATTTTTCCCTCTGGGCCGATTTCGTCCACTTTCAATCCCAACCGATCTACAACCATAAGACACATTTAGAAAAAGTTTGAACCTCCTAGCTCATTTCGTTCGGCCGCTATCGTGCTTTCAACAGACAGACAGACAGACAGACAGACAGACAGACAGACGGACAGACGGACAGACGGACAGACGGACAGACGGACAGACGGACATGGCTATATCGTCTTAGAATTTTACCACGACCCAGAATATATATACTTTATGGGGTCTCCGATGAATATTTCAAGGTGTTACAAACGGAATGACAAAGTGAATATACCCCCATCCCCATCCTGGAGGTGGAGGGTATAAAAAAATGTGAAAATATTGGTGCTGAAAAAAATATTTTGGGTTGGTCATACATTTGACTCCTCCAGTAGGTGGGAGCAAATTTTGTAAAATTTTAAATTTTGTATGGGAGCCCCATTAAGAAATGAATGATAGATAGATTAATTAGGGTCGGTCTTACATTTAACCCAGCTAGAGGCGACTCCGGGCCAATTTTGGGCCTTACTGTCATAACAAAAATTAAAAAAAAATAAAATAATCGTATGGGGATTACCTTAAAGATTGAAGGTAGGAATGTTTAGAGAAAACGCGGTGGTTGAAAAAAATATTGGGGGTCGGTGATATAGTTGACTCTGGCGGCCTCCTTGGACCGGTAGGATCGTTGGCAACACATTTTATAAAAAAATAATTTTTGTATGGGAGCCCTTAAGGAGTGGGTAGGAAATTAATGGTTTAACCATCGCCAGCCATTTTTTGACTCATGCATTTTTCCCGAACATAATAATATTAGGGGTTCTAGCATATCGAAATCGAAAAGTCGCGCAATACCCCATCCCTCGTACAGCATCGCAAATATGGTCTGGCCAAAGTAAGATATGAAGAGGTCGAGCTAAGCTACCTTCTTTCACGTGAAAGATTTCCAATGTCAACGTTGATTTTAATGTTGACGGGGCTGCGTTAAAGGTATACAGGTCTCCAAAGGCAGTGCATCGAATCAAACGACTTCTATAGGTGCTGTGGGAACGAGAAGGAGATTGAGAGCGTTGAACAAATTTCTCTCCAGCTATGGCTATTAGGCGATTAGTGACAATGGTTTCTACTTTCTTTGAGAGCTTGATGGACCTTGACAGCTTAGACTTCGGTAAGATAAGGAGTTTCGTGAGACGCACAGATTGGTTCCGATGAGGGTTGTCACAGTGTATCTCTTCTGGTCTAAGTGATTGCTTACTGACCGCCGCCACTACCTAACCTAAGGCGTCCAAAGTTTCCGATTCATTCGCCTAAACGCCTTGGCTAAAGGAAGATGACGAGTTGGATGGAGGAAAAAGGGAGAAGTAATTGTTGACGTTTCTTTTGAATCTCTGGATGTCATAATTGGCGGATATTTGCCGGAAATCTATTCCATATACTAGTTGCACGAGTAAAGAACGAATTCAATCTGTGCGGCCAGCTGTCCAATGGACAACAAGTAGATGCGATAGATGCTCCTTGAAAGTCGCATATCTTTAACGAAAGTCCTCACGTCCGGTATGAGATCACGAATATCCGAGAACAAACATCATAAAAGTATCGAACATGGTCAAGTAGCTCCAAGGAAGATATTGGAGCACCCGATCATATATGGGAGTTGTATTCCATCTTAGGTCCGATGTAAGTGGTGTCGATATTGAGAAGATCAGAAGGAGAGAAATATTTCTTATACTGCTTTAAAAAGACTAGACACTTGAATACTTGTTTTGTCCACCGAGCATAGCAATGTATCTTCATGACCGATCATAGAAATCTACGACACCGTTGGATCACTGAGTCGCTTGTGAGACAATAAGGAGTACGTCTACGCTATTCACTCGACTCCATTCGGATCCTGGCTGAGTAACTCATCCACCAATCGCCATTTGCCCTCAATTTCTTGAAAACCTGGTCTATGATCGAATGAGTATGAATGATGATAGTAACCTCTATCCGCGAATGAACAGATTGGATTCGAAATCTGATCCAATAAGTCGTCAATGAAAATAGAAAAAGGGAGGGGAAAGGACAGAGCCCCGTGGTACTCCTGCGGCCAACCTATGCTCTCCGGATGAGAAGCGATCTCTGAGGAAGCTTTAATATGAGTGCGCCGTGCCAGACTCTGTCAAAGGCATGGATATATCTAGAGCAAAGACCTTATTCTCACCAAACTGGTGGATGGATCTATTCCACTTTTCGTACAGCAGCGTCATCATTCGATGTCTACGGAAGCCATAACCTTCAAGAGCGCAGGGCAAATCGCAATCGGGCGGCAGTTAGCAGAGGTCGCGGAGACTTCAATTCATACCGAATATAGAAAGATGAAAGAGATTAACTTCTATGTAATGAGTGGTCATGGAAATTTTGAAAGATTTCGAATCCATGCAACGATGAGGAAGATAAGGTTGATCATATCATAATTAGGTGCACATTGTGGGCTTCTCAGCTCACTAATACATTAAATATGATAAATGCAATGGAGAAATATTGAAAAGTCCGGAGGATGGCTCTTGAGTTGAAAGAGAGATCTTATATCTACTATCAGTGGCTTCAAACTAGCCTACAGATCTCAAATCAAACTAGAAATCAATCAAACTAGAAGATCCACATTAAATGTGATGCAAGGAAGAGTTTAATTCAGAAATGCCAACTACTATGGAACCCGAGCGAAAGGGTGGGTATGGATCCACTAACTCATCCCAATATAGAGCAGATGATGAGTAGACGCCACGAAGAGGTCAACTCATTCCGAATATAGAAAAATGTTGAGAGGAGATGACACTGAGAGGTCAACGTCTCTACAACTCAAATAGTGAGTGGTCCAGGCTTTCAATAAGACAATGACCACGATGAGGAAGATGGCGTGGATCATACTACATTCTGAGAGAACAAGCGAAGCATATTCACGGCTTCTGATCCCACAATTATAAATATGATAAATGCAATGGAAGAATGATGGAAACCGGCCTGCAGACACAGTTGAAGAAGATCCACATTAAATGTGATGAGTTTAATTCAGAAATGCCAACTACTATGGAACCCGAGCGAAAGGGTGGGTATGGATCCACTAACTCATCCCAATATAGATCAGATGATGAGTAGACGTCACGAAGAGGTCAACTCATCCCGAATATAGAAAAATGTTGGGAGCAGATGACACTGAGAGGTCAACTTCTATGCAACACAAATAGTGAGTGGCCCAGGCTTTGAATAAGACAATGACAACGATGAGGAAGATGACGTGGATCAAACTACATTATGGGAGAACAAGCGAAGCATATTCACGGCTTGTGATCCCACAATTATAAATATGATAAATGCAATGGAAGAATGATGGAAACAAGCCTGCAGACACAGTTGAAGAAGATCCACATTAAATGTGATGCAAGGAAGAATTTATTTCAGAAATGGCAACTACTATGGAACCCGAGCGAAAGGGATCCACTAACTCATCCCAATATAGAGCAGATGATTATAGACATGATGATAGACGTCACGAAGAGGTCAACTCATCCCGAATATAGAAAAATGTTGAGAGGAGATGACACTGAGAGGTCAACTTCTATGCAACACAAATAGTGAGTGGTCCTGGCTTTGAATAAGACAATGACCACGATGAGGAAGATGGCGTGGATCATACTACATTCTGGGAGAACAAGCAAAGCATATTCACGGCTTCTGATCCAACAATTATAAATATGATAAATGCAATGGAAGAATGATGGAAACCCCGCGATCTGCGGTTCAAACCAGCCTGCAGACACAGTTGAAGAAGATCAACATCCACTATCTCATCCCGAATATAGAAACGATGGATGAGTAGAGGACGGAATAGGAACCCACTTCGAAATAATGCGAAAGCGTGGTGGTTACTACGTGATTTCTGCGGAAACCCATTTTGCGGTGAAAGCTATACGTCAATCAAAATAATCGCCAAGAACAAAATCCTATTGAATACTTTTATCGATACTATTTTACATCAAACTAACTGCTTAGTATATATGTAGTGATTAGAAGTTTTCCCGCAATCTGGCCACCTTTCAACTGGTTATCATTGTAGCCGCGTATCGGTCTAAATGCATCACGCATTTACTTTTTGCGGTTAAGCGAATTGCTTGTGGAGTTGTTTCGTTTGTGGCTGCCGTTATTTCGTTCGTTCATTCGTTCGTTCGTAGCTGTGCAGCTCAAACGAAACCAGCTTTCTAAACGCGTTTTCGTATTCAATTGAAGATTGTAATCAAAACAATAAATGCAATGTACGTGTTTACGATTGCAACTTTTTTTCATGACTTCCATCAGGCAGCAGCCACAGTGTAATACCATCAATGCCAGACACTGCAGTCGCTGCAGAAAAAAAGGAAAAGAAAAAACGCCGAGAAACCTGTATCGGATAAACAAAAATGCAACAAGTCCGTCTATTGTGGAATATGGATTATGAATGACAAACAATCAGAGAGACGGGTATTCAAAGGCATCGACTTATTCTGCGGAGCAGGACTCACTGAAGGACATGCTTTGCCAATGGAGGTACAAAAATTCCTTTTTAATTCCGAGTAGTTTCGAAAGTTTAATGGTATTAAAGGCGTGTTTCGCCTTAATGGTCCTCCTGAAGTAGTGGAAGGAAGATCTGAAGTTAGTTTCTCCTGTTAACGATTTAAAGAAATCGTATCTACTTTATACTCTGCCATAGAATATATTCACATTCAAACACAACCCCCTTTTCGCTTCCACATTAATCAGCATTTGCCTGTGTTTGTTTGTTTGCGTCTCTGGCCGTTAATCTTATTACACAAATCAATCATTATCATTTCATGGTAATAGCTTACCTTCAATGATCTCTCTCCTATTAACTTGTGTGCGATTCACGTAATCCCACAACACACATTTTGAGCCATAAATCCTCCCCTACTCCTCTTATCTAGCGACTCTCGTAGCTAGTACCGGCACATTCACACATGTGAGCAAATGTGAAATTAACAACAGTTTAATAAATTCGCCTAAACGTCAAGCTAAGCTCCTTAATTATACACAGCCACATGCTTTACATGAGATACACACATAGCACGGCACGGCACACCACACCACACCACAATCTGTTTTATAATCTGCAAAATCTACAAATCGCTTTGAGACTTATCAGACATTTGCCATATTTCACTATTAAGACTTGGAAATATTCAAATTGATATTGGGATCGAATGTGTTGCTGGTTCGGCTCGGCTCGGGTCGTGTTGTTGTTGTCGTTCTTTTTATGGCCACCAAACCACCCAATGTAGGCTGCTGGGAAAGAGGCTAGAAAGCCAGCATTTCAAAACAAGTTTCCTTAAACATTTGACACTACCGTTTTAGCCAGGAGACAAAAAACAACGACATTGGGCTGATGACTTTTAGAATGAGATAGTAAATAGTTCACAACAAACTGTGAATGTGTTTGGGAATTATAAACGATGAAGAATCTCGCATTCGTTTGGCGAGATTTATTTCTTAAATTGTTTAAATCATTATTCTAAACAATCATTTCGTTGGTGCCTTCCTAGCCTTCGCCGTAGTCATGGGGAAATATATCATCTCTTTATGGCAGAAGTATCCGGAAACATTTGAGAATTATATCATGTTGCCATGTTTTAGTTTGAGTTTTGCAGACTCTGAATCAAAATCATTTACACTCTCTTGAGAGGACACTCAGGAGACCACACCATTCCAATGCATGCGTACGGGACAGGTATCAGTGTCAAGAGAGTAATTGTCTCATTTCAAGAGAACTTTGCCGTTACCTAGCAACATTGTTCGATCGGAGAAGGGTTTTTTGATGTGGCCGCTCTCACGGGAGCGCCAAATGGTGCCTTAAAGCACCGTTTTGAAAAAGGGAGATTTTATTCAGTTTATTAAGTTCAGCAACAATTTCCTCAAATTGAGTAATCGTTTGAAGAAGAATGTACTACAACCTACCTCCAGTTGAGTATAGTTGAACTAGAATATTTGAGGAATAGTTGAACTAGAATCTGTTTTTTTTAATGAACCAACACTCAGGGAATATCACCTATAAATATATAGGGTCCGCCATCTAACGTTTTTTCAGCTATTCAACCGTTGGACTATTATTTGTGGGGTGCCCTCAGCAGCCATTTGAATGAAATTATTTTCCATTATTAACCGGAAGGATTGTGCTTTCAAATAAAAAAGAAATTTGAGAAAATATTCAGTGATAATATCACGATAATATCACGAATATCCGAAAAACAAGGACTATCGATAGAACAGTGACACATATACCACATTACGATGCACAATTGTTCAAAATATATCGGCCAACATTCAATAACTTTTGTTCTAGTAAAGATTTTTGAGTTCGGTAAAGAAATTTAAATTAGAGAAGGAGATATTGACATTGATCGGACAATCTGATCTATTTTAGAAATTAGCCCAAAATTGACTACTTTTCATATTTTTCGATTTTAAAGATTTTATTGTTTTTATGGTTTTTAAAATTATTTTACGTATATGTTCATAAAGCGTAGAGAAAATTTTAATTGTTTTCGCATTACAGATTTCCACTTTTTCAGATTTCAAAATTAAAAAAAAATAAAAAGAAAGATTTTTGTACTGTTCTCTCCCATTTTAAGAGTTTTTACATTTTTCTTTAGAAATAAATAAGAACATAACTTTTTTTCTATGAAAGCCTTCGAATATAATAAAAAAATACATATTGAAGGGATTTCCGTTTTTGCTGTATAACTTTTGCCTGCACGAAATTGCACTCATGGAAGATAGGATACATTTAGTGCAAAAAGTCCGATTTTTTTTATCCAAAACGCGAAATACTCATTTGCCAGAACAGAGCCCTGCTGTCCTCTTGCGTTCACCCTATGCTCATCGAATGAGAAGCCATCTACAACAGTGGGTTCTTTGAGCCAACTCGGTATAAATCGTGAGAAGTTACTGTCGACTCCAAAAGCGATAAGCTTTGATATGCGCCGCACATTGGGATAGCTTCATACATTTGAGTGCAAAAATTGTATGAGTTCTCGTAGTGTGATGAAAATAGGCATTTTCTGAACGCAATTAAGGAAAATATGAAGATTCATCAAAATCTAACACACACCGCTCATGTAACTTAAAATGAATTTTCCACAGAGATTACAATTAAAAAATTCAAAAAGCTCTAAAAATTCCATTAAAATTGTTTTGACTGTAACCTCATCAGGTGCCCCGTAGTAGATTCTATGGAATGATAGGGATTAATAATACTCTCTCTTCAGGAAGAGCGCGGAGCAAATCACAATCAGGCGGTATTTCGCGGGGATATTAGCTTCATCTCAGGGATGTGCTGAACGTTCAACGTGCTGGGAAGACCCCTTGCACGAAGAGCTCTTACAGATGACAGGTTGATGTGCCATCTGGGTCCGAGGAATTATTTAAGTCAAGATTTGCGAGTTTTTGTTGCAGAACTGCAATATTTTAAAAATAAGCCAACATTTTCGACGAAAATCATTGTTAGTAATGTAGCTCTGGCCTCATGGTTTTGTTAATCGTCGAAATTAACACATTTGGAGTTCAGAGAATCCACGAAACACAATTCTCGAACAAGACTACACACGTTCCACAACAAATGCTTAAAGCAAATCCATGAAACCCAACTCTCGAAGAAGACTACAAACGTACCACAACACATGCTTGAAGCAAATTCTTCGAATTTTCTGGTCAAATTGTGATCCATTACTTTAGGTGGCTGACCGAAAACCAATTGAATGCAAAAGCCGCAGACGTAAATGGACATAGATTGACCATATATTGAGAACACCATTTGATAAGAGTGATATTGCGAGGCAAGTCCCTGACAGGCTTCGCAATATTGAATGAATGTATATGATCTTAGACCAAGTAAATATCCTAGCATATAATCGATAAAATGACTCAAAATACAAAATTAAATTATGCCCAAAAATAAATGCAAAATCACCCAAATGAAAAATCGCCCAATAATGTGGGCCATTTTTCATATAAAAAATCGGCCAAAAATTTTGAAAAATTTTTATACGAAAAATAGCACAAATGTGATTCATTGTTCATACGAAAAATCACACAATAATGTGAGTCATTTTTACACCAATTTTTTTTGGGTGAAAAGTCGCCCAAAAATGTGGATTATTTTTCATATGAAAAATCGCCCAAAATTGTGTAATTTGTTTAATTTTTCATAAAAAATCGCACAAAATAGTTGGCCAGTTTTAAAGGAAAAATCGCCCTATTTGGTCGGATCAGTTTACATATGAAATATCGCCCAAAAATAATTGAATATTTTTTATACGAAAAATCGCCCAAAGATCTGGATCATTTTTCCCCACAAGGTTGAAAAATTGGGCAATTTTGAGAAATTTTTAATTTTACTCTCGTAATTTTTCATCTGAAGAGACTTTTTTGCGCTTCAGACAAAATCGGTGAAAAGTCGTTTTCCCCACAAGGCTAAAAAATGGTCTAATTTTCAGATATTTTTAATTTTACTCTCTAATATTTCATTTGAAGAAAGTTTTTTGCCGTTCAGACAAAATCGGCGAAAAGTCGGATTCCCCAAAAGGTTGAAAATTTCTCAAATTTTCAGAAATATTTCATATTACACTCGTAATTTTTCATCTGCAGAGAATTTTTGGCGGTTCAGCCAAAATCGGCGATAGTCGGTTTCCCCAAAAGGTTCAAAAATTGTCTAATTTTTAGAAAATTTTAATTTTACTCTCGCAATTTTTTATTTGAAGGGAATTTTTTGCGATTCAGACAAAATCGGCGATTATTTCTTATATGAAAAATCGCCCAAAGATCAGGATAATTTTTCATATGAAAAAATCGCCCAAAAATTTTGATCATTTTTGATATGAAAAATCGCTCATAAATTTGGGTCATATTTCATATGAAAATTGCACAAAAATTTGGGCCATTTTTCATATAAAAAATCGCCCACAAATTTGATATGAAAAATAGCTCTAAAATTTATTTTTTTTTAAATAAAAAAAATCACCCAAAAATGTGGGTCAAAAATCGCCCAAAAAATCGGGTCATTTTTTCATACGAAAATTCGTTCAAAAACTCATCTGGGGTATGTCTAAATCCGGATTCGCTGACTAAAGGTATTCTGCGTTGTGGTCCTTCGACATGAAAAATCGCCTAAATAAAAATTAATGAAAAATCGCCCAAATCAAAAAAATACCTAATTTTTCAAATGAGAAATTGTGTTTTACGTTTGCATGCCAAAAAATAAAATAAAAAAATACCCAAAACAAACACAACCTACAAAAACAGGCGCAAAATTGCCCAAAACAACCACCACCTACAAAAACGGGTTGGACATAACCCTGAAGAGAAAATTTCGAAGCTCCAATTTATATAAAATGTCACCCATTTTTATGTGCGGTTTTTGGTAATTTTTCTTTCTTACCATTTTTCATTGGGTGATTTTTTGTAGCACCATTTGGCTCGACTCCATGAAAAATCGCCCAAAAGGAAAGTGGATAAAAAATCGGTTATGGCTAAAAAAAATTGGACCAAAAAATAAAAAGTACTAAAAAACGGCTAATGAAACTGATCCCAAAAATAACACAAGTGAAAAATCGCCCAAATGAAAAATCTCTCAAATGAAAAATCGCCCAAATGAAAAATAGTCCAAATGAAATATCACCCAAATGAAAATCGCCCAAATTAAAAATCGTCCAAAAATATACTTGTGTAATGGAACATCGTCCAAAAGAGCAAAATTAATTTTATGGGTGGAAAATTATTTAGAATATAAAGTTGCAATTTGGATCAAGGGCTCATGGGCCTCCAAAAATGGAGCTTTGAAAATACACTAAAGTGTGGGTCATTAAATGAAGGGATATTGAACAAATCATCGCCTATATAGAGTAGAATATTCTGGCATTGCAGCCCTTCGGCTGGATTTTCTCCACAGGAATGGCAAAAGTCAGCTGTTGCTTATATGATTTTTGGGTAATTTTTTATAACGAAAAATCATCCCCAAAATAGCAAATATGATATGTAACCCAATAATTACGAATTATGATTCATTTTCATCCTAGGCTTTTTTACATTTTGTATGGGAAGATTATTCAAAAAAATATTCAAATCTTTTGACACACTCTTTACCAAGTTTGACTTGAGTCGAACTGATATTAAAATCTTCCGCTATCCCCAATTAAACAGTCACTCAAAGATCAGACATAGTTAACTGGGACGATGGCACAAACAATTCCAAGCTAACTGATGACAAAATGAATTTGTTACGCTTATCCACCATCACCAACCAATGCCAGCAGCCAGCACAACATCGTTAACGCTCTGTCAGCGCAATTAGCGACACCCTATCGATGTTGTTTTAATTTATGCACTTATTTTTCACTACTCAATTTATGGTTAATTTTATGCTTTTAACTTTTTTAGTCACGCAACTTCGCGTCGCATTTTTTCCCTGGCTTGCTTGCAAAGCGTTCTGCTTTGCAAAACGCAATGTTTTTTGTTAGCGTGATGCTTTTTCTTTTTTTGTTGTCATTGATGTCGTTCGTTGTTGTTTGGCTGTTTGTGTTGCTGCAACAACAAACAAATTTGTTGAGGAAAACCACTTTGGGGAGGCAGCAGCAGCCTCTTTGTGTTCGTCGTTGATGTTGGCAAATTCCTTGAGAGTTGCGACAGGCGAGTCGCTGAGCGGAGAAGAGTTGCTCGTTTCGTTTCCTTGGCAACTCAACTCGGTGCTGGTAGTGTTGTGCTGGTGCTGTTTGAACGCGTACAGTGCAAAGATTTGCTATGTTGACACTTTTGACATTTTCGCAGCATGGACATGCTGCGTTTGCTAAATACGAGAGTGTGTGATGTGTGCGTACGCTTCAGGGTTCGCAAATAAGGACTATAGGATTTTGAGGTGAAAATTGTATATGTTTTAAAACTACTTATACGGGTATCGTTGATTAAGTGAAATTTCCCCAAATGCCTGAAAATTTTTACAATTTGCTTAAATTTCCAATTTATACTTTTGTCATTTTTCAATCGAAGAGAACTTTTTGGCGCTTCAGACAAAATCGGTTTAAAGCCGGTTTCCCCAAAAGGCTTAAAAAATTTATAAATTTCAGAAATTTTTAATTTTACTCTCATAATTTTTCATTTGAAAAGAATTTTTTTTTGAAAAATTACGAGAGTAGATTAAAAATTTCTGAAAATTATACAATTTTCAGCATTTTGGGAACTGCAAAAAATTCTTTTCAAATGAAAAATTATGAGAGTAAAATTAAAAATTTCTGAAATTTTCATTTGAAGAGAATTTTTTGCGGTTCAGACAAAATCGGTTTAAAGTCGGTTTCCCCAAAAGGCTGAAAATTGTCTAATTTTCAGAAAATTTTAATTTTACTCTCGTAATTTTTCATTTGAAGGGAATTTTTTGCGGTTCAGACAAAATCGGCGAAAGTCGGTTTCTCCAAAAGGCTGAAAATTGTCTAATTTTCAGAAAATTTTAATTTTACTCTCGTAATATTTTATATGAAGAGAATTTTTTGCGGTTAAGACAAAATCGGTTAAAAGTCGGTTTCCTTAAAAGGCTGAACATTGTCTAATTTTCAGATATTTTTAAATTTACTCTCGTAATTTTTGGCGGTTCAGAAAAAATCGGCGATTGTCGGTTTCCCCAAAAGGTTCAACAATTGTCTAATTTTCAGAAAATTTTAATTTTTCATTTGAAGGGAATTTTTTGCGGTTCAGATAAAATCGGCGAAAGTTTGCGAAAACCAAAAGGCTGAAAATTGTCTAATTTTCAGATATTTTTAATTTTACTCTCGGAATTTTTTATATGAAGAGAGCTTTTTGCGGTTCAGACAAAATCGGTGAAATGTCGGATTCCCCAAAAGGTTGAAAAATTTTCTAATTTTCAGAAAATTTAAATTTTACTCCCGAAATTTTTCATTTGAAGGGAATTTTTTGCGGTTCAGACAAAATCGGTTAAAAGCCGGGGGAAATTTTAAACAGATTTTAAGGTCCTTAACCCACAATAAACTCCAACAAGGTGAAATATTGATATAATACGATGTTATTTTGAATTTATCCAAAAATTGCAAACGTTTAACGGGGAATCCTTATTTTACTTATTTAGTAACCCTTTGCTTTGTGTCTGTGGATGGATATTCGCTGTTTCCGCGCGGTTAGTTTAGAGTAAATATTTTACGTTTTAATGTCTTGTAAATGCCACGCGTTGTAAATGTCTTCTATTGCATATTAGTTGCAAACTGTCTGATGCATGTACGGTACGATGGCGATATATGTGCGTGTATGTGCATTTAGTTATTACGTGGCCCGCGGTGAGGTGCGGAGACGAGACGCTCGCATTTCGGGGACTAGACACGTACGACAGGTAGGTATGCAGGCATGCGAGCAGTGAGTTAGTTGCAAAGAGGAAATGAATCTTTGACAGGTCGCTCAATTCCAAATGGAAAAATTTGGATGCCATGATTTGGAAAATCCTTTTTTTGGGATGCTTTGTTAGATTGTAGGCCAGCAAGCTATGTCTATGCCACAAGGTGGCGTAGTTTGATATTTTTGTGGAATAAATCAACCAGGGGTCACTCTAATTCCTAACTAAATTAAAATCCGAAGTAATAATAGTTCCCTAGGAAAGTCAGCTTTATTCACTAACTCCATCCAGGAAACTCTAACAAATGAGTTGTATTAATGACACTTCTTCATGGCTAGTATCATATATATATTTGAGTCCTGTCTCGTCATGTGTCTGACCATTCGCCTGTCTGTCTGTCTGTCGTCTGCATGTCCATCTGTCTATTCTCTCAATTGCTCAATAATGTATCTGTTGACAGCAATAACTGACACTTTTCCGGCAAATACAAATGAGCCTTCAGTTAATGACTTTTGTGAAGTTTCATATTTGAAAAACGAAAAGAAACGAGTTGCTTTCAATTCCTGGGCACATAAACAAGCACTTGTACGTACCCTCGTCTCGGTTATAGCCATATCATTGATGGTGACACCTGATACAGGAGCATGGCTCTATTAGCGACACATATTAACATATTGTCGCATAAATAATGATCGACAGAAAAAATCAAAGTTAATCGTAGATTGACTGGCAAATTATGAAATTATCATATCAGACATGGCAAACATGGGTGCTCCTCTGCAAGAAAAAAAAAATACACGGAAGAGACTACATTTTTGAACGTCCTGATACTTTGTCATACTCCCTCAGCTTCTACAATAAATTAATTATATACACCGTATATAGGTAAAAAATACGTTATTGGCCTTTTTAGTTTTTCATTTCGTCATGTTGTTGTCCCTTTACAGGACTTCAAAATTCCAAAGAACACCCTATGTTACTTCTGATCGAAATACTGAGAAATTTAATATTTAGGAATGCTTTTGTAGACGTTGCATTCACCTGCAATATGGGCGATGTTGCCACACCCCTTCTGGTACCTCCCACACAAATTGGCATAAGTTCTGGTTAAAATAAAACCGATATAACAACCATTCGGATTGTCGAAAACAGTTGCAATCTGATATTCGAAAATGTGTTTATAGTTACATTAAAATATATGAAATATTTAAGCTTTTGTCACGCCCAGTGGAATATTTTCATACAAGCTGCCGCAAAAATGAGAGGGAATAGAGCTAGGACCTTGAAATTTCGCACACATCTCTTAAATCCTCAAATTAGATCAAAATAAATTTTTGTTTAAATCCGCCCACAACCACGCCTACCTCCCATGTAAGTTAAAATTGAAAAAACGTCATAAATTTCTTATTTTAATATATATGTTAATACTAATCATTACCTTTGATTTTACAATTAAATGAAAATTTTCAGTGCCAAAATAAGAATTTTATTTTTATATTATTTTATTGATTTTTGAAATTTTTGATAAAAAATGATTTTATTTTTTAATCGATGACAAACGGCTATTATAAATTTTTAAATAACTCAAGATTAATATAGGCCCAATATTTACATGCGCTTGCGTGCCATAAAACCTTACATCCCTAAAGTATGCTTTAAATAAATTATCCAAAATACGTTAACAGAGAACAAGAAAGAAAGTATGTCTCCATTTTTGGTTTAGAAGGTTTTACCATTTCAGTAATTAAATCGATGTTGGCAGCTTTAAGCAGAATATTATTTTTAAAACGAATATAAAAGACAATAGTTAAACAATATTTGTAAATGCCTCGGCATTTTTTTTCAGACAGTGGTTTATCTGAAGTTTGTATTTATTTAGTATTGTTACTTTTGTACAGTATAAAACTATATTCGCGAGGCCGACCGCCTATAGCTGCCAACATCAATTTGATTACAGAAATGGTGAAACCTTCTAAGCCAAAAATGAAGCAATACTTTCTTCGTTGTTCTCTGTTAATTTATTTTGGAAAAATTATTTAAAGCATACTTTAGGGATGTAAGGCTTTATGGCATGCGATCGTACGCAAATGTTGGACCGATATATTAATCTTAAGTTATTTATAAAGTAAAGTAAAGCCGTTTGTCATCGTCTAAAAAATAAAATAATTTTTACAAAAAATTTCAAAAATCGTAAAAAACGCTCATTTGTTTAGTTTTTTCGTTTGTATTTTTTTGGTCTGTAATCAATATTTGATTTGAACTGGGATATTGTCCTGGCTCAAGACCATTTTGCTTCTATATTTAATAGAATGCAAATTTATTTACATTTATGGTGACATTTATTACTTGGCTGCAGACTACCGCGATCATGATTTCGACCATGTCAAAAGTCTTTTCAAGTGGCATCGCACCGACTTTTCAACATCAAATCTATCAACCTATCTCCCATAGGCGTGGTTGTTGGAGGATTTGAACAAAAATCGTTTTTGATCTAATTTGACAATATAAGGGAAATGTGCGAAATTTCGAGGTCTTAGCTCTAATTCCTTTTAATTATTGCCGCAGCTTTTATGAAAATATTCCAATGTGCGCCCCTTCTAGTACCTCCCACACAATAGTCCTTATCCTATGTAAACCAAAATCTATACTAGTGCCTGGAGACCACCACTATGACTTGATATTTGTTAAAGTTTTTACAATTGTTTTGGAAATGTGGAAGTTGGGACCATGTGCCAAGAACTTTCCAGTATCTTCCACACAAATTACCGGGCCCTAAGTCAAAATTAAGTCCATATAACTTCCATACACATGTGAGGGTATATAGAAATCGGTTTAGCCGAGTGACGCTTACTTTTTTTATTGGCTTTTTCTGGCTGTTTTTTAAAATTCGTACTTTTAAGGGGTAGAATGGAGTAAAAAGGGGTAGAATGGAGTAGAAAGGGGTAGAATGGAGTAAAAAGGGATAGAAATGGTACCACCGCAATGACCAAACGGCTGGACATAGAATCTTGAAATTTGGTATGGACATTCCTCTTTGGACATGAAGGCATCCAAAAAAAGTGGCAATTGCAAAATCCGTACTTTTTTGGGTGAAATTGGGTAAATAGGTATAAAAATGGTATCAAGCAAACAGACAGAGCTGGAATCACGAAATTCGGCGTGTACATCACTCAAAATGCTTAGAAACGAAAAATTAACGAGTTTTTTGAAATTCGTACTTCGGGAAAAGGGGATAAAAAAGGTAAAAACAACACGGATAACGCTATTCGGCGTCGAATATTTGTTTTACAGCGCAGATCACTGACAACAAGGAATTTTCTGAAATCTACACCTTTAAGGATTTAATGGGATAAAAATTGTACCATCGCCCAGAACAAACGGCTGGGTCTAGAAT
This sequence comes from Polietes domitor, assembly GCA_947397865.1. NCBI lineage: Eukaryota > Metazoa > Arthropoda > Insecta > Diptera > Muscidae > Polietes > Polietes domitor. Next base: position 124,186,360 of record OX377620.1, read on the forward strand.
CTTGAAATTTGGAACGGGCATTATTTTTAATGCGGCCAAGAAAATATTATTCCAAAAACGTACTTTTTGGGTGACAATGGGTAAAAAGGCATAAAAAATGGTACCAATCACCAATCAAACAGACGGAGTTGGAATCATGAAATTCGACTAAAAATACAAAATGAAGGCATTTTTCGAAATTCGTATTTTAAAAGAGTGAAGGAGAAAAAGGGGATAATAAAGGCTGACGCTGTAATCATGAATTTCGGTGTGTATATTTGTCTTACAGCGTAGATGCGAGATAAGAAGGAATTTTTCGTAATTTGTACTTTTAAGGGTTTAAATGGGATAAAAATTGTACAACCGCCCAAACCAAACGGCTGGGTCTAGAATCTTGAAATTTGGAATGGGCATTACTTTTATAGGTAGAATGCGGCCAAGAAAATATTTTTCAAAAATACGTACTTTTTGGGTAAAAATGGGTACAAAGGGATAAAAATGGTACCAATCAAAAAGTTAGTTTTTTTATATTTATATTGAGCATTTTACAGGGCTTAAAATCATTTTTCCTACGCACTAGTTCTCTGAGCTCTATTTTTCCTTCAGCTGGCCAAAACAAATTATGCGATAAGGTCTACTGTACTTATACATATTAGGCTGGGTCGCGGTCCATACAAATGGAAAAACAGTTTCCAGTCACCCCACGAAAATAACGTTTGCATTGTTTTATGATGATTTGTAAAATATTTTGGTCCCAGATGAAGTCATAGATGGCTAAGCTAAGCGTCCCTGAAAACACCTCCAAAACTCATGTTTTTTCCCGTTGCATTTTTGTCCATTTTTTTCTGAATTAATAGACCCTCGGAAGCACTTTAAATATAAATTTTGATTTTTGTCTTAGAGTAACTTATTGGTCGCATTATTGGACGTTTTTAGCAATTTTTTGTTTTTTCATAGTGATAAGTGAAAAATTTATCGTATTTGGTGTCAGTATTTTATAAAAAATAGCTGCTGTCAATACCTTTCGAATAATGCCTATATGAGGAACATCGGAAGGAAATTGACGTCGCAGCGCTCATTTTTTGTAAAAAGAGTTTGAACATTTTGCCTCTGAAAAGCCATCTCCTGCATTAAATTATTTCACAAATATGGTGTCAGTGACGTCATTTATCGTTTGAAAATCATCATTTAGGCATCATTCGACAGGTCTTGCTTCCTTCTATACATTTTGCATAACATTAGTTACAAAATGTTTCCAAGAAATATGAGTTTTTAGCTGTCACCTTGAAAATCCACAAAGTAATATATATAATCGTCCAATAATACGACCAATGAGTTACTCCAAGACATGAATAAAAATGTTTATTTCGTTATGAATTTAGAAAAAAAAATGGACAAAAATGCAACATACATTAATGGGAAAAACATGATTTTTAGAGGTGTTTTCAGGAGCGTTTAGGTCAAAGACCAGCTTGACCCAGTGATGCAATATTTTGCAGATCATCTTAATCTTCTGCAATCTTCATTTCGTGACCCATCCTAATATACATACGTCGTTAACGAACGAAAGAACGAACGAAAAAACGAACTCACACACTTTCACGGAATGGCACCAGAAAATAAAAAAATAAAAGAAAACGCAATTGTGCCGCATGAGCACAAGTTCTAAAAGTGGCAATTAAAAATCCATTAAATACAATTAAATTGTTGAAATCTCCACTTGACATCATCACCTACAGAAATGGCAACAACAACAGCGGCAGCAACAACGACGACCACCAGGCCTAATGCAAACACCATCAGCCAACGGAGTGGAACTTCAGCAGACTAAATGCGACGAAACACTCCCTCTTTGTTGCGTTCGGCGGGGTTTTCCTGTCTTTCTTCTACTGCTCCTACTGCTTCTACTTGTGCTGCTCCTGTTTCTGATTCTGGGTAGACAGACCCCTCTACGACTAATCGTCGTACTAAGCAAGCGTATGCCGTCGTTGTTCGTATCTGTTGGTTCCGTCAGAATAAATCACATGAAAATCAAGTCATTCGCGCTCAAGAAAAAAAAACAACCGACAAAATACGAAAACGCGTCATTTGAAGGAGTGGAGTAGAGGCACTTCAGCACAGGCACAGCGCATCATTTGCACCATTTAACGCACATGCTCGTGAGTGTTTGCCCCAGAATACAAAAACAGCAACAAAACGAAAAAAGCGCCAAAGCAGAGCCAAAGAATAATGTCGGAAAACAAATCTGTTGACAAGTCACTTGACACATTCAGCTTTTATTTGTGTCGACAGGCGGCACATGATTTGTGAAGGGACTAAATCAAAGCAGAAGCTGCTGAAGCTGGGCGGCCGGCCACAGGACAGGATATAATGAATGGGTATTTATTTATGAGACCACATTCATACTGGCTCAATAATAATGAAGCGGAGGAGGGCAGGATGACACAAAGAATGATGATGTGTGCAAGTCAAATGTCGCATAGCGATGGTGATATATAATCAAGTATTGTCATTTATTTTGGAACCTTCCATCAGGATCGCATAAAATTTTTTAAAATAATTGAGGTGATAATTTCAAATTTCACAAAGTTACCTTCCCGAAGAAGCGGCAACAGTGAAGGAATTAATTCAATAACTTTTAACAAAATTTCACATGATTAGAACAGGGGTGTTTTCAGACGATTTGCAAATTTTTGGATCACTAGTCGACATAGGGGGTTATATAAAAAACTAATTAAAGATGTAAATAAAACAAGTAAGGAAAGGCTAAAGTCGGACGGAGCCGACTATATGATGCACTCCACTTTCTATCCTATTGCAATTCAATTCGGCAAAGATTTTTGTATCCTGTAAATAAAGAGTGATTTTTTTGAGGTTAGGATTTTCATGCATTAGTATTTGACAGATCACGTGGGATTTCAGACATGGTGTCAAAGAGAAAGATGCTCAGTATGCTTTGACATTTCATCATGAATAGACTTACTAACGAGCAACGCTTGCAAATCATTGAATTTTATTATCAAAATGCGTGCTCTGTTAAGAAAGTTCTGAAAGAAAGAAATTGTGTTCAGCGACGAAGCTCATTTTTGGCTCAATGGGTACGTAAATAGGCAGAATTGTCGATTTTGGAGTGAATATCAGCCAGAAGCATTGCAAGAGCTACCAATGCATCCAGAAAAAGTCACAGTTTGGTGCGGTTTATGGGCTGGTGGCATCATTGGACCGTACTTCTTCAAAGATGACGTAACTGTGAATGGTGAGCGCTACCGTGAGATGATATCCAACTTTTTTTTGCCCAAAATGGAAGAACTGAACTTGGTTGACATGTGGTTTCAACAAGATGGCGCTACATGCCACACAGCTCGCGATTCTATGGCCATTTTGAGGGAAAACTTCGGAGAACAATTCATCTCAAGAAATGGACCGGTAAGTTGGCCACCAAGATCATGCGATTTGACGCCTTTAGACTATTTTTTGTGGGGCTACGTCAAGTATAAAGTCTACAGAAATAAGCCAGCAACTATTCCAGCTTTGGAAGACAACATTTCCGAAGAAATTCGGGCTATTCCGGCCGAAATGCTCGAAAAAGTTGCCCAAAATTGGACTTTCCGAATGGACCACCTAAGACGCAGCCGCGGTCAACATTTAAATAAAATTATCTTCAAAAAGTAAATGTCATGGACCAATCTAACGTTTCAAATAAAGAACCGATGAGATTTTGCAAATTTTATGCGTTTTTTTAAAAAAAAAAAGTTATCAAGCTCTTAAAAAATCACCCTTTATATGTGTTTGACAAATAATTTTAAATCGGAAAGGCGGTATATTGAAACATGGAAGGATGTGACCCGTTTTCACCATGTATGCTTATAGGTGAAATATAATATGTAAAGTTTGGCCAAGATCAAACATTAGGGGAGCAACATTTGTATGAGGGAAATATCTAAATCTGAACCGATCTTACCCGCTTTAACCACAGGTGCTTTTAGTGGGACTATAATTTAAAGAAAATCGGGTACAATATGTGCTTTCTAGAGCGGAAAAATGTAAATCGGGAGCTATATTTTATTATGGGGGCTATATCTAAATCTGAACCGATCTAACACGTTTTCAACACAGGCGTTTCTAGTCGAAATATAAGATGTTTTGCCAATTTTGAAAGAAATCAGTTGTAATATTTGGTATCTAGAGTGAAAAGAGTCAAATCGGGAGCGAAATTCGTATGGGGGCTATATCTAAATCGGAACCGATTTTCTTCAAATTGAATAGCGTTCGTCCTTGTCCCGAAAAACTTCGTTGTGCAGTTTCATTTGGTTCTGGCTACAATTGCGACCTGTATCGTGATTACAAGAATATATGGACAGACAGACGGACATTGTTAAATCGATTCAGAAAGTGATTCTAAGCCGATCGATGTAATTAACAATGGGTCTATCTCCCTTCCTTTTGGATGTTACAAACAAATGCGCAAAGACATAATACTCTCGTGGAGTGTATACAAATCCTTGTCAAAATGATGAGACACCTTCATTTAATTGTGAAAATTATCAAAATTTATCCATATAAAATATTCATTTATATATGAGTCATTCCATGTCAACCGGTACGGTTTCCGACCTCGATAGCTGCGTTTGTTTTTAAAGTTTGTGTATGTATTATTCTCATTAAAAATATCGTATACGCATTTTTGAAAATTTAACAATGAAAAAATACTACTTTTTCTAAAAGGTGTGCTCATTCAAACGCCTGTAACTCCTGAAATGATTTACGGATTTTAATGTGTTATACCTTGTTTTGAAAGTAATTTCAGTTACTGTATTATATATGTTTCGATTGAGTTGAAGTTTTTGCAATTTTAATCTTTTTATTTTGATTTTCGAAATGATTACATTAATATTTTTATTTTTTGAAATTTTAAAGTAGTGTTCTTAGGTCTCGTTATAAGCGACTGTGTGAGTTTGCAAGTAGTGAAACGATAGGTTCTATTTTTAACGATTTTTTTAGAAAATCAACAGTGAAAAATCATCAAAATGACAATTGAAACAATGGTTTAGGAAAAATCATCAAAATGACAATAGAAACAATGGTTTAGGAAAAAATCTTCTAAAAATTGAGAAAAAATTGATTTTTTTTTAGAAAAAAAAAAATAGAAATTGTCGACATACCCCCGATGCAATAATAATGAATTCTATACAAAAAATACTAAGACACCGAGCTTGAGAAATATTTATTTGGAATATTAAATAAAAGGTCGAAAAAACAACTCAACAAAGAAAACAATGTCTATATGTCAAAGGTCTATGGATAAATATAGATCCTTCATTGTAGACGCAAAAAATTTTTTAAATCATGATTTTTAATTTTTGGTTAAATTCTGTTTCAGATTTTATTGATTCCTATTAACTTAAATATTTGTACTGATAAATCGTCTCAAGAAACTGTCTATCATATTTCACTATTTTTTTCTAAAGTTTCATATCGATCATTTGCCAGGAATATACTGCAGCACACTGTTGTCAGAGGCAATCTTGAAAATCAGAACAACAACAATAACAGTAATAATAATAATAATAATAATACGTAATAACAGTACTACGTAATAGCTAAAAATACAAAAAATACACAACATTTACTACGATTACTAAAACGTGTTAAAATTATTTGCAGCAAACCAAACAACACACTTTTCCGAGATAAACAAATTGCCATGTTTGTTGTTGTTCTGGGCTATCGGAGCTATAAATACGAGTGTCAAAACAAAACAAAAAATCCAACACAAATTATTACATTAATTTTTTTTTTGATATTTTAAAGTAGTGTTCTTAGGTCTCGTTATAAGCGACTGTGTGAGTTTGAAAGTAGTGAAACGATAGGTTCTATTTTTTACGATTTTTTTAGAAAATCAACCAGAAATACAGTGAAATATCATCAAAATGACATTTATTTCATAAAAATATTGTATAAGTATATTTGGAAAAAAATTTTGAAAAATTTTTTCAGGTGACCAATTTTACAGTAAAAAAATACTACTTTTTCAAAAAGGTGTGCTCATTCAATCGCCTCTAATTCCTGAAATACTTAACCGATTTTAATATGGTATACCTTGTTTTGAAGGTAATTGCAATTAAAATATTGATAGATGGATAGATTTTTCTAAAGTTTTTACAATTTTAATCCTTTTATTTTGATTTACGAAATCATTAATCAATTTTTTTTTTGAAATTTGAAGTAGTGTTCTTAGGTCTCGTTATTAGCGTGTGAGTTTGAAAGACGTAAGACTGTGTGAGTTTGAAAGTGGTGTAATGATGGCTTCTATTTTTTACGATTTTTGTAGAAAATCAACCAGAAATTCAGTGAAAAATCATCAAAATGACAATTTTTTCATTGGTTCATAAACACAAGGTATAAAAACAATGAAAAATCCAAGAAAAAATAGGTTATGGAAAATATATATATCGTTAACAAAATATCAAATAGACTCAACTAAATTTTTTTGCAAATCGATATTTTTGTTTATACGAAGTTGTTGTGTTTTGTTAAAATAACCAAAAATGTTAGTAGAGTCTTTTTTATATTTTGGTATATATATATATATATATATATACATATATATATATATATATACTTTTTGGATTACATTAAGAGACCTGAGGTAGGGTAGGATTTGGTAACCGTTTTTTTGTATTAATGATCATTGAAAAATATTTTTTTTATATATTTATAAAATTTTTCATCTAATCTAATGTTGCATTAAAAAATATAATTTTGGATTATATTTTGCCCATGTATATATATATATATATATATATATATATATATATATATATATATATATATATATATAATCTAATGTTGCATTACAAAAAATAATTTTGGATTTATTTGAAACATTTTTGATTTGTGGATATATATATATATATATATATGGGCAAGTCACAGAAACAGTCCACAAATCAAAAATGTTTCAAATAAATCCAAAATTATTTTTTGTAATGCAACATTAGATTAGATGCAAAATTTTATAAATATATAAAAAAAATATTTTTCAATGATCATTAACACAAAAAAAAAAACGTTTACCAAATCCTACCCTACCTCAGGTCTCTTAATGTAATCCAAAAAGTAACATTTGTTACGTTAGTGTTAACATTACTTTAATGTTAACGTAGAAGGTCAAATCGAAAGCCATATTGTTAATCACTCAATTCCCTTAAATTTTGATAAAAAATTTTGTGCAAGTCGTCTATAATTTTAAATTATAATAATATCCTGATCTAATGTAAATAAAAAATTACAATTTTATTATTAATTTTTGTAGCGTGCGTCACGATATGAGTTCTCCCAAAAATTTCAATAAAAACCTTTGCAATTTGTATTGTTTTCTTTTCTCTTCGCTCCTTTAATCTATTCTTCGCCTAAAATAATGAGCAGAGCAACAATAATTGTGAATTCTTTGTTGGTACCATAGGCGTAGGAAGGGGGTTCTGGGGGGCTGACGAAGTTTTAGCCCCCCTCGATTTTTGTAATACATTGATGTATACCATTAGTGTCGTCTGGGTTGGAGGGGTATTGCCCCCTCTCACGAGGAAAGCAATTGCTCCGCAAATGGTTGGTACAACTTGGCGATCCCTTTGAGTGGATTTTTTTTGCAACTGCTCACGGAAATAGTGCTGTTAACGGAATTGGAGCTGTTGTAAACAGAAAAATTTGGCAAATGGTGAAAGCTCAGAATAATGTTCTTAATAACGCCTATGATTTTTTTTAAATTGGTAAAAATGCATATAAATGTTATTTTTATTTTTTTGTAAGCAGCACATGTTTAAAAAAATTCAACTGGATTTCTTTCGGAGAGATGGGCTAACGTAAAGAGCATTCCCGGAATTACAAACAATCATTATTTTGCATGAGTTAATGAAAATGTGCTCAAAATAGCACTAACGACAGATTCGTCAAAACATAAAATTAATTTATAAACATAAAATATGGATTAAATAATGTTATTAAAAAAGAATAAACAATTGTTAAAATAAATAAAATTGTTTTTATTTGTGTACTACTGGAAAAAATGTAGCATGCGTCACAATTATGGGCTGCAAATAATATTTTTAGAATTCTCTTATATTCATCTTTCTTACAGGCATTTCATTTTGTGTACTTTATTATGCAAAATTTGCTAAAAATTACGAAAACATACGTTAACTTTCAATGTCTGGCCTTGATACTATACATATCATACTTCCGTATGATATGCAAATAAAGTATTTTGAAACCTTGTTCAGGGCATTGAATCAGATGATGAAGAACTAACAGCAGAAGCTACTTCGAGCCGTGTAAACGATGATGGTGATATATATATATATTACTTCCATATTACTTCCAAACATTGATGATGATGCCTCTGATATTGAAACCGAGGAATGTCCCGTAGAAATGGGACACGGAGGTGACTCAGACATTGAGCATGAGATCGAAGAAGAAGCTGATGTTCCAGAGAACCCAGAAGAGGACTTCTTCCTTGCGAAAGACGGAACAAAATGGAGCAAAACACCAGCCGGTTTGCAACGCATGCGACAGCAAAACATAATTCGTGAAAGTCGAATACAAAGCACTTGAATATTATTGATACTTTTTTGAATATCATGCATCCTACAATTCAATCAATTATTTGTAAAAATACTAATAGAAAAGGCAAAGCTGAGTACCAAAAGCTGGAACGTGGCCGAAATGTGGAAAAAAACAAAGTAAGTAAAAGTAATATTCCTGTGATCTTGCTTCTAATATAACCTTTCCAAAACTCTTCAGAAAATATGATTGGGTGGATATTACTGAGGAAGAACTCTGTGCATACTTTGGCATATTAATAGCAATGGGTAGTCATAACTCCAACTAGGAGATACTTGGCAAAAAAATCATTTCCTTTGTACCGAGCAACTCTGTCCCTAAAACGCTTCTCAGATATTTCAACCATAAAAGGTGCATGCTATATGTGCTATCACGAAGAAAGTAAGAGAAAACGCTCAACACGGAAAATAAGTGTTCAGTGTAAGAAGCCAATTTGTGTCGAGCATAGCAAAACTCAAACGAAATGTAATAGTTGTTGTAAAGACTGATTAATGTTTTCAAAGAAAATCTACAATAAAAACATGAATTATCCCCAAATAAACCCACCAATTTAATTTATTTACAAATGTAAATAGGGTCTGATAATGAAGAAAAAGTAAAAAATTTACTAAAAATAAAGGTATTTTATAAAATTTTTTGAAATCATATTTTTTTTCAGAAAGAGCATTCGAAATTAGCCACTGAGTGTAAATTATATTCAAATCGTGCCAAAAACATCAAATTTGTAGCCATTTAAAAAATGAAATATTTGCATATGTAAATAGGGTCAGTGTTAGGGTTAAAATCGCTCAAGTATTTCCGGAGTTACAGGCGATGCACAGAGGGTTGAAATCCATCAAAAGTGGCGATTAATTCAAAAGATGAACTTTAACTTTAATAACCGTATTTGGTACCGGGTGAAAGAAGATAAAATTCTACATCACTAATTGCCAAAATAAAAGTTCTTAGTTGTTTACTTTATTTGCAGTGTGTCTTCAAAGTTCAGTAATTATTATTATTTTTGCGCGCATTGGTTAAAAGTGAAAATTTGCATATTTCCAGTGATAATTTTTTTAATTAAGACTTCTAAAAGTGAAAATTTTATTATGGAGCCGTCTACTTCAGGTATTTGAGCATATGATAAATATTTGTTTGTTTAGATAAATGTTTTGGAAATATTGAAAAAAATAATAATAAAATTGCTCCAAAAATGAGGTATTTTTGATGTTTGTATTGGATTTCAACTGAATCATCGGTGAAACTTGGTAAAACTGCTTATATTTTCTTAAAATATGAAGTTTCAGCTTATAAATTCCAGAACATCTTTTTGCCTTTTTGTTGCATTTTTTGACTTATTAAAGAATTTGTAAAATAACTCCAGTCGCTAAAAATATATGTGAAAAAATAAAACAAACAAAAAATCACTTTGACCTTATTATCTTTTGTCTTTATATTCCGTTTAGTATTTGTTATTGTAGCTACTGAGTGTGCAGTTTATTAGAGATGGGTGCGTGAGTAATTTTAAATCACGCGCACTCACGAAAAAAAATTAATTAATTAATTCCAAATTACTTACAAAGCTTCGTTTGAAAATCTGAATAATATGAGAAAATTATATTTTACACACGTACACTGTTTTGAAAAATAAATTTGATCACGCTTCCATCTCTATTTAGTTTAGTTTTTCATTTGAACCCTACATGATAAATGTTGGTCATGTACATACATGCGAACATACGAGTACTGTTGTCATCTTGGTTTAAGCTGATGATGTTCCATCTACCAATGTATTGATAATTAATTGGTAAGAATTTAATACGTAGGGTATTTAAGATTCGGTACAGCCACGTTCATTTATTTTTTTTTATTGACTGTCAATGTTTTGTTTAATGTGATGTTATTTATTGAAAGTGTTGTGTGTTTGTAAATTATTCGGTACAAGGGAAAACGAATAGTATTTTGCAAATTTTAAACGACTGAAAATTTGACTAATTTCAGGAACAAGTCCCAAAACAATTTTTATTTCTCGCCATGAGTCACAGAACAAAAATCACTTCAAGATCGATTTAATCTTCTGAGGTGGGAAGTAATCACACGCGTTGACCCTTCAGATATGGTAGATATGGTAGGACTTCAAAAGCTATAGGGAGCACTTTTCCCGTAAATTCAGTCGGGAAAATACAATAGAAGACGTCTTTATAGATTTCTTTTAAGTTCAGATCCATTTATTTCGAGCAAGAGGAAGAGTTGTAAAAAGAAAATACAGCAAATGCCTCAGACTGCATTGGAGTTACTTATTCTTACCCAAAATGAAAATGATAATGGTGACGAAGATAATGAAGATGAAGATTATTTTAACGAGTTGTATGATGATTAAGAAGTAAATGATTATTATTAAGTAAATTAATTTTAAAATGGTTGTGAAGTAAATGATGATTATGATGTTAATAATACTTTTAAAATTAATGAAATGAAGTAAATAAAAAAAACCGTACAATTATATTTTTTTAATTATTTTTTCCTGTAATGGTTGTTTGTTTTATTTTTATACTATGGTTTTTGTTTATGAATATTGATCAATAAGATATAATAATATTTTCTAAAGTAACTTTTTTTAAATATGTGGAATTATGGAATTTGAAGAAAAAAATCGGATTTTAATTTAAAATTTTGGGTATATAAATACAGATTAAATATTTATTAATTTTTATTTTTTAAGAACAATTTTTTTTCTAAAAGCACATTAAGTATGCTCTAATTTTCAATTGCATTTCCTAATTTATCGTTTTTCTTTGAAAAGTTACAGCGAAAATTGTGATATAAGACCACTTTTTCCAAAATACAAAAAAGGCCATAAAAGATTAAAACAACAATTTTTTTATTTTTTTTTTTCTAATTATGCTTTTTTATGTATATCCATCAATAACCATCAATATCCATCATTAAAAAATAACAATATTTTAAAATTACGGCTTTCCTGAATTAATCGCCACTTTGCCTACCGCTCAACCCACTGTGCGATGGAATGAAAACACCTTTTTGAAAAAGTTGTATTTTTTCACGGTTAAATTGGTCATAACTAGTGAAAAAATTTCAATTTTTTCCCCAAAAATACTTATACAATATTTGTATGAGAAGAATACATACACGAATTTTCAAAACAATGGCAGCTATCGTACCGCTTGACATGGAATGACTCATATCTCTTAAACTTATTAAGGTACACACATACAATACAACATTTTGTGTAGGTATTTAGGAGCACTATCACTGTGCAATCTTTGCAATCGGTACAAAATTGTACCGATTGGCAGTCATTTCAAAATTTGGCATGCCCGATTTGACCAACTTTGGACGGTCCCCCGTAGCCCTAAGGATACAAAACTTCCCAAAACACCTCTAAGTATGTGAAATTACGCCAAGATATCACTTTTCGTTCAAAAATTACAGAATTATTTAAAAAAATCTATTTGGAATTAACTTCAATTAAATTAACTTACTACGATTATGTGTGTAAATCGTTTCATATGTATACATAGGCCAGTTGAAGTTGATTCAATATATTTGTAACATATTATCGTATATTATGGCAGTATTAAATCTTAAATTCACTTTAAAATTTCGCAACAACAATGGTTGAACAAACAGTAATAACCGCAGAGCTATGATGGCGGTGGAGAGCAAACAAAAACAAATTACAATAACAACAGAAATGAAAATGAAAAGTTGCAAAAGTAATTACGGCAAAATGTCTACTTAAATAATAACAATTATAAAAAGTTACCAACATTCGCAATAAAGGCAAAAACAGATGGCGAGGCGAGTATTGGCAGTCGCCAGTCTCACAGACTATTTGCTACGCTATAATAACACTGCAACGAAAAATTGTGTCGAAAGATTATTTTTAACATATTCTGATGTATTTTGATTTTTTTTAACTCGAAAACGAGATCAAACTAATTTAGGAATATATATATATATATATTTATTCAATTTTTACTAAAATTCCAATTTACGCTGAAGGTATAACAAATATAAGTCCGATAACACCCGCCTATATGTTCAATTAAAGGCAATTATGATGACTACAAATGTTGCGAATTTCACTTTCACTTAGAAATTATGTTTAGGAAAAATCTTCTAAAAATTGTGGAAAAATGGATTTTTTTAGAAAAAATTGATTTTTTAAAAAAAAAAATAGGAATTGTAGACATACCCCTGATGCAATTCCACGAAATTGAGAAATCTATATATATAAAAGGGTTGCATTACTGACTGACTGACTTAGCATTGACCAGGCCACAGACCAAACGGCTGAAGCCAGGTTCATGAAATTTTCAGGGTAGTTCCCAAATATAACGTAGATGTCGACTAAGAATGATGAGAAATCATGAGAAAGGGTTTTACGAAATTCGTACTTTTAGGGGGTAAAATGGGGCAAAAAGGGATAAACATCGAACCTTCGTCCTGACGAAACGGCAGTAGCTAGATACATGAAATTCGGTGTGTTATTTGCACTGACCATGCAGAAGAGCTACAAATATGGATTTTTCGAAATTTGTACTTTTAAGGGAGGAAAGACACAAAAAGGGATAAAAATGGTACCAATTTCAGAATTGCAGCTAGAATCGTGAAAATCGGTATCTACATTTCTCTGACTACGTAGACCTGCAATATAAATGGATTTTTCGAAATTTGTACTTATAAGGGATGAGCGGGACAAAAAGGTATAAAAATGGTACCAAATAAAGTATTACAGCTAGAATCGTGACATTTGGTATGTAAATTCCTCTGACGATATAGAAGCGAAGAAAAATTGGATTTTTCGAAATTTGTACTTTTAAGGGGCGAGCGGGACAAAAAGGGATAAAAATGGTACCAAATAAAGTATTATAACTAGAATCATGAAATTTGGTATGTAAATTCCTCTGACCATATAAATGCGAAGTAAAATTGGATTTTTCGAAATTTGTACTTTTAAGGGGCGAGCTGGACTAAAAGGGATGAAAATAGTACCAACTAAAGTATTACAGCTAGAATCGTGACATTTGGTATGTAAATTCCTCCGACGATATAGAAGCGAAGAAAAATTGGATTTTTTCGAAATTTGTAATCGGGATAATCGGGACAAAAAGGGATAAAATGGTACAAACTAAAGTATTACAGAATCATGAAATTTGGTATGTAAATTCCTCTGACGATATAGAAGCGAAGTAAAATTGGATTTTTCGAAATTTGTACTTTTATGGGATGAGCGGGAGAAAAAGGGATAAAAATGGTACCAAATAAAGTATTATAGCTAGAATCATGAAATTTGGTATGTAAATTCCTCTGACCATATAAATGCGAAGTAAAATTGGATTTTTCGAAATTTGTACTTTTAAGGGGCGAGCTGGACTAAAAGGGATAAAAATGGTACCAACTAAAGTATTACAGCTAGAATCGTGACAATTGGTATGTAAATTCCTCTGACGATATAGAAGCGAAGAAAAATTGGATTTTTCGAAATTTGTACTTATAAGGGATGAGCGGGACAAAAAGGGATAAAAATGGTACCAACTAAAGTATTACAGCTAGAATCGTGACATTTGGTATGTAAATTCCTCTGACGATATAGAAGCGAAGTAAAATTGGAGTTTTCGAAATTTGTACTTTTATGGGATGAGCGGGATAAAAATGGTACAAACTAAAGTATTACAGCTAGAATCATGAAATTTCGTATGTAAATTCGTCTGACCATATAGAAGCGAAGTAAAATTGGATTTTTCGAAACTTGTACCTTTTAGGGGGTGGGCAGGACTAAAATGGTACCAATTTATGTATTACAGCTAGAGTCGTGAAATTTAGTATGTAAATTCCTTTGACCATGCAGAAGCGCAGTTAAATTGGATTGTTCGAAATTTGTACTTTTTAGGGGGTGGACGGAATAAAAAGGGTATAAACTAAAGTATTTAGCTATAGTTGTAAAATTTGATGTGTAAATTCCTCCGACAACGTATCCTTGCAACATAAATTAATTTTTCGAAATTTTTACTTTTAAGGGGCGAGCGGTACAATAAGTAATAAAAATAGTACCAAATTTAGTATTACAGTTGACCATCAAAATGTTTTTTTTTTTTTTTCGAAATTAGTTCTTATAATGTGTGAGCTGGACAAAAAAGGGATAAAAATGGTACCAACTAAAGTATTATAGCTAGAATCGTGAAATTTGGTATGTAAATTCCTCTCACCATATAGAAGCGCAATATAAATGCATTTTTGTACTTTTAAGAGCTGAACGACACAAAAAGGGATACAAATGCTGCCAACTAAAGTATTGCAACTAGAATCGTGAAATTTGATACGTAGCGCAGTCAAATTGGATTTGTCGAAATTTGTACTTTTTAGATGCGCGCGGGACAAAAAGGGATAAAAATGGTGTACAACCCTTTAATTACGTAAACGCGGAACATAAATGGATATTACAAAATTTGTACTTATAAGGAGGACGCAGGACGACAAGGGATAAACGTGGTACCAAATAAAGTATATGTCTTTAGGGGAAGCAAAAAAATGTGTATTTTTTGGGAAAGAGGTGCAAAAAGTCATAAAGTTGTCGGCTGCATCTAGAAACATGAGGTCGAGGATATAAAAGGCTCTGCGTTTGTAATTTGTTGTTCAAAACTGGGTAGAAATTGATCAAAATTATATAAACGAAGGGTTTGTCTATATCGACCAAAATAAAATTAAATAAATACTATCCGAAAACAGAGACGGATAAAACTAATAACAAATAACAGGCCTTTTCGCGTGCGAAACAGCGGGTACTGCTAGTATTGTATATAATAAAGAATTGTATATAAAAAATACTAAGACCTCGAGCTTGAGAAATATTTATTTTGAATATTAAATAAAAAGTCGAAAAAACAACTCATATAAATATATAAAAAATGTTTTCTTGTAAGTAACATTTTAACGAAGAAAACAATGTCTGTGTGTAAAAGATCTATGGATAAATGTAGAAATTATGGCCATATTTGTAGACGCAAAGGATTTTTTTAAATCATGATTTTTAATTTTTGGTTAAATTCTGTTTCAGATTTTATTGATGCCTACTTAATTAATAAATCGTCTCAAGAAACTGTCTATCATATTTCACTATTTTTTCTATAGTCTCACATCGATCATTTGTCATTTGCCAGGAATATACTGCAGCACAGTGTTGTCAGAGGCAATCTTGAAAATCAGAACAACAACAACAACAACAACAATAACAGTAATAATAATAATAATACGTAATAACAGTACTACGTAATAGCTAGAAATACAACAATACACATTTACTACGATTACTAAAACGTGTTAAAATTATTTGCAGCAAAACAAACAACACACTTTTCCGAGATAAACAAATTGCCATGTTTGTTGCTATTCTGCGCTATCAGAGCTATAAATAAAGAGTGATTTTTTTGAGGTTAGGATTTTCATGCATTAGTATTTGACAGATCACGTGGGATTTCAGACATGGTGTCAAAGAGAAAGATGCTCAGTATGCTTTGACATTTCATCATGAATCGTCTTACAAACGAACAACGCTTGCAAATTATTGAATTTTATTATCAAAATGCGTGCTCTGTTAAGAAAGTTCATTGCGCGCTTCCATTTTATGGTCAGTTTAATCGACCCACTGAAGCGGCTATTCGGGCTATTGTGACTAAATTTCGCACCAAATTTACATTGTTGGACATTAAACCACCAACACGCTTACGTAGAGTGCGAACTGAAGAAAATATCGCAGCTGTATCGGCCAGTGTTAATGATGACCACCAATTTTCGATTCGTCGCCGTTCGCACCAATTGGGTCTCTGTTACTCAAAAACGTGGAAATGCCAAAATTGGACTAAGCGGATGGACCACCTAAGACGCAGCCGCGGTCAACATTTAAATGAAATTATCTTCAAAAAGTAAATGTCATGGACCAATCTAACGTTTCAAATAAAGAACCGATGAGATTTTGCAAATTTTATGCGTTTTTTTTTTTAAAAAGTTATCAAGCTCTTAAAAAATCACCCTTTACAAGTATCAAAACAAAACAAAAAAAACAACAACAACACAAATTAACGTTTAACTTAATTAGCGGGTAGTAATAGGCTGCAACTCAAAACAAAACAAACAAAAAAACTGGAAATAAATGCTAAAGTCGGCCGGCAGCGACTTTATATACAGCCCTATGGGAGATTGGTGGGAATTGCTATAAACGTACCTATGATGTCGATAGGGATCAATAATAGAACTGATACCAAAGTGTGAATAAATGTGAAACAATTTTCACTTCTCATTTTTTAAGTATATTGAAATAAATCTCATATATATAAACTAGTACGCGATTTAGCGCGATTTTTAGACAAATAATCGGAAAGTGAGTTGTGCTTCTAATTTGTTTCAGAGAATAATTTACTTAAAGAGTCCGGGTATGTTGTTGAAAAGTCGCTGCGAAGCCATCTGACGAAGGCTTTCACGGGCCAGAAGTCATGATAGTGCAGCCAAGTAATAAATGACATTTGTAAATAAGATGCAAAATGGTCTTGAGCCAGGAGAGTATCCCAGTTCAAATCAAAATCATAATTATTTAATATTGGTATAAATAGCCCGAATAACCCATGTATATATCAGATCACATAATATTTTATATTATTTTGTAATATCTAGCATATTAACGATGAAAAAAGCCCTTTATGGATTAATTTATTTTATCTCTTACTAGCAGTACCCGCTGCTTCGCACGCGAAAAAGTCAGTCATTTGTTAATTTTATCCGTCCAAAAAATATTTTTTTTTAAAACAATTTAATCCATTATTTCGATGTGAAATTCGCAACATATGTAACCATCGTAAATTCTTTTAATTGATAATACAAAACCTAAAGGTACCCACAATGAAAATTGTAATTTTAGTCAAAAAAAATGTATCCATATTTATTTGTATTGATTTTATGAGTCATTATGCCTCAATTCACTCCCAACATATTTTTTAGAAATAAAACAAGAAGAATCTACTTGTGAAATTTCTCAGACACCCCCAAAATCTTGACTTACGGGTAAAATACTGGTTTCGCGTGGCTCTGAGCAAGTAGAACCTACACCGTCCAATAAATTCATTTGTCAA
The DNA here is from genome assembly GCA_947397865.1 of Polietes domitor. Classification (NCBI taxonomy): domain Eukaryota; kingdom Metazoa; phylum Arthropoda; class Insecta; order Diptera; family Muscidae; genus Polietes; species Polietes domitor. The sequence continues at coordinate 124,204,080 of OX377620.1, forward strand.
AAATATACTTTTCTGAAAAACTTCCCAAATATTACACCGTACGACAAATAAAAAATCGTTACATTTGAACCGAATGATATAAGTCTGCAACTATAGACAAAGTGGAGTTAATTGGCTTTTTCAGTTTTTCATTTCCTCATCATGTTGCCCTTTAAAAGGACTACAAAGTTCCCAAGGATAACATTTTTCAATAATTATTTGAAATACTTATTCGCATCCTATGATATAAGTGTCATATTAAAGAGGAGAATATCTGTTAAAAATACTTTAAATTCCATGCTACTATCTGTGTTAGTTTAGCATTAACAATCATTTAAAATTGTCCTCAATGAAAACTTTATTTAGATTATTCATGTTTTAATTTTTAAGAGGGGAAAACATTGAAATAGTTATTCAAACTTAACTTATACAGATAGAGGCATGACATTTGAAGCATTATTAACAGATATTCTTCTCTTTGATTTTATAACCACATATGACCTTTATATTGCGCGCATAGGTACGAAAATTCAAATTGTTTTAAATACTTGTTAACACCCTATGTTGCCGGTGTATATATCAAATAAGAGAGCAGAACATCTGTTTAAAATACTTTAAATTTCATGGTTTTATCTGTATTAATTTAGAATTAACAACAATTTCAAGTTTTCTCCCTTGGTTAATTTATTATTTTTCATATTTTACTTTTTAAATGGAAAGCTTGGAATGACTTAAAAATTGTCGTTCGGTGATATCAGCCGATTCCTTCACAGTATTTAAAAAGCAGAAACGACCTTTCATACGACATATACGTAGTTTTTGAGTATTCGACCACATTTTTTTAAATTTTCCATTCTCCTTTTGTGGGATTGTTTTTTCACTTTAGTTTGTAAAGTAAGCGTAGTAATTGTGAATTTATATAAAAATAACGTTTAGTAAGAAGTAAAATACCACTTGGGTTTCAAAAATCCTTCGGTAATTGACTGTGTTATTGAAGTTTTCACAAAAACTACACTTTTGCAAAAATACAGATTTTGATCACAGTTGAGATCTCTCATAATTTTACCGATTTGAGGTCCAAGAAAAATATCTAAAATTCTTTAAAACATGTGAAAACGGTAAATAAATGCATGCCGACTATTTTAGTGAAAATCCCAAATTTTGGAATACATTTTCCCCACTTTGGGAATTCGGGTTTTTATTGGCACAAATGCAATATCTGAAAATCTATTCAATTTTTCAACGTATTTTAAGAAAAAAAAATGTTAATAAAAATCCAAAATTTTGGAACACATTTTCCCCACTTTGGGAATTCTGATATTATTTGCAAAAATTAAATATCGGCAAATATAGTCAATTTTTCATCTTATTTTTAGAAAAAAAAAATATTAATAAAAATCCTTAATTGTGGAACACATTTTCCCACTTTGGGAATTCGAATTTTATTGGCATAAATTCAATATAAAATCTAGCCAATTTTTCATTTTATTAAAAATATTAAAAAATATCCCTAATTTTGGAACACATTTTCCCCACTTTGGGAATTCTGATATTATTTGCAGAAATTAAATATCGGCAAATTTAGTCAATTTTCATTTTATTTTTAGAAAAAAAATATTAATAAAAATCCCTAATTTTGGAACACATTTTCCCCACTTTGGGAATTCTGATATTATTTGCAGAAATTAAATATCGGCAAATCTATTCAATTTTCCATTTTATTTAAAAAATAAATATTAATAAAAATCCGTAATTTTGAACACATTTTCCCCACTTTGACAATTCTGACATTATTTGCAAAAATTCTTTATCGGCAAATCTAGTCAATTTTTCATCTTATTAAAAAAATAATAAAAACAAAAATTCCTAGTTTTGGAATACATTTTCCCCCTCTTTGGGAATTCTGATATTTTTTGAAAAAATTCAATTTATTTTTAGAAAAAAAAAAATATTAATAAAAATCCGTAATTTTGAACACATTTTCCCCACTTTGACAATTCTGACATTATTTGCAAAAATTCTTTATCGGCAAATCTAGTCAATTTTTCATTTTATTTAAAAAAAAAAATATTAATAAAAATCCCTAATTTTGGAACACATTTGTCCCACTTTGAGAATTCTGACATTATTTGCAAAAATTCTTTATCGGCAAATCTAGTCAATTTTTCATCTTATTAAAAAAATAATAAAAACAAAAATTCCTACTTTTGGAATACATTTCCCCCTCTTTGGGAATTCTGATATTTTTTGAAAAAATTCAATTTATTTTTAGAAAAAAAAATATTAATAAAAATCCTTAATTTTAGAACACGTTTTCCCCACTTTGGGAATTCTGACATTATTTGCAAAAATTCTTTATCGGCAAATCTAGCCAATTTCTCATTTTATTTTTAGAAACAGAAAAAATACTAATAAAAATACATAATTTGGAATACATTTTCCCCACTTTGGGAATTCTGATATTTTTGTGCAAAATGTCAATATCGGCAAATCTAATAAATTTGTCATCATTTTTATCCTGATTCGAATAAAAATCTCATTTTGGAACACATTTTCCCCACTATGGGAATTCGGTTTTTGATTGGCAAAAATTCAATATCTGCAAATCTAGTAAATTTGTCATCATTTTTACCTTGATTTTTTCATTTTATTTAAAAAAATAAATATTAATAAAAATCCCTAATTTGGAACAAATTTTTCCCACTTTGAAAAACTAGTCAACTTTTCATTTTATTTTTAGAAAAAATATTAATAAAAATCCCTAATTTTGGAATACATTTTCCCCACTCTGGGAGTTCTAACATTATTTGCAAACATTCTTTATCGGCAAATCTAGCCAATTTCTCATTTTATTTTTGGGAAAACTTGAAATGGTTTAAAAATAAAAATATATATTAATAAAAATCCATAATTTAGAATACATTTTCCCCACTTTGGGAATTCTGATATTTTTGGGCAAAATGTCAATATCGGCAAATCTAATAAATTTATCATAATTTTTATCCTGATTTAAAAAAATCTCATTTTGGAACACATTTTCCCCACTTTGGGAATTCGGTTTTTGATTGGCAAAAATTCAATATCTGCAAATCTAGTAAATTTTTCATAATTTTTGTCTTAATTTTGACACAAAAATATTAAATATTTGAACATTTTCCCTTTCCCTGTATAATTATAAATTTGTTCAATATCAAATGCGAAAATAATTTGTCGTAAATTTTACACTACACGTACTCGTTTACACACGTACTTTGTACTCTAGTTCTGTGTTGGCAAAAACAATGTTGCCAAAGCAAAAACCCGCTGCCCCAAAATAATTGCAAATTATGCTACCTGGAACTGTGAACTGCGAACACGCTTGTTTAACCAGCTATAATTACACTTTTTGCAACAATTGTTTTCATAATTGGCAACATCAGAAATCTAACTTTAATTGAGGTGCTAAAAATAAATTATCGCACATTTGTAAAACAAGCTGCAGCCGAATCATAAACACAATCGCTTTCTAAACACACACGCACATGGGCCACACACACAAACATTGCGACGCTCGCTTTGGTAGGCAATCACAACATTTCTTAGCGATAAAATAAAATTAACAAAAGTAGACACAACACGAGGAAAAAAACAACGTCAGCCAACAACAAACAATTGCGTGCTCATAATAATCTGGTCTGAGTAAAAGGCAACGAGCGATATTTTGCAGGGAAGTGAAATCATGAATTTCCAGGGGTTTTAAGGAATTTTAAATTCCCACTCAGGGCTTTGATTTAGAAGTACACATTTGTTGGCCGAACATGAAAAATAGAAATAAAATATGTATATATTTATTATATTAACAAAATTTTCGTTAAAAGTGAACCAACGAAAGAAAACAAGACAGCAAGAGATATTGTTTATTTTTTTAATTTTTAATTTATTTCCAATATCACTATGCAACAAAAAAATTGTGTCCGAAACCTAAAAGCTATTTTTTCGTGTACATTGAGGCATACTGATTTTATGAATTCAAAAATTGTTTATGCTAACATTTAAAAAAAATTGTTTAATTTTATTCTGTGTCCGAGACGCTATTATCTTCTTTGAAATATCGACTTTTATCGAATATCGATTTTTAAAATGCCATGGTTTCAAGGGATAGAATGGGAACATAGGGATAAAATAATGGTACCAACCAATAGCCTTCTGCGAGAACGATGAAATTAGCTTTTAAGGGGCTAAAATGGGAAAAAGTGATAAAAAATTGTACCAACCAAATTGTCGATGATAGAATCATGAAATTCGGTGTATGCATTTCTCTGATTGCATAGACGCGCAAATTAGAAAAAATACTTAAAAATTCGTAAAAATGGAAATGAAATGTGTTAAAACTGGTAGCGAGCAAATGGCAACTTAATTTCACGATTCTAGTGAAATTAAGTTATCTTGCACTGTGGACGTAAAAAATGTTTTTTGTCTCGGAAATAAAATAAAATTAGAAAAAATTATAATCGTCAGAATTGGAATTTTATCATTTTTTTTTGTTTCGGACATAAAATACAATAAAAAACAATGAAATGGAAATAAAATTCATTAAATGTGGAATTTCAGTAACAAAAAATAATTTGTTGACTCTGGTATAAAATAAAATTAAAAAAGTAAATAAAAATCAACTTAAAATTGGAATTTTAGTAAAAACAATAATTTTTGTCGGTCTCAGACATAAAATTAAATAAAACTCGTCAAAATAGGAATTTTAATAAACAATATTTTTTTGTCTCGGTCATAAAATAAAAAATAAATAAAATTCGTCTTGGACTTTTTTCTGTCCAGCAAAAAAATTATTATTTATTTTTAAATCATAAAAAATATCCATCTCAAAAGTATCCGTCTCGGACACAATAAAATTAAAATAAAAAATAAATAAAATTTGTCAAAATTGGAAAATTATTATTTATTTTTAAATCATAAATTTAAATTATTATTTATTTTTAAGTCATAAAAAATATCCGTCTCGGACACAATAAAATTAAAATAAAAAATAAATAAAATTTGTAAAAATTGGAAAATTATCATATTATCATAAATTTAAATTATTATTTATTTTTAAATCATAAATTTAAATTATTATTTATTTTTAAATCATAAAAAATATCCATCTCAAAAAAAAATAAATAAAATTTGTCAAAATTGGAATTTTCGTAACAAAATATTTTTTTGTCTCGAGCAGAAAATAAAAATAAACAAGTATAATTCGACAAAATTCGAATTTTAGTAAAAATATTTGTTTTGTCACGGACAAAAACTAAAATGTAAAAATTAAATAAAATTCGTCAAAATTGGAAATTTTGTAAAGCAATACTTTTTGTCACGGATACAAAATAAAATGAAAAAAAAATCGTCAAAATTAGAATTTTAGTAGAAAAATAATTGTTTTGCCTCGAGCATAAAATTAATAAACAAAAATAAAATTCATCAAAATTGGAATTTTTGTAATAAAAAGTAATTTTTTAGTAGTAATAAAATAAATGATATTTGACAAAATCAAATAAAATTCGTCAAAATTGGTATTTTAGTAAAAAAAATATTTTTTTGTCTCGGTCATAAAACATAAGTCCGCTTATATATTTAATTAAAGGTAATTATGATGTTAACAAATGAAACGAATTTGACATAGAAACAGCGAATTTCATTTTCGCATCAAAACAGACAGTAGTTTAGTAATAGTCTCTAAAAGATTGAAAAATATTTGTTTGCTAACAAAAATTTTATTAAAAATATTTATTAAAAAAATAATATTTCGTATTAAAAAAATTATATATTTGTTTGAAAAAAAAACTTTTTTTGTTTAAAAAATACAAGAACAAATAGAGAAAATTTTGGAAAAAATAGTTCTTTATTTTTAATAGCTAACATTTTAACAAAGAAAACTAGTCTATAGGTAACACATATGTGACGCGCAAAATAGAAAGGGACCTAAGGGTAAAAACCGGTTTTGTTCAGGAGAGCCATTTTAAAGATTTAAATACGTGTATCTTTGGTGTACCATCACTGAGCGTGTTGGTATTGGTCTCATTTGGAAGCGACACAACTCATGACGTCAGGAAAACCTTGAAAACGCGCGTAGGTCGTCCCTACCTCTTGTTTTGTGCAATTTTTACTGTTTTCTACCTAGCGCGCTGTTTCTATGAGTTTGCTCGCGTTTTTTCGAATCCAGGTTTATTTTCTGAAATTATTAATTGTGAATTATAATAAATACTCATTTATAATTCTTTTAAATCATGAATATACTCTGGTACGAACATTTTTTCACATAACCTTATTATGTTATTCGCGAAAATAATTTAAAACTAATAACATTCTTACTGACTGTTTTAGGATGAAATGGTGGACGAATTCGAAGTAGTAGATTTACCTTATAGCTTCCCTGATGACGAGGATGATGACGATCACTTCTCAGAATTATCGGATAGTGACTCTGAAGATGATACCGATAATATGTACCTTGATAAATCTGATCTTGATTTACGCGAAGAAAAGGTAATTGCTCGACTATATGGTTCAAAAATACCTCCGTGTTGTTCAAATCAATGCAATGAAGTGATCCCTAAGAAGATGGCTGTGGATTTTCGTACGTCTTTCATGAATTTAGATAAAGAATCCCAAGATTTAATTATTCTCGGACATCTGGCAGCTCACCGTGACGATGCAATGCTCAGGTCAAAAGTTGGTGATCGATCGCGGGCTATGAAGAAGCGGTACAATCAGATATATTATTTTCGAAGTTTGCCGATATGCCGTGATGTGTACTTCTTCCTGTATACAATGGGAATTAAACGCAACAAAAATCTAATCGAACATTACGACCAAAATGGTGTTTATCCACGCGAACATGGCGTGACGAATAAAATTAATCGTACAGATGCTTTAACTACTTTGAAAAAAAAAAAAGAAATTATTTCATTTCTCTGCCGTTTTGCTGAAACTGTTGCTATCACTTTACTTGGACGTCAACCAAATCATCGTTATTATCGTTTTTTGAAACTTCCAACTACTGAAAGTAAGACTTCTGTTTACACTAGATACACCAACAGCGTCGAACCGGATGAAGGTGTATTCTGATCATTTGCAATCTGCCAGCACTCAGCGAGTCAAGCCTGATCCAAATGCCATGTATCCAGATATTCCACAGGAGGATTATCTAGTAATATCTATGGATTATGCTCAAAATGTTAGCTTTCCGTAGGATCCACAGCAAATAGGAACTGTATACTTTAAATCAGGTCGCAAAACAGCAATTTTCGGAATTACAAACGAACGCCAAAATGTTCAACACATCTTCTGTATTGACGAAAGCGATTCCATTGGAAAGGGTCCGAATTCAGTAATATCAATGTTTGATTAACTAAAAAATAGTGATATTCGCTGATAACTGTGTTTCACAAAATAAAAACAATGTGATGATACGATATTTACAACACCTTGCCGATACTTCCAGATGTGAGTCAGTTCAATTGAACATTTTGTTAACCGGACATACAAAGTTTTCACCTGATCGTTTATTCGGAGTTTTCAAATCAAAATATGCCCAAACTAATGTCAACTGCTTCATGGATGTAGTTGATTGTGTTAGAAAATCATTTCGTAATGGATTTAATGTTCCTGTACCTATTCGACTTCCAAACTCAAGTGAGCCTGTTGTTGAGCGGAGAAAATGGGACGAATACTTCGAAGTATCATCACTTTGTATTTATTGCACAGTCACCAGTGCAATGTAAACTGTTTGCGAATTCAGCCAGCATAAATGAAAACATACATCTGAGTTACAATACCAGTATCGATGACAAACCAATTATAATTCCGTCACCAGGGTTATCGATGAAGCGTCAATGGTACTTGTATAAAGAGATCCGGGGTTTATGTTTTGACGATTCAAAGAAAGATTCGGTTGCTCCTCTTCCTTTGGTCTCTGGAAATGGAAACGAAGAGGAGGATTCGGAGGAAGTGGACAATCCTCAAGAAGTGGAGGCAGCAGACGTTAAGAAGAAATCGAAAAAAATAAAGGACCGGTACCGTCAAGTTCTAAGGAACCAATTCGCAAGAACCGTCGATTAAAATTATTTTTCTATTTTTTTAAATTGTTCATAAGGAAAAAAAATAAATAAATAAATGAAAATAAATAAATTCTACCGTTAGGTCCCTTTCTATTTGCGCTTAGAATCGACGACTTCACTTTCATAAAACGCGCATATCTCTGAGAGGGAACACTTTTGAGGCATGGGATCGGTCTCATACGATGCTCAGATATTGTCCACATCAAAAAAAAGTGAAAATTGATTACCCTTAGGTCCCTTTCTCTATGCGCTGTCACATATATGTATAAATATAAAAGTTATGACACTCTTGGTAGACGCAGAAGAATTAAAAAAATCACATTTTTTTTAATTTTTGTTTAGTAGCATAAAATAAATTTAAAAAATAAATAAAATTCATCAAAATTGGAATTTCTGTTAAAAATAATTAGAAAAATTCATATTTATAAAAAAATCTTATATCGTTTACGAGTTCAGAAAAACGAAATAAGTGAGAAAATGTTATAGACTGACCTTCCACAAAATTTTTGTGGCATAGTGTATCTAAGCAATGACAACAATTACCGCAGAACTTAAAATACTATGGGTTGAATTGCACTCCTCACATTTCCCGGCATGGGTTAGAACAATTGCCGATGGCCATCCCTAATCTAAACGTACGGACGACGATTATGAGTTGATGTGTGTGTGTGTGTGACGTGTGTTTGCTGGATGTCGTCCGTCGTTTTGTAATTTTGTATTTGGCGGTTATGAACGTTTTGGCCGTAGGAACTGGCTGTGATTGTGTGCCTCACCACAAAATGATGTGCAAATGATTGTGCATATCCGTCGACATAAACTCCTGTAATTCCATTCCTTCTTGTGCAGACATACTCACACACTCGCACACACGCACCCATTGACACAAATGGAGGCATGTCGCTACAGCCTGACAGCTCTTAATATATGGCAAAACTAATATTACAAACTTTTCGGTTAAGCACTTTTTCCTCTTTCCTTTCCTGCTTTGGTTGACAGCGAAAGTGCGACAATGAATGTGTGTGTGTGAGTGAGTCTTTATGTGCGACTTAGAACAGATTTTCGTTACTTTTGGCCATTTTCGGCGACAGACTGGCAAAAAGCTTCACCATCTTAGTGCGTGTTCATGGGCATTTTCATGGGGTTTGGACACATTCCCTTTTCGTCAGCAGCAGCTCTGAAACCAGTTGGAATCCATAAAACTTTGTCATAAGACCGGCACATTTAGCCAGTCAATCGAAGGGACTGGACAAAAGTTTTTTTTGTCGTGTCAAATTCGTTTTAATACATATCACTCGGATAAGTATTAATACATATCACATCTACTATAACACTATGCAACACAAATTTTGTCGAAGGGTATTATTATTACATTTTCTGATGTATTTTGGCTTTCTAAACTCCAAAACGATATTAGAATTTTTTTTTCAATTTTTACTAACATTTCTATTTTCGGCGAAGGGTACCTTTAATATTTGTATTTTCATTTTGGAAATAAAAAACAAGAATATTTTATATGGGTGTTGATTTTTCTAAATATTTTTAACAAAAAATCTAATATTGGAAAATTCGATTTTTTGTCCGAGACCAAAAAAATATATTATTTTTACTAAAATTCCAAATTTATCGAATTTTTTATTTTTATTTATTTTATGTCCGAGACAAAAAAATATTTTTTGTGAGTATTGGGGTATTGATACATAAAATTGATAAAAAAAATCAAAACAAAAAAATTATTTTGTTATTATATAAATCCACCTCCAGGATGGGGGTATACTAACTTTGTCATTCCGTCTGTAAAACCTTGAAATATCGACCTGAGATCCTATAAAATATATATATTCTTGATCGTCATGAAATTCTAAGATGATCTAGACATTTCCGTTCTGTTGAAAGCACGCTAGCATCTAAACGAAAGGAGTTAGGAGGTCCAAATTTTGCATAAATACGTCTTATAGTCGTAGATCGGTTGGGATTAAAACTGGACGAAATCGGCCCAAAGGGAAAAAATTTTCCCTCACAAGGACTGAAAAAACACATAATAACCCCTAATATTTTAGCGTATTTAAGCATGTTTTTTAGTATGCCTGTTTATATTTGCTTGATATTCAGATTCTTATTTGTAGGGGGTGAAGTGGGGCAAAAAGGGATAAAAATGGTACATATTAAACGACAACAGCTAGAAACACGAAATTCGGTGTGTATATTCCTCTAATAGAGTAGATACATAATATAAAAGTATTTTTTCCAAATGCGTACTTTGGAAGAAAATCTTTGGATAAATGTAGAACTTATGACCCTTATTGCATGTCATATTACCTGATTTTTGGGACACCCTATGCTATATAAATGAACATTTTGGTGTATGTGTCTTTCATTTATGTCTAGCCTTAATATCCGTTTCTTAACTGATTTTCACACACATGAGTGCGTTTTATGCGAACACATTTCGCGCGCGTTTACGAAAAGTCAGAAACCAATTTGGCTTCCTCTCCTCAGGGTTCCATCAACACATCTCATCATTCGCCCTCACGGCATTATGGCGAAGTAATTTGAAATTATGGGCAAAGTTATGGTGTGGTTTGGAGAATTCTTGCCTGAAGAATTCTGCCTCACAAATGAATTCAAATTGCAAGTGAAGGATATGATTTAAATGGATATGGAATACTTTTGGGGTAAATAAATAATTTTTCATTATAAAATTAAATTAATTGGAAATTAAATTATATGAAAGTAAACTGACTTTTAATCATAAAATGTACTAAAGCGCCAAAAAAAACTCCTACATTTGAAAAGCCCCAAACTCTACTTTTGTGATTGAATTTTGCAAAGAACTTTTTCAATCAAGCAGAATATGATTGCAGATTGCAAAAGATTTGGCGATAATGTAGAAAAATATCGATGTGGCTGCTCAATAGTTTAAAAGTTCATTATTTTCGATTTTGATTTTATTGGTCTATATATCTCTATTTAGCCATGGAAAAGAAGAGCTCTTGAAGTAGTCTTTTGCATTAACAAAAAGTGTAATATCGTTATATATTAATATCGTTTATTATAAGCCTAAAAGTATGTATTGCAAAATACGCATCAGTCCAATCAGTCAATCATTTTATAGGAATGATTTGCCAGGCTATTTGAAATGATTTATTAATTAACAAAAAACCGGTAACCTATTATCCCGTGATTATTTTGAAAATTTTTAGCTAATATATTAATGCTTGTTTATTTATTAAGTTATAAGAGTTGGTTACCGTCGTTTAAAAGATATAAGACATTTTATATGAGATTTCGTAAAATATAAAAATTTGCATATCATTACCAAAATATAAAAAAGACTCAACTAACATTTTTTAGCAAATCGAGATTTTTGGTTATTTTAACAAAACATAAATAAAAATATCGATTTGCAAAAAAATGTTAGTTGAGTCTTTTTTAATATTTTGGTACCAATATGGATGTTGTGGACGTGGCACTGACAATTTTCATTTATTTATGGACTCAAATGAAATCTTTGGCAACGATTTATTTTAATGTATATATTAATTATACCCTCCACCTCGAGGATGGGGGTATACTAACTTTGTCATTCCGTTTGTAACACCTTGAAATATCGACCTGAGACCCTATAAAGTATATATATTCTTGATCGTCATAAAATTCTAAGACGATCTAGACATGTCCGTCCGTCTGTCCGTCTGTTGAAAGCACGCTAGCATCAAATTTCCCATAAATGCGTCTTATAGTCGTAGATCGGTTGGGATGGGGCGAAATCGGCCCAAAGGGAAAAATTTTTCCCTCACAAGGACTAAAAATACCCATAATAATCCCTAATATTTTAGCGTATTTAAGCATGTTTTTTGAATATGTCTGTTTATATTTGCTTGATATTTGGTATGCACATTCCCCTTATAGCAAAAACGTGCCCCATAAAGAGATTCTTATTTGTAGGGGGTGAAATGGGCAAAAAGGGATAAAAATGCTACATATTAAACGACAACAGCTAGAATCACGAAATTCGGTGTGTACATTCCTCTAATTGAGTAGATACATAATATAAAAGTATTTTTTCCAAATTCGTACTTTTAAGGGGTAAAATGGGAATAGAGGGATAAAAATGGTACCAACCAAACGGCTGTACCTAGAATAATGAAAATCGGTGTATACATTCCTCTTATTGCATAGATAAGTAAAAAACACGGATTTTTCAAAATTCGTACTTTTTGGGGTTAAAATGAAAAAAGGGGATAAAAATAGTACCAATCTAATGACCGCAGCTAGAGTCATGAAATTCGGAGTATACATTCCTCTGAGTGTGCAGACACTGAAAATAAACTGATTTTTCGAAATTCGTACTTTTTGGGGTTAAAATGAAAAAAGGGGATAAAAATAGTACCAATCAAATGACAGCAGCTAGAATCATGAAATGCGGAGTATACATTCCTCTGACTGAGTAGACACCGAAAATAGACGAATTTTTCGAAATTAGTACTTTCAAGGGATATAATGGTACAGAGGGATAAAAATAGTACCAACTAAACGACTACAGCTGGAATGATGAAATTCTAATTGCGTAGAAACGTCAAGGGGGTAAAAATGGTACCAACCAAATGGGCGCAGCTGGAATCATGGAATTCGGTGAATACATTCCTCTGACTGCATAGACACGCAAAATAAAAAGTTTTTTCCAAATTCGTACTTTTGCTTTTAAGGCTAAAATTGGTTGAATCAGGTTTGCACTATGTACGTCTGATAATGGATTTTCAAAATGTGTACTTTTGGAATAAAAATAGAATGGAAATACAACCAACTGTGGCACCCACTATCTACCAATATTTATGGCTTTGAAAATATTTTTGAAAATATAAATATAAGAATATTTATTTTTTGAATTGACGTATTGGTAGCATTACCATATAAGCGTGGTTTGAAATAATTAAAATATTATATTTATTTATAAGATTAATTTTTTAATATTTGTATTTGTTTTGGTTTGGCTATATTAAAAAAATTATATTTTCCTGTAATATTACTGCACTTCTACGAAAACCGACAACCTCTGTGGAATGCAATCCATGGTGGAGGGTATATAAAGTTCGGCCCGGCCGAACTTAACGCCGTTTTTACTTGTTTTATTATATGTATGATGATTTTTCCAAGTTAAATGGGATGTAGGCGTGATTATTGGCGGCATTAAAACAAAAACTTTCGTTTGATCTAATTTGACAATTTAAGAAGAGATGTGTGCGAAATTTCAAGGTTCTAGCTCTATTCCTTGTGTGGCGTACTATACGGCCCTATTGAAAAATATTTGTTTCAAAAAACTTTCAAAAATCATAAAATGTAGAAAAATTCAAAAAAAATATATATTGTTTTATTTTTTAATTGCCAACATTCTTACATAGAACACAATTTCTATATGTAAAATATCAAATGTAAAATATCAAAGGCCATCTTTTAATTAAAAAAAATCATGATTTTTTAAATTTTTTTTAAATAGTCTGAAACCCTTTCTCAAAGTTGATAATTTGAGGAAGGGTTTGTTTTATTTTAGAGCTGGGATCGTAACGAAGAAAACAATGCCTATCTGATAAATATCCATAAATAACTGTAAAAGTTTTGACCGTTGTTGTAGAAGTAAGGTAATTTCGACCAATTGTGTCATTTTTACAAAGTTTTTTTTGCAGTTTTTACCAAGATAGACATACGGTCATAACTTCCACATTTCTCTATAGCCTTTCTTCAAATAGGCCTTGTTTTCTTCGTTAGGATCTCAAGTAATATAAAAAACACAAAATATTCTTCTATATAATTTGTGAAGGGGGTTTCCCCGCTATTTAAACAAAAAGTAAAATCATATGATTTTTAAAAAAATATTTTGCATCTAACAAGAGTTTCATAACTTCTACATTTATCCATAGCTTTTCTACATATAAACATTGTTTTCTTCATAAGGATCATCATCAGCTATTAAAAGAATAAAACACAATAATCTATTGTGCAATTTGTAAAGGGGGCTTCCCGCTCGTTAAACAACAATTTAAAAATCATGATTTTTTAAATCGTTTAAGTTTACAAAGAGTGTCATATCGTCTTCTACATATATCCATAGATCTTTTACATGTAGGCATTGTTTTCCGCGTAAGGATGCTAGGTAGTCAAAAATAAAACAAAACAATATATTGTCTAATTTGTAAAGGGCTTTTCCCCCGCTATTTAAATAATAATTTAAGAATCATGATTTTTTTAAAATAGTTTGCGTAAAAAGACAAAAGACTACATATAATAATACATCTTTAGATAGAATATTTTCCTCGCTAATATCTTAGCTATTAAATAATGGAACAAAATATCTGTATGAGATTTCTTTTCTTTTATATGGATTTTTTCGTGCCACCAACATTTTTTTCGGCTAAAAATCATTTTTTTTTTCTCATTTTTTGATACCATTCCCAAACCACAATTTCTATGTGAAATTTGTAGCCATCATAATTACCTTTAATTCAAAATATAATCGGGTGTTATCGGTCTTATATTTCCAAAATGAGAGTACAAATATCGAAGGTACCTTCGCGAAAATTGGAATTTTAGTAATAAATTAAAAAAAATATTTCCATAAAAAATTTTTAAAATTGTTTTCGAATTTAAAAAGCCAAAATACGTCAGAAAATGATATATAACATTCGGCAAAATTTTTGTTGCATAGTATAATCTGTGATCACCTCTTGAGCCATATCTTCAGTCATATGGCACGAATTTTGTTGGACAATTTAAAAGGACTACATGCATCTTCTAAAGTAGCCGTCCAGTCGAAATGTTGTCGATATTCTGTGATTATTTATTATATTATTTAAGTTGTTCCTTAAGAGAAGATTCAATGTGGATCAAATTCATATCCATCCATATTCTGTAAGAGAGATACGAGTTAACTTCATTTTTGGCTGTCGCTTTGAAGAACCACTAAAAAACCAGCCTAATCGTCCAATGAGTTATTCAAAACAAGCAAGTATATTTAAAGTGATTCCAAGGGTCTATTAATTCGGAAAAAATTGGACAAAAATCCAACATAAAAAATGACATGAGAAAAACATGATTTAGAGCGTACAGCTCATGATTTCAGGAGCGTTCAGCTCACAGACGGCTAGAAAAGAAATATTTTGTAGATCATCATTAAACAATTCAATCTTCTTTTCTTGAGTGGGAGGGGGGTTGTGTCCGCTGCAATTTATTTTCGTGACCCATCCTAATGTGCATGTCATGTCTACGATGTGTGACAACCTAAGATAATATGTATGTATATAAACATAAAACCCACAACCACTTGAGCTTTTGAGAACTTAACGACACTTTCTGGAAAAACGCTAAATAAAACATCTGAAAATGTTGCAGTCACTCGCTCAACTCAACTCACTCACTTATGCTATAATTTTCGAAACACTTTTAAGCTCATATTTTATACACGCTTCGCATTACTCGCATTACCTACCTTCGGCTCACAATCTGCGGAATAAAATCACCGCTTTTCCCACTTCCACTTCCAACCGAAAAAAAGAAATCCTGTTTCGCATCTACTTTGTGTGCTTTCGCAAAACTTACAAGATTTGAACTCGAACTAGACACGATGGAGGACGGGCGGACAACGCAACGCACTGAAGACGAAGTAAAGCGACGAATGCTGGGCCAAAACATGTTGTTGAATTCTAACTTGGCTTAAAAGAATATTTAACGTGGCAAAAGTTTTAAGTAGCAAAGTTTCATCCGCCTTATCCCCGTTTGCCACCATTTGGTGGTGGAATTCATTCAGCGACGACATTCGTTCAAGTGGGTGGATTGGATATTCTGGTTGCACGGAGGAGTATGGTCATGGCTGACTACTGTCGTCGACGTCGTTGTTGTTATACCCGAAATGAAATGTTGGCTAAACAACACTTCAAAAGGAGATATAGGGAGGGAATGACAATTTCAGGAAAATTATGAATAAGTACTTATGCATGATTACTTTTAGCGAGGTGAGTTTGTCTTTTTAAGGGAGAAGAGCCAAAATAGGTTTTTTAATTATCAATACAGAAATAGTCCGCGTTTGTCCTTCGAAAATTAAATAATCCCCAACGAATCCTATTTAACCAAAAAATTATAAAATCATGATTTTTTAAACTTTTACGTCTACTAAGAGAGTCATAACTTCTACATTTATACATAAAGGTAACTTCGCTGCAACTTAGAATATTAGTAAAAAATTAAAATAAAAGTTGATCCATTATTTTTTTAATATCGTCTTTGAGTTTATATGTTGGCCTTCGGCATTTTTTTCAAGTTTCGAGTGTATTTAGAAACCATAGTAGAAGTATTCCCTGCCTTATCATACACACCACTCTTAAATATTGCGTCGCACATATCCTAGGCTTTAGCCCTCCCTCGCTACACCAACTCTTGCCACATTTTCGAAACTGTTGATTTCATTAACACGACCAAAGAATTTTAAGTTGTTTTCTTTACTTTAAATACAGACGAGAAACAAATATTGTGTCGTCTTCTTCCTCTTTTTCTGCTTTTGCAGCCAAAACTCACACAAGAAAAGTTTAGTTAAAAGTTGCCTTGAACAACAAATAATATAAACGTTATGTGGGTAAATAAGCTGATCCCGACAAAGGTCGTTACTATAGCAAAACTACGATAGTGGGACAAACTATTATGGAGGAACGATTCCAAAATGTCCTAAACGGAGAAAAAAATTATATATATTTGGAATACACACATGCATTATGTATCGAAATAGTTTTAATCAGATATTTTACAGACCCGAGAATAATAGATATTTTTTATTATATGTTTGCAATTTTGGAAAAAATACCCAAATATATTTAACAAAATATGTTATGTTAAATATTTCAAATAAATAATAATTAGAGTTTGTTCAAAATATAATGTAATTCAATCCATATGTTGCTAGGGCGACTTTTTCAGTGTGTATAACTAGAAGTCATTCCACCCAAAATAAATTATGAATAAAACATTCTTAGGGAGTGGTTGTTATATATAATGTCAGATCGAAGTTGGAGAATAATCTCCAATATCAAGAAACTACAAATAAATAAAATCTAATATGTAGCTATATTGCTACTCATATTTTATTTATATTAAAGCTACAGCTTTCTTTTGTTTGGTGGCTTATAGTGAAATTTGCCGTAGAATATTTTTTCCGTTCACACCACCTCCCTAAAAATTCAGTTTTGTGGGAAAGCACGAACTCGGAAAAAGTGCGAAATTAACCCTAAAATGAATTTTAAGTTTTGACTTATTTCTGGCATTTAAATTGAGTTTTCGTGTATTCAGAGACTTTGAGTAGAATTTTATGGCAAATATTTTTGTAGTATATTTTGACCCGTGAAATTGTTGTTTTCTGGGTGTTTTTACCCCTTTGCACAAAAGGTACCAAAAAGACCCCAAGATTGAGGAACTAGAGGGTTGAACTATTCCACAAAAATGTTCCTCGTAGTGTTTTAAGCAATATTGCTGAACACATTCGGTACTTCAAATGTAAGGATCACAAGGACACCTAGGAATTTTTGTTTAGACATATTTCTGGCATTTAAGTTGAAATGTTCCAAAAAGACCCCTACAATGAGGAGTTAGAGGGTTAAAAATTGCTACAAAAATGTTCGTCGTAGTGTTTTCAGTAAAATTGCTCAACATATCTTATACTTAAAATGTAAGGATCACAAGGTTTCCAATGTCGATTCCTTATGACTCAAAAAATTATTAAATAAATAATTTCTTGTTTAAATACCAAAATTGCTACTGATATTTTATCTATATATAAGATAGCTGTAGTTCTTTTGTTCATTGAAAGTGTGAAATTTGACGTAGAATATTTTTTCCCCTCACAACACCCCCCCCCCCTTCCCTAAAATTCAGTTTTGTGGGGCAGTTTAGCACAATTTCGGAAATTAACCCTAAAACGAATTTTAACTTTTGACTTATTTCTGGCATTTAAGTTGAGTTTTGAGACTTTGAGTAGAAATTTATGCAAATATTTTGTATAAACACAATATATTTCTTCTCCATCTCTTCTTCTATTTAAAAGAAGCAGAAACCAAGCAAATAATGAATTTGCATTCTGCATGAATTCTTAGCAATTCAGTAGTAGCCGGCATATAGTCGCTAATGTCTATCTAATCAGCTCTTTCTCTTGGAAAGTGAAAGTAGCTGCCTTTCAAATGAAACAACAACAATCTCACCTCAATGGGATTTGTTGTCGAATATATATTTCACCATCCAAAATGAAAGTTTTAATTAAACTGGTTGAATGTGTACTCTGGCGTGGCCTTGCGGCTTAAGATTTCGTATAAAAGAGCTGGATTGCTTGGATTGGTGGATTAGTTTATTTCCATAGAACGTTACGACGATAGATAATGTATCGAAGAATTGGCCTCAGTACTTTCCTGATCTGCATTGCTGCAGTCATAGTGGCGGCTGTACCGCCTCAGAGAGCACCAACTAAGGGAACAGATAACGTCCTCGATAAAGTAGATATCTTCAATGCTCCTTATACGGTACAATTGCGAAACGGCACTGGCGATATTGTGTGTGCCGGAACTCTTATAACGGCACAGCATGTGCTGACGGCTGCACAATGTTTCGAGCAGTACGAACCTGCCGACCTAACAGTGGTCGCAGGTGCCACAACCAAATCGGACACCGGAGTCCAAAGGGCCATTGCGCAAGTGTTCAAACATGACAGCTATAATGCCGCAACATTCCACAACGATGCTGCCATCCTTAAGCTGCAGCAACCCATGGAGCTGTCTGAACTGGTGGTAGTTGCGAGCCCGCGTACCGAACCGTGGAGCAAGGAGTTGAGCCTGGTCAGCATGTTTGGTTGGCATAAATCCCAGCAGGACGAATTTCATACCACCAGGAATTTTGTGTATTCGAAGGAAGAATGTGTTGAAGCGTGGAAGGAGGAAAGTATTGCCACTAAATATCCCGACAGCATTGTTTGCGATGGCAATGAGCAGCAGTTTCCCTGCACCCATGTACCTGGCAGCGCAGCAATGGTGGCGGATCAGGTGGCCGCTATTGTTATTGGTGGACCTGGTTGTGCAGATGCGAACTTCCCCGGTGCTCTGACAAGCGTCTATGAAATTCTGGACTTTATTAAAAGTACCGTCAAGGCTACATATGACAAATGATTAATAAAAAAAAATATTTTCAAAATCAAAATTTTTTGTTATAAATGTCGCTGACAGCGCACAGTGGAATTTTTTCATACAAGCAGCGGCAAAAATTAGCAGGAATAGAGCTAGGATCTTGAAAGTTTGCACACCTCCCTTATATCTTCAAATTAGATCAAAAACAATTTTTTTTATAAATCCGCCCACAATCACGCCTACCTCTCATGTATGTTAAAATGAAAAAACGCCATACATTTCTTTTTTTAATAGATATGTTAATACAAACAAATACCAGCGATTACATTTGAGTCCACAATTAAATGAAAATTGTCAATAAAAATATTTTCAAAATCACGATTTCACACACGTCGCACAGTGGCATTTTTTCATACAAGCTGCGGTAAAAATTAGAAGGAATAGTGCTAGGATCTTGAAATTTTGCACACCTCCCTTATATCGTCAAATTAGATCAAAAACAATTTTGTCGTATAAATCCGCCCACAACCACGCCTACCTCCCATGTAAGTTAAAATGAAAAAACGTCATAAATTTCTTTTTTTAATAGATATGTTAATACAAATCAATACCAGCGATTTCATTTGAGTCCACAATTAAATGAAAATTGACAATAAAAATATTTTCAAAATCACGATTTCACACACGTCGCACAGTGGCATTTTTTCATACAAGCTGCGGCAAAAATTAGAAGGAATAGAGCTAGGACCTTGAAATTTTGCACACATCCCTTATATCGTCAAATTAGATCAAAAACAATTTTGTTGTATAAATCCGCCCACAACCACGCCTTCCTCCCATGTATGTTAAAATGAAAAAAACGTCATAAATTTCTTTTTTTAATAGATATGTTAATACAAATCAATATTTGAGTTCACAATTAAATGAAAATTGTTAGCGCCACGCCCAACGCCCAAATACAATTTTTTGGTTTTTTACGATTTTCGAAATTTTTGATAAAAATTATTTTATTTTTTTAGTCGATGACAGCTTTTATAACTTTATATATAAGATTAATATCGGTGCAATATTTAATTGCGCTCGCATGCCATAAAACCGTACATCCCTAAAGTATGCTGCAAAATAAATTTTCCAAAATACATTAACAGAGAAAGAACGAAGAAAGTATTGCTTCATTTTTGGCTTAGATGGTCTAACCACTTCACTAATTAAATCGATAAGCAGAATATTATTTTTAAAATGAATAAAAAAGACAATAGTTCAGCAATATTTGTAAATGTCGAGGCATCGGTCGGCCTCGGGAATATAGTTTTATACTGTAGAAAATCAACAATACTAAATAAATACAAACTTCAGCTAAACCATTGTTATCAATGACCATTTTTCTTGACCAAAATTAAATTATTTTGATTCTTTCCGATAGTTGTTTTGTTGTTGTAATTTAAAAGCGAATAGTTTGAAGCAACAAAAAATGTGTAACAATTTTGTAAAGAACAATTTATCGTTGTACGGCGTACCATCAGTGAAATTATTTACCAGTGAAATTATTTAATTTTCTTAAAAGTCATGAGTTAATGTAAGCCTACAAAATTTCGGTCGGGTTTGGTAGTCCCAAACTAAGCAAAAAAGGAAGAGGATGATGTCACGATTTTGTGTTCTTGTTTCTGTTTTGCGATTTTTGCGGTTCTTGAGAAAACATTAATTGTTCAGATAAACTATTTTTTAAAACTTCCTATCTTTTTCAAATTTGGCTACAGGAGCACACAAAAGACAGAATATTTTATTGAACGTTGTGCAACAAAAGTCTGATAGGAGTAGGAGAAGAGAAGATTCCGAACGAAGCATAGTTCTTAGTTCACGTAACATCTGCGTCAGCTCGTACGCTAGGGAATGAGATTCGGCAGTGGTGCTTAAAAAATCAATGGAAAGCCCAGCAAGGCCATCAAAAATCGGGAACTTGTACTTTCAGGGAAGAATAACACCTACTTCACCCTTGAGGGAGGAGACACTAGAGTTTCTTCTAGAAAATAACTTTTACAAACACAATACTGCAATATTCGAAAGGAAGTTAAACGAAGAAACGCTTATATCCTTCGTTCATATATGTAACTTATTGAAATGAATTAAATTGGATGCCCATTGATTTACGTGATTCCTTTGAAGCTTTTGAACTTGTCAGTAAAAATTCTTTAGACTAACCAGACGTAAGATCTTATCGGCCGTTGAAATTTACAAAAGAATTGGGAAAAATGGGAATCAAATTCAAAAAGTGGACAAACTAAAGACAATTATCGAAATAATTTTTGATTTGAACGGGGAAAAGTTGTTGAAATAACTTTAAGATTATGCATCCGATTAAAGGCAACTTCATATTTGAGGTCCTTTACATTCCTCGATTCGATTTTTCGAATTTGCATTAGACTTTGGCTATCAATGTGTAGTTAAAAAATTTTAAATACGAAAAAATTATGACAAGAGAAGCGTTTTGGACAGAACTTGGATTCCGTTTTGATCTTCAAAAAACATGTGGATGTGACACCACGACGGAAATACTTCTCGTAGGGCATTCGCGGAGCATGAAAAGTTAAAAAAAAATTACAGGAATTTAAGAGGTTAATTCCTCTTCCGCTTAAAAAAATGAATTTGGATAACTCCGAAACTGTGTTTAATTTAAATGGAATTGTTTTATAGCCTTTATGTTTAAAGTTTCACGAAAGGGTATTTTTTAATTTTTAGATTACCAGATAAATCCTTTTAACTAATTTATTTATACATTAGTTTTTAAAAAGAGATTTTATATTTTGAATGCAGTTTTAACTAGTTTTCTTGCTTATGTAAACAACATAGTTTTAGAAATCATCTATATCAGTTTTTACAAAACGTGTCATAAAACGTTGTATTTGATTAAAATTAAGGTAAATTTGAATAAATGTTAAACATAAACTAAAATAAAGCTGTTTTAATAATTTTAATCATTTTCGCCAAGAAAAGTGGTCCACGAGGCCATAGTGCACTGTCTGGAAAGGAAAGAAAAAAACGTAATTGCACTTTTTTCAATGGAAAAGAACTCACCAAGAGCTCCCAACAACTACGAACTAAACGAAATTTCAACACGATACTTGGATTCCGAGATGATGAAATTTTCAAATAGTTGAAAATTTTTATATTTATGAATTTTTTACCTATGAATTTTAAATGTATCCACAGCTTAAGTTAGCCGCGATATTAGCAAAACCCTTTGGAATATGCTCGATAGGAATGTTCTTTGCAAAATTCAATCAGTAAAGTCGAGATTTGGGCACATGAAATTTGGGAGTTTTTACCACTGATAATACACTGTGCGCGGCGTAATGCTTAATTGTGTGTCTGGGTAGAAACACAATTAAAACGAGTACCTACCTAGCTTATAAGACCATAATCTATCTATTCTATGGACTAGAGTAATGGAATAATCAACTTAGAGCCACCGTCTTTCAATCTAATGCTTGTTTGTGTTGAAAGTACGGAACGAATGTATTGTCCCATCTCGGTTAAATTTAGCACAGACGGGTGATATTATGGTGAGTTTGGTGAGAACAGGTTCTGATTTAGATACAAACCGCCTCCAATTTACTCTAGTATTGTCTAATTGACTAATTCACATTATTAATTGAATGTTGATTAAATTTGACAGATCGCCTTATATTTCACCTTGGATATATAGGTATATATAGTTCTATTTTTAAGCCCTACACTACTATTAAATAAAGGTATATTGCGAAAATATTCCACTGTGCAACGTAATGATTCATAAATTCAAGACAAAAAAAAATATGGAAATTTTTTTTACTAAAATTGTAATTTTCATCGAAGGTACCTTTCATTTTAGAAATATAGATACGCTCCCACATGCTTATACCTTCAAAAATTCTAAAAAATTAAAAATGAAAGTAACTCTGATGACTAAAAATGTGGCTTTTGAACAGTTTCAAAAAATTGAGAATAAATAGATTTTTTCCGAAACAAAATTTTTTCGCTGGCATTTTTGCACACCCATAAAAATGGAGAAAAAAATCAGAAAAATGTTTTAGTTCTATATTTTAAAAGCTAACAAACTAAAACAGAAAACAATAGGTATTTGTAAATATATCTCTGAATTAAATATATAATTTAAATAAAAGTTATGGCACTCTTTGTAGACGCAAAAGATGTTTTCCAAAAATCATATTTTTTTCATTTTTGATTAAATAGTGAGAAAATACCCTTTACAATATATATAATATTTACAATAGCAGTTATACGTTATATTAACAATAAGGTAGAAAGAAGTAAGGTCTATAAATCTTCTGAATATCACCTGCACGTAGTCGTAGAAACAGCCGCCAAAAAGTTGACGGAAAATTTATTTTTTTAATCTTTTGGTGGCACCAAAAAAAATCATAAAAATAGAAAAATAAATTGGAAATAATATTTTGTTGTATTCATTAATAGCTATCATCCTAAACAAAACAGCAAAGGGTATTTGACAAATATTTATGGATAAATTTAAAGTTCTGACACTCTTTGAGAAAATCATTTGCTAATTAGATTACAAAATATTTTATTTTATAATAGCGAAGGCAACAAGGCATAGTTACTTTAGGCTGTCTCGTTTGAGACTTTGACATTTGACAAGCTGAAACTACGCCATTACTAAAAATGGAACGATACACGCTTCAACAAATCATTGAAATTATTAAAATTAATGAATGAAAATGTTCTAGAATTCCATCGAAAAATCATCTTGAGTGATGAGGCCTATTTCCACCTCGGTGGCTACGTCAACAAGCAAAATTGTCGCAATAACCCAAGAGTTATTGTTGAGAAGCCTATCCATCCTCATCGTGTGACTGTTTGGTGCGGTTTATGGTCCAGCGGGGTCATTGGACCGTACTTTTTCGAAAACGAGGTTGGATCAACAGTTACGGTGAATGGATTGTGCTACCGAAAGATGACTTTTTATGGTCGGAGTTGAATGGTATTGATCTGGACAACGTTTACTTTCAACAAGACGGCGCTGCGTGCCACGCAAGCAAAGAAACCACTGCTCTTTTACGGGAAAAGTTTCCGGACCGTTTTATCTCTCGAAGAGGTTATCACAATTGGCCAACGAGATATTGTGATTTGAACACCTTGCGACTTCTTCCTTTGGGACCACGTGAAAGATAAGGTCTACGCCAACAGCCCAGCGTCGATTCAAGACCTCACAGATAGAATTCGTGAGGCTATCGAGGACATAGGGCAGCCACTTTGCGATTTGATTATGGAAAATTTCACGAAAAGGATATGGTCCTGTAAACGTGGTCGTGGTGGCCATTTGACTGATGTTGTTTTTCATTATTAACGGCATACCTTCCTCTTTATTATGAAAAAAACATCCGATCATCCGATTTATCAAAATAACACCTTTTGTTTGAAAACCCTGTACCTTACTGCTACAATAAAGGTCATTATTTCCATATTTATCCATTGTTCGTATTCAAATAGGCCTTGTTACTGACTGACTTATCATTGACCAGCGACCAGGCCAAATGGCTGAATCCAGGGTCATGCAATTTTAGGATAGTTTGCTTTTAAAAAGTATTAAATGTCACCATGCCATTTGTAAATAAATTTGCACTCTATTAAATATAGATGCAAAATGGTCTTGAGCCAGGACAATATCCCAGTTCAAATCAAAAATTTGATTACAGACCAAAATTTTTTTTAAGTTTTTTTAATGAAATTCCAATTTCCTCCGAAAATACTTTTTATATTTGTACTCTCATTTTGGAAATATGCCTCCGATCATGACTTGCTTTCATGTCCTCGTATGTTGCCAAATTGTATTTCAGTTAGGATTATTATTAGGATTTAGAGAAATAAAAAACTGAGTCAAAATATGTAACCAAAATTGTCACACCTCCCTATAATTAAAACCTCGCTATAATTAAAGACTAAGGTTTTTCTTTTAACATTTTTGTTTTTATTTCAAAAATCTAATATTTCGACCAACGTCGTAGGTTATCCTCATCCTTTATTTGAAAAAATGCAAAAAACACTGTTCACAATACAAGCTTTGTTACTTGTTACGATTATTAAATTATTTCATGGTGAATTAAAAAAGCTGTAAATGTGAAACTATATATAATATATAATATATAATATATAATATATAATATATAATATATAATATATAATATATAATATATAATATATAATATATAATATATAATATATAATATATAATATATAATATATAATATATAATATATAATATATAATATAATATTAAAAAAATACAATTATTCTACTCTTTTCTTTTCTATAGAAAAAAATACACTTCCTTCTATTCTAATCTTTTTTGTCTTTTCTTTACTTTTATTCTATCAAAAATGATTTTGAGTATGTTTTCCCCAGCAATTTAAATATATAAATCTCTCTATGTCCCAAACTTCCCACCTCCATTCATTCATAGTAAAATCTGGAAATTGCCCATATCACAACCATGTGACCAACATTTGCATAGCCCACTTTTTCGAAATAAACACTCAATTTCCGAGTTAATCTTTTGTGAAAAAACCTAGACTGACGTCCACACGAATCGATAGACAAGCAAATACCGAAACATTTCATTGATGAATAAATCACAGGATGCAGATACAACCACAAACAAATCGAAAAAAGTGTTGCTGCTGCTGGCCACAATAAATTTGCATTTCGGGCAACAAATCTAACAGGTGGACAGTTTAGTTGGTCTGCATTGGAATCGCCCAACGTACACTCTCTCTCAAAGCCTTCTCTAAGCATAACAACAATAAGACCAAACATGAAATATTCACAAGCGGCTGTACAAATCGAAACAGAATAATAAAACGTTCATGGTTGAATAAAAAAAGGGGTAAAGTAATGGCCGAATTTGAAATACCTTTCAATAAGAAGTTCAATACTTACTATAGGGTCCGCCAAATAACTTTGAAAATGCTATAAAAAACTACTGAATATTTTCTCAAATTTCTTTTTTTATTTGAAAGTACAATCCTTCCGGTTAATAATGGAAAATAATTTCATTCAAATGGCTGCCTCGGGCAACCCACAAATAATAGTCCAACGGTTGAATAGTTGAAAAAAAAAACGTTAGATGGCGGACCCTATATTTTCGAACGTAATTTCACACGCTACATGGAACAGACATGTTCAAATTGATATTACCATAATAATAATATCATTTGGTGATGATTTTTATTTCGCTTAAGAACCACTACAACCTATTGATATGACTGGAATTATTAGGCTTTTTTAAAAGTCAACTCATCAAGAGATAAAAGTATTTTCTGAAAGATGTTTTATATGCTCTATAAGTCATGTTTGAATTTATATGTGGTTCACTGGGCAGTATGATTACTATTAATAAAGGGTGATTTTTTAAGAGCTTGATAACTTTTTTTTAAAAAAACGCATAAAATTTTCAAAATCTCATCGGTTCTTTATTTGAAACGTTAGATTGGTCCATGACATTTACTTTTTGAAGATAATTTCATTTAAATGTTGACCGCGGCTGCGTCTTAGGTGGTCCATTCGGAAAGTCCAATTTTGGGCAACTTTTTCGAGCATTTCGGCCGGAATAGCCCGAATTTCTTCGGAAATGTTGTCTTCCAAAGCTGGAATAGTTGCTGGCTTATTTCTGTAGACTTTAGACTTGACGTAGCCCCACAAAAAATAGTCTAAAGGCGTCAAATCGCATGATCTTGGTGGCCAACTTACCGGTCCATTTCTTGAGATGAATTGTTCTCCGAAGTTTTCCCTCAAAATGGCCATAGAATCGCGAGCTGTGTGGCATGTAGCGCCATATTGTTGAAACCACATGTCAACCAAGTTCAGTTCTTCCATTTTGGGCAAAAAAAAGTTGGATATCATCTCACGGTAGCGCTCACCATTCACAGTTACGTTACGATTCGCATCATCTTTGAAGAAGTACGGTCCAATGATGCCACCAGCCCATAAACCGCACCAAACTGTGACTTTTTCTGGATGCATTGGTAGCTCTTGCAATGCTTCTGGCTGATATTCACTCCAAAATCGACAATTCTGCCTATTTACGTACCCATTGAGCCAAAAATGAGCTTCGTCGCTGAACACAATTTCTTTCTTTCTGAACTTTCTTAACAGAGCACGCATTTTGATAATAAAATTCAATGATTTGCAAGCGTTGCTCGTTAGTAAGTCTATTCATGATGAAATGTCAAAGCATACTGAGCATCTTTCTCTTTGACACCATGTCTGAAATCCCACGTGATCTGTCAAATACTAATGCATGAAAATCCTAACCTCAAAAAAATCACTCTTTATGAATGGTGCGGTAGGTCGTATGATTAACATTAATTGAAATTACTAATATCATACGCACAGTATCTCTTCAAATAGGCCTTGTTTTCTTCCCTATGATCCCAAATACTATGAATATTTATGCCCTACACCACAGGGTATAATGTCTTTGTGCATTTGTTTGTAACACCCAAAAGGAAACGAAATAGACCCATCGTTTATTATACCGATCGACTTAGAATCACTTTTTGAGTCGATTTAGCGATGTCCGTCCGTAATCTATGCTTGTAATCAAAGTCCAGGTCACAATTGTTGTTAGAACTAAATGAAACTTTGCACAACGTAGTTTTATGGGATAAGGACGAACGCTATTTAATTTGAAGCAAATCGGTTCAGATTTAGATATAGCTCCCATACAAATTTTGCTTTCGATTTAAATTTTTCCGCTCTAGAAACCACATTTTTTAACAGATTTTCCCGCAATTTGGCAAGACGTCGTATATTTCAACTAAAAACAGCTCTGGTAAAAATGTGATAGATCGGTTCAGATTTATATATAGCTTCCATACAAATATCTCCTCCGATTTGACTCTTTCCGCTCTAGAACCCACAAACTTTGAGAGATTTTCTTAAAAATTTGGCAAAACAGCTTATATTTCAACTAGAAACAGCTCTGGTAAAAATAGGATAGATCGGTTCAGATTTATATATAGCTTCCATACAAATGTCTCCTCCGATTTGACTCTTTCCGCTCTAGAAACTACAAACTTTCACAGATTTTCTTAAAAATTTGGCAAAACAGCTTATATTTCAACTAGAAACAGCTCTGGTAAAAATAGGATAGATCGGTTCAGATTTATATATAGCTCCCACACAAATGTTTCCTACGATTTGATTCTTTACGCTCTAGAAACCACAAACTTTGACAGATTTTCTTCAAATTTGGCAAAACAACTTATATTTCAATTAAAAACAGCTGTGGTGAAAATGGGTCAGATGAGTTCAGATATATATATATATATATATATAGCTCTAATACAAATTTCGCTACTGAATTGATTATTTCCGCTCTAGAACATATTTGAACAGATTTTCTTCAAATTCGGCACATCAGCTAATGTTTCCAACAAAAACAACTATAGCGAAAGTGGGTCACATCTATTCAGATTATATATAGCTCCCGACTTGTTTCTTTCCGCTGTAGAAACCACATATTTAGTACTCCATAAAATTTGGGAAAGCGTCTAATATGTCAACTAGAAATCCTTTGTAGGTAGTAGTGTAGGTTATCATATAGTCGGCCACGCCCGACTTTAACCTTCCTTACTTGTTTATTATTTAATTTTCAAAGAGTTTTTCGCGCTATTTAACCGCAAATTTAGAAAATCACGATTTAAAAAAATCGTTTGTATCTACAAAGAAGGCCATGACTTCTACATTTATCCATAGATCTTTTACATGTATACATTGTTTTCTTAGTTATAATATTAGATATTAAGAAATAAATCCAAAATAATTTTTCCTTTATATTTATTTCTATTTATATGGATTTTTCATTCCAACAAAAAAGACTTTTTTCGAAAAAATCAAAACTTTCTCAATTTTTTGAAGATTGTTGCTAAACCAATATTACTAGGCGAAAATTAAATTCACAATGAAATTAATTTGTAGCCATCATAATTACCTTAAATTGAACATATTTGCAATGTTTCAAATGGAAAAAACATTGAATTTTTATTAAAAAAAATAATATAATTTTTGTTTTTTATTTTTTTACAATTTTATGGATGGTTCCTTGCCACCAACAAAACATAGTTCAACATTTTTTTTTAATTTTTGGAGACTGCTCCTAAACAACTATATAAAAATTTATAGCCATCAAAATTATATTTAATTGAATTTCCAACATGAAAGTGCTGATAAACAAAAATAAAAACAAATTTATCCCTAATATCTATATATACAAAAATCAATGTGTGTCTGTTTGTCTGTATGTTCCGTATAGGACGCCAAACCGGTGCACCGATTCGCATGAAAATTTTACAGTAACTAACCAGTAGACAGAGGATGGTTTCTGGCTATACTAGGTCATGAATGAGCAAAGGGACGGGTACTGCGCACACAAACTGTACATTAAAACTCATTAATTAATTTTATTATTATTTTTTTTAGTAATTTTACTACAAATATTATAATATCAATAAAAGTTTACATGAGTGTAAACCTATAGTAAACAGCATTTTAAATTTTACCGGAATGGTGTTTTAGTGATTCTCCTGACGCAAGACCATTTAAGCATTCATATTTTATTGAATACCACTAGGGTTTGCATTTTCCCGTACATTTTACTTCCCGGGAAACGGGAATTATTTTTTCAATTTCCCGGGATCCCGGGACAGCACGGAAAATCATCAATATCTCGTTTACCATGAGTTAAGTTTATTTTTTAAAATTAAACATTTACATTTTATTAAGGTGGGATGTGTGCGATTTTTTTAACGGATATTCGGCAAAAGCGCTGTGCTTCTCATTCGCTTGTGAAAATCATTTACTTACAGAGACCGGGTATGTTGTTGAAAAGTTGCTGCGAAGCCATCTGACGAAACCTTTCATAGGGTGGAAATCATGATAGTGGTAGTCTGCCGTCAAAAAAATAAATGTTACCATGACATTTTTAAATAAATTTTAAATATAGATAGTCTTGAGCCAGGAGAGTTTCCCACTTCAGTAAAATAAAAATGTTTTTCACAACGAACCTGTAACAGAATTCAACTCACATCACACATCACTTCTATTCAAGTTTCAAAATTAATTAAATGTTTGCAGTCACAATTTCAAAGTGTATATTTGAATACAAAGCAGACAATGCATTTATGACGTCATCAGATATTTCTTATTTTATTGGAAAATATGGACGCGACGGACAACGACAGATGTAGTTAGCAGAGCATTAAATAAAATGTTTAAGTTGTCTGTTCTTTGTCCTGTCGCTTTGGAAACTATAAATTCTTTTTTAGACAGCTATCTTGACTTTTTTAATACAATATTTTTACTTGCGTTTTCTATAGCATTGTTTAAAGTATTTTCAAACGACTGACCTCATTTATTTTGGTGCGTTCCATTTTCTGGGTTTTTAAAGTTTTTCATATGGCGTTTGGGTGTATATCCGAACGTGTTTGTCATCGAACTGCAATATTTGACATACCAAATTAAAATCGATATGAGCTAAATTATTGTACATTTTGATTGTTTTGTTTGATTGAAATGATGGAAAAAATATGCGAAGAAATATGTAAAAATTTCTACCGAATTCCCGCGGTCTTAAGTCACTTCTTCAATGCATTACACTTTTTTCTGTTCCAAATACCCTCCTACTCTGTAGAGTGAGGGTAGAATAATGAACTTTTCAGCTGATTTGAAAATTTATTTATTAACGATATCACCAAAATCTTTTAGAATACGCTTCTTTGGAATGTTTTTTGCAGAATTCAATAAAAAAAGTTGAGATTGAGGCGCATCAAATTTGGATTTTTTGCTCGTAACACTGTGCGGCAGTACTTTTTGGACCTGGACAATACCATCTACACATTAAACTAGAGATCGCATGTAGAAAAACTGTGTACTCAGTTGTTCATTTGGTGATCTTTTTACAGAACTTTTAATTTCCAAAGGATATTTTATATTTATTTTAATAATTTATTTTCATACTTTTGAGAAGACGATATGGACATCAAATGAAAGCGAAAAATATCTGTTAAACATACTTCCAAACAGAGATTTTTTGTGAGCATAATGATACCGGGAGAATATTTTAATGACTATCTTCACTCCAAGTTCGACAATTTTGTTCATTGGCATATCCATTGAGCCAACTGAGACTCATCACTGAACAGTATTGAAAAATTTATAGAAAAATTGTGTACTCAGTTTTCAATTTGTTAATACTTTTAATTTTCATAGGATTTAGATATTTTAATAATTTATTTGCATACCTTTGCCTTTAGTCTTACTTTGCAAAGTCTTTCTCATGTGTATCAAACGAAAACGGATAATATCTCTTAAAAATACTTCTAACTTCACATTTCTATTTGTATTATTTTAATATTAACAGCCATTTCAAGCTTACCCCTTAGATTATTTATTTTAATAATGTTTTAATTTTTAAGGGGGCTGATATAGATAGAAGCATGCAATTTAAAGTGTTTTTCACAGATGACTTGAAAAACTATAAAAATAAATTATTAAAACATCTATATCCTTTGAAAATTAAAAGTCCTATAGAAAAAAGAAAATATCATCAAATGTAAAAACTGAGTACACAGTTATTCTAAATACAATCTCTAATTTAATATGTATATGGTCTTGTTCAGGTCCAATAACAATATGTAAAATTGTCTCAATTGAAATTTTGGAATAATGTGTTGTCACTTATTTTGGTTCAAGACCATAGGTTGTGCTGAAATCTTCAGCAGAACCCAAAAATTAGCAAAAAGGCAAAGTGAAACCTTTATTGCTGCAGCTAAAAGTTGACTGCGCAGTTTCGTTGGCGCTACCCCATCTCGTCAGAACTTTCGCAACGAATGACTTAAATCAGGGTTCATATTAGTACCAGCGGTCACATATGACAAATGAGAAACGCTGATAAACAAAATATTCCACCGAACTAAGTCGACACACTAAAAATCTCACTTTGCCAATTCAATGTTATGCATGTGCTCGCATCGCTCGCAACAATGCAAAGGTTGTTGTTGTACGGTATGTCCCGTCTTCTTTTGGAATAATTATTTTGTTTTCTGGTAGTAAACAAATATTTTGCTGCTTATGTTCTGCAATGTTCGGCCGAAAACGTACAAAGCACATTGAGATTCTTGTTCTGTGGGTCATTTCAAGAAACTCTACCGAAGAACCCATAGCTCAAAAACGAATTTCGATTGCTCGGATCTTTCAAAATAGGTGTTATTCCAAAATAATGTTGAATATTACATATAAAAAATATAAAAAAACCTAAAATCCTTCGCAACACTTAAAAACGGTAACTGAAGGTATGGGGATCATTTTAGAAAATTTTGGAACACATTTTCCCCACTTTGGGAATACTGCAATTTTTATGGAAAACATGCTAAATCTGCAAATCTACACCATTTTCCAGTGTAATTCAAAACTCATCATTTGTAATTCAAAACTCATCATTTGAAATTCAAAACTCATAATTTGAAATTCAAAACTCATCATTTGAAATTCAATACTCATCATTTGTAATTCAAAAGTCGTCATATGAAATTCAAAAGTCGTCATATGAAATTCAAAACTCGTCATTTGTAATTCAAAAGACACCATTTGAAATTCAAAAGTTTTCATTTGAAATTCAAAAATTATTCCATTTGAAATTCAAAATATTCTATTTGAAATTCAAAAATGTAAACAAACTTATTTAAGAATAATATACATTAGGTGGGGTAGCATTTATTTTTTCTGCAAATTTGGATATTCTGCAGTTTTGGAAACAGATTTAACAAAATGATAAGCAACTAATAATTATAATGATGTAAAATGTCGGTAATTTCATATATAGTTTATAAACCTTAACCAGCTCAGAGAGCATCTGCATATAATTTATAATGACTTGCATTTTACTTAGGGTTGGATTATTTGTGTGGGAGGTACAACAAATCATAACTATTTTACAGGTATAAAGTGATTGTAAAACCATTTCCAATATGAAATTGTTACTGATCAGTTTTATTTTAACCAAACTTGCCAATTTGTGTGAGAGGTCTTGTAATATCGCTCATATTGCAGGTGTATATAACGTCTATGAAAACATTGGCAATGACCAAATTTCAGAGTATTCCGATCTTCTATACGGACGAAGTTATAAAATCTTTAAACTTAATAGGTTAGAGTGATTTGCGTGGGAGGTACGTAAAACTGCTTTCTTAACAGCAGAATATTAAAGTTTACAGAAATATATAAATGCTACCCAACCTAATGTATATTTTGCTTAAATAATTTTGTTTACCCTTTTTGAATTGCAAATGGAATAATTTTTGAATTACAAATGATAACTTTTGAATTACAAATGATGTCTTTTGAATTACAAATGACGACTTTTGAATTTCAAATGATGTCTTTTGAATTACAAATGACGACTTTTGAATTTCAAATGTTGTCTTTTGAATTTCAAATATTGTCTTTTGAATTACAAATGACGAGTTTTGAATTTCAATTGACATTTTTTGAATTGCAAATGGAATTTTTGAATTTCAATTGGTGTCTTTTGAATTTCAAGTGATGTCTTTTGAATTACAATTGGAAAATGTGTTGTAGTATTTTTAATCATGTTTATGCATTATGAGAATTTTAAGTATTTGAATTATTTTTCTATTCTATTTTTCAATAGAAGTAGCCCAATGTGTTTACTTTACTTTACTTTTGATGAATCGGCGTAGAAAACCTTGTAATCTTTACATGTATAGGATGTATTCAGCAATATTACTTAGAACACTACGAGCAACATTTTTGTGGAACATTTTAACCCTCTAGCTCCTCAATATAGGGGTCTTTTTGGTCCTTTTTTTGTAAAAAAGGGGCAAAAACACCTCTAAAACAGGATTTAATGGAACAAAATGTTCTACAAAAATATATGTGCAATAAAATTTTACTATACGTCCCCTTTTATATAAAAATATATAAATATGCCACAATTCCCAAAATGGGGAAACTAATTCCCAAAAATCCTAAAATTTTGAAAGATGAGCAAAATTTGCACTTTTACCAAATTTTCTTTGTAGCACAAACTACAATATCTCAGTCTGTTACTGAGGGATTTTTAAAATCAAAATGTCGTTTTACTCCTTACTAAATATTAAATTTGAAATAAATTTGCAAGTCGTACCGTTACTTTATAAACTAAAGTGAAAAACATATATAAAGTTGGAAAATGGCGAAAAAAATTTAAGGAAAATGTGTTTGCTGGACAAATACTCATAGATTCCTCAAGCATTGAATAAACAACACATTTATCTTTCTTTATATCTGGCAAAAAAATGAAAATCGGTTAATAATTGAAGTTATAGGCTTATAATTGCGTAAAGATACCCGTGAGTCAAGATTCTGGAAAATTTTGGATGCAGGCCTACAATGGCGATATGTGTATCAAATGAAAGCGAAGAATATCTGTTAGAAATACTTTAAATAAGATGTACAGTTTAGCTTAATCATTTAAATGATTTCCTCATTAAAAAGTTTATTTAGTTTACTAACGTTTTAATTTTTAAAGGAGAACAATGAAATGGTTGTTAATACTAAACTAATACAGGTAGAAGCATGAAATTTGAAGTATTTTTTACAGATGCTCTTCACTTTCATATGATGTCTATATCGTATTGTATAACTAGCAAAAGTATGAAAATAAATTATTAAAATATCTATATCCTTTGGAAATTAAAAGTCCTGCAAAATTTTATTTTATTCGGCAACATCGAAAATTTATTTTGAAATCCTTTCTAATATTTACATACGTCACAAATGATATAGCAAAATTAATATACTTCATTCCTCATGTTATGCTTCAAGGTTCTGAATACACAAAGTGCAATTGCAACGGCAACAGCAGATGCCAATAACAAGAACAAGCACAATATCATCTATCGATTGCCCTCAAACTGTGTGAATGAATTCACAGAAAATATTCATGAACAACCCAAATAGATATATAGATACAGATATGTATACATTATCATGCAATGCGATGCTTGATACTGTCCTTGGCCCTTCCTCCTGTTTTCCCTACTCTTGGCAATTCAAGGAATTTTGTGTTCGCTGGAAATATGAACATGAAAATCCAGTTGAATGCATAAATGCCAAAATTTATCCTTGAACTATTTTCTAGAGCAGATGTGGAAGTAAAATTGCCGATTAAAAAAAAAACAGAATTTATTTGCAAAAATTCAAAACTGTCAATACAAGTGGTTAGGTCATGGACGAACAGGATAATACCCTGCACTACTGAAACCCCCTGTGCAGATTCGTGGATTTTAAACCCCCCTAAGTGGTCGACTAAGTCAAATCCTTGGGATAATGTTGGGACATTTTGACGGATGTACTTAGAATTCCACTAGCCTTCGATTTACAAGGACGAATCTTCTTTTCGAATTGCCATTGCACTGTGACTACGAACTCAAATCCCCTTTGGCTAGCAAGTGTATTCGCAGAGCTCCTCTCTCGATATGTAGAGCCACCAATTATGGTTGGACTTTGTTGTTATTCTTGGTGATACCATCAAATTAACAAACCAAAGCTCCATCATTCCCTCTCCTAAGGCAATGCAAATTGCCGAATGGTGCGAAAACATGTTGCAACATGTGCGTATGTGTGTGTGGCAGGGGCAGTTTATTCGATTTGGCACAGCACACAATCCACACAAACACGTGGGGACTTGGGAGGGAGGTTATATTTATGGTGGGTGGGTGTAGTTGACCTAATTTTTCGCTGCTATCCAAAATGGCCATCTTGCTCGAACAAATGCAATGACATTGTCGAGTGTTATCGTGACCCACAGAAGTATTGGTACATTAGGGTGGATCATCTCACAATAACATATAATTGAGTGTTATGTGATAGAGATTTTTGGGGTGATATTGTTTCTCACATTTTCTTTTACTTTTTACATTTTACATTTTTATAAATTTATATAAAGTGGTTGCTAATGCTAATCTAATACAGATAGAAGAAGCATGCAATTTAAAGTATTTTCAAAGATATTTTTCTCTTTTATTTGATGTCCACATTGTCTTTGTACGAAAAGTGAAAAGTACGAAAATAAATTATTGAAACATCTATTTGCTTTGGAAAGTAAATGTCCTGTAAAAAGGAGAAAAGATCACAAATGAAAAACTGAGTACACCGGTTTTCTACATACGATCTCTAGTCTAGATCACTAAAACCCCCACTAAATTTTAGATTTTCAGTGGGGCTTTCGGAACTCTAGATTTCAATTCGTCACAAAATAATTGAATAATTATTTTACTATTATTTCCCCAAATAGTTGTTCAAATTCCACTGCTCTACAAAAATTGTGCCGAAGGACTATGTACATGTATTTTGGCTTTGTAAACTAGAAAACGTTATTTAAAAAAATTGGATAATTTTTTTTCTATTTAATTTTTACTGAAATTCCAATTTTTCGCCGAAGATACCTTT
Organism: Polietes domitor; assembly: GCA_947397865.1. NCBI lineage: Eukaryota > Metazoa > Arthropoda > Insecta > Diptera > Muscidae > Polietes > Polietes domitor. The sequence continues at coordinate 124,240,819 of OX377620.1, forward strand.
AATATTTGTACTTTCATTTCGGAAATATAAATCCGGTAACATTCACTTATATGTCAAATTAAATGTGGTGGCTACTTTCACTTTCCCATAAAAACAGTGGTTAAGGAACATTTTCCCTCAAAAAAAAAGAGACAACAATTTTTTTTTTCAAAAAATAAAATTTTGCTGGAAAAACTAAAAAATTAAAAAAAAAAATAATTTTGTTTTATTTTTTCAATTGCTAACATTCTAGCAAAGAATACAATGTATACCTTGTAAAAAGCATATTTGCATAAATGTAGAATAGAGCGTACCAGGTTACAAGTAAAAAAAAAAGTTCGCCGTACACCTTCGAATATGAAGTATTATTGAAAGGTAGTTTCGAAAAAAATTTTTTTATTTTTTTTATGCCGAACGTAGGGGTCGCGCTTTTACATTTTTCTATATAACTTCTGCATTTATAAACGGATTTTAAAGTGTGATACATGATGTGTGATGTTTTTGACTCGACGAGGCCGCTTTTTTTGTCTTTGAAGTCATTGAGCTCAAGCACCCCCTTCTGGCACTTACCCATCCGTTTATAAATGCAGAAGTTATATACGTATATACGTATATATAGTTATATACGTTCGGCATAAAAAAATAAAAAAAAAAAATTTTGAAACTACCTTTCAATAATACTTCATATTCGAAGGTGTACGGCGAACTTTTTTTTTTGAGGTACGCCCTAATGTAGAAGTTCTGATCCTCTATCTAGATGCAAAAGATTGAAAAAATCATATTTTTTATTTAAATAGTGCGAAATCTCGCTTTATATACTAGATAACAACATGGTTTTGAAAGAAAGGTATGTATAAAGAAAATCTATACATAAATGTAGAAGTTATGGACCAATATAATTTAAGTAAAACCTTGACTTTTTTGATTTTCTTCCAGGTTGCTCAGGTTATTTTGTTGTAAAATATTTGTATATAAAGTGTGATTTTTTTGAGGTTAGGATTTTCATGCATTAGTATTTGACAGATCACGTGGGATTTCAGACATGGTGTCAAAGAGAAAGATGCTCAGTTTGCTTTGACATTTCATCATGAATCGTCTTACTAACGAGCAACGCTTACAAATCATTGAATTTTATTATCAAAATGCGTGCTCTGTTAAGAAAGTTCATCGCACGCTTCCATTTTATGGTCAGTTTAATCCACCCACTGAAGCGGCTATTCGGGCTATTGTGACTAAATTTCGCACCAAATTTACATTGTTGGACATTAAACCACCAAGACGCTTACGTAGAGTACGAACTGAAGAAAATATCGCAGCTGTATCGGCCAATGTTAATGATGACCATCAATTATCGATTCGTCGCCGTTCGCAGCAATTGGGCCTCTGTTACTCAAAAACGTGGAAATGCCAAAATTGGACTAAGCGGATGGACCACTTGAGGCGCAGCCGCGGTCAACATTTAAATGAAATTATCTTCAAAAAGTAAATGTCATGGACCAATCTAACGTTTCAAATAAAGAACCGATGAGATTTTGCAAATTTTATGCGTTTTTAAAAAAAAAAAAATTATCAAGTCTTAAAAAATCACCCTTAATGATCTAGTATATATCCTGTCACATTATCGGAAAGAAAGAATACTTTTTAGAATTAGAGTTACTATATAAATTTTGTTTTTAATTATAAACATATTGTCTCGAGCTAATAGAAAATTAAGTTCGAGCTAAACTCCTTTTCGCCCTCAGTCTGAAACAGCTGAGCAGTTTGCATACTGAAGCAAAACTGTAAAAAACTGATGTTATGGCAGATAAATCGCTGTAATAGCAAAACAATTTTTAATAGCAAAATCAAAAAATCTCATCTAATAAAGGGTCCGCCATCTAACGTTTTTTTTTTCAACTATTCCACCGTTGGACTATTATTTGTGGGGTGCAGAGGCAGCCATTTGAATGAAATTATTTTCCATCATTAACCGGAAGGATTGTACTTTCAAAAAAAAAAAAGAAATTTGAAAAGTTATTTGGCGGACCCTTTATAAGCAGGGCGGTGGTCAGAGTCGAAAATTTTACTCCGTGTAAATGTTTTTTTTTTCGTTGTTAGAAATTATAATATATCTCCCGGCTGAAAAAATTGAATAAATAAAAGCTTTAAAATATTAGTCTGAGACATGTTCTTTGAACACAATTTATCATGCGACTCGTTGGAGAAGTACGTATTTAATGCTGAAACGTCTAATTGAAATGAAAAGTTATTTAAACGATTTGCACAATTAGCAGAAAAATATTGGGATGAAGCCATTGTTTTCGAAAAGGTTTCGTAACCACAAAATTTCAAATCGAGAAATTGACACCAGGTGGAAGGAACTAATATTTAAATTGGAGAAATTTGAAAATGGAATTGCAAAGGATATTGTTTCTTCAATGACTATAAGAGAGACGGAAATAATGATGAATTCTATTCTATTGGCGGGAATATATGTCGACCCTTCAAAGTTCTTCTTTTATTCAACCCTTATAAAGTTCTAGTGGCATGGAAAGGATTATATGAACTGGCAGAAAGAATGCAAAAAACTTGTAGTCCAGATGGTTCTTAATTGTTCGATACCATTTCACGAATCAACTCCTTCTGACGACTTCGAAAGGTATTGGGATAGTTTGGAATAAAAAACAAGTAAAAACGGCGTTAAGTTCGGCCGGATCGAACTTTATATACCCTCCACCATGGATTGCATTCCACAGAGGTTGTCGGTTTTCGTAGAAGTGAAGTAAAATTCCAGGCAAATATAATTTTTTTAATATAGCCAAACCAAAACAAAAAATTGAAATAATAATTTTATAAATAAATATAAAATATTTATTATTTCAAACCACGCTTATAAGGCAAGGCTACCAATACGTCAAATATTGAAAAAATTATTTTATAAATAAATAAACGCTTATAAGGCAAGGCTACAAATACGTCAATTCAAGAAATAAATATTCTTATATTTATACTTTCAAAAAGCTTAAATACCATTAATGTTGGTAGATAGTGGTAGTGATAGTTGGTTGTAATTCCATTCTATTTTAATTCCAAAAGTAAAATTTTGAAAATCCATTATCAGACGTACATAGTGCAAAATAACCTAACTTCATGATTCAACCAATTTTTGCCGTAAAAGAAAAAGTACGAATTTGGAAAAAACTTTTTATTTTGCGTGTCTATGCAGTCAGAGGAATGTATACACCGAATTCCATGATTCCAGCTGCGCCCATTTGGTTGGTACCATTTTTACCCCCTTGACGTTTCTACGCAATTAGAATTTCATCATTTTAGCTGTAGTCGTTTAGTTGGTACTACTTTTATACCTCTGTATCATTGTATCCCTTGAAAGAACGAATTTGGAAAAATTCGTCTATTTTCCGTGTCTACTCAGTCAGAGGAATGTATACTCCGAATTTCATGACTCTAGCTGCGATCATTTGATTGGTACTATTTTTATCCCCTTTTTTCATTTTAACCCCAAAAAGCACGAATTTCGAAAAATCTGTTTATTTTAAGTGTCTACGTAATCAGATGAATGTATACACCGAATATCATTATTCTTGGTGTAGCCGTTTGGTTGGTACCATTTTTATCCCTCCGTACCCATTGTATACCTTGAAAGTACGAATTTGAAAAAAAACTTTTATTTGTCATGTCTACGTAGTCAAAGGAATGTATACTCAGAATTTCATGACTCTAGCTGCGGTCATTTGGTTGGTACTATTTTTATCCCCTTTTTCTATGTTGACCCCAAAAAGTACAAATTTTGAAAAATCTGTTTATTTTCCGTATCTACACAGTCAGAGGAATGTATACTCCGAATTTCATGACTCTAGCTTCGGTCATTTGGTTGGTACTATTTTTATCCCTTTTTTTCATTTTAACCCCAAAAAGTACAAATTTTGAAAATTCCGTGTATTTTACTTGTCTATGCAAACAGAGGAACGTATACACCGAATTTCATTATTCCAGGTGTAGCCGTTTGGTTGGTACCATTTTTATCCCTCTAGTCCCATTTTACACCTTAAAAGTGCGAATTTGGAAAAAATACTTTTATATTATGTATCTACTCAATTAGAGGAATGTACACACCGCATTTCGTGTTTCTAGCTGTTATCGTTTAATATGTACCATTTTATCCCTTTTTTTGCCCCATTTCACCCCCTACAAATAAGAATCACTTTATGGTGCAAGTTTTTGCTACAAGGGGAATGCGCATACAAATATCAAGCCAATATAAACAGACATATTCAAAAAACATGCTTAAATACGCTAAAATATAAGGGATTATTATGGGTATTTTTAGTCCTTGTGAGGGAAAAATTTTTCCCTTTGGGCCGATTTCTCCCCGTTTCAATCCCAACCGATCTACGACTATAAGACGCATTTATGGAAATTTTGAACGTTCTAGCTCCTTTCGTTTCGTTTTCGTGCTTTCAACAGACGGACAGACGGACGGAGGGACGGACATGCCTAGATCATCTTAGAATTTTATGATGAACAAGAATATATATACTTTATAGGGTCTCAGGTCGATATTTCAAGGTGTTACAAACGGAATGACAAAGGTATAAATAAAAATAAAAAAGGTATAAAAAATTGACAGAAAAGACAAAAAGAATTTGGTATTACCCGAAAATTATTCGTGATGTGGGATAAGTATCAGCTGCAATGTGGATACTTTTTTGTTTGTTTTATAAAATAAAATGGTTTTCCTTCAAAAAATGTTATAATTATTGACAAAAATACACCACTAAATATTATTGATTAAACATCCGGAGTTGGCCTCGGACTCCACAGCCCTGAATAAAAGCATATTTTTTTGGAACGTAAAAAGTATTCACAAATTCCCCAAGATTTTCTTAAATAATGTATTTATTGTTCGAAAGGTTTAAGGTTATTCTTTTTAATCGGAATCGGTTGATAATCATATACGTTATAGTCTTATACGTGCACAAAGGTCTGCACAACCGGCTTTTTATCAGTTACTTAATATTTTGAGGGTGTCCGTGCCAATTCCAGTTGTAATCGACAATACCTACAAGAAAAGTAGGAAGACTTCCCTGGAGTTTTGGCCAATCGCTCAGTGTAATTTAAAAAAAAATCATCTAGAAGTTATTAGTATTCTAGTAGATATGAGAGCACAAATATTTAAGATAATTTCGACTAAAATTTGAATTTTAGTAAAACATAAAAAATATATATCCAAAACAAATTTCTAATACCATTTTCAAGTTTATAAAACCAAAATACATCGCAAAAATGTTATAGACAAAATGTTTGTAAACTAGTCATATTCAATCGGCAAATTTTGTCCGCATCGCAATCGCTACCTCGATCCAAGTTAATGTGAAAGGTTGTGCATGTACATACATGCGTAAATGGGACCGCATTCGAAAATCCCCTACTAATAGTTCGATGTGAAAACAAGCACCCAAAGCAAAATGGCAATCTGCATTCTGCATCCTGCATTTGTCAAATGCAACAGAGCCAAAAAGGCTACGAGGGCGGATCGGAAATATAGTAAAAAATCATCCAAAATAGCACTAAAATTGTAAAAACTTATGAATGGGCTGTGATAAAGCCGAAATATTTTGGGACAGCGCATAAAAAAGAAACCAACAATTAATTAATTAGAAACATCCATAAATTCTTTTGAAGGCAACTTCAAATATGATATTTTAATAGTATTTCTATAAAACAGATTTCTTTATACAGAGTAGGCCGATTATATGATACCATCCCCATTACAATTGAATTCGGGGAAAATTGAACAAGAGTGAACGAGTTAAATCGGGAAGGGCATTTGTACGAGGTTACATTAATACCTGAAAAGATGTGGCCCAGTTTCACCATATGCGTTTCTCGTCAAAATATGAGGGGTTGTGCCCAATTTGAAGAAAATCGGTTAAAATATGTGGTTTCTAGAGCAGAAAAAGTCAACTAATACCCTAGTGGCGGATATAAATATTGATGCTGTGAAAAAACCGATAATGAATTCGTGAATGTTTCGAGAAATTTAGAATCAATCAGCCAATGACGGATTATTATCAACCACGATTATTTGAGTTGTCGCTCATCAGTTGTAATAGGTGACTTTTGGAGCACTCAGAACATCGAACAGTTCCGATTTGACACCCATTGACTTCAAAAATGGTTCGAACACATGGAATCAAACGGTTTTGATCTTCAATACGATCAGTGTTTTTTTGAAATTCTGATTAAAATGAATGGAGTGATGCTATACAAACTGCGATATTTTAAAAACAATTGAATTTACCTTCAAAACAAGGTATAGGAACTTTAAGTAAGGTCAAGTACTTCAGGACTTACAGACGATTGAATTAACTCACCTTTGGGTGAATAAGAAAATATGTCTGCGACATCAAGTATTTTTGAATGTTATCCATTGCGATATTCAAGAAGTTTGACATAAATATTGTATCAAGCCAAGCGCGACCTTGAAAAGCAAGAAAAATCCTAAAAGTTTTGAAATGTTCAAATCTTATTACAGAAGATATCTGTAAATGAAAATGTTTGGAGTATAGAGTCAGTGTATCATTCTGAAGGCATTAAATTACCCTTAAAATAATATTTTTATTTCTGATCTGAGACCCTTGCACCATATTTTCTGATGGCCTATCAAATACGTCCTAAGCTATTAATTTAATTGTGAATTCCATTCATTCTGTACGTCCACGTAGTCAGTGTGACTTTCATGACTGTAACTGCAAAATATTGGTTTGTTCCACATTATTCCATTTTTTCCCCACTTCCCTGTTTCCTCCCTCGTTAGTTGCAGCTGTGTGTGTACTTTTGGCCAAACCGCAGTGGCATTTGGTTTTTGTCCCGAAATGTCCTTGAATGTTTTAATGCTGTATTGACCCTACAGTCGCAAACAGTCAACGAAAACACACATACACACACAATCATACTAATGCAATTGCATATGCACACACACACATCTGTTATAAATTACAAATGTATAAGTTAATTTCATGTACGTGCTTTCATACACTTCGTGTTTGCCCGTTTTCCTAGTGTTTGACTTTGTGTGCACATATCCTTCCTTTTTGGGGGTATATTTATGCTGTCATTATAATTTACGCACTTTTCATTTCAGTTGGCCTAAAGGACCCATTCATACCCCATTATGGTTTCACTTTATCTGTAAATGTACGCAACGGATATATGTACTCGTATGTATGTAAGCGTGAAAGGTCGTAAATGAGGCGAGGACTTTCAAAAAAAGGAGCGAAATTAGTTAGTTATTTTAAGGATTTTTGAAAGAGAGAAAACTAAGGACAAAATTTTCTAGAACAAAATTGATTTTTCATGAAAATATTTTTTGCGAAAAAAAAATATTTTTTGCGAAAAAAAAATATTTTTTGCGAAAAAAAAATATTTTTTGCGAAAAAAGAATATTTTTTTGCGAAAAAAGAATATTTTTTTTGCGAAAAAAGAATATTTTTTTGCGAAAAAAGAATATTTTTTTGCGAAAAAAGAATATTTTTTTGCGAAAAAAGAATATTTTTTTGCGAAAAAAGAATATTTTTTTGCGAAAAAAGAATATTTTTTTTGCGAAAAAAGAATATTTTTTGCGAAAAAAGAATATTTTTTGCGAAAAAAGAATATTTTTTTGCGAAAAAAGAATATTTTTTGCGAAAAAAGAATATTTTTTTGCGAAAAAAGAATATTTTTTGCGAAAAAAGAATATTTTTTGCGAAAAAAGAATTTTTTTTGCGAAAAAAGAATATTTTTTTGCGAAAAAAGAATATTTTTTTGCGAAAAAAGAATATTTTTTTGCGAAAAAAGAATATTTTTTTGCGAAAAAAGAATATTTTTTGGCGAAAAAAGAATATTTTTTGGCGAAAAAAGAATATTTTTTTGCGAAAAAAGAATTTTTTTTGCGAAAAAAAGAATATTTTTTGCGAAAAAAGAATATTTTTTGCGAAAAAAGAATATTTTTTGCGAAAAAAGAATATTTTTTTGCGAAAAAAGAATATTTTTTTGCGAAAAAAGAATATTTTTTGTGAAAAAAGAATATTTTTTTGCGAAAAAAGAATATTTTTTTGCGAAAAAAGAATATTTTTTTGCGAAAAAAGAATATTTTTTTGCGAAAAAAGAATATTTTTTTGCGAAAAAAGAATATTTTTTGCGAAAAAAGAATATTTTTTTGCGAAAAAAGAATATTTTTTTGCGAAAAAAGAATATTTTTTTGCGAAAAAAGAATATTTTTTTGCGAAAAAAGAATATTTTTTTGCGAAAAAAGAATATTTTTTTGCGAAAAAAGAATATTTTTTTGCGAAAAAAGAATATTTTTTTGCGAAAAAAGAATATTTTTTTGCGAAAAAAGAATATTTTTTTGCGAAAAAAGAATATTTTTTTGCGAAAAAAGAATATTTTTTTGCGAAAAAAGAATATTTTTTTGCGAAAAAAGAATATTTTTTTGCGAAAAAAGAATATTTTTTTTGCGAAAAAAGAATATTTTTTTGCGAAAAAAAGAATATTTTTTGCGACAAAAAAAGAATATTTTTCCAAAAAAAAAAAAAAAGAATATTTTTTGCGAAAAAAGAATATTTTTTGCGAAAAAAGAATATTTTTTGCGAAAAAAGAATATTTTTTGCGAAAAAAGAATATTTTTTGCGAAAAAAGAATATTTTTTGCGAAAAAAGAATATTTTTTTGCGAAAAAAGAATATTTTTTTGCGAAAAAAGAATATTTTTTTGCGAAAAAAGAATATTTTTTGCGAAAAAAGAATATTTTTTTGCGAAAAAAGAACATTTTTTTGCGAAAAAAGAATATTTTTTTGCGAAAAAAGAATATTTTTTTGCGAAAAAAGAATATTTTTTTGCGAAAAAAGAATATTTTTTTGCGAAAAAAGAATATTTTTTTGCGAAAAAAGAATATTTTTTTGCGAAAAAAGAATACTTTTTGCGAAAAAAGAATACTTTTTGCGAAACAAGAATACTTTTTGCGAAAAAAGAATACTTTTTGCGAAAAAAGAATACTTTTTGCGAAAAAAGAATACTTTTTGCGAAAAAAGAATACTTTTTGCGAAAAAAGAATACTTTTTGCGAAAAAAGAATACTTTTTGCGAAAAAAGAATACTTTTTGCGAAAAAAAATATTTTTTTGTGGAAAAAAATGCGATAAAAATTTGCTAAAAATTATTTTTTGCGAAAAAAAGTTTTTTTTTTGGCAAAAGATGTTTTTTGAAAAAAAAAATGCTTTTTTGCGACACATCATATTTAATTTGACATAGACGTATTTATATATCGGCGAAAATTTAGATTTTATTAAAAAAATATAATTTTATATATAAATATATAAAAAATATCCATAACTTTGATTATCGAGTTAAGAAAAACCGAAATATATCAGAAAATATTGTAGCCCTTCGGCAAAATTTTTGTTGCATAAATGAAGAATTTATTAAATCGATGGCACCTTAAAAATTCAATCCCAAGTTCCCCACTATAAACCCACACATTCCAAATAACCAAAAGCCACCTTTACAAACACCGAGATGCACGCATACTAACGTATAAGCGGAAGTATAAACACATGAATATATACCCTCCCTCAGACTCCCTCTTATGAACATACATGGGGCATTCCATGTCAAACTGGGCAGCAAAATTTGCACATGACTGGCATTTTTCTGAAAATCTTAGGAAGGATTTTTTCTAAATATTTTACATTCACAAATCCTTTTGGAGACCGCCAACAAAATTTTGTTTTAATTATACTGTGAAGCAAATTAAAATCCAGTCTCAGAGTATTCATTCTCTTATAGCTGATATATGCTCGACACTTTTTTAAAATAATAAAAAAATAATAAATAATTTCTTGCATCAATACTCAAATTGGCGGTGATTTTTTATTTATTTCTATTATATCTACGGCTCTCTCCTTTGTTCGGCGACTTCTAGTGAAATTTGATGTAGAATATTTTTCCCATTCACACCCCCCCTAAAATTCAGTTTTGTGGGAGAATTTAACACCAGTTCGGAAAAATGCACGAAATTAACCCTAAAATGAATTTTAATTTTTTTACTTATTTCTGGCTTTTAAGTTGAGTTTTGGTGTATTCAGAGACTTCGAGGAGAATTCTATGGCAAATATTTTTGTAGAATATTTTGACCCGTGAAACCGTTGATTTAAGTGTGTTTTTTACCCTTTTGCAAAAAAGGGACTAAAAAGACCCCTACATTGGGGAGCTAGAGGGTTACAATGTTCCACAAAAATGATACTCGTAGTGTTCTATGTAATATTGCTGAACACATCCTATACTTAAAATGTAATGATTACAAGGTTTCCTATGCCATTTAATCACAAGAATGTGCAAAACGACTAAAAGAAAATTTTTAAAACTAATTTCATGTTTAAACACCCAAATTGGCGCTGATATTTTATTTATAAATATTATACCTACGGCTTTATTTTGTTCGGTGACTTATAGTGAAATTTGATGTAGAATATTTTTTGCTTTCACTACACCCCGTTAAAAATCAGTTTTGCGGTAGAATTTAGCACCAATTCGGAATAAGTACAAAATTAACCCTAAAATGAATTTTAAGTTTTGACTTATCTGCGGCATTTAAGCTGAGTTTTGAGTTTTGGTCTATTCAGAGACTTCGAGTAGCATTCTATGGCAAATATTTTTGTAGACAATTTTGAAGCGTTAAACCCCTTTATTAGAGGTTTTTTTGAAACCTTTTTCGCAAAAAGGACCAAAAAGACACCTTTAATGAGCAGCTCGAGGGTTAAACTATTCCACAAAAATGTTGCTCGTAGTGTGTTAAGTAATATTGCTGAACACATCATATACGGAAAATGTAAGGTTCACAAGGTTTTCGATGTCGCTTAATCATAAGAATGAGCAGCAGGATTAAAAGAAATATTTAATAAATACTTTCTTGTTTATATACCCAAATTGGTACTGATATTTTAATCCTACATAATACAACTACAACTTTCTTCTGTTCGGTGACTTATAGTGAAATTTAACGTAGAATATTTTTTCCTTTCACACCACCGCCCAAAAATTAAGTTTTGTTGGAGAGTTTAGCAACAATTCGGAAAAAGTATGAAATTAACCCTAAAATGAATTTTAAGTTTTGACTTATTTCTGACATTTAAGTTGACTTTTGAGTTAGGGTGTATTCAGAGACTTCGAGTAGAATTCTATGGCAAATATTTTTGTAGAACATATTGTTGCGCTAAACCCCTGTTTTATTGGCTTTTTTACTTTTTTTCATACAAGGGACCAAAAAGACCCTTTTAATGAGGAGCTCGAGGGTTAAAATGTTCCACAAAAATGTTGCTCGTAGTGTGTTAAGTAATATTGCTGAACACATCATATTGTAAAATGTAAGGTTCACAAGGTTTTCTATGTCGATTCTTCGGAATGATTTTTGTAGATTTTCGAGACAAAAATTAAAAACAATTAAATGTTTATAACGCATAACCGGAACGGTGGTAAATTATTTAATAGGATGGAAGTACTCCTCAAGACCTTTCAATCAAGATATAGATATTTAAAATCGTTTAAACCAATGTCGAAATACAAGCGCTTGAATTTACACCTCCCACCAAAATTTTCTATTTTTTGTTAAAATCCAAATGCCTAAAATTCTTCAAATAAAATTTTAGGATGATTTTCCCCAAGATACTTATAAAAAATTTTCTTTAAAGAATAATCATTCCTAAAATGTTCAAAAAACCCGAGCCATGTGAACATTTTTTGTCCATTTTGTCATGAAATGACTCACGTACATACGAGTACTTTTGAGTATGAGATCCGCTTTCAGTGCCGAACGAGCATTCATGTCGGTGGCTGTCTGTCTGTCGGGCTGTCTGTCATTCGCTGAGATATTCATGGATTTTGACGTTGATGGCCTGAAATTGGGCCAAACTGCAGATGAAAAAGAAAGAGAACAACAACAACAACAGCATCTAAATCGAGACGAAAAACTGAAAAAAGAAAAACCAACAACAACACAAAGGATTGCATAAAACCGTTTAGAGGATGACGTTGCCGACGACGACTAGGACCAGGACTAGAAGTAGAAATAAGACTAGGACGTGGCACATGTTTTGTGTGTTTAAAAAGCTCTTCAAAGTTCGTAGTAACATTTCTGCGATATGAAGCGATATTTCGCATTAAATACATTTCGTCCCAGCCAAAAAAGAAAACAAGACGAAACTTTAAACTGTGCTCGACATATTGCGGCTTTGGCTGTTACTTGCTGAGGAGGAAAGGGAGTTGTTTTCACACATGACAGAATTTTTATCAAATGGTCAAGACTAAGTCTGCAACTGCAATATTTCAATAGTCACTAGAGATTAGATTTTACCTGCTCCGGCTAGAAGGAAACTATGATGTAAAATAAAATGAGTGTTTGGAAAACACATGGTTCTGACAAGGTATTCTGATAGAGGGGGTAATAAAGAGTGATTTTTTTGAGGTTAGGATTTTCATGCATTAGTATTTGACAGATCACGTGGGATTTCAGACATGGTGTCAAAGAGAAAGATGCTCAGTATGCTTTGACATTTCATCATGAATCGTCTTACAAACGAACAACGCTTGCAAATTATTGAATTTTATTATCAAAATGCGTGCTCTGTTAAGAAAGTTCATTGCGCGCTTCCATTTTATGGTCAGTTTAATCGACCCACTGAAGCGGCTATTCGGGCTATTGTGACTAAATTTCGCACCAAATTTACATTGTTGGACATTAAACCACCAACACGCTTACGTAGAGTGCGAACTGAAGAAAATATCGCAGCTGTATCGGCCAGTGTTAATGATGACCACCAATTTTCGATTCGTCGCCGTTCGCACCAATTGGGTCTCTGTTACTCAAAAACGTGGAAATGCCAAAATTGGACTAAGCGGATGGACCACCTAAGACGCAGCCGCGGTCAACATTTAAATGAAATTATCTTCAAAAAGTAAATGTCATGGACCAATCTAACGTTTCAAATAAAGAACCGATGAGATTTTGCAAATTTTATGCGTTTTTTTTAAAAAAAAAGTTATCAAGCTCTTAAAAAATCACCCTTTAGAATAATATACGTGTTTACGTGTGGTGGTCTTTTAAGAAGGGAGGGTCAATATTTCGTCCTTTAATACATTCTTATGATGTATCGGCATAAGAAACCTTGTTATCCTTACATTTTGAGTATACGATGTTTTCAGTTATATTACCTAAAATACTACGATGAACATTTTAAACCTTTAGCTCCACAATATAGGGTTCTTTTTGACCCCATTTGTGTAAAAGGGTGAAAAAAACACCCTTAAAACAGGGGTTTAACGCTTCAAAATGTTCTACAAAAATATTTGCATGAAATTTAACTATAAGTCACCAAAAATCTAAATTCTACTTAAATATCAGAATAAGTCAAAACTTAAAATTCATTCTAGGTTTAATTTCGTACTGTTTCCAAAATTGTTCTAAACTCTACCACAAAACTGAATTTTAGGGGGGGTGGTGTGAATGGATTAAATAATGTACGTCAAATTTCACTTTAACTCAGCGAACACAAGAAAGCTGTACATTAGGGCGTACCTCAAAAAAAAAGTTCGCCGTACACCTTCGAATATGAAGTATTATTGAAAGGTAGTTTCAAAAAAAAAATTTTATTTTTTTATGCCGAACGTAGGGGTCGCGCTTTTACATTTTTCTATATAACTTGTATTTATAAACGGATTTTAAAGTGTGATACATCGATGTTTTTGTCTCGACGAGGCCGATTTTTTTGTCTTTGAAGTCATTGAGCTCAAGCACCCCCTTCTGGTACTTACCCATCATTTCTCAGTTGCTACTACCCTAATGTACCACTCTAATAATCGAAAATTAAAGCTCGCATAAAATCATGAATCATGTTTGAGCTCAATGACTTCAAAGACAAAAAAATCGGACAAAAACATCGATGTATCACACTTTAAAATCCGTTTATAAATGCAGAAGTTATATAGAAAAATGTAAAAGCGCGACCCCTACGTTCGGCATAAAAAAATAAAAAAAAATTTTTTGAAACTACCTTTCAATAATACTTCATATTCGAAGGTGTACGGCGAACTTTTTTTTTTTTACTTGTAACCTGGTACGCTCTACTGTACATATAATCACTGGAATAAAAATATACCAATTTGGTATTTAACAAGAAATTGTTTATTAAAATTTTCATTTAGTTCTGGGTAAATCCACAAAATTTAAACCCAAAAGAGATTTCAACCCTCTTCGATTTTGATGAAATTTGGCACATACATTCCACTACTGGTTGCGGGTAATATACCGCAGCTCAAAGTAGTGCGTGGTTTAAGTTCTACAATGGTCCAAAGTTGGCTATCTCGGTGTTTTTTTTTTTTTTTGAAGAGATGGCTTTCTTATAGATATCATAACTTTGGATCGCGTCATCAGATTTTACCGGTATTAATATCATCTGAAAGATATACACCTCCTCTTTCCGAATCCACATGAAATTATGAGTGTCCTTGTGGTTCAGGGATTCCAAAAATTAAAAATAATTTTAATCCTTGAATAACCTGAAAAACATATCTTTAATTTTCTTTATTTTATTTTGTATTTTAGCTTATGTTATTCTCTACAACCTATCAAAAATTCAGAGTGGGGTGGCCATAGGTTAAGAAATTATAATTATAAGTATGAAACAGAAAAATACACTTTTTATAAAAATGTTATACCATTTTGGAAAGGGCAGAACAATGTAATAGACAATTAATAGCGTATCATTTTTTGTGCTTCATCACACGTAAAACACAAAAATTTTATAAAAAATACATTTTTTGAGAAAAATTAAATTCTTATGAACACTGCGTAGAATCTACAGATATCTACGTAGATATCATAACGAAATATTGGAATAATGTAGACAAATCTGTCTCTGATAATAATGGCTAACAAGTTTTGGCATTTTTGTCCAACAAAATACCCAAATTCCCCAAATGGGGAAAATATGTTCCAAAATTTGCGATTTGAATTGGGATATTGTCCTGGATCAAGACCATTTTACATCTATATTTTTTATTTACAAAGGGCATGGTGACATTTATCCCTTGGCTGCAGACGACCACTATCATGATTTCCACCATGTCAAAGGTTTCCTCAGGTGGCTTCTCAGCGACTTTTCAACAGCATAATAATAATAATTTTTAAATTTTAAACTGGAATATTGTCCTGGCTCAAGATCATTTTGCTTCTTTATTTAATAGAATGTAAATTTATTTACAAATGGCATTTATTACTTGGCTGCAGACTACCACGATCATGATTTCGACCATGTCAAAAGTCTTTTCAAGTGGCTTCGCAGCGACTTTTCAACATCAAACCAGGTCTCTGTAATGAGATGATTCCCACAAACGAATGAGAAGCACAACTCACTTGGCGAATATCCGATTTTAAAAAATCGCACCAAGTAAAAAGCTCACTTGCCACCTTACAAGCATCTCACTGAGTTGCATATGTAAGTATGTGTATATACAGGTATACATATAAAGCATTAAATTTGCATTCTATAAAATATAGATGCAAAATGGTCTTGAGCCATGACAATATATCAGGTCAAATTAAATATTGATTATAGACCAAAATAAAACAAACAAAAAAACTAAAACGAATTTGTGATTTTTAATGAAATGGTCGTCATTTCTTTATTTACATTATTTCATACATACACTCATACATTATTGTTTTTGTACTATTGAGGGGATACAAATCTTATTATAATTATGACTTTTTTATAAGAAAGTTATACCATTTTGGAAAGGGCAGAACAAGGGCTTCGATGATATGTAGCAAACAATTAATAAAAAATCTACAAAATAACTAAATTTTGGAATTATGTAGAAAATATGTGACCGAAAATAATGGCGAACAAGTGTTTGCATTTTTTCTGCAACAAATTATCCAAATTCACAAAGTGACGAAAATATGTTCCAATATTTGTGGTTTTTTACTAAAAAGGTCGCCATTTCTTTATTCGTCTTAGGTATGAGGTAATACTTTCTGCATAAGAAGTCGACATGTGGAGTTAAAAAATATTCTTTGCTTTTGAGATTTGGCAAATCAATTTTTTTTTAATTTTGGAGAGGATCTACTGAGGAGATCCCTTGACCAAAATGACTCGGGAAGGACTTAAAACACATCTAAATTATGTCTTCTTTACGAAAATAAATTTGCACCTTTGGGAAGAAAAAAAATGTCGTTATTAAAAAACGATGTAAATGGTATCCTTTTTTGAAAGTTTTGTCTTTAGCAGCGTATAACTTCTGATTGAAGTAAGAATAACCAATATTTCCATTATTTTATTTGGAATTTTATAAGCTGTCTATGAATATAAATAATTAGAAAATCGTGTTAATAATGAGATCGCTACGCTAAAAATGCCAAATCAACCTCTCCCAAAAATATGTCATTTATTCTTGTAACTTTAATATCTCTCTTAAACTAATGTAGCTACACATACATGTATGGACGTTATTTTGTAAGCCTTGGAGAGTACTATCACTGTGCAAAGTAACTATATATCAATCTGTACATAAATTAACTTTTGGCGCATATTTGTACTTTTGACAATCATTTCAAAATTTGACTTGAAATTTTGGAGGGTCACCCAGTATCCCCCGTACTCACTTGTGATCCAGGGGATTGCATCTGGTTAATACTTTTGCTCTAAGCATGTGCAATTTTATACAAATATATTTTTCCATTCAAAAGTTACAGAATTAATTGAATTAATTGAAAAAAAGATTTGTAACCACTTTTGACAATCATTTCAAAATTTGACTTGGAATTTTGGAGGATCACCCAGTATCCCCCTTGCTCACTAGTGATCCATGGGATTGCAAATCATCTGGTTAATACTTTTGCTCTAAGCATGTGCAATTTAATAAAAATATATTTTTCCATTCAAAAGTTACAGAATTAATTAATTGAATTTATTAAAAAAACGATTTGTAACCACTGTACCCTGATTGGTAATTAGACAGGGAGTCTAATCTCCAAACGGGTAATTTTTGGATTTCGATGTGGATCCTTGAAAATATCTCCTTTTTTCGTATTGTACCGAAATTGTCATCACGCTGACAGTGCAGCACCCTTTTTGCCACACTCTCTACATAATCCGCATGGCGATGAATGATATCGTTTTTATTTACTTTATGCACGGATACATACAAATCTATGTAAGGATGTGTGTGTATGTGTCTACGTAATGCATACGCGTGTAGGTGGTGTTTGTTTGTGTAGTGTTGCATGGTGGAGGAGGGAGAACATGTTGCAAGGATGCAGCCACAGTTTAGCATGTTTTGCCATAATATCGGCTAGGCTTACATGGCGCACATAGCTCGGTGCATGTTTTATCATGACACAGTAAATGGATCATGTCTGGAGGGTAAAAAATGTGCACAAACACATATACACACACATACAGACCCACTAGCAGAGCAACCTGGCAGGACATCCAACCCAGCCATTGTAAAGCAAACTCAGAGGATAAAGCAAGAAACCAAAAGAAACAACGTTGCTATGGTAAAGATAAATGAACATATATGTACATATGTATAGGTGTATACCTACATATGTATAGGTATATGTGAGTGGGGTTTGTTTGTGTGGCCATAGTGTCAGAGTCACCTTTGAAAGTTGTTGATGGACATTTTAATAAATTTGTTATGAATTCATACAACAAAAACATGAATGAATACATGCATTACACACATACGGATGTATGTACATTAGGGTGCATTGAAAGGAAAATATTAGTAAACAGGGGATCTTAAAAAATTACTTGCAGAAATTATAGTTTTTATTTTAACTTTCCCTACCTTTCCAAATCAATTTTATTTGAAATTAATTCTATAACTTTTGAACGGAAAAATATATTTTAACAAAATTTCACATGCTTAGAGCAGTGGTGTTTTCCAGATGATTTGCAAAATTCAGGATATCTAGTAAGTAAGGGGGCTACCGGGTGACCCTCCAAAGTGGGACACCTCAGTCATGGCTAACGTGACAATCTCTTATTGGGCAAAAAGCGGGTTTTATGAATTAAAAAAAGCGGAATTTCGCGGGATTTTGTAGATTATTAAATAAAAAATAAATAGGGTCACACAGGGGAAAAGAGGCCGATGATACCAATCGGAATCATGAACTTCAGGCTCCCCTGATTGTGTGGACTATTAGGATTGTAAATAGTTAAAATTGGTCAGAGGCATCAAGTTTTCCCTAACAAGGACTGAAAATAGACACATTTTTCGATGCTTGCTGCGGGAGTGTTCTTTAAAATGTTTTTAAATTTTTTCACTATTTCACCAATGAAACATCACAATTTATAAAATAGTAAACATATGTCGGCGTGTCGTCGGTTGACTTCTACGCAAAGTCGACAGCCTAGAATCAGTAATACTGGGAAATTCACTCCATAGAAGATTAGGCTTGGCTGAACTTGACGCTTGTTACCAGTTTTAATGTATCTTTCATTACAAATTGTCATAGTGTTAAATGCAATCTTTAAAATGTAAAGAAATTTACACATAACAGACCAACAATACATACAAACAACAACAATACACACGAGGTACAGTGAAGACGGGACATACCGTACAAAAACAACTTTTGCATTGTTGCGAGCGATGCGAGCACATGCATAACATTGAATTGGCAAAGTGAGATTTTTAGTGTGTCGACTTAGTTCGGTGGAATATTTTGTTTATCAGCGCTTCTCATTTGTCTTATGTGACCGCTGGTACTAATATGAACCCTGATTTAAGTCAAAGACATACAGACGTTGCGAAAGTTCTGACGAGATGGGGTAGCGCCCATCGAAACTGCGCAGTCAAGTTTTAGCTGCAACAATAAAGGTCTCACATTGCCTTTTTGCTAATTTTGGGTTCTGCTGAAGACTTCAGCACAACCTTTGGTCTTGAACCAAAATAAATGCAAACATTTACACATAATTTGTATATAAAAAGGTTGTTTAAAGAGCAGACTGGAATTTCATGGGTCTATATTTTGTAATAGTAAAAAACGCTCTACAGGTGCTTGTGAACCTGTCACAGAAATAACTATATTATTGAAAGTGATTTTTTTACCACCTAGTACCATTATAGTTTCCTTTCACAAACTGTTTGACATTCTAATTCATGTCGTATTAAAATATGTTTTAAATTAATCAATTGGACAACACATCATTGAATTACATTTTATCAAAGTTTTATCAAAATTAAATTACTATTAATGATCTTAAATGTTCCCTTAAAACCAGAGCCTAAATATAGAATAAGGGCAATTAATTAAATATTTTAGAAATTCTGGATAAAAAAGCGGGATTATGCGGAATGGAAAATTAAAGCGGAACTGGGCATCAAAAAGCGGGATTGTCCCGTGAAAAGCGGGATGGATGGTCACCTTAGACATGGCAAATTTTGAAATGATTTCCAAAACTACAACTATTTAGAGTGCGATTCTAAAGATATTTGGCATATTTGCACATTCTTATAATGAATCGTCGTAGGAATCCTTGTGATCCTTACATTTAATAAATAACTTTTCCTATATATACCCAAATTGGTAGTGATATTTTATTTATCTTTCTATTGTCGGGTGACTTTTAGTGAAAATTTTACGTAGAATATTTTTTTCATTCACACCACCACCTCTAAAATTCAGTGTCAGATATTAGCACAAATTCGAAAAAAGTGCGAAATTAACATTGAAATGAATTTTAAATTTTGACTTAATTTGATGCGGTGGGGTTTTAGGGGTGTTTTTTAGACTTTTGCACAAATGCTACCAAAAAGACCCCAATATTGAGCAGCCAGAGGATTGAAATGTTCCACTTAGCGGTTTAAGTAATATTGCTGAACACATTGTATATCTGCGTTAATATTGATCCCAATTGAAAGTCAACATATTGGGCAACTTCTTAGATTGTTCATAAAATTCGAAATAAATTAATTAAATTTATGCAAATATCTTACACTTGCAAAAAGGTCTAATTTTTATAATTTTCCTTTCAAAAAGGCGACAATATTATTTCAGAAGAATCGAGAACCCAGGATAACTACAATAATCCGTTCATCCGGTTCACTCGAGTATGACCCATTGGCATAGAAAATAATTTAGTTAGACAATTAATTGTCGAACCCAAAGCATGGATCACAAAAGTAATAATTAAATTGTATCGTAGCTGCTCATATAATTTTTTCAGGTCTGAAAGCTAGAGAACCAATTCAAAAAATAGATTTGCAAACTCTGTCCAAAAGACTGCTAATGAATATAAATCATCAAAAAATGGTTTAAAATACTCTAAAAAGACATGTTTTAGAATTATTTTTATTTATTTTATTTTATTATGAACTAGCTTTTTTATACGGCGTTGCACGGGTTCGTTCTTCCCTATTCACATGTTTTGACCAATCATGATCTAGTATAGCCAGAAACCATCCTCTGCCCAATGGTAAGCTACAGTAAAATTTCCAGGCGAATCGGTCCTCCGGTTTGGCGTTCTATACGGAACACATAGACACACATTGATTTTTATTGTATATATAGATTAGCTTCTTTCCCGGCGTTGCTCGGGTTCATTCTTTCTTATTCCCCTAATTTGAAGATGAAATGAGAACTAATTGATAGTTTTAAACTATAGTTTTGTGTCCTTTGTCCTATCATGGTCTAGTAGATCCAGGAACTATTCCCTGTCCACAAGTTAGCTAAAGTAAAATTTTATAGCGAATCGGTCCTCCGGTTTGGCATCCTATACGGAACATACGGACAAACAGACAATCAATGTGTGCTTTTATATATGACAAAAAGTGTGAGAAATTTATGGTCAAAACTAAAAATTTAAAAACATATTAATTATTTTAATTGATTTTCATGTTTAATCGCTGCAAATTTGTTTTCCATCTTGCTCGAGGCTCTTTAGAAGCATATACATTTTATGACTTTTAGAGCGACAAGAAAATCTCATTGCAAAGATATTTTTAGTGGGGACATTATCAATATATGACACTGCTCTGTTTCGCAAGCTAAGACCTGTGAAAATGTAATGCTAGGTATCTGTGGTCATTATTCTACTGCTGTGTACCATTTTTTAAAGTTATGTTTTAACCAACACCAGTAATAAAATTGATTGTTTAGTAAAAAAATTGATTGTTTAGTTGTGGTTTGTAAATTATTTGAGCTAAATGCTACTGGGAACATCATTAAGTGAAGTCAAGTGAAATGCTTGTAATGGTATTTTAAAAAGATTCAATTGACTTCATTATTATTCATTGTTGTTATTTGGTTTCTGTCAACGACAAAAATGTGCCAGCGAACTGGAAGACAATTAAATACATGTCATGGCGAGCTAGATGATCTAATCGTTAAATCATCCACCCACATGGCGTATACTTAATAGTAAACATTAAAAGAAAATACTCATACGCTCACGTGTACCTTTATTAAGGTATCATTAATTATAGGAAATTTTACAAAAATATTGCATTCTATTAAATATAGCTGCAAAATGGTCTTGAGCCAGGACAATATCCCAGTTCAAATCAAATATTGATTACAGACCAAAAAATAAAAACTAAAAGAAAAAACCATCACAATTTTTTTCATTATTCAGGAATATAATATGGGCTGTTTAATGACAATTTGCCAAATATTTCGACCAATAGTCCAGCCATCTGTGAGCTAAATGCTAAACGCTCACGTGAGTAAAATAAATGTTCACGCGTGAAATCACGTGATTCACGTAAATCACGCGAACAATTTACACAAAAAATAATATATACAATCTAAATCGAAACGAGTAACGCCGCGCAAATCCGACAATTTTATTATTTAAATCACTACGTTTGGGACGTTTGTAGTTTAAAGTACATAGTATACAAAATTACAGTGTGATATATGGTATATTCTAACGCAAAATAAGTTAAAAATCGGACACTGATAAAGAGTGATTTTTTTGAGGTTAGGATTTTCATGCATTAGTATTTGACAGATCACGTGGGATTTCAGACATGGTGTCAAAGAGAAAGATGCTCAGTATGCTTTGACATTTCATCATGAATCGTCTTACAAACGAACAACGCTTGCAAATTATTGAATTTTATTATCAAAATGCGTGCTCTGTTAAGAAAGTTCATTGCGCGCTTCCATTTTATGGTCAGTTTAATCGACCCACTGAAGCGGCTAATCGGGCTATTGTGACTAAATTTCGCACCAAATTTACATTGTTGAACATTAAACCACCAACACGCTTACGTAGAGTGCGAACTGAAGAAAATATCGCAGCTGTATCGGCCAGTGTTAATGATGACCACCAATTTTCGATTCGTCGCCGTTCGCACCAATTGGGTCTCTGTTACTCAAAAACGTGGAAATGCCAAAATTGGACTAAGCGGATGGACCACCTAAGACGCAGCCGCGGTCAACATTTAAATGAAATTATCTTCAAAAAGTAAATGTCATGGACCAATCTAACGTTTCAAATAAAGAACCGATGAGATTTTGCAAATTTTATGCGTTTTTTTTAAAAAAAAGTTATCAAGCTCTTAAAAAATCACCCTTTATAAAATCCAAGTAGCAAACAAAGCATATCAGTTATGTGATTTTTTAATTGAACTAATACCATATAAATGCAGTGTCTAGTGTTGGTGCAGAGAATGCTTGGTTAAATAATAGAGAAAAAAGGAAATTATAGCTGCATTGAAGCACTTTGTTTAAAAAAAATATGTATATATGACTTTTATTTTGAATGGAAAACTTCACATTTTTAAACGAAATAAAACGAAAATAAAAGAATTAATAAATATGTGCGACTCACGAAAAAAATCACGTGATTCACGCAGAAATTAGACTCACTTACGATCATTTCTTCGTTCCTCACGCTCACGTGAGTAAAATAAATTTTGCTCACGATCACGCGTGATTCACGCAATTCACGTGAGTCGCGCCCATCTCTACAAGGTATTGATTCCACCTTTAGAATGAATATCGGACGTAAAATGACTTCCAAGAGTCCATTTTTTTGGAATAAGTTTGATGCCAAGAGCCAAAACTTCCAAACTCATTTTACAAAAATGAGCGCTTTTCTGGTTTTTTACCAACGACAAAAAAGTGCCAGCGCACTGGAAGACCAATAACTAACTGCACATCATGCCAAGCGAGATGATTGATAAACCTTTCGCACATGTGGCGTATAAGTTATAGTGAAAATATAGAAAAGTACTCATACGCTCACGTGTCCCTTTATTTATGTATACCAAATATTCACAACCCATAAATACAATTTGGATTGTTTAATTAGGGTTTGTAAAATATTTCATCACGGCGTCCTCCTGAAAGCACCTCTAAATATCATGTTTTTTCCCGTGTAATCTTTTTATGTTGCATTTTTGTCCAAAAAAGACCTTTGAAAGCACTTGAAATATATATATTGCATTAGAATTGGCGTTTGATTGATTTTTTGTGTATTTTTTTCAGATTGACAGCTAAAAACTCATATTTCTTGGAAACATTTTGGAGGAGATATTTGTACGAGACATTTTGTAAGAGGATTTGTTTGCTTGTACTATTTTTATCCCTCTTTTCCCCATTTCACCCTAAAATACGAATATCTGAAGATTTCTTATTTTTCGAGCGTACGCAGTCAGTCAGTGCGAAGTATACACAGAATTTCATTATGTTAGATTATTCCTTTTGGTTAAGTACCATTTGAATCCCCTTTCACCCCACTTTGGTACTTTTAGGGGAAGTACCAATTTCCTAAAATTGCTTTCGAAATTGCGCACCTACACAATTAGAGGAATGTTCACAGCGAATTTCATGATTCTAGCTCCAGCCGTTTGTTTGGTACCATTTATATCCCCTTTCGTTCCCTTTTTTTCCCCCAAAAAGTACAAATCTCGAAAAATTCCTTTATGGTGCACACCTACACAATCAGAGGAATGTACATACATTCATCCACATCAAATTTTATGATTCAAGCTGCTGCCATTTGTTCGGTACCAAATTTATCCCTTTCCCAATTTCACCCTAAAACGTGGAAAATGTGGAAAGATTTCTTGTTTTTCTTGTGTCTACGAAGTAAACACCGAATTTCATAATTCTGGCTGCAACTGTTTGAGATATAACTCTTCGAATTATACGTAAATGATGAATATGGGACGAAAAATTGCACCACTGACTCTATTTTTATGAAAATACTTTAGTTAGTCCATGTAAGAAAAATTTGCAAAGAGAAATAGTTCTTTCGGTCGATTTGTATGTAAAATGAATTGATTTTGTAGTTTCGTTCGTGAGTAGTTGAAGGAAAATACATTTTTAGATGGAATTGAATAGTCTTCTAATTTCTGCATAGCTAAAGAGTACGAATTTTGATTTTTTCTAACTCTTAAAAATATTATTATTATTATTTACATATTTAAATTTTAAAGGAGAATATTTGAAAATTTTCCACTTTTTGATGATAAAGAAAAAAAGAACATCATAAAATTCGGTAACTTTTTCATAATAATTTAGCTTGAACTTTTTATATTCTTATTCCTAAACTTTCTGAATAGCTGAAGAGTGGAACGAATTTTGATTTTTTTTTTTGCTTTCAAAAACTTAAAAATATTTTTTTTGATTGATTTTTACAAGTTTATATTTTAATGATGAATATTTGGATTTTGCGATTCTTTTTTATTTTATCTTTTAAAGTGTCTAAAATTAATTTTTTTCTCATTTATTTTTTAATTGCATTTTTGCTAATTTAAAGTTTTTCTTACCATTAATTTTTAGGAGAATTTTTCTGAAATTAGTTTACAAAAAACCAGTAAATTCTACATTGGAATCGATAATAATTTTGAATTCAGTGCATCATAATCCATTTGGAAATAATAAACTCTTCTAATTTTGACCAAGTCCGATTCATTTTCCATTCGATGTTCATCATTTAGTCACCATTCGAAAGGTATTGATTGCAGCTACTTATTCTCACAGAAAATGGACAAGTTTTCAGTTGTCACTATGACAAACCACGAAGAATAAACTAGAAAAACGTACAATTACACAATCCATAAGCTATTGCAAGACAAGAGTAAATTATGTAAATTTCAAATTATATTTAAAGTAATTTCAAGGATCTATTAATACAGAAAAAATGGAAATAAAACATTAACAATTTTTAAAATTTGCCCTGGTATGGGTAAATCTATTTTTTCTGGGCTCATTGCATTCATTTCCAATGTCAACAACTATTAGACGAACATATGGAAAATCTGGACCTTATAGATATTTGCATTAGAACCCAGATTTCAATGGACAGCAGAGGACATATTACAAGGACTTTCAGACGAAATGACAAACTTAGGCATACATATATAAATGGACACTAAATTGATTTATCCTTAACAATATTTTTTTTAAATTTAATGATTTTTTTTTTCAAAATATTCCCTTCGCTGTACATTCATGTTGTGCGTGAATAAGCTGCTACAATTGTACAACTTTCCTAAGGATTCTCAAAACACCGTTAATCTTCGCACACAAACCCCCACACACATTTCTAGAGAAACGTTCCATGGTATTCACCGTGAAGCGCCTAAAATGCTGCTAAACACAAAAGTTGCGTACATATGGTGGCGTAATTCAAGGAATTTCCGTTATGCTCATGATGTATGTGAACTGTGTTGTAATGTATGTATGTGTTTTATATTATGTATGGTATGTGCGTATGGTATTTACACATTTGCATATAAAGATTCATGTCATTGCCTAACAAGAGTCAACAAATGTATGTATGTATGCATGTATGTATGCATGTATGTATGCATGTATGTATGCATGTATGTATGCATGTATGTATGTAATGATTCTGTGGCATGAGACTGGTTTTGACGGGAGACAAGAAACGCAGGATCAGGGTCGGGCCAAGAAACAATTTTCCCCCAAAATAGTTCACAAAAGAAGTCATAGACAATTTAAAATGTTTAATAAAACAAACTAATCAAATCAGTTATAATCAAAATGCACATCTTTAATTCACACCAACATCTGCAGTTTAAATAATAAAATAGAAATTTTAATTTAGTAAATTTAAACATACTTGATCAAAGTGACTAAAATATCCAAATATCCTATAATACTACCACTAAGTTATGCTAAGACAAGACTAAAAAATTATATTAAAATTGCTTTCAAGGGTCTATTCATTTAAAGAAAAAAATTGGGGACAAAAATGCAACATAAGAAAATTACACCAAAAATCCATGATTTTTAGAGGTGTTTGCAAGAGCGTTTAGCTCACAAATTACTTGATGTAGAGACGAAATATTTTGCAAATCATCATTAAAAAAATCCAAATTTTATTACTGTGTAATGAAAACATAATTCTTTTGTGATTTTTTCTACTATTTTGTACAATTAATTGTACATAATTAGTGGGACATGTGAGCGTATGAACACTTTCCGAAAATGTTCACCATCACTTATACGCCACATGGGTCGATGATTTAGCGATTAGATCGTCGTCTCGCTCGGCATGATATGCATTTAATTGTCTGCCATTGCGCTGGCACATTTTTATCGTTGGCAAAAACACAACAACAACAATGAATAATAATGAAGTCAATTGATGCTTTTTAAAATCCCATTTCATGCATTTGACTTGGCTCCGCTCTCTCCACGTTTAATTTCTCTTTTGGTAAAACAAAATCTTGGTTTAAACGTTGTCTGACAGCCAACATATTTTCTACGACGTAGGGTGTCCCGGTGAACAGAGAAAAACAAAGAAAAATATTATTCAAATATTATTCAATCAAATGAAAAACTCAAAATTTCATTGCAAGGGAACTTTCGAACGAAGGACTCTTGATTTGTATATGAGATATCACCAAAAATCTTTTTGTGAAGAATGTGAGGTATAAAAATCCCACAATTCTTAAAACGGAGAAAATAAAAAAATATTTTTTCTCAAAAAATATTTAAAAAAAAAATTAAATTCCTCAAAAAAAAGATTTAAAAAAATTTGTCAAAAAAAAAGATTTTTTCTAATTTTTTTAATAAAAACGATTTTCAAAAAAAAAAAAGATTTTATTTTTTTTTTCGAATAATTTTTGTAAAGAAAAAATGATTTTTTCGAAAAAAAAATAATTTCTTCTCCATTCTTTGGAGACTGTCCTTAAACCTTTGTTTCTATGTGAAAGTGAATTTCACAACATTTGTAGCCCAACAACATTTGTAGTACCTTTAATTGAAGATCAGCGGATGTTATCGTTTTATATTACCAAAATGGGAGTACAAATAACACTGTGTGTAATTTTTTAAGTCGCATA
Organism: Polietes domitor; assembly: GCA_947397865.1. Lineage (NCBI taxonomy): Eukaryota > Metazoa > Arthropoda > Insecta > Diptera > Muscidae > Polietes > Polietes domitor. Next base: position 124,268,167 of record OX377620.1, read on the forward strand.
TACGCAAATGATCACTTTTTGTAAAAATAACACCGAGGCCCTACCCTAAATCTTTAGGGGTCCACAAAAAAGTGCATGACTTTAGGCAAAACTGAGAGACATGGGCATTTTTTGGGCTTTTATAACGTAGTGGTGTCCGTATATGGTTATATTTTTTCGTGTTGCACTGCGGAATTTTAGTAAAAATTTAAAAAAAAATATCCTTAAAAATGTTTGTGTCGATTTTATGAATCAGATAGTTATTCCAAAAATGTTCTGAAGATATTATCAGAATTTTTTTTAGTTTTTTCGTTTGTATTTTTTGCATCTATATTTAATAGAATGCAAATTTATTTACAAATGGCATGGTGACATTTATTACTTGGCTGCAGACTACCACTATCATGATTTCCACCCTGTCTAAAGGTTTCATTCAGGTGGCTTCGCAGCGACTTTTCAACTCTGCTCATAATCCACTATCATTCAATAAAAGCCCACACATGTTGCCTACAAAATAAGGTATTACGTTTTGACATAGCTATGGGGTTTTAGAAATTATTGACATTTTTCCAAAACTAGTTGCGTATTAATGTCAATCATACTCCACGTGTGACCGTTAATGTTTATAACATAATAAGTGGTAATAACTATCAAAGAGACTAATTTAAACTGTAGATCCATTTTTCAAGGTAATTACAAACTTAATCTATGCATTCTATAATGAAGAGTAGATTTTGAAAAATGATCTTCCAATCCAAATGAATTCATTCATATCGAACACAATTTAAGCTCGTAGCAGAGAGATATTTGGATACAAATATTTCCCAAATAGAAGTACAAATATAAAGGTACCCATATCGACGAAAATTGGAATTTTAGTAAAAAAATATCCATAAACAATGTACACAAAAAAATATTTTTTTGGATTCGGACCCAAAATGTTTGTTTTTTTTGTATCGTACATAAATTTTGCATGGAAAATCCCTATTATAATTTGTTTTAATTTGAACTGGGATATTGTCCTGGCTCAAGACCATTTTGCATCTATATTTAATAGAATGCAAATTTATTTACAAATGGCATGGTGACATTTATTACTTGGCTGCAGACTACCACTATCATGATTTCCACCCTGTCTAAAGGTTTCATTCAGGTGGCTTCGCAGCGACTTTTCAACATCAAACCCGACCTCTATAAGGAGATGATTTTCACAAACGAACGAGAATCACAACTCACTTGCCGAATTTGCGTTTAAAAAATCGCACCAAGTAATAAAGTACACATGCCATCTTACAAGCATCTCATTGAGTTGCATATGTAAGTATGTGTATATGCAGGTATAGTTACCCAGCAATACTTCTGCCGTGCCAACGCTCATTTGTTTTAGTTTTTTTCGTTTGTATTTTTTTTGGTCTGTAATCAATATTTGTTTTAATTTTAAAAGATTCGCGTAATT